>CM070772.1:110104603-111320853 GCA_036346955.1 Dipus sagitta
ACATATGAGTCTAGGGGAGACATTTTACATTCAAATCACCACAAATAACATTATTGAACTTCATAATATGATTTTTTCAATAAATTATTTTGTCTTCATTTGCATAAAGTTTTCCACTTAATTTCCTTCTTTGCTGATTCCCTTTACAATTAATATTATCCTACTGTATGCTGTTCAGCTATCTCTGTTAAATCCTTTCTGCAGTAAAAAATATATATATATAAATGCACATTCCCACTTTACTGAATTTCAAAAAAATATGTTATTTACATTTCTGTGTACAATAAATACAGTAGATTTGCTAAATGTCTGGAGAATATTCAAAATTACAAATCAGCAATGCCATCATCAGCAAGAATTTAAAATATATGGCAAGAAATTTCCTAGAAAATTAGAGGAAACTATTAAAGAATAGAACCAAAGATTTAAAAAAAAAATAAAGGATATAAAAATAAAAAATTTAAAAATAGCTGATTCTTTTCTCTCTTTTCTCTCCAGTTTTCCCAGGCCCTTCACATAGGATCTCTAGCCTTGGCTCTGTACTTCCCTCAACAAATATAATAATTTAATAATTATCAAAAATAATAGATATTACAGCATTCAATGCATAATCACTCACAAACTGTAACTCACCACTTAACAGACTGAGCAAAACTATCATCTTTATACTCAATGAAAACACCACAAGTTAATGAATTTTTTAAAAACTAACCTTATAAAGCTTAGAAATACCAACAGGATTGTTTTAACAGCCTTCAATGAATGATGACTTATTATAATCAAACCCTTCACAATGTCATGTTCCGTTCAATACACAAGAGATACTTCTGTCTCCAAAACGTAGAATCTGTGCTGACCTCATGTCTTGCTCTGACTAATAGAATGGAATAAAAGTGCTGCATAATTTCCACAGCATATACATCAGGATGACTTGCAATTAATTCATTTTTGCCTTCAAACTCTGAGATACTATGCTAGTTTAACAGAGATGAAAGGCCACATAGTCAAGAAATAAATGACCCTAGTCAGTGGCCAGCACCATCTACAAAACACAAGTAAGGCCACCTTGAATGTCCATCCCTGTTATCTCTCCAAATAAAGGCAGCCTCAAGTGTGGGCTTAGGTGAAATCGAAGAGGAATGACCTAGTTCCACAAAACCATTAAAATCTACAGAGCCTCGTTATTTCAAGTTGTGAAGCCCTGAAATGGTTTTCTATAAGTTGGAAGGGATGGGTAGAAACCTTTAGTCTCTCTTACAGGGCAAATAACTTTTATGGTATTCTTGGTGTTTCAAATATTCTTGTGTTATATATAGACTGACTAGTACTGCCTCCCAATTCTTATGTATAAGCCCCAACTCCCAATGTAGATGCATAATCATCTTGTTTTATAATGATTGCTTGGAACCCTAGAAATTTATTTTATCAATATTCTTAATTCATGCAAAACTTCTAGAACTTAAACTACCCACAAATTTATTCCAATAATAATTATTTCTCAAACCTGATACTATTTCTGAGCAACTGCATTATTCCTGTGTAGCCATTTTCTAATTTGTCTTTTTGCTGTCTTATCCCACCCCCCATTTTACAATGGAGTGACTGAGTCATTTGAAAGGCTCACAGGCTCAACATTACCTAGTACCTTCTTTCCCCTCCCCTCTCACTGTGCTCCAGTTGTACCTGCATCACTTCTCTTTCCAACTGAAAAAGCAAAATGTTCCTTAACACACAGAAAGACTCTCAATCTAATTAGTAATCAAAAATGCTAATTAAGGACAAGACAGCATTTCACCACAGCAGGCTGGCAAAACAAAGACATTTATTAATGTTATAACGAGGTTAAGCGGATGTAGGTATTACATACTGCTGATGTGAGAGTAAATTACTACGACTACCAAAGTCAATTAAACACAATAGATCAATTCCCAAGTAGGTATCTAGAGAAGCATTCATATATGTACCAAGAGATATATTCACAAATGTTCATAGTGCATCTGCTATAATAACCAAAAAATATGAAGTAATCCACATATTCATCAATAAGGAAAAAAAATTTGCAACATTTACATAATGAAATATTACACAATGACAGAAACCACATCCAATAATATGAATAAATTTTAGGAAAAAAGTCCAAGAACGTACATACAATACATTATTATATAAAGTTCAAAAAGGAAGCATGCCAATGTATCTTTAGTACAACTGTATATATGTGTGTGAGAGAAAGAATGTATTGCATGCACGTAATGCAACTATTTTTTTAATTTGTATTTGCAAGTAGAAAGAGAGATAGAGAATATGGGTGTGCCCGGGCCTCTAGCCATTGCAAACAAATTCTAGGCATATGTGCCACTTTGTGTATCTGATTTTATATGGGTATGGGGGACTCAAACCAGAGTGGTTGGCCTTCTCAGTTAAGTGCCTTAGTCACTGGGCCATCACTCTAGCCCCATAATGAAGCTATTTTTAGAAAAAATATAAAAATGTTTTATGCAATGATAACTTTATAGCTCCTTTAGCAGAGTGGCATAGTGAAAAGGGAATTTCGTGTAACTTGATCCAAGACACTGTAATGATTTAGTACTTGGGTTAAGTTATTGGTTCATTGGGTTTCATTGTGTCATGAGGATTTCAATGTTTTAAATCTACATACTTAATGTATTAATTAATTAATGTTGTACTTACATTTTTGCATGTTTCAATATATTTTGAAAAACCGGTAAAAGTCAAAATCAAGATTACACACAAACATATACATATACAGTAATCAATGTTTAAAAGGATGGTAATACTATATAAATGTTCCAAGAAGGTCTGTCCAATATGGTGCTAATCCAAGACAAGGGAGCAATAGGCTAAGCCATGCAGCTATCTAGGGAATAAATGTCAAGGGCATAATGAGAAATGTGAGGGAACTTCGGCACAAGATCAGGAGAAGGCACCCAATGTGACTGCAACAGAGAGGACAGGGAAGATGGCTAGAAAACAAAGGTGATCTTGTGGAAGTTTATAACGAACATTTGGATCTTGAGTCAAGTGGGAAGGAGTGACGGAAAAATGACTTTTATTATCTATAGAACACAAAAATGTCCATCATTTGTTAGGAGATTGTTTTTCCTGGACAAAGCTGGACTGGCTTAAGACCCTAAAAACACCTTTGTCCAGAGAATGGGTAATATTTGCATATCTTAATTCTCTATGGGAAGATTTAAGTGCTTATGTAAATGTGAATAATGACTTCTAAAACATTATTTTGTCTGACTCATAGGACACTGAATGATATGCAAGAATAAAAGTGTTTGTACCAAAACATCATAGTCATTGTCTTAAATTTCACAACAGATTCATTAATTTCTAAATAAAGTGGAGAATCATTTTCTTGAAAATGTTAATAATTGTACTTTGTCACTTCCTTGAGTTTATTAAGTTCATAACTCATAGTTCAAAATCATTGATATGTAAAGTATAAATAGTTTTTCAATAATATGACATTTCTTCTTATAACTGTGGAACCAAATGGCAAATTCAGGGCAAAATAAAACACTGTTTAAAATTAAAAAAAAAAAAACACATATAATTAACACTTCACAAATTGTGGAAATTCCTGAGTTCAAGAAACTCATTCGAGAAAAAAATTACTTTAAAGAACTAAATTCCGGGAAATCCTTTGAGATGCGTTAGTGATTCAGGAAATGGGGCTGCACTCCTGGGTTAGTGTTTTCTACTGTGTAACATTAGGACTCACTTCTTGGTGTGGGTTTTGAATAGATTATTTCTAAAGTCTGCTCTAGCAAAACAATACCTTGCTAAGTGTACTTAGGGGAGCTGGGGAGATCATTCAGTAAAATGCTTGTCATAAAAGTAGGAGGACTTGAGTTTGGATCCCGGACACCGACATAAACAGCCATGCAGAGCACCACATACGTACTATAATCCCAGTGCTAGGAAAGTAGAGGCAGGCTGATACCTGAGGCTTCGTAACCAGCTAGTGTAGCCAAATGAGTGAACTCCAGGTTTAATGAGAGACCCTATCTCAAAAATAAATAAATGAAAAGGTTGAGACCAATTTAGGAAAATACCCAATGTTGACCTCTTGTTTCTACATGCACATATATACATACATGTTCACACACATACACACACATATACAAACATGCACATCCATAACCACAAACAAAATAGTCATGAAATAATGTTTTGACCATATTACGAAAAATCACCTGATCAGCAGATTTTATGTTGTTTAGCATAACATGATACACTAACTTAAGGCATTCCTGACTGTCTCTCCTAGCTGAAGAGCATATTCCCTCAAAACCAAGGGTGCCTAAAAATCATGAATCTGAAGCTAGAAGCAGCAAAACAGAGATTCCAAAGCCCCATTCTCATTAAGTCTAATTGTAAGACATAAAATTTAGGAACTTATATTTTAGACAATTTTCTCAGATATTTCTGGCCAACAACACTGTACAGAGATATTGCCGAAGGACTAACCCAGCTAGAAAGGCAATCATCCTATGGTTTAAAGATTATATTTTAAATAACATTTGAGAGAGTTTATATGATGTGTGTATGTACATGTTCAAGTGGCAAGAGTATGGACATTGTTGCAGTTAGAAGACAACTTTCTGGGGATGGTCTTCATTTTCTACCTTATTTGAGGCAGGGTTTCTTACTCTCCTTGTTGTTTATCAGTGTTCTGGTCTATGAACTTTCAGAAGTCTTCTGCCTCTACCTCCCATCTTGCCATCAGGATGTTGGTTATTACAGAAGCCAGTCACAGCTTCCATTCCAGTTTTTACATGGGGCCTGGGGATATGAACTCAGGTACTCAACCTTGTATGGCAAATGCCTTATCCACTGAGTCATCTCCCTAACTTAGATTACTTTTGTTAATCTTTTTTCCAATATTTTATTTATTTATTTGAAAGAGAAAGAGAGAGAGAGAGAGAATAGGTGTGCCAAGGGCCTTTAGCCACTGAAAATGAATTCCAGATGCATGCACCACCTTGTGCATCTAGCTTACGTGGGTCCTGGAGAATTGAACCTGGATCTTAGGCTTTACAGGCAAGCACCTTAACCGCTAAGCCATATCTCCATCCCTAGATTACCTTTTTTATTGCATGGGTATGTATGTATGTATATATGCATGTATATATGTATGTGAGTGTTCATGTGTGGGCAGGTATAAGTGCAAGTATGTGAGTTATGTACATGAAGTTCAAAGGACAACCTCTGATGTCTATTAGCCATCCTCTACTTTCTTTGAGACAGGGTTTCTCACTGGCCTGGAGCTTGCCAACTAAGCTGGACTCTGCCTGGCCAGTAAGAGTCAGGGATCTTCCTGTTTCCGCCATGTTCATGTGTGGGACATATGTACATGCGTGGAGGACAGAGGAAGTCTTTAGGTGCAATCTCTAGGAATGTCATTCACTTCTTTGAAGTAAGGTTTCTCACTAATCTGGAACCCACCAATTAGACTAGAGTGACTAGCCAGCAAGTTCTAAGAATCCCCCTATTTCCACCTCTCTAGCCATTGAAATTTTAGGCAGATGTCACCATACTCAGTTGTTTTATGTGGGTACTGAAAACAAATTCAGGTCTTTATGGTGACAAGGCAAGCAATTTACTGACTGAGCATCTCCCAAGGCCTCCCTATTCAGTGACACATTTAATAAATTCAAGTTCAGAAATTTAATAAAAACATCATTGGGGAAAAGATAATAAACCTCCCCAGGTCTCATTTTTTTCAAATATTATATGAGTTTGTGATAGCACCTAAATCATAGGCTAATTCTAAGGAGATAAAACTTGATACAGTATCTAAATCATCATCATCAACACATAACTAATACCTAATTAACTATGTATAAAATAAAAATTGCAACTTTAAAAGAGCGATATGACTTAATTATAATAAATGATGGTTGGATAGGTAAGATACAAAATATCATTGCTTGAAATCTAAAGAGATTCCTTTGATAAGTTCCAGCTTGAAAAAATAATTTTCAATGACCTATTTTGTTCTCTGCTACCTTACTAACACAAAATTGATTTTTCTCTTTCAAACATCCTATTTTTCCTCTTCCATGTCTGGATAATAGTTTTTCTATAATTTTTAGCTTTTTAAAACTTCTATTTTTGACTCAGAGAGGTCTCTAATTAAAACACAGTATATACACTATGGTAGGCAGTTGTATGATGTAAACAATGTAAGGGATCGAGAGCCAGATGTGATGGAGTATTCATTTAATCCCTGCACTCAGGAGGCTGAGGTAGGAGGATTGCTGTGAGTTCAGGGCCACTCTGGGGCTGCAAAGTGAGTTCCAGGTAAGCTTGGGCTAGAATGAGAACTTGTCTTGGAAAAAATAAAACAAAACCAAACCAAACAAAATAAAATAAAATCAGAATTGTAAACAAAAAAGAAATGTGTATAGTCAAAGTCATTGGAATATAAATTAGAAGCCACCTATCAACTTGCAAGTTACCTTTTCCTATTTCCTTCTTTCTTTATATTTATATTTATTTATTTAATTTTTAGAGAGAGAGAGAATGAGGCAGATATAGTAGAGAGAGAATGGGCTCACCAGGGCAACTAGCCACTGCAAATAAACTCCAGAGGCATGCATGGCCTTGTGCATCTGGCTTATGTGGGTACTAGGGAATTGAACTAGGTACTTAGGCCTGGCAGGCAAGTGCCTTCCTTAACCACTAAGTCATTTCTACAGTCCTACTTCTTTCTTAAAAGGAAATGCAAACACTGGCAAAGAACTGAATCATAAAATGCCCAAATGATGCTTTACAGATGCATTCTTGAATGCTAAAGAAATTAAATGTGGAAAAATAAATTGTAAGAAAAATGCTTCTCTTTAAAAAAAATTATTTTGTTTACAAGCAGAAAGAGACAGAGAGAGAAAGAGAGAGAGAGAGAGATAGGCAGAGAGAGAGAGATTATGAATACGGGCATGCCAGGGCCTCTAGCCACTGCAAATAAACTCCAGCTACATGTGCCACTTTGTGCCTCTGACTTTATGTGGGTGCTAGAAAATCAAAATTCAGGTTGTTGAACTTTGCAGGGAAGTGCCTTAACCACTTAGCTATCTCTCCACCCCAGAAAATGCTTCTTAAGCACACTTTTTCTTAAGGTATTTTAATCTTCTATAATATTTCCTTCTGTTTTTGAAGGTTATCCTTATGACTAAGAGCCACAAAGTTCACCAGAAAGGACCCTCCTGTCTACATCATAAAGCATTGTTCCAAAGCAAAACCCTGTTGCAGTAGTTTACTATGTTTTTATTCTGTAAGCAGCCAATGTGCTACAGGTCACAAATTCTCTACCATCATTGAGAAATTTTGATCACCTGAATATTTTTAAGACATTTAAACTGACATGTCTAACTGAGATAGTTAATGTGTTCTATTATTATATTTGAACAAGGAACTTCAAATGGAAAAGTTAGGCAAATGTATGCAGTTTATATGGGCTTAATTGTAACATGCAGATATTTAATTTGAGTATATGAAAAGAAAAGGTACAAGCTACTTTGTCTTTTTACATAAAAACACCAGAAAAACTACAAATATAAATTTGTATGTTACAACTTTATGTAAATGTTATGTAAATGTTACAAAATCCCAAATAACTCTTTATAGAAAAGTTCTGTTCTAAACCATCAATGACAAGAACCATTATATTTTCCCCAGTTTCTGGTCTTGCTTGCTCCTAACAGAATTCCAAAATTTTACTTGACATACAATAACCCTGTTAACAGATAAGATTAAGCTGTCTGCATCATAAATGAAGAAGAAAATACTACTATTTCAACTCACCCAGGTAAAAGATAAACCCCACAAAGAAAACACACATAAAACATAAAAAGAATCCTTATGCTGTTGGTAAGAATGTAAATTTGGTGTTGGAAAGATTACTCAGTGATTAAATGCACCTGCTTGAGAGAAGCCTGGCAGTATGGGTTCAATTTACCAGACAACCATGTAAGCTAGATGCAAGAAGGTGATGTGTCTGGCACTAGTATGCGGAGGCCTGGCATGCCCACACATACACACACAATCAGGTGTGCAAAAAGTAAATGAAAATATTTGTTTAAAGAATGTCAATTTTTCCAGCAATTATGGAAATCAGTATGAAAATTCTTCAAAAAAACTAAAAATAGAACTAACATAAGAATTTGCTATAGTACTCAAAGATATATCCCCAGTGGAATTTAAGACAGCAAACAATACAGACACGTGCATACCCATGTTCATTGTGGCATTATTCACAACAGACACATTATGGAGTCATCCCTAAGTGTCCACCAACAGAAGAACAAAGAAAATGTGACAGATAAACACAAATACAGCAATAAAGAATAAAATTATGTTCTTTTTAAGGAAATAGATGAATTACAGATAATATAATTGAAATAACCACAATTTAGGAAAAGAAGTATCACATGGTTCCTCATAACATGCGGAATCTAGATTTAAAAAAAAATAAAAGGACATGAAGCCAGAAAAGGATTATCTGGAAAGATTATTGGGACGAGGAAGGGCAAGAGACAATGAGAATATGTGACAATGACTAAAATACATTCCTCTCTGTCTGTCTGTCTCTCTCTCTCTCTCTCTCTGTCTCTCTCTCTCTCTCTATATATATATATATATATAAGTTTTATATAACTTATATATATATATATAAGTTTTGGCAGACAAGCTACAGTAAACATTAATCAGAATCCCCCTGAGAAACAACTTGGGGATAACCACTGCAAATCTATACTGTTAACAAAAAGCCAAAATTACCTATTCCACACTTACAGCAATGCATGTGTGTGTGTAGAATCCAGGATGTAGGCTTTCCTGCAGTAAATAAAGTGCGTGATACCACTGAGACTACAGGAAGCTTTGTTAGATACACAGAACTTTATAAATCATCTCACCTCTTCTAGATACCTAACTTCATAGTACTTCTTATTGTTCAGGAGTGATGTTTAAGAGATTTTTATGACTGCTACTTATGAAAATTAAGTATGGAGTTACTCTGTCCACACTAATTCAAATATGGGTTATATATAATTATAGGTAGTAATAATCTTTCTTTTCAAATATTTCTATAATAATCTTGAATAGCAACCACAGAAAGTTTGCTGACTATAAATCTGTTTAAACTTATTTACATAAGCCTTTAGCTTTTCCTTCTGAAAGGTATTTTGCTGAGTACAGAATCTGGGGTTTCTAGATTTCAGTGAGCACCTACATTCTATTGTCTCAGGATTTAATGATTTCTGAGAAGACAGCTATGATACTTCTTCATTTCTTTAAATGTAATATACCTTGCTCCACTTTTGCTTTAAATTTTAGTCTTTTAACTCTTATTATGCACCTAGGAGTTGTGCTGGTCATGAGGACATAGGGTAAAGATTCATCCAATATTGGTGTTGAATTCTGTAAATTGCAACTATGAGCCTGGTTTTGTCTCAAAATGTTTGGACTGTTGTTATACGTCTGTGTATGTATGCATGTGCATGCGTGTATGTATGCACTGCTGGAGATCAAACTCAGGGACAGTCAAGCACCGTACCACTTAAAAACAACCCAGCTCTTAATTTCCAACTTCATCTTTGTGTCTCTGCTTAGGAACTTTCTATTGCTCTATCTTCATTTTCACTAATTCTCTTTGACTATATGAAATAATTTGGCAAAGACGTTTCTTGCTAGTGTTTTTGCCTATCACTTTTTTCATTGTTTGCTTTTGGAGAGAGCTTTGCTATGTAGTCCTAGTGGGCAAAGAACTCACTATTTTCACAAGGCCAATCTTAAACCTAACGTGACCCTCCTGCATTTGCTTCCAACAAGCTTAGATTATAGGCATGCACCATGAGGCTTACTCTACATTTTATTAACTCTCAAAGTTTACATATTTCTAATGAAATCAAATAATTAGTTGTACATATACTGTCCACAATTTTCCATCAGAATCTTTAATATATTAAATCAAATTAATTGCTTTGTCTTGGTATTCTGTGTTTTCTTTCACTTTTTGTTGGTACCTGAACATTTTATGCAGAACCGTAGGGTCTAATGAAGCTGTAAGGTTAAAAGGACGTGACTTTCTTCTCTCCTGATGGGTCTTTAGAGTGGATTTGTGTTCAGCATGAGGTGATGGGCTATTACCCTCAGTGCACCAGAGTTACAACAATCCCTCCACAGATAATTTGGAATTAGACACCTTGAATTTGGTGGTTTCAGTGTTTCATACTTTCTAAAATGTCCCAATGTTTGAGAACCATTTATTATAAGTATTGTATATATCTGAAATGAAAAACTAATCAAGAAATATATGTTCTCTCCAGAAGTAATTGCCTTGTCTTTTAAAAATGCACATATTAATTGCAATAATGAGGAAAAATATAACTTTGAAAGTCAGGCTTGATTCTGCTTAATATTTGTTTCCTTTTGTTTATAGTGTATAAATATGTCTTTGAAATTTTTATTAGTGCAAATTCATCAAAGTAATGGTTTCTATAATGACACTTCCATTCAAACTTATAACCTTTTTATTATCATAAAACAAGCTTTAGGAACCTGAACTCAATTTTAGTGTAAGGTAAAATTTTAAATATTACTAAAGCTAAAATTGTAAAAGAGGTGCAATTTAATTTATGCTTTAAAATTTTCCTTGGTAGAGGGCTGGAGAGTTGGCTTAGCGGTTAAGGCATTTGCCTGCAAAGCCAAAGGATCCCGGTTTGACTCTCCAGGACCCACGTAAACCAGATGCACAAGGGGGCTCCTGCATCTGTAGTTCGTTTGCAGTGGCTGGAGGCCCTGGTGCACCCATTCTCTCTCTCTCAAATAAATAGATATAATATATTAATAACTTTTTTAATTCCTTGGTAGAACTTTCTTTAAAGTACTTTTAAGAATTCTTAACTGTCTTAAATGTGCTGATTGTATGCAAACATTCTTTTGTGTATATGGTGTGAACTGTGTATACATGGGAACATATATGTGTGAGGGTGCATGTGCAAGTGTGTGGCAGCTAATGTTGGGTGTCTTTATTGATCACAAGACTGTTATTTTCTCATAGATTGGTCCAACACTGTGTAAGAAAAGGAAAAGGAACTGGGGATTGTCTCCAGGTGGCACACATGAAGAGCTTATTTGTTCATGGGAACGTTTATACTTCTGTTAGTAAACATAGGCTCAAAAGCCTTACACTGTAATGATGCTAACATTAAAATGCAAAACACAGTATACTTAATGACAAATCAAGAGAAGAAGCATCATTTTATAAATGTTACTTAAAATAACAATAATGTACTATATACTTAAATAAGAAAATGCAATCTTACTAGAATGCTGTAAATAACACAAGTCATCAATTAAGGGCTCTTAAGAGTTTTCTACATAAAAACCACACATTGAACCTCAAGTCATGGTCCACAATCCCTGCACCTTCCTGTATGGGTGCACATTCCTAGCAGCACAATTATGTGTACACAGCTACAGGACATGGTGAAGAGGATCAACTCAGGCAGTCCCAATTTAACATCGAGTTGTGTCTCTTGCTTTATTAGAATGGACCTGTTACAATACCTAACTGTGTCTGTCTGTTTCCTTACCTGTTAAAAGGGGAAAATAATAGTTCTTACATCATAGGATCTGTTAACATTAAATAAGTGTCTGAGTATACAGCATTTAGAACAGTTTCTGCCACCACGAGAGATCAAGAAATGTGAGCTCTTTTATTTAAGTTACTTAGTGTCTATAAAATAGGACCTTGAAAACGGTTTATTAAATAAACAAATCTAGAAATATGTTGTTCTTAGAAATTATGGTTTGTACATCAAATGTCTCCAAAGGTTCATGTGTTCAATACTTCATATCTAGCTGGTGGCCCTATTGAGACATCCCTGGGTCATGAGGGTGCTCTCTCTCTTGCCAACTCCCTTTCTTTACGCTGTTCCTAGCTGTCATGAGACGAGACCCTTCTGCCATGTTTCTGCCTTGCCATAGGCCTGAAAGGAAAGGAATGAATCCTTTGAAATCATGAGCCAAAATAATTATTTTCCTCTTTAAATTTTGCTCAGGCATTTTGTTATAGTGATGGAAAGCTGGCTAAAATGGTGAATAACTTATTTTTTGAAACCAGAGCCAAGATCAAACATGGTGTTACATTTTATTTTTCTTTTCATTTTTTTTTAAGATAGCGTCTTGCCCTAGCCCAGGCTGACCTGGAATTCACTATGTAGTCTCAGACTGGCCTTGAAAGCAGGGTGAGCCTCCTACCTCTGCCTCCCAAGTGCTGGGATTAAAGATGTGCGCCACCATGCCTGGCAGTAACTTTTTTTTTTTGTCCTAGTAATTTTAAAAATATGTAAGTTCTCAAAGTTCTATAATATCCAACCTTAGATAAATTCATATCAAATATTTAATATTTATCTTTTATGAAATAATACATAAAGGCAGTATTACAATATTAAATTTGTGACAAATTCATTCATATAAGTTACACTTAAAGTAATTATAACAAATGTATCACAGGAATAAAACAAGCATAATGAATGAAACCTATAGTATTGAATGTTATTTTACTAAACTTAGTTAAGATAAAAACTATTTGATAACATTAAAATCTAAGGTAAATAGGGAATACTTTGTGTCCAATGAAACAAGTCTGGAGAGATGGCTCAATAGTTAAAAGCACCTTTTTACAAAATTCTTAAATAAAAGCTTGTAGGGTATGGACTAATGAAACTAGTGATTGTTTCACTTCAGGCTCAATAGTGACATTTTTCTAAAAAGCAGCTATTTGTTTTAGCTTACCTGTGAACTAATCATGCGCTGAGATGAGCGAGCAATATTGGCAGGCAGGCCAAAGAAGCTAGGTTTATCATCCTCTGGAAGTGTCTCGATGATAGCACGATAGTCCTAAACACATGCAAGTGAACAAGTGGAATTTACTACTGAAATTGGAAAAAATAGATACTACAAAATATTAAATTATTATATTCATAGGCCTATTTTCTAGATAAATCTCACATCCTGTCAGTACTCAGTTATCTCTAGGAAGTCCTGTCAATAATACTGTCAATAATATTCTGTGCATCAATTATTGGATAATATATTTTTATTAATCCAGCTCCTCACACACAAAGGCCCTGTGAGTTCATTCAAACAAACATATTTGAGTAGTTTCTGCCTCCTAGATGTGAGATATGCTAGGAGTGTGAGTACTTTCTTTTCTTGTAATTTAACAAAGACCAACTTTCTGAGTCCAGTTTAGCTTAGGTAAATTTATATTTAATCTTTTTTAAAGTTATAGAAACACTATAAACTTATGTGACACACTCAGGTTTTCAAGTAGTGCTGTGTAAGTTATATTGTCCTTAAGTGGTTCCATGCTTTACCTTCTGTATGTGTGTGAAATATAATGAACTATATTGAGAATCCTATCAGTTAATTCTAAGAATGACTCTCAGCACTACATAAGCTTGCTTTGTCAACATTATCCACTCAAGACATTACATCATGGAAAGACAAGTACAGACCAAGAGAATTTATTCATTTGTCTGTTTTTATACAGAGATAAGCCATATATGCCTGTAAACATATTTTCTGAGTTAGGGTGGGAAGATTCATCCTCTGACATCTTTTCATCCTTTCTTATCCTTGGCAGCTGCCCCTGAAGTATTTTCCTGGAAAGAATAGGATACCCAGGACCTGAAAACATGTCAGATTTTGGAAAGACATGGTTTCTTACAATTCTTATTTTTCTTGGGCTCAGCAATCGTGAATTTCCTCATTGTGTTCAATTACAATCCGTGGAACATATGATTTATATGTATGTGCATATCTGAACAATCGTACAATGTGTTCTGGCATTCTCTTTCCATCTACCTCACTTAGAAAGCTTAATAGTGATTATCATAAATCCTATAAATTTAAAACTAATATGATTGTGGAGACTTAAACACTTGTTTATGTTAAGATAGCTGTGAAGTCTCCTTACTTAGACTGGTTGGAGGTCTCTGTCTAGCCAGAATTCTGCACTGATCTTTTGAGAAGAAATCTAGCAGCTGCACAATTATAAAAGCAAACTACCAATCAACTCTGAAAAACACTGTTCCATATGTCCCACAATAGAAAATATTGTTAAGACTCAAATTTTTTGTGGGGAAGGGGATTAAGGCAGGCTCTCACTTTAGTTTAAGCTGACTTGGAACCTACTCTGCAGCCCAGTTTGGCCTCAAACTTAATGTGGTCCTCCTACCTCAGCCTCTCCAGAACTGGGATTAGTGGCATGAGGCACCATGCCAGTGAATATTCAATTTTCTTTGTAAAATTAAACAACCAAATTCATCCATTAGTATGCAAATTATATTTCAAGTGTAAAATTATATGTATACCAAAGAATTGCTTTATAATAAATTTATGATTGTAAAAGAAAAGCAAATCTAGCAGCCACATACCTAGATGAATGCATTGTCACTCAAAAACCATATAGTATCTTCTCTATGAAACTACTTCATAAACAGTACGAAACTGGAGAAACTAAGGAATGCTGTTAGAAATTGAGATAACATCCCTTCTGTGTGAAAGACAGTAACTGGAAGAGAACAGACAAACTTCCAGATAGCTGATAATGTTCTATTTCTTGATTCTATGCTGGTTATATTTATTTTTATTATATAAAATTCATGCATGATGTGCAAATTTCTATATGAATCTTATTTTTCAAACTGAGCTTCCAACAACAGAGATATAAGACCCGTCTGGAGTAGGTGCCCTGAAAAACTACAGAAAAGTCACTATGTACTGTAGTGCTTGCTTGCTCTCTCACAGTAAGGTTCTCCTACATGAAAACAAACCCGTTTATCCCAGTGCTGAGCCTGGTCAATACATATTATTGAAGGATTGAGTAAATAAAAGATAGTAAAATACAAAACATAAGAGTCATTAACAATGGCTAAGATATTTAGTAAGTGGTATATTTGATTTTTTTAAAGTTTTACTTTTTTGACAATTATGTCATTGAAACAAAAGATGTGAAATAATAAAAAATATATTATGTGTGTTGTGTAATTGGAATTCATGAACTGTAATAGTATCTTATGCAGCTATCTGGATCTATGTGTGGTGTTTCACACCTGTAATCCCAGCACCTGGGAGGCTAAGGGTGAGTTCAGGATGAGCATAGGTTACAGAGTTAAATTCAGATCAGCCTGGGTTACACTGAGACTCTGCCTTAAAAAAACAAAAATAAAAAGGGCTGGAGGGGTGGCTTAGCAGTTAAGGCATTTGCCTGCAAAGCCTAAGGGCTCAGGTTCGATTCCCCAGGGGCTATGTTAGCCAGATGCACAAGGGGGTGCAAGTACCTGGAGTTTGTTTGCAGTGGCTGGAGGCCCTGGTGCACCCATTCTCTCTCCCTCTCTCTATCTCCCTCTATCTCTGTCAAATAAATAAATAAGTAAATAAATAACAATAAAATATTGTCTTAAAGGCTGGGAAAATGGCTCAGAAAGAATGAACATTTGCCACATAAGCATGAATCCCTGAAAAGGCCAAAGATAGCCTGAGTTTGATCCTAGACACTGAGGTTTAAAAGCTGGGTGGGTCCATGCACACCTGTAACACAAGCACTGGGGGGAGCAGACCAGAAAATCACTGAGTGCAGTGGTCAGCCAGTCTGACCAGAAAGAGTATGGCAGCTCCAGCTTCAAAGAGACTCTGCCTCATGGCAGTAATGTGGAAGAATGGTAGAGGAGGACACTCAACGTTCTCCTCTGGCTTTTGCAAACATGCACATGAGAAACATCCACATTAAAAAAGAAAAGAAAAGAAACACACACATGTAAAATAACTATTTGACTTTACATACAAACATGAATTTGTGGCAAAATAAACTATATATAAAAACTTTGGCCATATTTAATACTATTTTGTGGAAAAGGTAACTGCATTCTAGAAGGCTTTATTTCAGGTAATGGTTCCAGGCAAGACTGAAGCTTCTGCAATAATTACATACAAACTATTATGGTTAAGGACAAACTGAATCTCTTTTATATTCCTCATATCTGCTTTAAAATTTTTTAATTCAACCATAAAGTGAAGGTAGCATTTTGTTTAATTTTGTTCTCTTTAGCGTATCAAAATATAATGCTGCTTGCCAAGAAGTCCATTCCCCAACTCATGCTCTTCACAGATGTCCTACTTTCTTTAATATTCCTTGGTTACTACAAGATACCCCTATGCACTAGCCTACAAACACTAAAATTATTCAATCTCCATTAAATCTTCAAAGTTTGTAGGACATTTCATAAAAAGTTCAAAGAATCAGGCCACATATTGCCAAAACAAATAATTAGTACTGTGAATCATGCATTTCAAATGCCTTATGATATATTTAACAGTGTAAGAAATTTTTCAAGTTATCAATCACCCACTATCTATTGCTACTTTTACTTACCAAGATGCTGCAGGAGTTGGGGAGAGATACAGAATACGGAAAAACACTTTTCTTATTCCTTTGGTTTAATACATTAATTGAAGAACTGAAAAACTGTTTCAGGTATGACTGAAGAACTCTAAGGTCAAAATAGTTATCTATACGTCCTCCATAAATAGCATTTTCAAGTAAGCCATGTACAAATTCCCACTGTACATCTTTGGTACCTATAATTAAAAAGTATTTTCATTAATTTCATTTTTAAATATGAACTAAATTACTGGCTAGGATTCTATTCATAAGATACAGCAATATGTTTAGTACCATGAAATATTTTTTAAATTCTTATTAAAGGAAAATAATATGATAAATTATATAACCAAGTAACACTTTCCAATAATTTTGTATTTTTAAACTCAATCTTAGCAAGATGGAAGTGTGACTATTATCTACAAGTAACCCAAATGAGAAAAGTAACATAATGCCACAGATCTGTGTTGGAACTGAGGCATTCTGAATACAAGACATGCTTTTTCCTAACACATAATAATGCCTATTTAAAATTTAAACTACTTAAAAAAAATAAAAAGCCAGACTGGAAAGATGGCTTAGCAGTTAAGGTGCTTGCCTGCAAAGCCAAAGGACCTAGGTTTGATTGCCCAGGACCCTAGTAAGCCAGATGCACATGATGCCACATACATCTGGAGTTTGTTTGCAGTGGCTGGAGGCCCTGGAGTGCCCATTCTCATTCTCTCTCTCTCTCTCTCTCTCTCTCTCTCTCTCTCTCCCCTCTCTCTCTATCTCCCTCCTTCCCCCTCCCTCTTTCTCTCTCAAATATGTAAATAAAAATAAAATAAATACACCTGTTCCCGGAATAGTGGCCTTTTTATTAAATATTTTATTTATTTATTTGAAAGAGAGGGAGAGAGAGGCAGAGGCAGATAGAGAGAATGGATGCACCAGGGCCTCCAGCCACTGCAAACAAACTCTAGAAGCATGTGGCACCTTCTGCCTCTGGCTTATGTGGGTACTGGGGAATCAAACCTGGGTCCTTAGGCTTCACAGGCAGATGCCTTAACCTTTAAGGCATCTCTCCAGCCCCCAATAGTGGCCTTTATAAATTTTTGAAATTTCAGGCTAGTTATATAGATTCAATTTATGACAAGCTGTTGAAGTCATTTTCTGTATACTTACTTGATTTATTATTTTAAAAAACTTTAATAAAAATCTACTTGCCAGCCAGGCATGGTGGTACACACCTTTAATCCCAGCATTTGGGAGACAGAGGTAGGAGGAGCACCACGAGTTAAAAGCCACCCACAGACTACATAGCCTGAGTTAGAGTAAGATCCTATGTTAAAAAAAAAATCTACTTAGAATATTATTTGGCATTAAATACTAATGGTGAACAAATGCCCTATGACTTAAATTTCCATTCCCTATACACTCCACACAAATATACTTGTATGTACACCTAATGCTACAGCAGCATTGCCATTCATTATCCCAAGTGAAAAGCAACCACAAGCTCAGCAAGCAGGCACATCTGTATCCAACAACAGCAGGCAATATAGCGTTGAGAATATGATTACATACAGCCATATTGATAAACCCATCTAGTCAGCTGGAAGATTTGAATCACTAAGCATACATGCTCCATGATTCCAGTTTCACATTAAAATGGGAAAATTAAATAAATATGTGGGATTTACTTCAGGAGAAGGGGTGAGGGATTTGAAATGGTAGTCACTAGATAGTGGAACCACATGGTGTAGAATCTTGGGCACTGGCAGAATTCTTTTCTAAATTAAGATGCTGGCTACATGATGAGGTTCAGCTTTATGGAGATGAACTATAAGAACAAACTGTGGGAATCAACTATGAGAAAAAACTGGGAGAATTTCTGATGAACCTTATAAATAACTTTTCTGAGATTATGGCTGTGATACAAGTTCCTTACTGACAATATGTGCTAAGTTTAATCTTACAACTATGCAATCCACCCACATAAATCAATGTGACTAGATTTCGTCTGCCCTGGTATTCCTTTAGTCTAAACAACACAGATGGCCAAAATTGACAAGCATGTTTAGAGATGCTGGCTGATCTTAAGGTATGCTCTTTGCCCAATTTCCACAGTGACCTGATGAGACTCTTGAGTCAGAGAGAGCATACATGCACAGAAGTATTGATCATAGCACTGAAGACAATTAGGTTGGTAACCAAGTGCCCACAGATCAGTTGAAGACAGCAAGTGGGCTTAATATAATTACATGGGTAATCACAGTGTATATGTGTTTTGGATCAGCAGTCTCCAACAGGTTATACCCCTAAATCCCTTCCTTGAACAAATGCTTAAGGATTATCCAAAGTCATAAGTTCCTTATAATGTACTACTTGGTCACATCTTAATGAGTTTGGACTGTTCAATAAGAATGTTCATGGGTACCTGTATGCAGAGGAAGCCACAACCACGGTACAACTGGAAGGGCTGTGACAGCAGATGCAGGAGGTTTACTAGTGGCTTAAATTAAACTTCTCGTCAGTGTCCTTTTTCCTCAGGCTGCTGCTAAAGGCAGTAAGCACACTCATGGGCTGGGTATACCAGGACTTACTCTCCTATTTCTCAGGCTCTGCTCCTAGAAGCAATTTGCCCACTTTTGGATAGAAAAATCCCAGAAGTTAGTCTTCTACAAATTCAAGACCTTTGCCCCCAAATAGGGAACAGTTTGAGAAAATTTCAATGACCTATAATCGGGTAAGTAGTTTTTCATGTATTAATTAAGGTTCTCCCAATATATCTCATAATCCAAAATAAAATGGGACTTGGAACACACCCTATGCCCATCTTTAGTATTTTACCAAAAAAAAAGTTATAGAATGATTCTAATGACTGTGTTGGACATGATAAGGATGCAAATAGCAAATAAGACAAAAGGTCTTGATTTAAAGTGATGGAAAGATAGAAAGAGAATAATAAAACAAGTAAGAAAGAGCATATCAAGTAGTACTAACATGTTAAAAAGTGACAGAGGAGCTGGGGAGATGGCTCCTCAGTTAAAGGCACTTGCTTACAAAGCCTAACAACCCAGGTTCGATTATTACATGTGTCCGGAAGTGATTTGCAGAGGCAGAAGGCCCTAGTGAACCCACACACACTCTCTCTCATGAATAAATACAAATATTAAATTTTAAAAAGTGTTAGACAATAACTAAAGATTACTTTTAATTCAGTGCTAACAAAAAGTTTTTATGAAGATGAAACTCCAGAGATGTGTATGACAGGTAGAAAACTAAAAGAGAAAAGCATCTCAGCCATGAAGAGGAGTCCCTGCTGAAGCCTGTAGGTTGGAACAGCTTATAGCCTATGACTGGTCTGAGGAACAGAAAGCCAGAAAGAGTGGCTATATGATTTAAACTGGGAAATTATATGCTTTGGCAGACTTTTTTCTAAAAGATACACTAGTTTACAATATGGAACATGCTCAAAAAGGGCTAAAATGAAAAGAAGAATTCAATGATGTTGAACGAATCCAGAGAAATTTATTGGCTTGGAACTTAAAATTCTACATGAACAGTAATACCAGCTAGTAAAATGGGAGTGATTCAGGGAAGAACAGCTGGGCAAGGCAGCAGCAGGGCTGACGAGGACAGAACATGAGAATTAAGAGTTCTGGCTGTGGCATTTTTGAGCCTGAGATTCCTATAGGCCTTCTCTGGTTTCTAATGTTCTAAGCTCCAATGTTCCCGTGTCTCCACCCTGCACAATGAATTTCAGGGACCAGACTGTCACTACCTTCAAGGAAGACAAGAACTAAATGACCTTAGGAGATAAAATCACATAGTTTTATTTGCTTAACTTCTTCAGCAGATTTGTACCCACATTTATCCTTAATAACCCAACTATGACTCTACAGATCCTTGTTATTAAAACTTACACTGATATATTCCTGAATTTTAACAGTTTTCATGCAAGAGATCAGCTGATGCCTAAAACTTCTGTAGGTCACAACATAAAGACAAGGTCATTCCAGCTTTCTGCTTCCTAAGAACTATAGGTAAATTAGAAATCTAATTAGCATATCAAATCCAATGACCAAAACAGACAATGTAGGAACTCTTAGATGATATAGTCAGAGCAGGAAGAACACACAGACAAACTAAATACAAAAAAAAAAAATCAAATTTTGTGATAGGAAATGAAGTCACTTGAGAAAACCAGTAAGTTAATAACATTGCAAATCAAATTTCTCATTCCATCAGATACAAAAAAATGTCATTGCTACAACTTACCATCAAACAGTCTGTCAATAATATTGTATCCAGCCCGAAGATCTGATAAGGAAAACTCATAAAACTTGGTCCAACCCTAATCAAAATAAATTTGAGATGTAATAAGAACTAAGCATTGTTCAAAGATCTATACATACATTACTGATCTAGAAATTTAAGGAGAATGTTCATTTATACTAAATGTAAATATTCATTTATAATGAAAGAAATACAGTTTCTGGGAATCTTTAATCTAGGCTGGAGAGAAAGCCCAGCAGTTAAACACAGTTTCTGTGCAAGCATGAGGGCATAAGGGGGCCTAAACTTCCGAAGTTCAAATCTCTAGATCCCATGTGAACATCTGAGCATGCCCACACATGTCTGTAACCTTAGTGCTGTGGAGAATGGATATAGAAGAATCACTGCAGCTTCAGAATCAGTAAGAGACTCCGAACAAGATAAAACTGTCAGGTGAGTCTTAAGGGGGGCAACTGCTATTTTTCTCCATGCATGACAGAAAAGCACCTAAGCACCTTAGGCCAGTGCACTGGGATCCACATCAGTACATACACATGCATACATCAAACACACCACATATATACCACCCATATACCATCACACCACACATTTGATGCAGGTGAAAAAACAAATTTTCAGCAAAACAAATCTACTACCTTCATAAGCATTAAATTAACTTTCTAATTACATTCTGATTATCCTTTAAGTATGTAAAAATATAGAACAAGCTAATGTAATTTTATTCTACTTACTGTAACATACTAAGACACTCCTATAATTTTATGTGTCAGAACTATAAATTTTTTCTATAAACATGAAAAAATATAGCCAAAACAAAAGCACACCATGGTTTTCTGTGTATTCATTTGTACTGTGATACAAAGTATTCATGTAACTGATACGTATCACTCATATGCACAAATTTCACAAGCTCAATATTCTGTAGAATAATGTGAAACAAAAAAGAAATTTCTATGTATAATTAGAAACAGGATAGTTATCATAAGAGATTATGTGGTAGTTTGAATATATGCCCCCAGTAAACTCAGCAAGTGTAATCCTCATGCTGTACAGGAGCATGCTGTATAATATTTAATAAATATTACATTAATACATTTTTGTTAAATAAAAAAATTATCCTTCTTGAGAACAAAAAGAAATATCTATGAGGTTTCCATTATCACTAATTTTATAATGAAGTAAGTTTAAATTAAAATGTCTTAAACTAGGACAAATATAATCTAGGAGTGTATCAGTATTCATTAATCACTCAAAATGATTCTTAAAGGTTTATTAGAGGCAAGACTGCAGGCATGTAAGAATCAGCATTTACTATGGGCGAGACTGTGAACATGTAAGAATAAATGCAAACACAAGTAATCTCTGTTCTCAGGCAGCCTCCAGGGAAAGGTAGAGAGGAAGCAGACACTCACTCAGATCCAGAAGGGAAAGAAGAACCCTTCCATACATAAGAAAAGGGTAAGGCCCAGTCTAAGAAATGAGAAATTCACTGGTGGGAAAGGGGATGGAAAAGATGGAAATGTGAAAATAAATAGACTCAAAAGATTTGGGGAAGAAATTAGGTTTTCATGATGGATTTATGGAGGATGAAGATCCCAAGAGGAGTGTTATTAAGAGTGATTGCTACACAGGCTGCATTCCAGGGATGTGGCTCACTGATAAGTGCAGCACTAAGAGAATATGAGGTTGGGAAGAATATCCTCCACTCAATAAATGAACTTTAAAATGTTTAATGTTGCAAGCAAACTTTCTACAAACTCAAAACCTTGAGTACATTTTTATGTCATTGTATTGGTCCTCACTGGAGAGGGTACGATGAAGACTGACTTTAAAAAGAAATATTTTTAAAGCTATAAAATATCTTGAAGATGAATACTCTGAAATTTCCAAATTAGAATACTGTTACAATTAATATTATCTAACATATAGTCTCTAGCAACTAAACAATATTCTACATTTTATTTTTCTTCAAACTTTTTGATTTTTATGAAAATGGAAAGTGCCATTTTCAATTATTTTGAGTTGAAAAATATACTGCTATGTTGGCCTCTAGTACAAGCAAGTTAATGTTTATGAATTAACTATGCACATCATTTGATACAAATAATACACTAGGAATTAGTTAATATGAATGACAGTTCTAGATTTACCTTATAATAACTTTTCATAATAGCAAAGGTTGAAAAGAATAGATAAGTCCATCTAATATATAACAGGTAAAATATGTACATCAATATAATATAACAGAAATATTTTTAAATTAGATGTTAAATCTATATTTATTATCCAAAATACAGTATTTTAAAAGCAAATCACAGAACTTTGTAATTTTTTATCACTTGAGTTCGAAATGTGTGTCTTTAAATTCATAAAATCTTTTCTATTTATACACTATTGTTTAAGTACACCCAATAAACAGAAGTATTTGCTCTTAGAAAGGAAATGAAGTGACAGGCAGAAACTTCTTATTACAATAGTTTATAGGTTTCCATTTTATGTCTCATACATGTATTGTTACAAAATGAAATTTAATTTTAAATATAATTTTCATAAATTTATATCACTATCACTAGTCATCTGTTGGTCTAGATTAATTGCTTTATTTGGCCAACAACTATTGTCAGAGAAGAGAGGCTCAAGGCGTTAGAAGAATACGGACATTTCAGAACTCAATATCTTTTTACGATGTGATTTCTGGAGCAATTATCATTGAGATGCAAATCCTTTCTGAGCAAAATTAAATAAGTGCACATTCCCACAGGCACAGCTTAAAAATTATACAAGGCAATACACTATTAATAGCACACCCTATATATTTTTATATTTTTATTTATTTATTTTTGAGAGAGACAGAAAGAGAGAAGGAGGTGGACAGAGACAGAGCAAGCATGGGTGTGTGCAAGTGCCTCCTGCCACTGCAAATGAACTCCAGACAGGTGTTACTTCGCGAATCTGGCCTTACATGGGTACTGGAGAATCAAACCTGAGCCTTCAGGTTTTACAAGCAAGTGCTTTTAACTGCTGAGCCATTTTTTAGTTCCTAACACACACTATATTTTAAAATCTCTACAGCAAAGGAAAATATAGTCATGATTCCATTCTAAAGTTAGAGAAACTGGAGTATACTAGACTTAAAGTAGTTTCCCAAGATCACATGAGTAGGAAATTCTAATCAGGACTCAAACCTTAGTGAGTCTAATATCCAGAACCTATATCTTCATAGTTCTGGGCTGCAACTGAGTAGAAAAAGCCCACAGGAGGAGGAGGAAGGACATAAGGATTGACATTTAAGATAGTGTCCCAGCAGAAAGGGGCAGAATGGCAAAAGGGTGAAGATGTTATGTGCTAAGACAGGCATTGGGAACGGAGCATTAGCACCAGCTACAGCTGCATGGTGTCACTCACTGTGGTGACAGTAGACAGCTGGAGTCTGTGGTAAACAGCCTTGATGGAGTCAAAGCCTACAAGAAACCCAGTGTGAATGAAAGCAGAGGACCTAAGATGAGGAGCTCAGAGAGGCTGAGAAAATAAGATCTTTTTTCTCCTTTTGACTACATTAAGAAAGCTGCATAATTTTCTCCCAAGTATAATAGAAAGCTATTTGGTGAGTTTTGAGAAAAAAATAATGGAGTAATCAAACACGCAGAAAGATAACTGGCTGTTAAATGAAAAACAATGGGGAAAACGGGTTGGGGAGATACCATAGGATATTGCTTATAATCATGGAAGTTGTTAATAAATAGATAAATAAAAATAAAAAACAGGAAGAGCAGTTCGGAAGGGTAGCTCCAAAAGCAGTCCAGCTGAGAGACAATGAGGCTGGAAGTGGTGAAGGGCATGCACACAAGACTACTACTGCTGAAGTAGAACAGTAACCGACACTGCACTAAATGGAAAATCCTACAGGAGGACAGGACTGGAGAGTTGCAAGTTAAAGGACATCTTTGGCATCACAGTACATAGAAGCAAGCTTGGGATACCTGACTCCCAGTTCAAGTAAATAAATAAATAAAAAGACCCTAGGATTTCATCTTGAGAATGTAGGTGGAAGCTTTCTGCTAAGGAAGAAATGCCAGTATACTAAAGGCAGAACAACTGTGAAGTCTGAGACGTGTATGGGAGCACACTGTAAAGGGGACATCACATAGTCGGCATGGTTCTGAAAAGTCACACATGTATGTTCTTAATGCTTTCATGCAAGAAGATGTGAAGTAACCATATGCAGTATAGACAGATTAGCAGCAAAGACTGAACTAGAAACAAATTTATGATCGATAAGCCAAATTATGACATAATCCTACCCACTTAAAATACTCAGTTATAAAAATATTCTAACAAAATCTAAAGCTTATATTCTAGACACACTTAATTACCTGTGGAATATAGTTTCTTCTTTCTTGACAGGCAGCATGAAACCATGCAAAACTGAAAAGAGCATGGGCTCGCTGAATATTATCCTTTTTGCTAATTTGCTCAGGAGTCCAAGACTCATAAGTACGCATTAAATTCTTCTTTAAACCTGGAGGGGACTAAAACCTAGAAATTAGCAGATTTTCCCAATGTATAAAATATTACACATAAAATGAATCTCTAGTCAACACATTTGAAATCATATTTCATAAACCATAATGAAGAAAGTTTTTCACCAAAGTGTACAAATACAAAACTAGCTTTAAACTCTTTATGTCAAGTTATCAATTTAATCAATTACAAATCACAATATTTATTCAAAACAAAAAATCTATTTCTGCAATAATATTCAGTAAATTTAATATGATCATTAATGATTTCTATTTATTTACTGAAGCAAAATCACTGTGATACCAATGTGAAACTGACTGTTTCAGGGCAAGTATCTGCATTTAACATGCCAGCTATCCTACTCTAATGGTTCTTTAAATTCCCATCCCAACTTCAATATACAACATAACAATTTAATTTTCCTTGCATATTAGTATGTCAGATTTTAAGTGCTTGATCAATGATACTACTAGACAACAAAGCACAAATACAAACCCAGGAAATGAAGCTCTATAGTGATCTAGTACTTAGCCAAAAAATGCTCATCCAAAATGCAAATTAAAACCACATTATGAGTTATCTTGCCCTAATCAGACAGAATGGCAGTTAGTAAGAAAAAAATGGCAAATGTTGGCAAAGATTCAGGAAGTGAACTGATAGTGGGAATATGAACTAGTCCAGCCATATAGAAATCAGTATGGAGGCTCCTTAAAAAAAAAAAAAAAGAACTAGAAACAAATTCAACATTTGACCCAGTTATATACCACTCCTGGATATTTACCTAAAGGACTCCAAATAAACATAGCAAAAAACACCTTCACATTAATTTTAAAAAATTAATTAATTAATTAATTAATTATTTGCAAGGTATGGTGGTAATACTATGGAAATCCATAACTCCATACATCTCCACATCCTCGCCAGCATTTATTTTCATTTGATTTTTTGATGTTTGCTATCCTTATTGGGGTAAGGTGGAATCTCATAGTTGTTTTAATTTGCATTTCTCTGATGATTAGGGATGATGAACATTTTCTTAAATGTATGTTTGCCATTTGTATTTCTTCCTCTGTGAACTGCCTGTTCAGCTCTTTGCCCCATTTTGTAAGTGGGGTGTTTGACTTCTTACTGTTTAGATTTTTGAGTTCTTCGTAGATTCTAGAGATTAGGCCTCTATCAGTTGGATAACCCACAAATATTTTCTCCCAATCTATGGGTAATCTATTGGCTTTGCTTATTGTATGCTTGTCTGTAAAGAAACTCTTCAGCTTCATGTATATGATCCCATTGGTTGAGTAATGGTTTAAGTTCATGAGCTACTGGGGTTTTGTTCAGGAAGCCTTTTTCCATTCCTATATCATGGAAAGCACTTCCTAAATTTTCTTCCAGTAGTATTCGAGTTTCTGGTCTTATGTTGAGGTCATTGATCCATTTGGACTTGAGTGTAGTGCATGGTGAAATGTGTGGGTCAAGTTTCAGTTTCCTGCATATGGTTATCCAGTTTGTCCAGCACCATTTGTTGAAGATGCTGTCTTTTTTCCAGCCTATATTGTTCGGGTCCTTTATCGAATATCAAGTAGCTATAGTTGCTTGACCCAAAGTCCGGGTCCTCGAGTCTATTCCATTGGTCTATACTCCATACAATTATAAATAACAATCACAAAAATAAATACAACTTTAAAAAATAACGAAAATCAAAACAGATATATACCAGAATTATAAATTCAAAATTATCTCAAGCTAAAATTCACAGAATACTAACTTTGATAGAAATACAAATAAATATAAAAAATACAACTAAATTAAGTCAGAAAGCACAAAAGAAAACTAAAGTCTAAACAAAGCAGAAGGAAGAAAAACATATAGAAAAAACAGGAGGGAATTCAATGACTAGAAAGCATTATACAGTCATTGGAGACCTAAAAGTCCATTAATGAAGAATGAATTAAACAAAGAAGTGTACAATACATACAATGGAAATATTCAGCCTTAAAAAAAAAAAAAAAAGATGATCAGCCCGTCTAGTGCCAGAAGGTGTTACATGGGCGACTGGGGGAAAATGACCAATATCTGTCCAAGCAACTCATGGTCTAACCTACTTAGCAGCAAATAACTGGTTGTGATGCCCACACAAGTGCAATAGTGGCACACAGCCATGGTGGGGAACCAACTGCTCTTAATTTGGCTAACTGATCTCCTCAGTGGTACGGGACCCATAGCTGGAGCTGGGAAACAAGTCAGAACCATATCCAAACATAAGCTCACTCGCCAATATCAAGCTACCATCAATCATGGGCTACAAGAGGGCCTATACCTATTAAATTCTCTATGAAAAGAGTAAGGGTTATCTCATTTGTCCTGGTGCTAACTAACTCTCCATTGGAGAATCTGCTTCTCTTTTTCAGATAGATGCAGATCCTAAGGAGAGAGCCACCCCATCATACCTCAAAAGGGCCCCGGCTGAAACTAAGAAAAATTGGAGAAACAAGCAAGGGGGCTGTTTTCCTGATGAACCGGACACCAGCACAAGGGGGAAGGAGATCAGCACAGAGAAAAATCAACTCCTACCAAATCAGAGAGCCAGAGCCTCAGAGGCACCCAACACCTCATCACTGAAGCAGACCAAAAATGAACCCAACATGGCTCAGGGAAATTTTGCGGAAGAGGGGGCGGAAAGAATGTCAGAGCCACATGTTGGGTCATGATATGCAGACATTTATCCTACCCATAACCGTGGGCTAACTCCAGAATGCATGACCCATATACCTCAACAAGGAGGGACCAATGGGAGGGTGTAGGTAATGGATGAGCCTAATAATGGTACCAAATTGACTGTATTCAATGAGTACAAAACTAATTAATAAAAAATAAAAAATTTAAAAAAGATGAAAGCCTAAGACATCTATGAACCTTGAGGACATTATGTTAAGTGAAGTATGTCATTCACAAAAGACAATACTGAGGAATTGACCACGCAAGTTACTCAACATAGTGCAACCCTTAAACAGAGGATAAAATAGTCAATGCTAGGGTTGGGGGAGGGATAAGAAATGGCGAACTCCTTTTGAATGAATACAGGGTCTGTGTTTTACAAGATGAAAATGTTTGAGAGAGCTATTGCACTATAAGATACATGTAGTTAATACTATGATTCTGTATATTTTAAAATGGCTGAGGAAGCTGGAGAGATGGCGAAGCAGTTAAAGGACCCTGCTTGCAAATCCTGAAAGTCCAGGTTCAAGTCCCCAGTGCCCAAATGGCACATACATCTGGAGTTCATTTGTAGTGGCAAGAGACCATGGTATACCCATTTTGTCTCTAATTTTCTCTCTGTCTGCCTGTCTCTCTCTCTCTCTCTCTCTCTCTCTCTCTCAAATAAATAAATAAAAACATTTAATACAGTTTTTTATTATAATAAAACAAAAAGCCATAAATGATATGAAATAAAAAGTGAAAAGAACATAAACCTTTTACAACATCTTATGTTGTTGTTTACATGTCTTATGTCTCATCTAAGCCTGAAAACAAAGTTTTTGTTAGGTTTTGATGGATAGCTTTTTTAAAAACAAAGTTTATTAGGCATGCGAGATTACTGCTCTCAAACAAGGGGTGTGAGTTTTAAATCTCCTTACCTCATATGTTATCTTCAAACTTGACTGGAGTAAGATAGGAGTGAAGTTGGGGTGAACTTCCGCAGTGAGCCACAGACGGAAGGTATCTTTAGGCTGAAGAGTATTCAATTCCTTGTTCACAAAACAATAACAATGTATTTCAACATACATTCCTCTTTTACTGATCTACCAATCTGTTATTGTACCATCATTAAGCAAGGAAAGTAATAGTACCTATTACACAGCATCAAGGAAAACAGGTCAAGCCATGCCTGGTATTAGTGAATATAAAGTAGCTAGCTGGCGTTCCATGCCTAAGCTACTAGCCATCTTCATGCCTTCTGGTTCCCGCTGATTCTATCCATACGTCCACAGTCACATAATGCTATCAATGCCCTCCTGGCCACCTTGACTACTACATTATGTCTGACCACATACACTCAAACCTTCACCAGCCAGTTCATCTGCCCATGCCACTCATGCCATACACATCTGTCACTTATCATTTGCTCTGTGTTAGATGTCTATTTTTACTTTGCATATTTCTTCTTCCCACTATTAGTCCCTCATCTGTCAAAAATATAATTTAGTTGGATAGTTTCCCTAGATTTCACTACTACAATGACCACCAGCCTACTTTGTTTAATCTCTTCTATAGTGGGCATCAGGTCACATTCTAGAAACAGGTACAAAATCTGTATGTAAATAGCACCACAGTAAATACTGACTTTGTTGCCTATACTCAGAAGTATTTTGAGCGAATGACCAGAGACATAATTGACAGGGTGGAGCTTCATGTCTTTAACCCAAGCTCTGGATAAGCTAAGGCAGGAGGATCTCCTCAAGTTCAAGACCACCTTGGCTATACTGTGAGTTTTAAGGGTCAGTCTGGGCTAGAGTAAGAACCTGTCTCACAACCAAAAACAAACAAAGAGAACAAAACAAAAAACAAAAGAAAAAAGTTTACCTCTACAGTGAAGACAAAAACACTTTAATCTCTGCCTGAAACTAATGCGTTATTAACATGTAAAATGTGGAGTTAATATGACAAATATGTAGTGTACTGGCTTAAAAATTATAAATGATAAAATATATTTATGTATTATAATTATAAAATATAAAGAATGAATTTTGGCTTAGATTAGCACAAAATTTAAAAGGAGGGTTAATAGAATTGCAATTTTGTGGGTTTTTTTTTTTTTTTTTTTTTTGAGGTAGAGTCTCTTTCTAGCCCAGGGTGACCTGGAATTCACTATGTAGTGTCAGGTTAGCCTGGAACTCACTGTGATTCTCCTTCCTCAGTTTCTGGATTGCTGGGATTAAAGACATGAAAAACCATGTCTGGCTAAAATTGCAATTTTTTTTTGTATTTATAAGTAAATTTCTATCCAAACAAAACATCCAAATATTCTTCTGGAATATAACCTATTCTTTATGCTTCAAGAAAGTCTTAAGATTGGTTTCCAAGATATTAATTACCATTACATTTTACATTGATTAACAGCTATCAATCCACTGCTCACTGATCTTCCTTATATTTTAAGATATATATGATTTGTCAATATAAGCTATATATTTTCACACATCAGTGTTTTATAGAAAATGAATTATATGTTCTTAAGTTTTAAATTTCATTTTTTAAAAAAATATTGATTTAACAGGGGTCAGGTAGAGAGAGGGAGAATATGGGCATATCAGGGCCTTCAGCCACTGCAAACTCCAGACTCATCCACCAGCTTGTGCATCTGGTTTATATGGGTACTGGTGAATCAAACCTGGATTCTTTGGCTTCACAGGCAAGCACCTTAACCTCTAAGCCATCTCTCCAGTCAAAAATCATTTTTTTAAAGTAATAAAACATTATAGTCTGTCAGTTCAACTACTCAGATGTTAATTCCATCAAAGTTATATGAATTACCTACTTTTCACAAGGTGCTATAGTTGCCAATTTATTAGGACTGCACAAATTTTCCACACCTCATAATGTGGCCAAGGTTGATCTCAGTCTACTCTGTTCTGTTTGATTCTATTCAGTGTATTACTTATAATCCAGGTTAATTCAATTAACTAATAGTTATCCTCCTGCTAAGGCTTCTGACTTCTCAGCTCTAGGACAAGAACTCCAAACTATGTGTGGTCCTCAGGATATTTGTTCCAAAACCTGGCCCATTCCAAGTCCTCTAATTTCTCTTTCCCATGCTTCCCTGCCTGTCCCAACCCGCAGCACTGTTGGGACATCTCCCCTTGTGCCGCTAGCATTAAGTCAGTGAGCCCTTTATCTGCAGTTTGCTACACTTCACTCTGCTTTCAAGGAGCATCTTATTTTGGAGTCAGATCTCCCAAAACCAGATTATCTTTCTTAAAATGAGTACCAGACTGAAATTCCGGTTTTATTAACAACTTTCTAGCCACTTGTTCTGTCCTAAGGATATTTTCCTTCTGGGCTACATAGGTTTATATTTTAGCTTCCTATGAAGTTCTGCAGTTCCCTCTGATTCCCCACTCCATTCCGATAACAAAACATGAGCATAGAGTAATGTATAAATAGATCTTCTTCAATACATCAATGTATATACTTTTCTTCTGGAAATAGTCTATAAATTTCCCTGTTAAACTTAATAATTTCCTGGCATGCTTTGTAGTCCCCTAAGACAGATTTTTACAGACTTCCTACAAAAAGATCAGTTTTGTTTGGCACTAATGTACTTTTTTTTTTTAATTACTGGGTTTAAAGGTGTGTTTTACCAAATACTGACTATTGTAAAACTGCATTTAGTTGTTGAATATTGACATTTGTATACTGACATTCCTTGGAAATTACAGAATGTGTTCTTATAATGTAGGCATTTGAATACCAGTGCTCCTTGGAGATTACAGAATGGTACACATACTTGTCCATTTTATCTCAATCTACCTTTTCTAGGACTGGAAGCCAAGATACCACGAGATGTAAGTTCTTCAAACAGAGCCAGTCTCCATTGCGGGCACATTCTCTCAGCATCTGAATTGCTAAATCAGCTTGACCTTGACCCATAGCAACCTAAAAAACACACAAAAATTTAACAACAACAAAAAGTCTGCTAAAATGCTGCAATGCAAGAGATTTAACTGGCTTTAATATTAGGTTTTTAAGAATAGCCAAATACCATGAAGTAATCATCTTCTTCCCCAAGAAAATGAAATAGTTGTTTGCATGCATCATCTAATCTTCTTGCCAGAGTCACTGCTCATAGACACAACCTGTACAAAGGAGTACTGGCTTTAAGCATGTTACTGATACATGCCTACTGTCCTAATAACCATGCTCAACTGCCACACCAGGGAATACAGAATCCAGATCCAGTCAGAAAGACACTAGAGGAGTGGAACTCCTGCCATGCTACTCTGCATTTTTCTGTTCAGATTGTTCCTTAGGAAATTCTTACTGTGGAAGTTTTAGTTGCCATGAAGTATTTGGACTTTTAAATCACTAATTGTTGTCTTATGAAAGATATTTACTCGCTTTCCAAAAATGGAAACTAAGTCATTTTCAAGCTTGAATGCAAGTTGACTTGAACAGGAGACAGTGTGAACATTGAATACCTCTACCTCAGGAAAAAGCAGTTTCATACTAGATAAATTTTACTCAGAATATTTATGCATTTCTTTCACATTAGATCAAGAAGTTGTGGGTAAACATTACTGTAACTTATTACAAAAGCATTCAAATAAAAAATTTGAAGTTATTCTCAAAATTTAAGCAAAGAGCTGGGTGTAGTAGCACATGCCTTTAATCCCAGCACTCGGGAAGCAGAAGTAGGAGGATTGCCGTGAGTTTGACGCCACCCTGAGACTACATAGTGAATTCCAGATCAGCCTGAGCTAGAGTGAGACCTTGCCTCGAAAAGCCAAAAAGAAAAAACAAATTAAGCAAACATATTAAAAACCTGTTGTTCTCTACTAAGTTAACACAAATGTATACTTCCAAGCTATCTTAGACATCTGCAAGCCAGAAGATTCACTAATCTAAAATTAACATCTTCTCCTCATACTTTCACTCTGATTCACTTGCCTCCCTTTGTTAAAAGACATAATCATATTGGGCGCACCTGGATAATTATATCTGCAAATTTGTGTCGTGTACAGACTGTGGAGGTTAGGACATGGACACTTCTCAAGGCATTGTTTGGCTGACCATCCACAAAATAATGTCGGCCTCCCTAAATAGCATCTAACACTAACACAGAAGGAACAGAAATAGTAAGAATAAAACCAGCAGAGGGTTTGCACTTACCTGGTGATAACACTCTCCGCTTCTCTCCGCATTGGCGAGCTCCTGAAGTTCCTGAGAAGGATCAGCTCCCGGGGAAATGATTATCAAAATGGGTTCAATTTCCAGTGTCTCTTTGTATAGCCTTTTGAGGTTCAGAGGAAGAGGGGACAGCTCTTTCAGTCCTAAAATATATATCACAGAAATTGAAGCACAAAATGTAATATATATTATAAAAACAACTATTGCAATAATTACATGATATATGATACAGACTACCTGAGTAAATTATAATCTCACATATATGATTTTTTTCACTCTAACCATCATCCATGTTCTACTAATAAGTATTTGCTAAATGTTTCAAAAGATAGGCACTTTTGTAAAATGCTTTTCAGTTATGATTTCTTGTAATCATAACATTTCTAAGAAGTAGGTATTCTGATTATCACATTTAATAGCTGAAGAAATATGCCAACATTGGAGGCTCCAGATTCCAGATCATCAAAGTACACCTTTCCATTATCATGATACAGGTAAAGAGGCCTTTCTTGTCTACATCAAGTAGAAATAAAAAGAGTGCTTCGGTGTGGAGACAGAAATGTATGTCAGTTTCTATCAGTTAGTTAAGTGACACCATACAAATCATGGAAATATACTATGTTTCCTGTAAGGGGTGGCTTGTGTAAGAAGGAGCTGACTAGACAGTGGCCCATTTGACTTCTCAGTCTACACTTCTGGTGTGCTAGAAATCTACATGTCCCACAGGACAATGGAATGATCACATCATATAACTCGGGGCTTAGCCACTGATCACTTCTGTTAGTATCTATATAAAGACACCTTACACATTGTTTGAGGGCAAAGTCTAGAATGAAAGTATACTACAGTCACTGCTGCTCCTGGAGCCTGTATGCAATTTTCAATCTCACCCCCTTGGCCCTCTCTTGCTGAGAAGCTTGGATCTCATGCCTGAGTTTCCACAACCATGAAAGAGCTATAATAAGGACAGGTACTCTGTAGGCAAAATAATCTATGATAATTATAACAGATTCTATTTATCATTATACAAATTAGTTTATCTACCTGCTACCTAAATCATATTACAACCTTGACAAACAAATAAAATGTGTTTCATATGGAAGAAAACTAATACTGGAGGAAGCTGGACTTCATCTTGCCAAAGGGCACCCAGGTACTGGCTGCCAACCATATGCAAGCCCAGCTCATCTGTGCTTTTGTTTATTGCTATTTAAATTAAATATAATTTATTGATTTTACTTAAATTTCCTTCTACAACCTGAATGTTTCTGGGCTGCTGAAATGACTTAGTGGTTAAGGTGTTTCATATGGCACATGTTCTAGCTGGGGACAAGCAATTAATAAACAGATGAATAACAAAACACAAGATGTCAATAATAGTTACACAGGAAAATAAATATGATGATAGAGAGTAGGCTGAGAATGCTAGTTTTCACAAATTGCTGAGGGGAATCTTGTAAATATAACAATGAAGTAGAGAAATGAGGACGATAATGGGGAAAAGCTCCTTTGGAAGAAAGAACAGCAATTACAAAAGTAATATTCCAGACACACACCTGCAACACCAGGAGAATGAACAACAAGCTACTGAGTTAGGAAAGAATTGAGCAGCAGTGAGAATGGAAGGAAGGATATCTGAAAAAGAACAGAAAAGACCCTGAAAGACCATTGAGGACACCCAGGAGGAGATGCCCTTTCAACAGTAGCAGCAGAGAACTATATCTGATTTATTTCAAGACACTCTTGCTAATGCTGGAAACAACAGTAGGTGACAGAGGACAGAAGTCAGATGGTAGTAACCTTGTTCATATAAGAAACACTTGAACCTTAAAAAAGTACAGAGCTGTGAAGGTATGAGAGGTGGATAGTGGAAATACTACAAAGAACACAGAAAACAAAAGAGAGCTATGGCATAATTGATGTGCGATATATCATGACTATAACTTACTTAGATGGTAGCTCAGAAGCAAAGTAAGTAAAGTTAGAATAAGTTTCCAAGTTATAATTTAACATATTAGAAAGTAGACTATGTTTAGAGATTAAGGAAGAGGTAAAGAATTATTTGGAATTTTTAATTTGAGCACCTGATTGAATGTTATTAAAGACAAATCAAAACTTCTATATTGGGTCTGGAGAGATGGCTTAGCAATCAAGGCACTTGCCTGCAAAGCCAAAGGACCTCAGTTCAATTCCCCAGGACCCACATGAGCCAGATGCACAAGGTGGTGTATGTGTTCGGAGTTCATCTGCAGTGGCTGAAGGCCCTGGTGCACCTATTGTCTCTCTCAATCTCTCTCCCTCTCTCTCTCCCTCTATCTTTCTATCTCTCTTTGTCTCTCTCAATAAATAAAAATAAAAACTTCTATACTTACTGCATAAAATTTGTGATGTATTTTAGATATTCACTGGAAACAACAAGCATTTAGATACATAAGCCTAGAACTCAGGCTGAAAAGAAGATACTAAAAGGCAGGGGTTAGATAAGATCACCTGGAGTGTGAATATATAATAATGAAAGAAGAGAATTCAGGGCAAGGCTACACTGAGGAATACTTAAAAACAAGCAAGGAATCCAGTAAAGGCAAGTGAAAAAGGAACAGCCTAAAAGAACTCTGCAGCATTCAGGACTGGCAACATGACTTGGAGGGTAAGGTGCTTGGTATGCAAGAATGAGGACCAGACTTCTGACCTCCAGCACTCACATGGAAGCTGTGCATTGTCTCACACATCTATAATGCCCGAGTCGGAGAAGCAGACAGGGCAATGCCTGAGGCTCACTAACTAGCTAGTCTAACCTAATTGGTAAACTACTTACTCAGTATGAGACCCTGGTTAATAATAATAATAAGGTAAAAGGTGAGGAAGACACCTACTGTTAACCTCTGGCCTCAATGTGCACTCAAACACATATATACCTGTGTGACCACATGCATAAGAACACATATATGAGCATGCATATGAACGCATATACATGTACACACACCACATACACATGCAACAAGAGAATAATTTTTAATTTTTTTATTAGGTGGATGTGTATGATATATATGTGGGGGATACCTCATAGTGCATGTGTAGAGATCAGAAGACAATCTTGGGTTGTTTATTACTAATTTCCACCTTCTTTTTGTGACAGGGTCTCTGCTATTTTTCTTGCCACGTAATGTATGTCAGTCTAGCTGGCCCACAATCTTCCAGATTCTGGCTTGGCCTCCAAGTGATATAAACAAGTTGGGGTCACAGACAAATATACCACATTGGAAGTGGGTGCCCTCTCAAGATTGATTTTTAAAATCTCAATATTTTATTAAACATTGGGTGTCAATCAGTTCCTCATTAGATTTAATTCAATATTACAGATATGAATGGGAATATCTCTAACACAGAGAACTATTTTTTGAAACAACACAGAGATTACAAATAAGCAAAATGAATAATAAAAGACCTTGAAACATTTTTAAGCTAAAGTCAGCATAAAATAAAACGTAAGCTATTAAGACAAGCTCAGGTGTGTCCTGTAGCTGTTGAGCACTACACTTACCCAAAGTCTTACATGCAAACAGAGCCATGGCACTCTGCAGTCTGTCTGGTCTTAGAGCCTGGACCACAAGAACCTTAAAAGAAAGTGCAAACTGTGTCAATACATTTCTCTCAACAGCTTAAACTAAGCAATAGTTAAAGATAACTAAGTGACTGATGGCATGTAGAAAACACCACTGCTGCCCAGCACTTGCTGTGCTTCAGACTACTACAGCAGGTAGAAACCAGGACTTCTGAATATTCAAAAAATTCCTCAAAGCTATTATCTAAAATCAACATAAGGTTAGATGACTTCAAAATCTAATAAAGGGCTACATGGTATGTGAAGATGGTACTATATACATATAGCATTTCTAGCGAAAGCAGATGGAAGACTAGGAACCATGCCTAAAATCTGCAACCACTATGCCTATGCTGAGTCATGTGTACCTGTGATGTTCCTTGGGTGTTTAAACTTTAATTTCTAAATGTTTTTTTTTTTTATTTTTTATTTTTTTTAAATATTTTTTTTGTTATTTTTTTATTTATTTATTTGAGAGCGACAGACAGAGAGAGAAAGAGGCAAATAGAGAGAGCGAGAGGGAGAATGGGCGCGCCAGGGCCTCCAGCCACTGCAAATGAACTCCAGATGCATGCACCCCCTTGTGCATCTGGCTAACGTGGGTCCTGGGGAGTCTAGCCTCGAACCAGGGTCCTTAGGCTTCACAGGCAAGCGCTTAACCGCTAAGCCATCTCTCCAGCCCAAATTTCTAAATGTTTTGGTATTTTCTTTTTTTAAACACATTTAGTATAACAGAATTTACTGCACAAGAAACAAAAAGAAATTAAATCCCCCTACTAACACCCCACAGAAGAGATAAATAGAGGGATCAGTTCCTAAAGCATCAATTTCTGGAGAGTACTCTCACTTATATAAGCCTTTTGTCCAGCCCAAATCTAGAGGGGGACCTAACAATAGAGCTCAGAATTCTGTTTTGAAATACAACTCAAAACTTAAAAATTAAAAACTTTTTACTCACTTTAGGTATAACTTTGGAAAATTTTTTTAAAAATCTACATAATTTGTAGCTCAGTTGCTTCCTGAAGATCTTTTTTCTAATTGTAAGATCATACTTAAATCACAGGTAAGGGGGGAAGAACAAGAGCTAGAGCTACAGAGGGAGACACCCTCCTCAGAAAGTTTGCCAGGACTGTCTGTGTTAGGGGGCTAAAGCAGAAAGACTTATGCCAATGAAAGTAACATAACACAATAAGTAGAGCTTTCCTTTAAAGAACTTCCGAGTGACAAGAGCAGCATTACAGAATTTTCCTTTAAATGACAAATGAATGACAACAGAAACATTACAGAGTGATTTTTTTCCTTTTCTTTTTCTTTCTTTTTTTCGCATTTGGATAATTTTAGATTTTACCTGCTGAAATAAGGAAACCTTTTTTATAAGAATAGATGGAAACTCTTGTTCACACATTGAGTGATGATAATATGTACGCCACAGAGCTCCATCTTCAAAGCAGAGGGTCTGATAAAGACTGGGGAGAGAAATCTAAAAGTAAAAATATATCATGAGCTACAAATAAATAAGTGCACATGAATATTAACAAAACCCAAATTAAAAATGAAAACTGATGATTAATAGATATCCATTACTTGTTTTCTACTTACTGTTGGCTTGTCTCATCATTTACTGTTCAGAAATAGCATGGAAAACTCATCTAATGCTAAAACCAATATTAAATAAGACAATTGTGCATCAATCACTACTCCTAACTTAAGAAATCTTTTCTCTACATAAAGCATCTGTACCTAGTTAACTCCACCTTGTGGAGGGAAAAATACTGCAATTAAAACTAAGCAAGATTTTAGAAGCTGCTATAATTGAGTTCCTTTTTTAAATTGTGAATATACATCCAATTTCAGATCTAAGGACTCTATTTGAAAATACTTCAGTCAGGCTTTCTTAAATTTCAAACTTAAGTTCATCTTTCCTTGTGGAACTGAGTTTTGGCATGAAACTTGCTACGTACTTTCAGCAAGAATTCCTACCGTCTGTCATCAAACTCTTCTCCTGTCCTTGTTCATCTTACCAGCATTCAACAAGAATCATACTTAATTGTTTAGCCAGAATGCTCCTTCTCACCCACTGGGAATTTTCCATCTTCTTCTTTGACTAGGCCTTCCCACTGGCCCATGTTAGCTTCTGAATTGTGTCCAATGCTATTCTAAACTCTCTTTTCCCCAGCTATAATAAGGTTTTAAATGGGTTTCAGTTAAGAACAACAAATCCTTAAGAAAGCATGTCTTTTGAAATGAGCTTTTTTTTCCCCCTGAGATAGAATCTCACTCTAGCCAAGGCTAACATGGAATTCATTCTGTAGCCCAGCCTGACCTTGAACTCACTGTTATCTTCCTAGCTCGGCCTCTTGAGGGCTCGGAGTATAAGTGAAATGCAATGATTTATGCTTTTATTTGTAACCACACTGCCTGTTTGTCTTTTTGTCTGTCACTTTGCTACCTCATAGATTTCTACTCATTATTTGGTAGCATTTCTCAAAGATCTTCCCAGACAAATGCAAAGTTACAGCTAAAACTAGACTTCACAAGGCGGCACACAGATGGACCTAGAGAAATTATCAGGTGGATTTAGTTAGGTAAAGCAAAGAACTTCTGTCACTGCTACTATGCTGAGTCACTGTAATCATGGAATAAATGGTTAATGAAGACGTGTGAATGATATAAAGTAGAACCTGCTTATTTTATTCAACCAATTTTATGAAAGAGGCAAGTACAGAAGTCATAAGAAACCCCAAACTAAAAGCAAGGAGTTCAGTTTCAAGTCCTGCCTCTTCTTCCTACATGACCATATGCGTAGTTTCATCACCTGCTAAGTGAAGACAATAGCAGCAGCAACTTCCTAATGCTGCAGAGAAGATTCAATGAGACGTCCATTTTTAAATGTTGTTTAATGCCTTGAAAATAGTAAGCCACCAATAACTGCTAACCATGTTCATCGTTTGGACCATGAGCTACATTACAGTATACCATTGAACATATGGTGTTATAACGATAAGCAGAAGAAGGAAGGGGAGATAGGAAACATAGATTTTAGGAAAAGTATATTTATCTTACATTCCCTCCAAAAGCAACTTGGCCTGAGCAATTACCAAATAAATGCGGAGCAAAGAAGAGAAAAGGAGGAGAGGGAGAGGTGGAGGCAGGGAGATAAAGAGATAACACAATAATTCCTTGACATCTTTAACTAAAAGACTTCATGTTCTATTCACAGAAATAACACTGGGCATAAATAAGCCACACGTAAAAATGATGCCAACAGAAATAAAACCTATAGAAAATTAAAATCCCTCAAAGCAGAAAACATACCTTCAATGTTGCCACTGCCCAACTTCTTTCCTGATCTATCCAAGATGGAAGTTGATCACGTATTCTTTGTTGAGAGTCCTTTAATAAAATCAATTATTTTCCTTAACATATTTGGTAAAATTCAGAATTTTAAAAAATAACAATTGATAAGCACACTATTTTGAAAACAAAAAGTGTTTATCTTATATACTACTATTTTATGTTTAGCAAGTCACCACGGTAAAATGCTGTGTGACATAAAATAAGAGTTACCCACTCAGACAATTGTGGATAAAATTCTGTGTGACATACAATAGACTCACTTAGACAAATGTGGGATGCATTTGTTGTGCTTAAATCTTTTGTGAATCTTGAGAAAAATCAAATGAAAGAAGGCATCATAAAGCCACAATATTTAGTTACAAGTTATATCATACACGACCTATCTGGTGTTATATTCTAAGACCACTGAGTTGAAGAATATTATCCATGTTTTAATTAAATAGAAAATTAAAACAGAGAAACTGTAGGTTTGAATACAGTTTAAGAAGTTTTTAAAAGTAATGTTTAAACTTAACATATATAAGAAATTTTCCTAGTTATAATACAAGGTTTAGTTTTCATAAGGTTACAGCAATTTTCTTGGAACAAAATACATATTCTTGGAAGAATGAACTATATAAATATTTTAGTTCTTATTCTCAAAAGAATAGACATTTTCAAGGTCAAAAATATATTTAATCCATTTTCCAGTAGAGCAGCAGAGGCCAGGACATACTCTTCTAATAAAAGGATAATTTCAGTAATAATTTTAAACTCTTCTGAAACAAATTGTATTCCTTGTAGCCAAAGCTAGTACCAGTTTCCCTAGGAGTAAGATAATATTTTCACTTACCGCTTTTCGCAACATGTCTCCAACTACCACACCCGTAAATGTATCCCATTCCTATTGGACAAAAAAATAAGGCACAGAAAATATAGACATCAAAATAATTTAAATTTTCCTATGAAATGAGTTATAATGCAGCTTTCTAAGATTATGAGGGAGAACACTACTTTCACATCACACCTTCCCACTTCTTCAAGTATATTATCATTATGTAATAGTATGTGCCAAGTATGGTGTTTTGATTCAAGTGTCTCTCATAAACTTACATGTTCTAAATGTTTGATCCCCAGCCAATTTTGTTTCTTACTGGAGGAGGTGTGTTGTTGAGGGCAAGCTTATGGGTTTTATAGCCAGCTTTCCCTTACCAGTGTTGAGTATACACTCTGTGGTGGTTTGATTCAGGTGTTTCCCATAAACTTATGGGTTCTGAATGCTAGGTCCCCAGCTTGTGACAATTTGGGAACTGAAGCCTCTTAGAGGCAGTATATTATTGGGGGTGGGCTTACGGGGGTGGGCTTACAAGTGTTATAGCCAGATTCCCCTTGCCAGTGTTTGGTACGTTCTGCTGCTGCTGTTGCCTGCCTGATGTTGGCCAGGAGGTAGTGTCTACCCTCTGTTCATGCCATTGTTTTCCCCAGCCATCATGGAGCATCCCCTCAAGTCTGTAAGCCAAAATAAACCCTTTCCTCTCATAAACTTCTAGTGTTTTCTGCCAACAATGAGAAGCTGACTACAACAGTAAAATTAGTACCAGAAGAGTGGGGCTGATACTGCTGGAAACCTGTGTGGCTTTGGTCAACTGGAACTGAATTGAGGAAGGAATGTGGAAGAATTTGAGGACAGCTTAATGGACCATTTTGATCAGAGTTGAAAGACATGAATGCCTTAAGAATTATGGACTATTAAATTTAGCTTATGAGGCTGACAAAGAACTTTGTTGGAACTGGTCTAGAAGCAATTTGTTTAAAAGGATTGTTGCATTCTGCCTGCCTGTGTCCTAAGAACTTACAAAGGTTCACTGCATAGAAATGAACTGGTATAAGCAGTGGGACAGAAAAGAAGGACATCTTTGAGCTGAACCTGCTGTCTGTTCAGCTGCAATCGCTTGAGAGATTACAACCAGTGAGATTGGGCCACATGATCTGCATTGGCACAACAGGAAGAATGTAGGCTGTTGTAGCAGACAGCTTCAGGTTCACTGAGATGAACTTCCAGACCAGGCACAGTTATGGAGGAAGGGATATTTATTGAAGCTTACAGATCCAGGGGAAGTTCCATAAATGGAAGAGGAAGCTGGCCTGCTTTCACAGGACCAAGCAGAGAGAGAGAAGCACAAGCCTAAAAGTCAAAAGCCATAGCACACTTCAGGAATTCCTGCTAGGCACACTTTGCATATCTTTAGATTGAAATCTGAAACCCACCACCACACCTTAAGATCCACAGAGTGACACTGCCTCCAGCCAGGTGGCTAAGATGCAAACTACAAACACATAAACAACTGAATATACTGGGGGCCATCTATTCTATTCAAACCACCACAGCTGTTTTAAAGGGGCCTGAATGTTGAAGGGATGACCTGTTCTTCACAGTCTGCTTTACTCCCTCAAAGATTAATAAGTAGATAGCCCACCTAGTACTATGTAGTATAACCAGTGCAGGAAAGTGAGGGTCATTGAAACTGCAACACAGTTTTGTATTTTGAAAATGGCCATGGGCAATGTGAAGCAGGCTTGTTGGATTATCTGCATGGAGGCATGTGGATGAACCCTGGGTTGTAGTGGAGACCAAATGGAGATGCCAGGACTATGGGATGGCTGCCAAGAAGATCTGTCAGCACCAGATGGAATTTTCTAGGACTGTGAGTAGCCTAGCTGGAGGGGCAGAATTGGAACTCCAGAGACTTGCCACTGGTTAAAATTATCAGACTTGGGGAACTATTAGTCGTTACAGTTGTCAAACTTGCAGCTACAGAGTTTGATGTTTGCCCTGTTTGTTTTAAATCTTGTACTGTTTGAATATTTCTTTGCTATGCACAATGCCATCTTTTACAATGTGAATATTTATTCTGTGCCATAATGGGAATTTTTGTTATTATGGCTCAGTTAAAAGATCTTGGACTATGGAGATGTCTGAACATCATTAGGATTGATTTAAAAAAAATGGGGCTGGAAGGATCAGTGGTTAAGATGTTTGCCTGCAAAGGCAAAGGAACTATGTTCCATTCCCCAGGACCCATGTTAGCCAGAAGCATAAGCAGGCATATGTGTCTAGAGTTCATGTGCAGTGGCTGGAAGCCCTTGTGTGCCCACACTCTCTCACTCTTTCTCTGTCAAATAAACAAATAAATAAAAATAAAATATTTTTTTTAAAATGAAGGAGACTTTTAAAGCTGTACAGAACACATTGCATTTTACATCATGGATAGTTATCAGTTTATGAGGGCCAGGGGTGGAATGTGGTGGCTTGATTCAGGTGTCCCCCATACATGTATGTGTTCTGAATGCTAGAACCCCAGCTGCTGGCAATCTTGGAACTGGAACCTCCTGGAGATGATGTATTATTGGGGATGGGCTTATGGGTGTACAGCCAGCTTCCCCTTGCCAGTGTCTGGCACACACTCCTGCTGCTATTGTTCACCTGACATTGGCCAGGAGGTGATGTCCACCCTCTGCTCATGCCATTGTTTTCCCCTGCCATCATTGAGCTTCCCCTCAAGGCTGTAAGTCAAAATAAACCCTTTTCTTCCATCAACTTCTCTTAGCTAGGTGTTTTCTGCCAACTATATGAAGCTAACTGCAACACACTCCTGCTGCTGTTGTCTACCTGATGTTGCCCAGGAGATGATGTCCAGCCTCTCCTCATGCCATGTTTTCCCCTGCCATCATGGAGCTTCCCCTCAAGTGGGTAAGCTAAAATAAACCATTTCCTCCCATAAGCTGCTTTTGTTGGGTGCCACCAATGAGAAGCTAACCGCACCACCAAGATAAAACAGTAATGAAATCTCCTGGGAGTTAGTTTATTCAAACAAAAATATAACTACATCACATCTGTTAGATCAACACATAAAAATTTAAATATTTGGGCTAGAGAGAGGGCTTAGCAGTTAAGGTGTTTGCCTGCAAAGCCAAAGGATCCTGGTTAAATTCTCTAGGACCCACAAAAGCCAGATGCACAAGGGGGCACATGCATCTAGAATTCATTTGCAGTGGCTAGAAGCCCTGGCATGCCCATTCTCTCCCTCTCCCTCTCTCTCCCTCTTTCTCTCTCTCAAATAAATAAGATATTTTAAAATTTGAATATTCACTTCTATGCAATTTCTCACTAACATATGAGCAGGGGTCCTGGAGAGATGGCTTTTAAGGTGCTTGCCTGTTATGCCAAAGTACCCAGGTTCAGTTCCCCAGGACCCATGTAAGCCAGATGCACACGGTGGCGCATACATCTGGGGTTCCTTTCATGTGGCTGGAGGCCCTGGCACACCCATTTATACTTGCTCACTCTTTCTCTTTCTCTCTCTCTCTCTCTCTCTCTCAATCCCTCTCTCTCTCTCTGTGTGTGTGTGTGTCCTTCTTCAAGTAAATATAAAATAAAAAATATTTTTAAAAAACATACAAGCAGGAAAGTAGATTCAAAAATTTTAAGAATGTGTATGTTAAGTAAAACTTAAAAAGGTACTTCCATTACATTATCTTTTCCCAGAGACTGGGATAAGATCGTCATTAATCATATTTAGTAACAGAATCAAGATGGATCACCTAATTTTATTTATGTCTTCACCATGGAATTCTACCAAGTTAGATAAAATAAGAACTACCTGGTTATTTGTAACATACTGGCCAGCAAGTGAACAAAAGATTGAGAGCAGTATGAAAAGCTACCAAAGCAACATACTTCCTGCCTCTATGTACTCTGACCACCTCTTCTTCCTAATGAAATTATACAGTGATACAAATAAAATGGGTGTTATCACTACTAAACTATGAGAACATATCCCATTTTCTAGTGATAATTTATTTATACACTAGAAGGGTAAAATAGGTAATATAAGGTGTGAAGCACAGTGACCATAGTTAAAAATTATGGAAGAAGGAAAGCTATGCAAGTGAACAGAATAAAACAAGTTACTGAGTTTAGGAAAAACTGCACAGTTAAGCCAGAACATGTGGGATTAGAGAAGAACAAAGAATATATGCAGATCTGTGAATAGTTTTAGTTCTTTTAACTATTTAAATGATGGGAACCCAGAAAATAGTTAAAGTCTGACCAAACACAAATAGAGGATTTGAGGTTGTGCTGGTATGAATGTATGGCCACATACAACTGGGCTTGCTACTTGAGTCTCCAGAGCGTGGAATGCTGCTCCGGAAGAGGTATGTCACTGGGGCAGATCTTAAGTCCAGCTCTAAGGTGTGTGGAGAACAGTTTGAGCTCTGGCTGTTTTGCTGTGCAGGCTGTTGGGTCTGGCTGGCTGTTGGGCGGCATCTCTCTGCTGTAATCTATGGAAGGCAGCAGCTTCTTCCACCACTGATGGTGTTCCCTTGAAATATACTAAATAAACTCTTTCCTCCTAAAAGCTGCTTTTGGTCCGGTGTTTCTCCCAGCAATGTCAAACTGAGTGTAAGAGAGGTCAAATTTACTGCCCTTGTTTCTGAATTCTCACTTTATTTATCACACAATAATGAGAAAAGCTTGTATTTTTTTTTTTCTTATTACAAGCAGACCAGAGGCAGGTAAGTTAGCTCTGGTTCAAGAGAGATTCTTTTTTTTTAATATTTCTATTTTTATTTATTTGAGAGAGAGAGAAAGAGGGAAAGAAAGAGAGAAAATGGGCGCACCACGGCCTTCAGCCACTACTAGCGAATTCCAGATGCATGCACCACCTTCTGCATCTGGCTTACATGGGTTCTGGGGAATCGAACTTGGGTCCTTAGGCTTTGCAGGCAAGTGTCTTAACTGGTAAGCCATCTCCAGCCCTCAAGTGATATTCTTTTGAAGTTTCATCACATAAACCTATGGTCTGCAAGAAGCTTCTGATAGTTGCCCACCCTTAAATTCCCTGCCAACTCCTGACAGGTTAGCAGACGCCCAGGGAAAGTGTAGTTGTATGCCCAGACTGTTTAACTTTTCACTTTTCATTTTTCCAATTCTACTGCTTAGGTGAGGAAAATCAGAAGGCTTACTTTTGCTAAATAAATAGGCCTTGGTTCATAGAAATCTAAATGCCCTGGAAAATTACTTAATATTTTCCTTACTATTTCTCTGAAATGCTGAGTTCACCAACAGAGAAACAGAACTGAAAAACAATATTTTGTAACAAAATTTGAACTTAGTAAAAGATTAATAGGTTATTATAAAATTTATAGCCTAAAATAATTTCTAACCTAAACAAAAGTCAATCCATTATCAAATTTCTATGTAACACAGTCTTTCTCCTTTCAATTGTACTTACATTTTCTTGAAAAACTTCAGGATGAATGCCACGAACAAAATGCAAAGCAAACATCAACTGATCAGCCTGCAAAGAATGATGGATATTATTTTGCCTTTTCTTAATTTATTCTTATAAAACCATTATCCTTACATTTTGGCTGGTAAAAAATCTATACTCTGGCTTCAAATTATCTACCTTAGTCAATAATAAAAGACTTCAAGTTTCATTTACATAGAACAAACACTGAAAATCTGGGGGGTAAAGAAAGGGCATCTCTGTCTAACACCAGGTCCTTTAAATTGGATAAGGAAAAACATGGCCAAGCTGAAAGATGATAAATTCATCTGGACTCTAGATAAAAGAAAGGTATCCTCTAAAAAATTTAGCATCATATTCATGTTTAGCATAGTATAAAAGCATGAATTTTAACTATGGTACAGTCAAGGAATCTCTAAACAGGGGAATGAGTCAATGAGTCCACTGGGTACTTGGCAAGAGTTTAGGCAAGCCTGCCTTAGATGGCTCCTCCTCTAAACCAGATGTCAAGCACACCAGAAGACAAAGCTTCAGTGAAGAGAAAGTGTCAGTGCAGGACAAGACCTACAAGTATGAACATGGACATATAATCGCCTGAACAGTCTTTATTAAACGCCTCAGACAGGAACAATAAACCCAACTGCACATAATGGACAGTCTGGAAAGGACCACAGCTATAGCAACTACCATCAAGTAAAAAAGAACATAAGAGGGACTAACAACACATCAGAAGTAAACAGCATTTCAAAAAGAGAGCAAAAGAAGCAGGGGGAAAACTTCTGGGAAAAGCAGACATCTGAAAAGTAGACTTAAGTGAATAAAAGGCTAGTAAAATGTCAGTAAGATAGAATAAAACCTAAACTACTCAGGTTAAAATAAAACTGAACTTTTTAAATAACTGAATTAAACGCCATATATGTAAAACTTCAAATATACACATTATGTAATGGTGAAAAAAAAAAAAATAAAACCAGCACTCAGGAGTCCAAAGCAGGGATTGATATAGAACTTGAGCCCTCACCTTTGAATGTGAAGCAAAGTCATACATTTTGATGGGCAATTCTATGTAGATTAACTACATAATGCAGGAGAAAAAAAGGGACAAAAGTATACATACAACACTGAAAGTTTCTAAGTCATGGAAGCAGAAGAAAATTACCTAACTTATGAAGTTCCTCTCTAGTAGATGAAACACTAAACTGACAACAAAAATGCTATCAAGGGACCTGGGCAGATGGTTCAACAGTTAAGAGTGCTTGCTTGTAAAGCCTTCTGGCACAAGTTATAATCCCCAGTACCCACATAAAGCCAGATGCATGAAGTGCTGCATGTGCCTGGAGTTTGTTTATAACAGCAAGAGGACCTGACATGCCAATTCTCATTCTCATTCTCATTCATTCTCATTCTCATTCTCTCTCTCTCTTCTTGACAGATAGACAGATAGATGACAGACAGATAACATATCGATAGATAGATAGACATAAGCAAGTTTGTAATATGTATGTATATATGTGTTGGCAACTAAATCAAAATTTTTAAACATTAAAAAAAGATATGCTGGTGAGATGGGGCTGAGTGCCAGGATTGAGCACCAGGACTACACCTCATTCTACAACAGCTGCCTGCAAGCAAACAAACGAAGGGAAGTTCAGCAATAGCACAGAAAATGGAGGAGAGCCAAGATCCATCAATAAGACAATGAGATGTATCACTTCTACCACATCTGCTGGGCCCAGGAGAAAATGCCGATGAAGCTGCAACATGAATACTGCTCTTACTGCTAGCCTGACAACTAGCTCCAGGGTGATAGTGATAGACACGATGAGCAAGCAAAAAAAACTATCAAAGCAGAACTCCAGAAGCTACAGAGAACTCCACACTGAATCGGACTGCCAACAGGCCTGCCATGGCACAGGGAACATTGCAGAAGAGAGGGCAGAAAGACTGTAAGAGCCACAGAGTGGATAGGAACACACTGAGGCACGGTCCCCCCCGACAACCCCACAGGGACTGACTGAGGCCTTGGAGGGCCCCCAGAGGTAACAGGAGCATGGGAGAGGGGATAAATGAGTATAATCTGTTAAAATATATATAAAATAAAAATTTTTTAATGTTGTCAAAGATGTGGAAAAACACAATCTGTCATTCATACAGGCAAGAATGCAGAATGGTACAGCAACATCTGAAAGACAACTTGGCAGTTTCTTTTAAAACTGAGTGTTCTTTTTTATATGATCCAGAAATTATCCTCCTTGGTATTTTTGCAAAACAGCTGAAAACTCATGTGTATTCATAATTTATTTATAATTGTCAAATGTGGAAATAACCAAGAAGAACGTTCCATGAGTACATCTACAAACTATGGTGGCTCTAAAGAGAAAGATATTAGGCACAATAAGGAGAAATGAACCATCATGACACAAACCCACAAATGCATATTACAAAGAAAGAAAAGACAATCAGGAATAGGTTATATAATCCCAATTATGTGACAGTCTTTAAAAAGAAAAATGACAGCAAAGGGTACACCAGTTGTTAGCTGTGGTAGTTTGAACTTATGTCTCCCAGTTGACTGAAATGTCTTATTATAGCTATAACTTGGATTTCCATCCACTTGGCAGAAAGAGATGTCACTGTGGGCAGATCCAAGAGTTAAGCCCTAAAGTGTAAGGGGTGGATTTGAATTTCAGCCTAAGGTATGCAGAGTGCTTGAACTCTGCCTGGGACAAGCAATGAAAAAGACTTCCTGAACAAAACCCCAGTAGCTCACGAAATTAAACCATCACTCAACCAATGGGATCACATACATGAAGATGAAGAGTTTCTTTACAGACAAGCATACAATAAACAAAGCCAACAGATTACCCACGGAATGGGAGAAAATATTGGTGGGTTATCCAACTGACAGAGGCCAAATCTCTAGAATCTACAAAGAACTCAAAAATCTAAACAGTAAGAAGACAAACACCCCACTCACAAAATGGGGCGAAGAGCTGAACAGGCAGTTCACAGAGGAAGAAATAGAAATGGCAAACGTACACTTAAGAAAATGTTCATCATCCCTAAGCATCAGAAAAATGCAAATTAAAACAACTATGAGATTCCACCTTACCACAATAAGGATAGCAAACATCAAAAAATCAAATGAAAAATAAATGCTGGCGAGGATGTGGAGAAGTAGGAACACTCATCCACTGTTGGTGGGAATGTAGGATGGTACAACCACTTTGGAAAGCAATATGGAGACTTCTGAAAAAGCTGAATATAGAGATACCAACAGATCCAGTTATTCCCTTACTGGGCATCTACCCTAAAACCTTCAAACCACAGGCTAGAGAGATTTGCTCAACCATGTTTGAAGCGGCTCAATTTGCAATAGCTAAGAGCTGGAATCAACCCAGATGTCCATCACTAGAAGAATGGATAACTAAGATGTGGTATATCTACACAATGGAATTCTATACAGCAGTAAGAAAAAATGACACAATGAAATTTGAGGAAAAATGGTTGAACCTGGAACAGATCATTCTCAGTGAACTTACCCAATCACAGAAAAAAAAATCGCCACATACTCTCACTCATCTACAGCACCTAACCTGAATCTACCCAAGATACCTTACATACCCAGCAAGCATCTCGTGGACTAGACACTAGGATGGAAGGGAAGGGAGGGGAGGGCATCAAAGGGGTCGGAAACACAAATCTAGACCCAAATGGCAATGGTACCATAAAATTCTACTTACTAAATGGCAGACCAAATGGCTGATCCTTCACCAGGCCCTTACAGGGAACACCTGAACCACAAGACACTGGAGAGGGTAGGATCACGACTAACCTTAATCTTCTACATCTTCCCTCCCTCACTTCCCCTTTCCATGTCTCTCTCTCTCTTATCTCTAACTCTTGTATATTAGTTATCTTTTTCCTCATTTTCTTAGTGGGCACTGACCTGTAACTCCCAGTACCAGCATGGGGCTATCATCCACAATGAGCTTTTGATCAGAGAGACCTACAAGGTTTCCTAAAAGACAGACAGATTTCTGTCAGAGTACTTGATGACCCACCAAAGGTTAGTGGTAAGACCCTACTGCTGAAGACACCCTATGTGGCTGACATGCAGAATAGAATGGCATGGCTGGAAGTTGGAAGACAGTCCCCAGACAGTCAGCGCGTCTAGTGTCAGAAGGTGCTACATGGGCAACTAGGGGAAAATGACCAATATCTGTCCAAGCAACTCATAGTCTAACCTACTTATCAGCAAATAACTTGTTGTGATGCCCACACAAGTGCAATAGTGGCACACAGCCATGGTGGGGAACCAACTGCTCTTAATTTGGCTAACTGATCTCCTCAGTGGTACGGGACCCATAGCTGGAGCTGGGAAACAAGTCAGAACCATATCCAAACATAAGCCCACTCGCCAATATCAAGCTACCATCAATCATGGGCTTCAAGAGGGCCTACATCTATTAAATTCTCTATAAAAAAAGTAAGGGTTATCTCTTTTGTCCTGGTGCTAACTAACTCTCCGTTGGAGAATCTACTTCTCTTTTTCAGATAGATGTAGATCCTAAGGAGAGAGCTACCCCATCATACCTCCAAAGGGCCCCGGCTGAAACTAAGAAAAATTGGCGAAACAAGCAAGGGGGCTGTTTCCTGATGAACCGGATACCAGCACAAAGGGGAAGGAGATCAACATAGAGAAAAATCAAGTCCTACCAAATCAGAGAGCCAGAGCCTCAGAGGCCCCCAACACCTCATCACTGAAGCAGACCAAAAATGAACCCAACATGGCTCAGGGAAATTTTGCGGAAGAGGGGGTGGGAAGAATGTCAGAGCCACATGTTGGGTCATGATATGCAGAGACATTTATCTTACCCATAACTGTGGGCTAACTCCACAATGCATGACCTGTATACCTCAACAAGGAGGGCCCAAGGGGAGGGGTAGGTCACGGATGAGCCTAATAATAGTACCAAACTGACTGTATTTGCTGAATACAAAACTAATATAGGAAAAAAAAATTCAATAGAGCACTAAAAAAGTTAAGCCTTTCAACCACTCTCCTACTGTAACAAAAGGCTTAACTTAAAAGTATTTTTATAAGGTAAAGTTGTTTCTAAGAAATAAGCCCTTGCTATATTCTACTGGTAAGTTCAACCATCTTAGTACTATTTATCTTTCTAATTATTTTATAAAGCATGACAGAATTAAATCTCATAAGCAAAGATCATATGTTTCTAAAAATACATACACTGAAGTACTGGCATAGGTTAAAATAAGCAAGAAACTAAAAAAAACTAATATTCTCTAGAACAAATTAGAAAGAAGTTCATATTATCTTGTGGAATAATTTTAAAGAATAATTTTCATTTATAATATATTCCCTTTTCAAAAAGTTTTTTGGGCAATTTAACCTAACTCTAAATCCACAGTATTTTCACAAATCACATTACATTTATGGTAAAGGACTTATGAGTGAAAATAAAAACTCATTTGTCATATTATTGATGAAATATATACTAAACATTGATCAGAAAATATTTAAGCTTAATATAGATAGATTCATTATAAAAAGTTAAACTACATTTAAAAATTATGTATACAAATTTAGTAATATAGGAATAGAAATCAAAGCATAATTAAAACCAATGATTAGAAGATGCAATATAGAAACAATAAGTAGACATTAGATATAAAGCAAAATTCTATTTTTTAAATAGTAAGAATATTGATAAATATGGCAAAGTAGAAGACGAAGATAAAAAATAAATTTTAGGGCTGGAGAAATGGCTATAAGTTGAGACACAAAATGTGGGTTTTAGGATCATAGTTAACTGACTAGAAGACCTTTGAAAAAAACATTATCAACAAAAAGAAATTCTGCAAAAATGCTCTTTGAACTCTCAGTCACAGATCATATCAGAGTACTAAATGGTAGTTCAAAGGATTTATTCTGTTTCTAATAAAGATTGTCAAAAACTCACAAAATCATTATATTTTTCTAAAACATATACTGTGTATTTTATAAGAGTTTCCAAGAAGTCTATATAACAAAACTGTACCTACTTCTCAGGCATAGTTAACTGACTTTATAAGAGCCCTTTTCATTATTTCAAATTATTGAAAAGGGGTGGAGAGATGACTTAGTGGTTAAGGTGCTTGCCTCAGAAGCTGAAAGATCCATGTTCAATTCACCAGTACCATGTAAGCCAGATACACAATGTGGCGCATGCATCTGGAGTTTGTTTACAGTAGCTAGAGGCCATGCCATGCCATTTCTCTCCCTCTCTCTCTACGCGCATGTGCACAAACACACATGTGCGTATGTGTGTATGTATGTATGTATGTATACTATTTCTCTCTTTCACTTTGTCAAATAAATAAGTATCTAAAATATTGTTCATTGCATGTCCCTTTGGAACGTTCCTAATATGAAGATATCCATAAAACATTTGTGATTATAACCCCTAAGTACAAATTTGTCTCTTAATGCCAGCAACGGGAAACAATTTTGTCCTGCAAGACAGACAACAGTAGGGCTGGACAGATGGCTTAGCTGTTAAGTGCTTGCCTATGAAGCCTAAGGACCCCAGTTCAAGGTTCGATTCCCCAATACCCACGTTAGCCAGATGCACAAGGGGGCGCACACGTCTGGAGTTCGTTTGCAGTGGCTGGAGGCCCTGGCGCGCCCATTCTCTCTCTCTCTCTCTCTCTCTATCTGCCTTTTTCTCTGTCTGCTGCTCTTAAATAAATAAATAAAATAAATGAAAAAAAAATTAAAAAAAAAACAGACAACAGTAGGCAATGTCAATAGAGCTAAGAATGAGAAGCCTTGGGTAGATAAGAAGCTATGGAACCCCGTGGTAATCTCTTTTTCAGTCACTACTGTTCAGAACTAAGGCAAATAGTTCCATGTTTGTTCTTTCTACCTCACTTGTGACTCTTCTCCATCTACATTCTGATATGCTATAAGAAATTACTGCTAGTAATGAACAGTGCTCTAAGAAAAAAATCAGAGATGCTAATTTTAATGTCTTCTGACTAAGAAAAGATTCATAGCTATCAACAACTATGTAGAATAAAGGATCAAAGGATAACTTATATATTTTAAAAGAACAATGCTTCTTACCTTAAATAGACAACGGCATATGTGTTCATATACCATATGTTTCAATGAGCTGATAAGACACTGGATTCTCTGTTCAGTGCTTTCAGAATCCTTTAGAAAATAATTGGAAACTGTAAATCCATTAAGAAATTTACAAACATTTAAGATATATTTCATAGTTTATTCACTTTCATAAACTGATCCACAAAACATAAACTAATTGTAAGATAAATATCTTTGCCAAGGAACTAAACAAATAAGTGTATTAAAGCTATATATTTACATATTAGATTATATATATTAAGACACATCATAGACCAGGTATGGTAGCACATGTCTGTGATCCCAGCACTGGGGAAGTAGAGACAAGATAATCAGGAGTTTGAGGTCAGCCTTGGCTACATTGCAAGTGCCAGTCCAGGCTGGACTACAGGAGACCCTGTTCCAGAAAACCAAAAAAGAAAACAAAAAAAAGCAAAACATCAAATGTGAACTTGAAATTAGAGATACTAAGATGTAGTCTATGGTAAAACACATGTAGACTAGTTTTATACTCTCTGTATATAATATGATTATTTTCACAGATAAAGTCAAATGTGAGCATGTTTATACACGCTGGATGAGTATTATCCTAAGGTATACTATCACAATTACACATGTACACCCAGGGTGAATGCAACCCCGAGGGCATACTGTCTATCACAGAACTAACACATGTACACACAGGGTGAATGCTATATTGAGGGTGGGGAAATGGGAAGGGTACCCATATGTGTTTGAAAACCCCAAAATTCTTTGAATCTATGTTTACCAAGAAGTGAAGTGTAAGCTGGGCGTGGTGGTGCACGCCTTTAATCCCAGCACTTGGGAGGCAGAGGTAGGAAGATCACAGTGAGTTCAAGGCTACCCTGAGACGACAGACTGAATTCCAGGTCAGCCTGAGCTACAGTGAGATGCTACCTCGAAAATCTAAGAAAAAGAAGTGAAGTGTACTTCCTCTTCTTGAATCTAGCCAGATATGTCAGTTTTTTTGTTTGGTCAATACAAGACTGCAGATGTGTTAATGACCTGAGGCTGGGTTACAAAAGGTCAATCTGTCTCTTCCTCAGTTACTGGGATGAATTACTTGTTGCCTCCATAATGTGACCCATCCACTTTGCTGTGGGGAAGGCAGACCTGATACACTGCTTCTGTGGTCAAGTATCACTCCCAGGCATGGTGGGACAGCAACAGAACATTCTAGCTGTGTCTACCAAAACTGATCCACTAAGGTAACATGACAAGTCCAGCTTCCCTCCATCAGAATATAAGCCTGCTAAGACAGTGTCCACTGCTATGCCTCCATTACCTACAACAAAACATGGCATATATTATAGTCTCAAATTAAAAGGATATAACTCAGGTATGGGCTTATGTAGATATCTTATAGCTTTATGAATCATTGAAGGAATTTCCTTAATTATCATAGATTACTTAGAACAAAAACCTTTCCCTTTTAAAACATTGAGCCAGTATAATAGTTTGTCAAGAATATAAAATGAAATTAAAGAACTGGTTTCTTTTAATGTATTAATAAAGTGTTTCATGTAGTCCTCTGAGCTGTAATTAGACATAGGATTCCTATGGAAATTATTATTATAAAGCCAGTACTCAATGATCTGTTTAATTCCACTACAGAATACCCACTTACCTGTTTGTTCTGCAGGGCTCGTTGGAAAAGTCGGAGAAATGAAGCCAAACTAAACCGGTACATGTTGTTAATCTTGGACAAGTCAGAGATAATGAAGTACATCTTGCTGGCACTCTCAGCCAGAGGCAGATAGGCATCTCGCTCCTGTGGTTCAGTGGTGGAGGGTAAGAAGGAAATACCTTAGTGCTGGTGCTATACTGCCACCTACTGACCACTGGGCACAAGCCTGGCCACAGCCTGGTTTTGCTGAATTTACACAACAATCAAGTACAGTCAGTTGTGGTGGTGAATGTTCTAGAGGTTGAGACAGGAGAATCATAAGTTCAAGGCCACCCTGGGCTACATCCTTAGGGTAGAGGGTTGGTATGTGACTCATTGGCAGAATGCAAAGCCCTGCTTTTTAACCCCAGCACTACACAAACCTATAAATAAGTCATGTGAAATGGACAAAGCATTTTCAAAACAGCTATGGTAGCACATCTGTATGTATGTAATCGAGCATTCAGGAGGTTGAGACAGCAGCACCAGCAGTTCAAGGTCATTCTTGACTACAGGGACTTTGAAGCCAGCCTGGACTACATGAGACACCTCAAATGAAAAAAAGATAAACATTTTTATAGCTAAAAAGGATTTGCATATTTATTAACCTTAGTCCACTTAGAGTGCTATCCGAGTGCTATAAAAATACTCTAAATTTGTCCTTTTTATAAATAATAGAAATTTATTTCTCTGGGTTAGGGAGATAAAATGCTCGTCACGTAAGGATGAAAACCCGAGTTTGGATCCCTAGCACCCACGTAAAAAGCTGGGCATCGCAGTCTCTGCTGGGAATCCTCTGCACAGGGGAGAGAGTAGCAGGATGATCCCTGGGCCCTGTTGGCTAGCTAATCTAGCATCATCAGTGACCTCTGGCTTCAGTGAGAAACTCCATCTCAAAAAGGAGGTGGAGAGTAACTGAAGACTCCAGGGCAATGGCTCACAACTATAATCCCAGCACTCTGGAGGCAGAGACAGCAGAATCACCATCAGCTCAAAGCAAGCCTGGGTACAGACTGAGTAGTTGGAGGTCAGGCTCTGCTAGAGATTCTGCATTCAATAAAAATTTAAAAAAAAAAAAATAGAGAGATTGAGGAAAGATACGACATTAACTTCTGGCCTCCATACACATGAACACACATATGTGCACCTGCACACACATACATGAATATGCACTCCACCTACAAACACACGTGCACACACACACACACACACACACACACAAACCTACACAGATGTATACAAATATGCACAGTACCTACACACACACACACACCAAGCACAAGAAGAAAAGAACAAGAAATTAATTTCTCCTGTTTCTGTAAACTGGAAAGCTCAAATTAAGGCCCTAGTAGATTTGGTTCACAAAAACAGCTGATTCTTGCTGTGTCCTTACATAGTGCAAAGTACAAATAAGCTCCCTCAGGCCGCTTTTATAAGAGTGCTTACTCATCCCATTTAGAAGAGCTTCACCACCATGACCTACCCACCTGCCAAGCGCTCCAACTCAATCCTATCATCTCTAGATTAGGAGTTGGGCACAAACCGTCACATCTCACCAATATATTTGATGTACTTTTCTGTGTCTCAGATGGTAGTTACAAGTAGTTTATTTCAATGAGGACCAAGAGTACTTAGGGAAAGAGGGTGACTAGAACAGTAAGCAGTTGGATTCAGAGAATACAAAGTGAAGATTTACATTCCAAAACAGCAGTACTTTAGGTACACAGGAAGGCGGGGCATGACACTACTAGGCTATGCCTGAAGTAGGGTTCAAACTAAGACTAGAGGTAGCAATTGTACCAAACCACAGTAGTGTTAGAATAAAGAAAGAGACAATGACTTAAGAGGCATGCACATTAGGATAGCAAACCACCTAGCATTATTCAGTGTAAGCACACAGCCATAATTACAGGAACTTTCGTTATGAATGAGGCTGAACAATGACAGAAATGGGAGGATCACAAGACTACACAGCCTTAAGGTTCTGAATGGAACAAAGTTCTCTAGGTCCTTATGATCAAATACTGGGATATGGTACTGATAAAATTGTATGTATAATTTATCAACGTCTATTAAATAAGAAAAGGCATAAAAGGTTCAAAAATTCTTTGAAAGAAAATTACAATCATAACACCTGCAATGTTTATCTTTGGCAGGGAAGGGAGCTATTGAACTAGGATCAGGCTTTAACTTTTGTTTTTATTCTAGTTTCAACAAAAATCTCTCTCAAGTGAAGAAAATAGTAACAGTTTATGGCAAAAGGTGAAGAAAGACTGAAAGTAGTGAGAAAAATATTGGGAAGTCATTGAGGGGAACAGGAAATAATTAAAGAATGGCAGTGAAGATACAAGTGAGGTTAGAGTGGGGAAGTTCACAGTAGCATTAATTCCTTTGACTGTCAGATTTCTTCCAACATAGCTCAGTCACATGCAGGAGAGGGAAAGATCTATTATACTGATGGAGGGTTGAAACTTTGCTAAAGGAAACATCAAAAAAGCAAAATAAAAAAAGATTTTAAAGTCATTTGTATGAAACTAGTTCAGATCATCATCCTAGTAGGATTCACTCTAAAGATAGGACAAAAACATTTTTTAATGGAAATAATGGCTTATAAGCCAATTTCTATATTTAGCTTGACAAGAAAATTTTTGCTACTTAGCCCTGTAATCCTAAAACTTGGGAGGCTGAGGCAGTAGGACTTCTCCAAGTTCCAGAGCAACCTAGGCTAAATAGATACAGTTATAAGGGAAGGGGAGGGAGGGAAGGAAATCAGGAGGGAGGATGGAAGGAAAAAATAAAAGAACAAACCAATAAAAGTGATATAGGTTACATTTGGAATACCCCAAAAGGCCCATGTGTTAAAGACTTGGCCCCCATTCCATGGTGCTCTTATGTGGTGGGGAAACCTAATAGGTGTGGCCTAGTGGGAAGCCATTTATCGTTCAGAGAATGCCTTCAAAGGGGACTAAAGATCCTGGTCCCTAAAACCCTGTCTCTCATGCATGTGCACACATACACACACACATGCACACACACACATAGATAATACACACACACATTCACCCTACATGAGGTGAAAATTTTCACCACATGTTCCTGCTGTGATGTGCTGCCACCTTGCCATAGGCCCCAAACCAATGGAGCCAATTGACCTTTAGCTGAAATATCCAAACTGTGAATCAAAATATATCTTTTTCCTTTTTAAGTTGATTTATCTAGTCTATTAAAATAATGTAAAGCTACTAACACAAATGATAAAACTATTCTCTAAGATACTTTTTAAAATATTCATTTTTAAATTTAAGTAAAAATTTGCATATTGCCATAAATAACATCGTGACATAAATCAATAGACCCCCACCAGGGAATACTTACCAACAGCCTTCATTCAATGGAGAAAAAAAATCTCAACTGTCTCTCTACAGTATTAAAAATGAGAATACAGGGCCTGGTAAATTTGAATGGCTTTCTTTTATAATATAACCTTTACCCTGAGGTCTTCATTCTACAGGTTTTATCATATTAACATAAATGTTTAAGAACACCTCACTTAAAAACTGCACACAAGCCGGGTATGGTGGCACACACCTTTAATCCCAGCATTTGAGAGGCAGAGGTAGGAGGATTGCCATGAGTTCAAGGCCACCCTGAGACTATATAGATAATTCCAGGTCAGCCTGGGCCAAAATGAGATCCTATCTCGAAAAAAGAAAAAAAAAAGCCACACATAAAAAAGAAAAGAATTACTTGATCAAGAGAAATCTGTAGCATATAAGATTCTTTAAGTGAGTCTTGAATAAGGGCACTGCTTGCTTTTGTCTGATTCAAAGATTCAATCAAATCCTTATTTTCCAAAATATTGCCTTGAGATGTAGCAAGTGTCTGTAAAAAAAATTAACAAAATAATATAAACAGGATTACACACATTAAAATAACTAGCTAAAGGAAGCTCCTATTAACTATCATTAATCTGATGATGTTTAGATTATTTCAAGAGAATTTCAACACTTCTGTCTTTCCATTTCACTGTTATAATACACAGAAACATTAAATATGCACCACTGGGCTAGAGAGATGGCCAAGTGGTTAAAGCGTATGCCTGCAAAGCCAAAAGACCCAAGTTCAATTCCCCAGGACCCACATAAGCCAGATGCTCAAAATGGCACATGCATCTGGATGAAGGACCTGGCACAGCTATTTTCTCTCTACCTGACCCCGAGTCTCTCTCAATAAATTAAACAAGTAAATGAATACATCATTATCAAAGCTTCATATATTCATTAACTTTCTCAATCTATTAAGAATGAAATGTAGGTGATGAAGAGATGGTTTAGCACGTAAGGTGCTTGCCTGTGAAACCTAAGGACCCAGGTTCCATTCCCCAGTACCCACATAAGCCAGATGCACAAAGGAGTGCATGTATCTAGAGTTCATTTACTGGCTGGATGCCCTGGTGTGCCCACTCTCTTTCTATCTGCCTCTTTCTCCCTCTCTCTCAAAGTGGATAAATAAATTTTTTTAAAGAATAAAAAGTATACAAAATTATACCTTCATGATTTTTAAATTAACAGCATATAATAAATAATCAATACAGTGTCAGATTATTAATGTAAAACAGATGTATTGTTAAACTACCTTCTAAATATTTATTTTTGCACCCATACATGAACACTGCTCTCAGCCTTGGAAAAGCTCGCTTTTTACAGTTGGCTGCAGCTAACGCATAGTCTTATAAACTCATCAAAAGTGCTCAAAATAAGTGACATCTGAGTCCTCATCCAGATTATCATCCCCCACTCCAAGGCTCAGGAAATAACAAGGAAATGAAGACAGAAACAAGTCAGAGCTGGAGAGTGGGGAGGAATGCTCTGAACTCTCTTGCCTGGACATGACACAGCCATTGTACTCAGGAACTCACAGCAGCTCTGGTTACCTGCTCAAGACCTGTACAAGATATGGACAGTAACCATTCCACCCTAGACAAAAGAGGAGCTTTTGAGTGCCCACCACTTCCTGAGGATCTACTGGTAGTCAATGGTTGCTGGGGAAGAAAGATTTGTTCTCTTGGGCTGGAGAGATGGCTTAGCGGTTAAGCGCTAGCCTGTGAAGCCTAAGGACCCCGGTTCGAGGCTCAATTCCCCAGGACCCACGTTAGCCAGATGCACAAGGGGGCGCACACATCTGGAGTTCCGTTTGCAGTGGCTGGAAGCCCTGGCGCGCCCATTCTCTCTCTCGCTCTCTATCTGTCCCTTTCTCTCTGTCTGTCACTCTCAAATAAATAAATAAAAATGAGCAAAAAAAAATTAAAAAAAAAAAAGATTTGTTCTCTTCAATGGTGTACTCACTCATGTGTGAAGGTAAGAAGAAAGGGTTCAACAGAAGTGGGAAATGTATGAAAGAGAGTCATGGAGTCTCTATTAGCAAAATGCAATGTAAATATGTACAAAATTTTCAAAAACTACATAAAATAGTACAGTTAGAATAAATTATTACTCCTTCAGGACTTTATTCTAAAAATATCTTCTTGTTTTCTATTTGAATTTTGACTTTAAAATACTAGTATTCATTTGTAAAAATAAAGAATGTAAAGATACTATTTATTTTTAAATATCTTTGTTTATTTATTTGCAAAGGTGAAGAGAGAGAGAGAAGGGGCATGCCAGGACCTCCTGCCACTGCAAGCAAACTTCAGGTACATGTGCCACTTTGCACACCTGGATTTACGTGGATACTGAAGAAAGTGAACCCCAGGATGCTAGGCTTTGCAAGCAAGCGCCTTTAAACAATGAGCTATCTCTCCAGCCCCTCAATTTTTAAAGACACATTATATTTGCTAAAGAAAAAGTTAATATGGAAACAACATTCTAAATATCCCAGTCTTACCTCTAAAAGAGATTCTTCAAGCTTGGCCAGCTGTATTTTCTTATCTTCCTCCTGTTGTAATAGTTTTGTTTTCTGTTCTTCTAAATCAGGTTTTTCATGTTGTATGGTTAAAGCCAAAAGCTTAAAAGTGAAAATAATAAAAATTCCCATGAATAGGCCTTATGATATTTGAGCAAATAAAGTTTGTCCCTCAAAACGTTAGGCAAATAGCAATGTCTTCAGGAACCTATTTATATATACCAATCCTACCAGGAACTGATACATTTTAGAGTATGTAAATTATATCCATTACAGTTGTAATCTGACATACTGTTTAAAAAATTGACAGTCAATTTGGAAATTTAAAATAAGAAATGACACTGGTTTAAGACATAGTTAAAAATCTTCTGTATACACATTGCCTGTAGTTCTTGCAAAACTACACTGCTCTCAGCCATTACTATGGAGCTAGACAAAACAATTATTTGAATTAATTTTGTCAAGTATTAAGCAATTGTCAATTCTTTTAATTTGTAATTAGTATCAAGTCAGTCAAAAGATATAATTCATAAATGTACATTCAATGAGTCTTATAGTATAATAAAAAGATATTTTGAAAGCCGGGCATGGTGGCGCACGCCTTTAATCCCAGCACTTGGGAGGCAGAGGTAGGAGGATCGCCGAGAGTTCGAGGCCACCCTGAGACTACAGAGTGAATTCTAGGTCAGCCTGAGCTAGAGTGAGACCCTACCTCAAAATACCAAAAAAAAAAAAAAAGATATTTTGAAGGACTCACTATAAAATTGCAATAAAGGAAAAAGTAGAAGGGCTGGAGAGATGGCCCAGCAGTTTGCCTGCAAAGCCTAATGACTCATGTTCGACTCTCCAGGTTCCACATAAGCCAGACGCACAAGGTAACACAAGAACACAAGGTTGCATATGCGCACAAGGTGGTGCACATATCTGGAGTTTGATTACAGTGGCTGGAGGACCTGGCACACCAATTCTCTCTCACTCTCTTGCTCTTTCTCTCTCATAAAAAAAAAAATACAAAACAGTGTGAAAATGTGCACATCATTATTCAAAGATGGGTTTAAAAAATATGATACTACCTCAACAAGGAGGGGCCAAGGGGAGGGGGTAGGTCACGGATGAGCCTAATAATGGTACCAAACTGACTGTATTTGCTGAATACAAAACTGACTAATAAAGAAAAGAAAAAAAAAAAAAAGAAGACTCAATGAGATGATAACTATAAAATATACTTTAAATATAATCACATATATTTTATAAAAATAAAAAATAAATAAATATCACATAAACAATAAAAAAATATGATACTAAAGGCAAATGGCAATTCTTTTAAGAGGAAAAATGAGTAATATGTAAAAGTATGTACATGAAAATAATTTTTAAGCTCATGAGGCAATTTTGAAATGCAATGAGCCACTTGCAGGTAAATGAACTCTCAGATGCAGAGGTCAAGGGCTAAAAGAAAGACTGCTCAGGAATCAAAGTCCCACACCTATCTGAATATATCAATTATTTATTTACTTATTTATTTGAGAGTGACAGACAGAGAGAGGAAGAGGGACAGAGAGAGAGAGAATGGGCGCGCCAGGGCCTCCAGCCACTGCAAATGAACTCCAGATGCATGTGCCCCCTTGTGCATCTGGCTAACATGGGTCCTGGGGAATTGAGCCATGAACCGGGGTCCTTAGGCTTCACAGGCAAGTGCTTAACTGCTAAACCATCTCTCCAGCCCTGAATATATCAATTAACTGCAATTTTCAGTTTACTCAACCAGAATGAAAACAACTGTTCGTATCTCCAGGAACCATTCTTCTCTCAGTTTCTATCATGGGTGAAAAGCACACTCTGAACTTACGGAGAGAAGCAGCAGCAGCAATTAGAAGAGGCAGATAGAATCAAGGACGCATGTCTAATATAGATTTTGAGTGAAATAAATCTGAATGTTTTCCAAGCAAGCATATTTTCAAAGTATTAAGTTTAAATGTTAATCAATTTGAAAAACTGTACTTATAATACAAATATATATCAAGTACAACAAATTCCCATGTAAATGGTGATCATTTTTACATACCTGCCCTCGCAATCCACTTCTCGTTGTAGTAAAGTTCACCTCAGTAACAATAGAAGCTGCATCCGGTGGAATAAATGGATTGGGGTTTCTTGTTGATAAAAAAAGACGGAAATCTTCATTGTAGTCAATAACTTTGTCACCTATTTGTACCACATAACGTGGTCCTATTAAAAACACATAAATAGTTGGCCTGGATTTTTGTACAATGTTACATGAGCTTTAAAAATAAGATTTTTAAGTCATTGTAAATTATCCTCAGCTTTTTAATACAGTCTAAAAGACAGTAACAGTTACAAATTCTGACTTCTTTTCAATGCTCTAGTAACCAGCACTCACATATAGAAGCATCAAAGGAATATCTACTTATATTGAGTATGGCATCAATATTCCTAAATAGCTGATTTTCATTGTCAAAAACAGGAAGCATCTGACTAGGTATGAGTGATAGGTCTTTCAAAGAGGAACTTTGAAAGTAACCCTCACAGTTGTAAATCAATTTTTGCCTCTAGTACCTATACCCTGCATATTCATAGAACTGCAAATGTCTGTCAGCTCTCCCATAGATGAGCAAATCTAATACAATTTCACAGCTATCTACCAACCACAGGTGAAATTTCTCATAATCAATATCACTGGTCTGTGCAATGAGCTGATTTCTAGTGGTACTCTCGGGTATAAAGTATATCACTCTGACTGGAGAGTACCACTAGAAATCAGCTCATCGAAAAAGCATAAGCCTTGCCATTTCTCTTCTTTGTTCCCATGAACCCCGTGTTCTCTTACTGGAAGGGTTTCCCATGTCTTACATGATTCCACGGAAACAGGTCTCATAAAATGTGCTTAGTGTAACTTCTTTGCCAAGTTCAAAAATAGGGAATCATGGCCCATTCCCAGCTTCCTGACCTGATGATGCTCACTCCAGATTCATACATACCTAAAACTCTGAAACTAGTATTGCACACAGGAGAGAGAACCCACACCATTTTTCTTCTGAACCTGGGTTACTTCATTTAGCATATTTCACATATGACAGAGAACATGCTCTTTCAGACCCTGGATTACTTGATTTAGCATATTCTTTTCCAGATCCATCCATTTTCCTTGCAGAAAATTGGCAATTTCATCATTAATTTTTCTTTACAGTAGAATACAACTCTGTTGTGTATGTGTACCAGATATTCATTATTATTTTGAATCTTCCAAGCCTTAGGAATATTACAGAACTGGGGGTAGAAAGAATAAGAGCTAGAGGATGGGGAGGAGTGCTGTACAATGCTATCTTGTGAAGTGGTCATTACATTTGTGACCTCACAGCAACTTTTGATACCTGCACAAGAACCTAACAACACTGGGCTCATCAACATTTCATTAAGTATGATGAAAGAAATGTTATAGGTCATTAATGGTGACTGGGGAAGTGGGTGACATTCTCTGTGGTGGTGTAGCCACTGGTGGGACCCACAGAGACTGGTAAATAACCCATACCCATGCTCATGCAGGCAAACCTCATTAGACTAAGTGGTCCCATCCACAAAAAAGGGGGCAAAAAGACATCAAAGTAGAGGAGAGACTAGTTGGGAAGAAGGGGTGCACTGGAAAATGGAGAGAGGAAGAAGAGGAGCTAATAAGAGGGGATTATGATGAAAATACATTATATACATGCATTAAAATTATCAATAGAAATAAATAAGTAAAATTAGAGACTTTTCCTAGGAACGAACTTAAGTATTTACCTTGAGCAACCAGATCTCGTCTCAACAATGGATAAAGAACAGGTTCCACTCCATCCACCTCTTGTATAATAAGGGTTTTCCCAAAACGCACTGCCAACTCAAGAGCTGTGATGAAGTTACTATCCTACGAGAACAAAAAGATCACACTTCAGTTCCCTTATCTCAATGCTTACAAAGGTCCTTATAGATAATGGGAATAATATGAATGATATAAACCATAGCATGCATAGTAATAATTCAAATTACTCATGATTGCTTTCAGCTAGAAAGATCTTTGAAATGAATTATTTTAATTGAATAAATTATCTTAAATTTTCCATTATTTAAATACATGAATAAGAAAAATAAGGACTTTAAAAATAATTTTTGTAACAAAAATCCAAATAACTTATGCTCAGTTCTCTTACTAAGTTTTAAGTATAAAGCATGGTACAGTTAACTTAAGAACTATTTTGGAGAGCAGACAACTAGAAATTTCTTACCTTACATATGTGAAATTGTATAGCTATAACTAGCAATTTTTCATTTCCACCACACTACAAAGCTCATCTTGAATTTTCTACTATAATTACAGGTTGTAACAGAAATAAAATTTCAAACTCTATCTGAAATACATAATTACTTCTTAATAGGAACCACTTTGTGCTATAAATCAAACACTGAGTAAGTGGGGAGAGGCAAGATAATGAATGAATACCAGATCAGCTTTTCTTGATGTGACAAGGTTAACTGAAATTCTATAACCAACTAAGAACTTTGAGGTTTTCTGCCTAGCAAGTGAGATGAAAACAAATGTAATGTTTGGTATAATAATTACTAAATTCCACATGGCATATCATAAATGAGAAAAAACCACAGTCACATACTACATAACATTTCAGCCAACAACATATGTGTGTGTGTGTGTTTTCCCATGACATTATAATAAACAAAAGTGACTCAAACTCAGAAAGACCAAAACCACTTGTTCTCCCCTATGTGCAGAACCTTAGCTTATAATATTTATGTATGTGTAAATAAATGGAGTTGTGATAGTTTGAATGTAAAATACCCCAATACTTAATACCCAGCTGGTAGTGGTAGTCTAGAAAGTGGTTGAACCTGCTGAAGGAAATGTGTATGGGTGGAGAGAGGGCCTCAAGTGCTGCTTGTTCTCTCTTCACTTCCTCCTTGCCAGTATCATGATGTGGCAGTGGCTTCCTGTTCCTGCCAAGCTTTCCCCATCATGGTAGACTTTACCCTCTGGTACTATAAGCCAAAACAAACTCATTCCCTAAGTTGCTTCTAGTCAGGTATTTTGTCCCAGCAAGGAGAAAGCAAGTGAGATGGGGTAAATTATGGGTAAAATCTAAAAAGCTACAAAAGTGGCCAAGAGAGGGTAGAAAGTGATACCAGTGAAGGAGAAAAGAAGAGGAAAAGGACACATGTGACATAAAAGTAGGAAGGCAGATGATGAGGCAGGGGTGTGAGGGTGAAGACAACCAAATAAAATAAATTTTATCTGAAAATACTATAATGACATCTGATGAACTGTATGCTAATTAAAAACAAATTAAAATTTTAAAAAATGAAAACAAAAAAAAAAACCCTTATTGGCTAACGACATTGTGGTTGTCAGTACAGCCTAGCACTCAGAGGTTTTGTAGTATAAAAACAAGCTATAGTGTAAACAAGCTATGGAACTGTCCATTGCAAGTACAGCACGGACAACTGTGTTCAGTGCCTCATCCTTGTTGATAATAGAGGACTGTGTTCCTGGTTTATATATTTCCTATGTCATACTTTTATCATTGTTTTTGGAAAACATTCCTTAAATTAACTAAAAACAAATTAGCTGTATAACAGCCTTGGCAAGACCTTTACGAAGTCCTCCAGAGGAAGGCACTGATAACACAAATGGCCAGAGGTATGCTACTGCTCCTGAACGTTTTCTAGGAAGACACATGTGGATGAAGAGACAAGGATATTGATGATTCTGATCTTTTACAGGCCTGTGCATCTGAATCTTACTTTCTTACAAAAAAGTTCAGAATATATTTTAAGTTTATAGAATAAAGATAAAAAGAAAGAAAATGTTTTGTCTAGTTTCCATCTGTAGGTGTCACAGTTGCTGCCATGCTCTGCCTTCCCCAGAGCACCTTGCAGTCCTGCAAGTCCACTCATCAGACCTATATGCACCAGCATCTTCTTCATGGACACTATGTCTCTACTGCACCATTTCCATGTTTAGTTGAGTTTACTCCACAGATATACTGATGTTGCCTGTAGGAGTATCTGTATATCCCATAATAAATTGTGTGCTGAACAGGTTTGTGGCCTAGGAACTATCATACACAAACAAGTGTGCAAAGGTTATGCTTCCCAGGTGTGTGTGAGTACTCTCTGATCTTCACAAAAATCACTCACAAACATATTACTCAGGGCATATCCCTGTGACCTAACCCTATGACTTTATCTTATTGATTATCTAATTTTCAATTATTCTTACCACAAAAAAGTGATATTTTTTATACCAAAAAAGTAAATTTTCATGGTAATTTTTCAAACACCTAAAGAAGTAATCATATATTAAGCCTTATAAAAACTTCAAATTTTGGCTAATTAATCTTCTCTGTGGAACATAACCCATAGCTGGTTCTGTGAAACAAGTCAGAACCATATCCAAAAAATAAGCCCGATCTCCTTTATCAAACTCTCACCAGTTGTGGGCTGTAAGAGGGCCTATACCTATTAAATTCTCTCTAAAATAAGAATGGCTATCCCATTTTATCTGGTGCTGACCTCACTCTCCACTGGGGAATTTGCTTCTCTTTTTTGGATGGATGCAGATGCTGAGGAGAGAAGCAGCACATTGCAACTCACTAGGGCTCTAGCTGAAAACAAGAGTAATTGAGGAAATGAGCAAGAGTGGTGCTTTCTTGGTGAACCTGGTACCAGCACAAGGGTAGGAGATAGACATAGAGAACACTCAACTCCTACCAAACCAGATATCCAGAGACACAGAGGCTCCCAAGACCTCATCACTGAAGCAGACCTAAAACAAACCCAACATGGCTCAGGGAAATTTGCGGAAGAGGGGGTGAAAAGATTGTTAGAGCCACATGTTGGGACATTATGCACACAGACATTGCCTCTTACCCATAACTCAAGGCTAACCCTACAAGGCACAACCCACATTTCCCAGTGAGGAGAGTCCCTGTGGAGGAAGGAGGATAGGGAGGAGGGTAACAAGGATACTGTGGTGGTTTGAATAGAATAGATGGCCCCCAATATATTCAGTTGTTTATTTGTTTGTAGTTTACATCTTTAGCCACCTGGCTGGAGGCAATGTCACTGGGTGGATCTTTGGGTGTGGTGGTGGGTTTCAGATTTCAATCTAAAGATATGCAAAGTGTGCCTAACAGGAGTTCCTGAAGTGTGCTGTGCTGTGTGGCTTTTAGGCTTGTGCTTCTCTCTCTCTCTGCTTGGGCCTCTGAAGGCAGGCCAGTTTCTTGTGCCATTATGGAACTTCCCTTGGATCTGTAAGCTTCAATAAATCCCTTCCTCCATAACTGTGCCTGGTCTGGAAGTTCATCTCAGCGAATCTGAAGCTGTCTGCTACAGATACCAACATGGCTGTATACATAACTAATAAGAAAAAACTTCAAATTTGATCACAGATAACTTCCTCAGCAAGATAAATACCATAGTAAGAAATCCCTACGAACAAGACTACAATGACATTTTACTGACCAAAATATCAAAGCCAAACAGGAAATACTGAGAGACATTTCAGAAGTCCTCTTACTTTCTAAGCTAAGTTATTTACTCTTCAATATCATAGTACATTGCAGCTGTGTCATTAATCATAACTAGTGTAAATGTTTGACTATCTAACCTACAAGAGTGTCATCTTTACAAGGAGGAGCTAGAATAACTCAACGTTAAACTCCAGGCCTAAAAGGAATACTCAGTACCCAAAAAATGCTCTTGTCCCTTTCCTACAAATTAGAAAACTGAAGCGTAAGATAATTACATTTATTTTTCTAGATCTCAAAGAAAGTTATTTGTAGAGCTTAAACTTGAAGACCTGCCTCCTGATTATACATTCAGTTATTTTCATTATAAGATACTACCTAAGCTACATACCTGTTGATTAATGACTTCCAAACGTGAGTCTTTCAAATGTGTCTTTAACCACTCTGTTGCTTGGGAAGAAGGATCTATAAGAAACGGGCACACCCGACTCTAGTTGAAAAAAGAGAGAAATTATTTTTAAAATAACGATGTTTTCATTGTAAAAAAATGTCTAAAAATTATGAATTGCTAATTGAGCTTTACTGGTTCTGTAGCACACAATCACAAGGAAGAAACAAATATGCAGTGTACAACTATACCAGAAGCCACATTAATAAATTTCCAATGACTAGCAGCTAATATGGGAGTAATTAAATTTAACCAGAGTAAAATGAACATAGTCCTATGTACTATGCAATAACACAAAACATACATCAGTAGTCTAAGCCACTGCACTATTCCTTTTAGCATTTCAAAGCATGTTGTCAAATTATTTATTAACTCCATGTATCCTTTGGTTAAACAGAGCATAAAAAATTTATTAAAAAGATTAATGAGATAATCAAATAGCTATCCATATAGCTATATTTAAGAAATTTGTTTCTTTTAAAGTAGTACATATCCATTACAATAATAAGTGTCTTCAGAAAGAAAATGCAGGCCAGGTATGGTGCGCATGCCTTAAATCCCAGCACTCGGGAGGCAGGGGTAGGAGGATCGCTATGAGTTCGAGGCCACCCTGAGACTACATACTGAATTCCATGTTAGTTTGGGCTACAGTGAGACCCTATCTAGAAAAAAAAGAAAAGAAAATGTAGACTGCTGGTAAAGATTTAAAGAACAATTAGTTATACAATGTATTGCATTAATTAACCTCAGTAAGTTTACAGTGAGCTAATTTTCCTCATAAAAATGAACATAAAAAAGTAAAATGAAAATTTAGAACTGGAATATATATAATAACAATACATGTTCCTTCCGTGGCACATCAGGAGGCAACGAGGTGATGAGAACTCCCTGCCCCACAGATGAACAGCTTTCCATCTTCAACACTGTTTACAATTGCCAGCACGTGGTGATACTAAAGAGATACCTAGCTTTACATCACCTTTAGTTCGAGACTTTCTGTAGTCAAAGAGCTCATGTTTCTTCATACCCACAGTGGGCTCCTCCAACCACACTTCCCCTTAAGGCACACCACTAGATAATCTTTCCCCAGCATCAATTTCTGGAAGTTTCATTTATATGACTGTTCCATCACATAAATGTTCTATTCCTAGCAAAATGACTTGCTACTAAACAATCTCTTCTGTGTTACCACAGGTTTTCGATCCACTTCCATGCTAGCAATCAATAGCAAACATTTCACAATTCTAGTGGATTTTACCAAACTATGAAAGGAATTACTTAAAAAATGGAAAGTGCTCTTACCCATGATTTCAAACCAATGATCTGATGCAGAAATAAAAACAGGTAGCAATATTTTAAAACCTTTTTTTATAACAAGGATAGTATTCTTAGCAAATATAAAGGGTACTCAGAAGTTAACTTTCATAGCCATTTAATTCTGTTCAGAGATTTAGAAATATATATATATATGGAATACATTTTATTGGTTTTTCAAAAAATGTAGCTAATATTTACATTTAACAAATTATAATACATTTTAAAATGATGCCAATCTATACATTAGTTCATGTAATGATTTATGCATTCATTCATTCTTTGACCTACCATGTTAGATAACAACTACAGAAATACTAGTCAAGTACAGAAGTTAATCAGATATATTCCTTTACTCTCACTGACATCATATCCAATAAAGAGGCAGAAATGAAAATTCCATGGCCACGAGGTACACAAGATTCTACCAAAGGATTCAGAGGAGCTGGGGTAGGCCACGGCAATCAATTCAAGTCAAATTAGCTAAGCAAAGTACTAAAGGCATTATTGGCAAAACAAATACCATGTTTGAAAAGGAATGCAAAAGCTTGGAGTTATTGAAAACTTCAGAGTTTGGCATCGCTGGGTTATAAATAAGTGGGAGTTATAAAAAGGAAATGCCAGAAGTACTCTAGTGTCTGGTCAGAAAAGCTCTGCCATACCCAATGATTATGACACTGTCAAACTGCAGTCAGTGGAGGATCACTGAAACATAGTAATTAAGACAATAGAGTCAGATGAAAATTTTAAGGAGATTACTCCATGAGTGGACAAACAAGTGATGGTGAGGGGGAATATACTTGCTGCTATAGTATATTTTACAAGGTACATAGTGATGATGAGCCAGAAATAAAGCCACTGGAAATGAATGTAGTGAAATGTAATGACTCTTGACATATGCAAAAACTGTATTTGATTAGATAATTAACCAAAAATTAAAGAGATAGGGTTGGAGAGATGGCTTAGTGATTAAGGTGCATACCTGCAAAGCCTAAGGACCCAGGTTCAATTCTCCAGGTCCCTAAGCCAGATGCATATGGTGGCTCATGTGTCTGGAGTTTGTTTCAGTGGCTAGAGGCCCTGCCATGCCCATTCTTACACACACACTCTCTCTCTCTCTCTCTCATTCTCTCTCTCTAATAAATAAATTAAAAAAATAAATCTTAAAAACATATTTTTTTAAATTAAAGAGATAGTGAGAATGACTCATAGACTTGTAGCTTATAGTACTAGGCCAAGATTATGGCATGTGGCATCTCCAGTGGTAGAAAGCAAAAGAGAAACAAGTCGCTGGGAAAGAAAGAGAGGATCTATAATGGAGGGCTTGCCCTACACGGCCCATATATAGTATTTTTTGGATGGGATGATTGGTCACCTGGGATTATACTGAAACGCTGAGCAGGTAACTGATGCTAACCTATCAGGAGCCTTTTAGAAGATTAACATGCTATAGAGTGGGTGAGATAAGGAGAGTGGTATTTCTTCAATCTAGAAGCTTAACACTTGGAAAATGGTAAACCTGGAATCAATAATCACCATTGCTAATGAAAGGTACGAAGAACATATCTCAGAATGAATCTCCCTCTTAAAACAAGAGAAATTTCCAAGTAATGTCATTTAAGTTATGAAGCTAGTCCTAACCATATGGCATCTCAATTATTTAAAAGAATATATATTTCTTTCCCATTTTTGCTAAAATGACTATAGATTCTAGACTTTAAAAAATGGCAAATTTAGTTAAAGACAAATAAAACTTAAGCTTCAGGCAGAGGAGATGGCTCAGCAGTTAAAGGTACTTGTTTACAAATCCTGAGGGCCTGGGTTCATTTTCCCAGTACCCACATAAAGCCAAATGCACAAAGTACTACATGTATCTGAAGTTCAACTGCAATTGCCAGAGGGCCCTGGCACATCCATAATCAGTTAATCTAGCTAGTCAGCTATCTAGCTAGCTATCTTCTCTATCTCTAATAAATAAATAAATAAAATAAAAATTTATTACAATTTCTATTCACATATGGATTTTAATTACATATGCTTACTAAGGTATCCATTCATGAATGAATTTTAATTATTCTCCCTTTTATGTGGCTAAAAAAAGAGTAACTTCAAAAGCTTCACAATGTTAAGAATATATTTTCTGAAGTGAGCTTCAAAAGAAAATATTCCTGAGATAAACCAATTACCTGTAATATCACAAGAGCATTTTCAATGGAGAGGTCATCTGATGGCAGGCCTTCACTCTTCCAAATTAACTGCTCACTTTCAGTACAAAGAAATCTCCTGAGATCAAATTCTGGAAATTAACAGTATCAAATATTTTACTATAGTAAGAGGGAAGAAAATAAAACAATTTAAAATATAGTGAAACATAAGTCCTATGACAATCCTTAACTGGAAATCTATCCTATCCATTTAGAACACAAAAATAAGAAGAAAATGTTCTAAAAATAGAAAATGGGATTGGAGAGATTGTATAACATTTAAGGCACTTGCCTGCAAAGCCTAACCACCTGGGTTTGATTTCCCAATACCCACATAAGCCAGATGCACAAAAGTGGAGCATGAATCTGGAGTTCATTTGCAGTGGCAAGAGGCCCTGGTGCACCATTCTCACTCACTCACTCTTTCTCTCCCTTGCCATATATATATATTTTAATAAACATTTTTAAAATTACTGACTTAAAAAAAACTAATAACTTTAAACTGCCACACACAAAAAAGGTCCACAAAACGACTCCTTTCCTTCAAAAAAGACAACAAGTTAAGAATGTAGAAAAAGTAAAACTCGAATCATATTCCTTGAGTGAAGGCTTCACAGCCATAATAATTTTGTGAAAACCACAAAATTCACTAGAAAATTTAAAATCCTTACTAATCACTTTATTAATATGAAATTACCTTAAGAATAAAATGCTAAGCTACATTTATGCAGCATCAAAAATAATTTGGTGGTCTTGGTTTCTTACAGTGTTTTGTGAATAGAAAACACAGTAACAAAGCAATTTCCAAAATATCTATGAGGTTTGTCAAATCAAAGTCATCCATAGAACATTTCCCTTTAAAAAATAAAATAAAATAACAGAAGTAAAATTTCTAATTCACAAGTAAGTCAATGCTAACTGTCAAGGCCAGCTGACTTGGTCCACTCTTCCAAACAGCTCTTTCTAAGACATTCTGGTGCAGCAGAAAGGTAGGTGATGAATGCAGCAGCTAGCTGAGCTCTTTTAGGAAGAGTAGCTAATTCCTCCGATATCTCTGCAACCTGAAAAAGAGTGAAACATGGAAGGAAGCAATAGATATGTTAAAATAAGACGAACAATACTGAGATAATAGAACATTTAAAGAAGAAAAAATGGCCAATAGTGTTGAGTCCTGAAGTTCCTGTTGCGGTAAAAGTAAATTCAAGCAATCTTCAAGGGGTGCTAGATTTCCATCAGCCCATTTACTTCCCCGCTCTTCTCCCTCAGTAACATAGACAAATAAAAAAGGAAAAGGGTAATTTCCTGTAACACATTCATAGAAAGACACTTTACTGTAAAATCCATTCCCTTAGTGACTATTTATTTTTAGAATATTTGCCCAAAGCTAGCTACAAGATAATGAATATTTCTCTCTCAAAAGCTATGTCAGAAGCTTCCAGTGTTTTCTAGAAGCCAGGACTCTGCCGCTCACCTGTGTGTTCCATCTCCTGTGCTCCCTGTCAAGCTGGTTGATCAAGACTTCTGCAGCTCTGATCGTCTCTTGGGCTTTGCTAACTTCAGCTTCAAGCTTAGCAGCTTCTGAAGTTCTGCTCTGAAATCTATGAAAACATCAAAACAGATTTAAAAACAAAAATACTGAAGAAATATTTCATGACTTAATACTGAGGATATTTTGTGCATAAAACATCATTAATAAAACACACAAACATACCAGCACATATACCTCAAGTACATCATTCTTGCTGGGGATGAAGCTCAGTGGTAGAATGTTACCAGGCACAAGATCTTAGGTTTGATCTTTAGCATAAAACAAATCAAAAATCATCTTTACTACAAATACTAGACATGTTTTCCATATCCTAACATTCTCATTTCTCAATATGGTATTCAAGACCCTGTCCTAAGACTGAGCCATTCCATCTTTCTACTTTACTTCTCTATTCTAATCCAGAAAAACTAGGTGATTAAAATATGAAAAATTTTACATTACCAGAAAAGGTCATAACTTTTATCTGTTCTTCAGAACATTACATTTGCCTGGAATATCTTCCACTCAATCCTGTATCTATATCTCACCATTCAGCCTAAACTCCTCAAATATCTATCAGCCAGAAATACAAATTGAAAATTTATATAAATTATAGTATCTCCCTTAGTGTCCATTTGACAGAGTTCATCTTACTATTTTACTAAGTATAGTAATATTATTTAATATTATTAGTTAGGCAACAAATATGTAAGTGCCAATATATGCCCAGGATTTTACTATGCATCAAGTAATAGCACCTGATTCAACTCACAGCAACAGTTCAAACTCTTCCATTTCTTACACTATAGTTAAGGAAAATTAGACTAAAGACAAGTCTCACCAATCAGCAGTGTGGAATTTAAAATTCATATACAGGTATATCTGACATTAAATTCTATCACTTCAAAGCGTTTTTACAGTATATTTCATTGCCTTCCTCTTCTTTCTTCTCCTGGATACAAATGTCTAGAACTGACTTGCCTACTGTGGTATATGTGGCTACTTATTCAAAGATAAATTAATTTTTTAAATTTGTTTATTTGCAAGCAGAGACACACACACACACACACGGAGAGAGAAAGAAAGAAAATAGACATGCTAGGGCCTCTTGCTGCTACAAACTCCAGATGCATGTGCTACTTTATGCATCTGGCTTTGAGTACTGAGGAATAAAACCTGAGCCATTAGGCTTTGCAAGAAAGTACCCTTAATCACATCTCTCCAGCCCCTAAGTTTTAATTCCTTAGTCCTATCACACAATGATCACATATGTGTATTTACTACTATTGTAAACAGTATATATTACAGAATATTTCCAGTATTTGAAAAAGTTCTATTGGATGGCACTGATCTTCAGGACCTAGAAATAAAAACATTACACCTTTGTTCACCACAACAATATATACTCCACATTGTATGTGGTACTACAATAAACACTTGTTAAGTTAAATCAGTTTTCATATTTATGTAGTTACATAAAAATGCTAAATGTGTCTATAATTTTATAAGTCAAAATTAAAATTAAGAGACCAAGGGCTTAGGATACAGGCTCAGTGACAGAGCATTTGCTAACTCATACACAGCACAGTGTTCAATTCCCAGCACTGAGAAATTGATGGACCATGTTTGGGACTCAATTCCCTTATTTTTTATTGATATATAAGAATATATTACTGACCTTCAGCCCAGAGTCAGCTAAACCAGGACTGTTTCATTCTTGGTATAATTGTGTAGCCATGTAATAATTGTGTCAAGTGAAAAGTACCATTCTGTTTTATTTAAAGTTAACTCCAAAAGTTGTTGTCATAATCTTTCTAAAACATTGATCATATAGTATAATGTATAGGAACAGGAATTTATGAAGTTAGACAAATATAGTAGCTAATGCTGACTTAGTAATTTGCCATCTGGTCAACTTTTAGGCAAATAAGCCATTCTTGTCGAACACACAAAATAGTATGTCTACCTCTCAGCATTGCTTATAGGACTACAGGCAGATGTATAAAGTGTCTAGTACAATATCAGACACAAGACCTAAAAACCAAACCTGAAACATTGCTGTCATTAATTGTCCAACAACTGGTTCTAGATTGGGTGAATATGAAGTACTGGCTATGAGCACATAATGCCACAAATGATGTTTATTTTTATTATACTTTCTTAATAATACTTTGTGGAAGAAACCATGATTTCTATTTTATATTGCTAAATTTAAAAATTGTTTGGAGGGGCTGGAGAAATGGCTTAGTGGTTAAGCGCTTGCCTGTGTAGCCTAAGGATCCCAGTTTGAGGCTCGATTCCCCAGGACCCACGTTAGCCAGATGCACAATGGGGCACACGCATCTGGAGTTCGTTTGCAGTGGCTGGAGGCCCTGACGTGCCCATTCTCTCTCCCTCTCTCTCTCTATCTGCCTCCTTCTCTCTCTGTCTGTTGCTCTCAAATAAATAAATAAAAATAAATGAAAACAAACTTTTTTTAAAATTGTTTAGGAACACTGAAAACACTGGGCTTAGAAACTTGGTATTTCTGTGTTGGTTTGATTTGTTTATCTAAAATAATTCTCCAAAAATCAACATACATACATACATATATACAGTATTTAGCTGCATATGTATCAATATTTGCAAGAATATATTTACTCATTTAGAAATATTCAGGGCTGGAGGGATGGCTAAGCAGTTAAGGCATTTGCCTGCAAAGCCAAAAGACCCAGGTTTGATTCCCCAGGACCTACATTAGCCAGATGCACAAGGGAACGCACACTTCTGGAGTTTATCTGCAGTGGCTGGAGGCCCTGGCATGCCCATTCACTCTCTTTCTCCCTCTTTCTCTGTTAAATAAATAAATAAATAAAATATTAAAAACACTAGTTTTAAAATATATTTACATATCTGCCTGGCGTGGCGGCGCACACCTTTAATCCCAGCACTCGGGAGGCAGAGGTAGGAGGATTGCCATGAGTTTGAGGCCACCCTGAGACTACAGGATGAATTCCAGGTCAGCCTGAGCTAGAGTGAGACCCTATATCAAAAAACCAAACCAAGAAAAAAAAATTTACATATCTATACATTGAGAAATAGAAAGAATTGCTTCTTGATCATAAAGAAAAATGTTCATAGTTTTGGTCTGATAAATTTCTTAGTATAATTCTTCCTTCTATAATAAAAATAAGATATGATATATGATCTGGGGATACACCTCAGTAGTAGAGCTCTTTCCAATATGCACAAACTCTGGTTTAGGGCCTGAGGTTTTAGTCTTATGACATAAATAATTTTCTATTTGATACTGAAGTCATTTTTTTCCAAGTATAAAGGAAAAAGTAAATACAGTAGAGTCATGAATGGGAATTTGAAAACCTTTATCATCAGTTGAATATTTAAATATTTAAATTTGTTTCAAAATTTAACTTACAGGGCAGGGAAAATGGCTCAGCACTTACAAGCACTTGCTTACAAAACCTGTGGGCCTTGGGTTTGACTCCTCAGTACTCACATAAAGTCAGTGAAATTGGTATATGTGTCTGGAGTTCATACGGAGAAGCAAGAGGCCCTGGTGTGCGTGCACACACATACATACACACACACACACTCCCTCTCTTGGGCCCTCTCTCTCTTTCATTTTGTTTTTATTTTTTTATTTTATTTTATTTTATTTTAATTTATTTTTAATTTTTCAAGGTAGTGTCTCCCTCTAGTCCAGGCTGACCTGGAATTCACTATGTAGTCTCAGGGCGGCCTTGAACTCATGGCGATCCTCCTACCTCTGCCTCCCAAGTGCTGGGATTAAAGGCATGTGCTACCAAGCCCGGCTCTCTTTTATTCACTCTCACTCTCTCCTAAATGGGTATATTTTAGGTATTTTTGTTGTTGTTGCTATTTTATTTTCTCTTGTTTTGAGGTACACGCTCACTGTAGCCCAGGCTGACCCAGAATTCACTATGTAGTGATTTATCTTTTTATTTTTCTACTTTTTTGGTTTTTCTAGATAGGGTTTCACTCTAGCCCAGGCTTATCTAGAACTCACTGTGTAGTCTCAGGGTGGTCTCAAACTCACAGCAAGCCTCCTACCTCTGTCCCCTGAGCGCTGGGATTAAAGGTGTGTGCTACCAAGCCTGGCTAAGTGAGTATATTTTAAACTTCACTTACTTCTCCTTCAGTTCTGACACCTTCTGACCAACCGAGCTAAGTAGATCCTCTAGTTTCTTTTTCCTTTCTTCTGTTTTCTTCAAATTCCTAAGATATGATTAGTGTTAAAATTCATTCTATTTTACGTAACATAAAGCAGCAGCACTTTAAAATATACTTTGCAGTGAATAAGAGAAAAGCACCAACAGGTCAGTACAACAATGTTTTTAAATAGAATTTGAGAAACGTCAAAATTAAAAATGCATCCCTGAGCCAGGCGTGGTGGTGCACGCCTTTAATCACAGCACTTTGGAGGCAGAGGTAGGAGGATAGCTGAGTGTTTGAGGCCACACAGTGAGTTCTAGGTAAGCCTGGGCTAGACTGAGTGAAATCCTATCTAGAAAAACCAAAAAGAAAAAAAAAAGTGTATTTTTATTCAACACATATCACTTCTTAGAAGTCATATTAAATAATACGTGTACATAAAAATTTCTAGATGAAAATGTGAGCTTAGACATATTCATTTACCTTGTTTTCAAAAGACAGAAAAAGATGATAAAAAGAAAATAATAGAAAAAATCATGAGACAAAAGAGAAATTTCAATCAAAATTTTAAAAGTAGTAACTGACAAGCCAGAACACAAAAAACAGGAAGCTAAGGGGTGCTAAGCTAAGCAGAATACCAATGTTCTGAACACACAGAAAGCATCTCCCTCTGAAAGCAACAAAACTTTCTGTTTAAAAGTGGATAGCACTGAGCCAGACCTCAAATTCCATCCCTACTGAAATCAAACTTCTTTCTTAAGGCAACCAAGGAAGCAAGACCAGCTGACCCACCCCAGTCTATCAACTCACTCTCATGCCAGATATCGAGGATACAACACTTCCTTAAAGAAAAAGTAAATGACACCTGCTCACAAAAAAGTACCCACTGAGGAACTGTCTTCAAATGCCCAGTCTTCATTGATCATCAATAGGCCAGGGAGCCCAAACTACACTCAGTTTCCTGTCTGATTTCCAGTATCCAACTTAGTAAGAAACCTTCCTTGAAAGAACAAAAATAAGTAAATACAGAAAGGATCTTAAAAAGTAATTATCAGTGTCAGGCACAGTAGTGTAAGCCTTTAATCTCAGTACTGGAGAGGCAGAAGTTAGGAGGTTTGTTGGGAGTTTGAGGCCAGCCAGATAATACATAGTGAATTCCAGGTCAGCCTACGCTAGAGAGTGAGACTCGACCTAAAAAAAAAAAAAAAAAAGCAATAAAGCCAAAAGCAAAAGTAAAATTTATTTTAAAAAAATACTCTCAAAAGGATAGAAAAATATTTTTCCTGTAAGAAGTAAAAGGAGGATTTAGAGAGAGGGCTTAGAGTTAGATGTTTGCCTGTAAAGCCTAAAGACCCAGGATTGATTCCCCAGTATCCAGATGAGCCAGATATACAAGGTGGCACAAGCATCTAGAGTTTCTTTGAAGTCCTTGGCATGTCCATTCTCTCCCTGTCTCTGTCTGTCTCTCAAATAAATAAATAAAATGTTTTTTTATTAAGAGCAAAAAAAGAGAAATAAAAAGGGTATCTTTTTTTCAAAATAATAAAAAGAAATTAACAGAGCACTGGAAAATGAAATACAAACATAATAGTACAATGATAGGAAGAGGCATTTAAGAAACTAAAACATAAAATAGGGCTGGAGAGATGGGCCCATGGTTAAGGCTCTTGCCTACAAAGCCTACGACCTGGGTTTGATTCCCCGGTACACACATACAGCCAGATGCACAAACTGGTACATGCATCTGGAGTTTCTTTGGAGCAGCTAGAGGTCCTAGCATTCCGATTCTCTCTCTCTTTTACTCTCTCTCTCCTCCCACTTGCAAATAAATAATTATTTAAAAATAAAACATAAGACAAATGATGTGAAATTTTGTTTTAGCTGACATGTGCATGAAAGACAGAAATCACCTGACCAAGAGTCCCCCCAGAATAAAAATTTTGTACAAATATGACATAATTACCATTACAACACTAAAATTATGAAGAGCAGATATAAAAACATATTAGAAGATTAGTTTGAGAGTTCTAATAAAAAACTTTTAGGGGGTTTCTGATGAAATAAAAAATAAAAAACAAGCCTACTACCTTCCAACCTCCTCTTCCTAGGAGACTTGACAACCTCAGATTTGATCTGGCATGTACCTGCCCTTGCCAGGCTGAGCAGATACTCATTTACTGAAGCATGATAGGAAAGAAGAAAGTAAGAGTAAGACAATATTTCCTAGGAGTCTCATCAAAAAGATATTGATCTTAAAAGAAGCACACTGCAAAAAAAAAAAAAAAAAAAAAAAGCAGGGGTTGGGAAGATGTATAATAGAAAAACAATCTCTTTAAACTATACATTATCCTGTCTGAATAGAACTTTACAACCACATGAATCAAAAGGGATAGAGTAGTTCATTTACAAGTAAACTGAAAATGTTTAAAAATGAGGAGAGAGCTCATGTCCATGGTGAGACTGTAGAAGAACATAACCAACCACTCTGAGACCTAAGTTCTTTGGGACCTGATGTTTGCAAAGAAATGTGTGGTACTGTTTCCTGCAGTTATCTTCAGTCCTGACTTTCCTAATCCACAGCCAATTATAGAGGACAGGCCCAGAAAAAATTACGGAAGGAAAGGTGCTTGCTTGCTCTTGTGGTTTGATTCAGGTGCCCCCCATAAACTTAGGTGTTTTCAATGCTAGGTTCCCAGCTGATGGAGATTTGGGAATTAATACTTCCTGGAGGCAGTGTATTTTGGGGGGCGGGTTTATGGGTATTATAGCCAGCTCCCCTTTGCCAGTATTTGGGACACTCTCCTGTTGCTATTGTCCACTTTATGTGGGCCAGGGGGTGATGTCCACCCTCTGCTCATACCATCATTTCCCCCTGCCATCGTGGAGCTTCACCTCGAGCCTGTTAGCCAAAATAAACCTCTTTTTTCCACAAGCTGCTCTTGGTTGGGTGATTTCTACCAGAAATGAGAACCTGACTGCAACAGTAAAGTGGTACCGAAGAGTGGGATTGCTGCTATACATCTGACTGTATGGCTTTGGGCATTTGGAGCACATTACCAAGAGGAATGTGGAAGGATTTGAAACCTTGGCCTAGGAGATGCCTTGCAGTGCTATAAGTACAGCTTGATGGACTATTCTGGTCAAAGTTGAAAGACCTGAATGCAGTAAGAACTATGGACTGTGAGGTTTAGCTTATAAGGGTGAGAAATAGCTTTGCTTGGACCTGGGCTAGCAGTTTGTGTGAGAAGCTTGCTGTTATGCCCACATCCTGAGAAGTTGTGCAGGGTTGCACTGCAAAGAAATGAACTGGTGTGAGCAGAGGGATATGGCTCAAAAAAAAAAAAAAATCTTTACGTGAACTGCTGCCCATTCAGCTGCAATTAAAAAGTTATACCCTTTGAGATTGGGCCAGCTGGCCTACGCTGAGGCAACAGGAAGAATGTAGACTCTTTTGAAGGGGTCGGAGTGCTCAAGGAATGTTCTGTTCTTCAAAGTCTTCTTTATTTCCCCCCGCCCTGGATCAACAAATTGGCACCCAACCTGGTATTGTGGAGTATAAGAAATCCAAGAAAGAGAGGGTCATTAAGTTTGCAACATGGTCTTGTGTTTTGGAAATGATCATGGGCAGTGTGAAGCAGGTTTGCTGGATGCCTGCATGGAGACCCCCTGGGGCTATGATGATGAACCATGGATTGTAATGGAGACCCTGTGGAGATGCCAGGACCATGAGATGGCTGCTAAGTAAAGCTGCTAGCCCTGAATGAAGTTTTCCAGGAGTGTGAGTAGCCTAGCTGGAGGGGCGGAATTGGACTTGTTGCTGGTTAGAATTATAGGACTTGGAGAATTGTCATTGATTAGAGTTGTTGGACTTGGAGCTACAGAGTTTGATGTTTGCCCTGTTTAAATCTTGTATTGGTTTAATATTTCTTTGCTATGTCCAGTGCCATCTTTTGCAGTATGAATGTTTACTCTGTGCCAGTATGGGGTTTTTGAGGTTATTTTTTGGTATTATGGCTCAGTTAAATAACCATTGATTATGGGAATGTATGAACATCATTGGAATTGATAAAAACTATGTGGACTTTTAAAGTTGGATGAATGTATTGCATTTAACATCACATATGGTTATCAGTTTATGGGTGCCAGGGGCAGAATGTGCTGGTTTGATTCAGATGTCTCCCATAAATTTAGGTGTTCTGAATGCTAGGTTCCCAGCTGATGGAGATTTGGGAATTAACACCGCGTGGAGGCAGTGTATTGTTCAGAGCGGGCTTATGGGTGTTATAGCCAGCTCCCTTTTGCCAGTGTTTGGGACACTCTCCTGTTGCTATTGTCCACGTTATATGGGCCATGGGGTTGATGTCCACCCACTGCTCATGCCATAGTTTTCCCTGCCATCATGGAGCTTCCCCTCGAGCCTGTAAGCCAAAATAAACCTCTTTTTCCCATGAGCTGCTCTTGGTTGGGTGATTTCTACCAGCAATGTAAACCTGACTGCAACACTTGCTTACAAAGCCTGATGGCCTGGGTTCAATTCCCCAATACCCATGTAAAGCCAGATGCACAAGGTGCTACATGCGTCTGGAGTTCGTTTGCAGTGGCTGGAGTCCCTGGCATGCACATTCTCTCTCTCTCTCTCTTCCCCCTCTCTCCCTCCCTCCCTCTTTCTCTTTGTCAAATAATTAAATAAAAATATTTTCTTAAATGGGGAACTAAACTCAGAAAAGAAAAGCAACAATTCATAATAAAACCATACAATACAAAAAAAAAGAGAAGGCTTCCACTTTATACTGGTGAAGAGAACAGTCCAAGTACAGAAAGCCTGAGAACGAATCAAGGAAGAATACTGCCAAGAAAAACTAAACAGGAAATTACCAAGTGTGATTTTAGCACATTCCAATGGAGAACGTAGATAAAAAGGCATGACATATAAACAGAAAAATATAACTGACTTCAAAATTGAGGAAATTAATAATATTAAAAATAATAGACTTAAGGAAAGATGGCAACTTAGGAGCCACACCAAACCATCCTAGGGAGGAATTTAAGCAAAGCCCCAGCAAAAAACAGTCTTCTTCTGAAAAGTGAAGGAGTATAGGTTATTCTTATACACAGTGGAGAAGACAGAGAGACCAAGACCCACCAGAAAGGAGGAAAACTGCCAGAGTCCCACTGAGGCGACCGCAGCCCACCATCCGCGAGCCCACCCAGCGCAGTCCCACCAGGCGGCAGCAGCAGCAGAGACCAATCAACAGATATTTCAACTCCATCAGCCTTCTCGCAAAGTTAAGAAATCTGAAGGAAAGACAGCTGAGATCAACAAAAGAGCTACTAGAAGTGTGAGCAACTCCAGAAGTCTGAACTCTCCCATCCCCCACCATCAAAAACGGGAACCTCCAGCATTCAGCCCCGAGTGGCAGTGCAGCCAGCAGAGCAGATCAGAGGTACAGCTGCACTGAACGACATGGAGGGATCAAGGAGGGCACTCAGCATTGGTGAGATTGGAAGCCACCCCAAAAGGTAACAAGGCTGACAAAAAAAAAAAAAAAACAGGTACACAGTCCTGCAAGAGCTAATCTCTCTTTCCTTATCAGGGCACGTTATGGAGTATATATTCTTGGTTGGCTTTACCATTTTCAAATAACCTGTATTTGGGGGTTGAATTTTGTTGCCTTTGGTGCTTTCATATATAGCGCCTTTGCTTTTTGCTTCTGCCATTATTGGGGGCAGGGTCTGATCCAGTTCCAGGTTGACCTGGAACCCAATGCAGAACAAAAATCTCTACCTCCCAGATGACAAGACTAAGGGTGTAGAACAACACACACCCTTGGGGATTTTGGCTTTATATGACTGTCTGTTTAATCCCCACAATTGCATACTTTGTGCTGGTTTTTATTGATTGCGTATGTTGCTCAGTTGAAGTTTAGAACTTACCAGTAAATTATTCCACCCAGTTCACTAGAATACTTGCTTAGCAAGCAAACTCAACACCTAGGATTACTTCTGTGGCTTGATTAGGGAACAAGAGCTACACATGGCACCTTGAACTCATACCCTGAGGGTATAGAGAGGAGGATTACCACATCTGGGAACACTGCAGATAAGTAGAAAACCCAAGCATCAAATCAAGTCAGGATGCAAAAGTCGCTACAATATAATACAAGAAACTCAAAGAATCAAGACAATATAGTCCCACCAAAAACTATAAATCCATCAGAAATGATCACCAATGAAACTGTTTTAGAAGAAATGCCTGACAAAGATTTCAAGAAAATGATGGCATCTATGCTCAAAGAAATCAGACAAGAACTGAAGGGAATCAGAGAAGAAAACAAAGGAATTAAAGAAGAAAACAAACTTCTGAAAGAGAACACAGGAAACCAGCTTAATGAAATAAAGAGGTCATAACAAGACATGAGTAAGGAAATAGAAATACTGAAGAAAAAAAAAAAAAAGGCTGAAATCCTGGCTCTGAAGAATACAGTCAATGAAATAAAAAACTCTGTGGAAAGTCTCACCAGTAGAATGGATAAAGGAGAGAACAGAATATCTAAACTAGAAGACCAGGTAGCAGATCTAATAAAGTCCAACAAAGAGAAAGACAAACTAATAGCAAGGTATGAATAGGAATTTCAAGACATCCGGGACACTATGAAAAGATCAAACATACGAATTCAGGGTATAATAGAAGGAGAGGAATTTCAATCCAGAGGTTCAGTAGGTGTTTTCAACAAAATCATAGAAGAAAAATTTCCCCAAATTGGGAAAGGAATGCCAGTGCAGATACAGGAAGCTTTTAGAACACCAAACAGAAAAAATCTGGAAAGAACCTCTCCTCCCCATGTTATAATTAAACTACTAAACACCCAAACCAAAGGAAATATACTGAAAGCAGTTAGAGAGAAGAAGCAAGTCACCTACAAAGGCAACCCCATCAGAATAACTGCAGATTAATCAACACAAGGGCCAGAAGAGCTTGGAATGCTGTACTCCAAGTTCTGAAAGATAACAACTGTCAACCAAGATTACTTTATCCTGCAAAGCTACCTATCCAAATTGATGGAGAAAGAAGGACATTCCACAACAAAAATAGGCTAAAGGAATTTATGACAACTAAACCAGCTCTGCAGAAAACACTTGAAGGAATTCTTAATGCCAAAGAGAATGCAAAACACACACAGGAGGAAACAGGAAAAAATAAACCACAATCAAATAACAGTTAAAACAAACGAGCAAAGTGAAAACAGATTACACTACAAAATAAGAATGGCGAGAATAAATGCATATCTTTCAATAATAACTCTTAATATCAATGGTCTCAATGACACAGGCTTGCAGACTGGATTAAAAGGCAGGATCCTGCCATTTGTTGCCTCCAGGAAACTCATCTCTCAATAAAAGATAGGCACTGTCTTAGGGTGAAAGGATGAAAAACGGCATTTTAAGCAAACAGGCTTAGGAAACAAGCAGGGGTTGCTATCCTAATATCTATCTATCTATCAGGATAGATAGACTTCAAACCAACATTAGTGAGGAAAGATAAAGAAGGTCATTTTATGCTGATTAAAGGAACACTCCAGCAGGAGGACATTAGAATCCTAAACATATGTGCACCTAACATGGGGGTTCCCAGTTTCATCAAACAAACACTATTAGATGTAAGGTCACAGATAACATCAAACGCAATTGTAGTGGGAGACTTCAATGCCCCACTCTCATCAATTGACAGGTCATCCCAGCAAAAAATAAACAGAAAGCCATCTGAATTAAATGATGTCACAGAAAAAATGGACCTAACAGATATCTACAGAATATTCCATCCAAATGCTGCAGAATATACAGAATATACATTTTTCTCAGCAGCACATGAAACATTCTCTAAAATAGACCATATGTTAGGACACAAAGCAAATCTCCACAAATATATGAAAATTGAAATAATCCCATGTACTCTATCTGACCACAATGGGATTAAACTGCAAATCAGCAACAAGAAAAGCTACAGAGCATACAGAAATTCATGGAGACTAAATAGTACACTATTGAATGATCAATGGGTCATTGAAGAAATCCAAAAAGAAATCAATAAATTCATAGAAACAAATGATGGTGATAATATAACATACTGAAAACCTTTGGGACACAATGAAGGCAGGACTAAGAGGGAAATATATAGCTCTAAGTGCCTACATTAAGAAATTAGGGCTCCCAGCACTCAGGAGGCAGAGGTAGAAGGATTGCCATGAGTTCGAGGCCACCCTGAGACTCCATAGTGAATTCCAGGTCAGCCTGGGCTACAATGAGACCCTACATTGAAAAACAAAAAAACAGCCGGGCATGGTGGCGCATGCCTTTAATCCCAGCACTCGGGAGGCAGAGGTAGGAGGATCGCCGAGAGTTCGAGGCCACCCTGAGACTCCATAGTGAATTCCAGGTCAGCCTAAGCTAGAGTGAGACCCTACCTTGGAAAACCAAAAAAAAAAGAAAAAAAGAAAAGAAAAACAAAAAACAAAAACAAAAACAAAAACAAAAAAACAGAAAGAAAGAAATTAGGGCTGGAGAGATGGCTTAGTGGTTACGTGCTTGCCTGTGAAGCCTGAGGACCTTGGTTTGAGGTTTAATTTCCCAGGACCCACATTATCCAGATGCACAAAGGGGCACATGCATCTGGAGTTCCTTTACAGTGGCTGGAGGCCCTGGTGTTCCCATTCTCTCTCTCTCTCTCTCTCTCTCTCTCTCTCTCTCTCTGCCTCTTTCTCTCTGTCTGTCACTCTCAAATAAATAAATAAAAATTTTTTAAAAAAGAAATCAGAGAGTTCACAAACAAATAATTTAACGCACCACCTTAAGGCCCTAGAAAAAGAACAAGGCAAACCAAAAATCAGTAGATATGACCCAAAAGGCAACATAGTGCTGAGAAGAAGGGATGAAGGAGTGTCCAGCACTGAAACATCTGATACCCTCCAAGGCTCAGGGTCCATTGCAGAAGAGGTGGCCAAAGAACGTACGAGCCAAAGGAAGGGTACCACTCCTTACATACAACTGTCAGGACAGAAATTGGCCTCAATATCCAAGACCTCGCAGTGCCTAGCAATACCCACACAAGACCTTCATAATAGGAGAAAAAGATGATGACATCAAATTAAAAGAGAGACTAACAGAGAGACAGAAGGGATATGACAGAGAGCAGAGTTATGAAGAAGAAAGTCGGGGGTGGGGAGGGAAATAGCATGGCTTGTTGTCTGCAAGTATAGAAGTTGTCAATAAAAAATATATAAATATATATATTTTAAAAAAAAAGAAGAAAAATAACACAGGAGTTCAAGGCCACCCTGAGACTACATAGTGAATTCCAGGTAAGCCTGAACTAGAGTGAAACCCTACCTCAAAAAACCAAAATAATAATAATAATTTTAAAAAATAACAAAGAGAACTAAATGTAGCTCAACGGTGGTTTTGCCTAGCAAGTGCAAGGTCATAAATCCAATTGTGAATATTTGAAAAAAAAAGGATGCACAAGAAATAAAACAACTCATAAAACATGTGCCTCAACTGAAAAACTATTTACTTGTTCAAAATAATAAAAAAAAACATTAAATATGTTTTAATATAAAAATTTTATATAAGTATGTTGAAAAAATTAAAGCGTTATAATCTTTCTCCAGAGTGGGAAGTTTAATAGGTAATGTCAAATACTGAACACTGCATAAACAGGCTTCTTAATCTGCAGTCCAAATAAAAGACAAAATATAATTATGATTGAGTAACAACAGTGAACTGTATCATCTTTAAGTTCTAACATTCCATGGTTAAGGATTTCACCTACCTATACAAATATGGCTTTGGAAAACATGGAGAATATATTTTCCAGAACTTTGATGTAAAAATAAATATACAGGCTCTAAAAACTAAACAGGTCTTTTCATCCATTAATATTATTCATTTATAGATGTGTGGGCTCTTTCTAAAGGGACCAATAAGATGTCTAAAGGAAAACTGAAACGATTCTGTTGTTTGCGTTTTGTTGTTTTTTTTTTTTTTTTTGAGCTGGTCAAGTTTTAATTGTACCTTTCACTGAGTCATTTTAATATTTATCTTGCCAATTCCTTTTTTAAAATGGAAAAATACTAAATAGATATAAATAATATAACAAGCTCACCAAACTGACCACAAATGTTAGAAGTTTGTTTTCTGTATTTCACTTACGATTCTAATCCTGCCTGTTCAGTTTCCAGAGGATTAATCCGTTCCAAGACATGGGAATACTGTACATTGGCTTTAACCCAGGCAGCCAAAGGCGCGGCTGCAGTGCTGGCACGCTTAGCGTTCTGAAAAATTTATTACAAGTTATACAATAACCTGACTTAATTTCAAACAAAGTTAATTTTAATACATTTTAATTAAGCAGAGATCCAGAGGCTCCTAAAAGCCCATCACTGAATAGACTTAAAATGAACCCAACATAGCTCAGGGAATTTTGCTGAAGAGGGGGCAGAAAGATTTTTAGAGACACAAGTTGGGACATTATGCACAGAGACATTGCCTCTCCCCCATAACTGACTGCTGCCCCCACAATGCATGACCCACAATCTCCATGGGGTTGACCTGCATCCCCAAAGAGGAGTACCTCCTTGGAAAAGAGGCAGGGATAAGAGAAAGGAGGGTAACAACATGTGTTGTTTACATACTAAGATGTCCATAGCTAATAAAAATAAATTATATATATATATCTACCTTTGGATCAAAAGAGGCTTTGTTTTTAAAAAGAAGTTCTTCAACACTCTGTCTTATTTCCTTTGGAATATTTCTTGCATCAAAAGTTGCAATGTCTTCTCTCACACCTCTTTTGGCAAGGAAACTAAAATGAAAGGACATTAATTCAAATAAAGATGATGAAATTTGGTGTTTTTAAAACAAATCAATTTAATAATGTGATATAGTGCCTAAAATCAGTTCAAAAAGATTATGAAAAAAAGATTCTAGTAGCTACAATTTTTTATATAAAAGACAAAGTAGAGGTATAAGGCATTCTAAATGGAGCAAGAAGTGAAACACAGAGTGCCAGCCTTCATATGACAGTATATCTATTTGCCATCTCTATGTACTCATGTTCTATGACAAGGAGAATTTCTGATTCTTTTGTAAACTATTTCAAAGTATTCCTTCATCCTAAATATCCTCTCCAATCTCCAGACATAAAATGGATGCTATTCTACCTTAATCTCAATAATATAATCTGCAACACCAGTATTTTACTGACAAGCCGTGAATCTACTTATCAGAAATATTTAGTGGTATCATTTATAGCTTGCTCACTCTCTCAATCCCCCTTTCCTCTCCTTCTGGCTCCTCTGATCTGCCCTCTCCCCTTCCTCTCTTCTCTTCTCCACCTCTCCTGCCTCCTTTTCCTGTACCTGGTCTCCTCTTTCCTCTTACCTCTATCTACCGAAAAAGTACAAGATTGTGTGAATAATGACTATTCTTCATCAGTAAATCACAATAAAAACACTGTGCTATTAAACTCTGTAAGAGTCAAACTATTAAATTTAATGGGACATTTTTTAAAGCTCTCAGGCATTCCTTTACTCTTCTTGAGGCAATAATCACTTACAGAGAGATGATTTTTACTTTTTTATTTGTGATTACATATATCTTGAAATTTCAGGTTAAAGTATATACCATGTACTTAAACAAAAGTCAATTTTAAAGATAATAAAAGAAATATGAAGGTTGTACATAAATGCCTTATAGGCAGACATGAAGGCAGCATCAGGAAGTAGGTGTCAGACATGGTTGAGGAGCAGCCACATAGGAGTAAAGGGAATGACAAAAGAGTTACAGCATGCATCAGCAGTCATTCTGGTAAGATTGCAGCCAATGAGTGGAGCAATCCCAAGAAAGACACATTTGGCTATCCATATGTGGACAGTAAGACTCCAGACCTTTACCTCACAACTTACACATATATTCACTTGATACATATATACCATATAGTATTAAATTATAAAACTTGAGTATGTGAGTTGCAACTTGCAAAGCCATAAGGGAAGTGCTGCCCAAACCCTTTGTAACTTATACCACATGCCCCAAATGCTAGACATGGAGCTACAGGATTTAGTGTTTGGCCTACTGGTATTTTTCTGGCTTTGATCTCACTCCTCTTCTCCTAACAGCTAAGAATGTCTACAGTAACAGATGAAATACTGGATTTGAACTTCTCAGCTATATGGGAACAACTAATACCATATGGACTCTTGGAGATGGGCACAATTCATTTTACATTATGAGAAGGACAAGAGGAGCAGAGTCTTGAGGACCAGAAATGGAATTACAGTATGGTTCAAGGAGATGCATTAGGTGCCAGGCTGACAAAGGATGGATTTGAGATGGTTAATCATGATTATCAATTTCTCAGAAAAGTGTACATGGTGGCATTTCCAGAAGGGATTAACTAAGGAGGCGTGGTGGGTTCTCACTCAGAATACATAAAGCAAGACACCATAAAAGGTAGCCCCAAGAAAAGTAAAAGGAGGAAAAGAAATAAAAGGCATCAAGAATAAAAACATTTTATTTGCTTCCCAGCCATGGTGATATGAGCTGTTCTCTCCCATCAAGCCCTCTCCTCCACGATGGACTGAAGCCTATGAAATCATGAGCCATAGTAAACCTTATAAAACTTAAAAAAAAAAAAAAACACCTGCAAAGACAGGTGAAACTCATTGTTGAAATGACATTTTGCACAAATTCAGAACTTACCTTTTCATGCTTACCCAAGATGTGTCAAAAATACCCATCAATCTCAAAACTCCTTCCAGAATGTCTCGGATGACATCTGGTGGCATACGCAATGAACGGATTTCTGAAAGAGATTCTGGCCTAATGTTTCCAACTGCTAGTTTAGCTTCATTAACCAAGGGCTAAAAGAAAAAAAAAAAAAAAAGGTATCAGTAACTCTTCACAAATGATCTAATATTGACATTTTATTCAAATGACTATAGTTCCTACTGTCCACTGTCTTCAAATATCAAAATGTATTAAAACACACAAGCAAGAAACAAAAAAAGTTCAAGTATCGTTCTTCATAGCTCCAACTTTCTAGTTTGGCAAATTTACTTTGTTTTGAGATAATCTGCTCTTTATGGTTTAGGAATAGTTGGATCATTGATCCAAATCTGGAGAAAAAGACCATAACGGTTATCTTGCTTCATCTACAACACATTTTTCTCTCTGCATTGAGAAAAACAAAGTCTCTGAAAACAAGCCAGCCTTCCCCTTCAGGCTGTGAGCACTGTTCTGGGTGAAGACCATAACTGACACCACCACTAGAAAAGGAGGGGAGTTACAAATGATGCTCAAACTTCTATACGTAACTTCTGGTAAAAAAATGTGAATGGAGGGCTAGAGATGGCTTAAAAGAAGCTTGCCAACAAAGCCTAAGGAACCAGGTTTGATTTCCCAGTACACATGTAAAGCCAGATGCATAAGGTGGCACATGCATCTGGAGTTCGTTTGCAGTGACTATAGACCCCGAAGTGCCCATTCTCTCTTCATCTGCCTCTTTCTCTCTCTCTTTCTCAAATAAATAAAATAAAATAAAATAATTTATAAAAAGAAAAATGTGAATGGACCTTAGAATGCATGGCTTTCTTTCACTTACCTGCACTTCTTTTAATTCATCATCAATTTTACTTTTTCTTTCTTCAATTTTAACAACTTCTTCCGCTATTCTCTGTTTTAGTCGTTCAAGTTCTGTTTTTTGCTCACTTGCATCCTATAGGTGATATTTAAGTGACACTGCAATCAATTTTCATGCACTTGATAGTTAAAAGTATGGATGCCAAAAATATAGCATGTTAAAATAATGTAAATTTTTAATTCATGAAATGAGTTTCCAAAACAGTGGCAATCAATGATGTACTTTACATTTATAAAAAGAAAGGGTTCTATGTTTTAATGTTTCCACTTTTGAATAATCACATAAAATTTAGCAAAAATACATTTTTTTCAACATGTTCATACTGAAACAGATGGTTTGAAACAAACCCAGGATGTCAGTACTATTAGGTTCATCTTAGAAATAGAGAAACTAACAAAAATGCCTTCTATAATTTTAGTATCACAAACATTCTTTTAAAAAATATTTATGTATTTAAGGGGCACAGATAGAATGAGTACACCAGGAGCTCTAGCCACTGTAAATGAACTCCAGATGCATGCATCATCTTGGGCATCTGCATTTATTTGGGTTCTTGGGAATTGAACTTAATATCTTAGGCTTTACAGGCAAACACCTTAACTGTTCAGTTATCTCTTCAGCCCACAGAAACTAATTCTTATAGGTGAATGATAAATTAAAATTTTGTGTTTTAAGCCAGACATGGTGGTGCACACCTTTAATCCCAGCAATTGGGACAAAAAAGAGGTAAGAGGATTAGCCACCCTGAGATAGATACAGAGTGAATTCCAGGTCAGTCTGAGATAGAGCAAGATCCTATTTCATAAAACCAAAAAAAAAAATTGTGTTTTTATACTACTGGATATAAATTAATTGATATGATGACATATTATTAAAGTATGACACAAATATCTGGGAGAAAATGAGTGATAATACACAGAACATTAAATTATATATTAACATCATATGACCCCCCTTTGCTCATGAATTCAAAACTCAAGGGAGGGGACTTCTGGGTAAGGTTGTGACATAGGAGCCACACCAAACCAGCCTAGGAAGGGATTTAAGCAAAACTACAGCAAAATACACTCTTCTTCTGAAAAGTGAAGGAGTATAAGTTATTCTTAGACACAGTGGAGAAGCAGGAGAGACAAAGATCCACCAGAAAGGAGGAAAACAGCCTGAATCCTACTGAGGAGATTGAGGCCCACTGATCCACGTGATCCATGCACCTCCACACCAGTCACGACAAGCAGCGTCAACAGCAGAGACCAAACAAGAGGAGTTTGCAACCTCATCAGCCATCTTGCGAAATCAAGAAATCTGAAGAAAAGATAGCTGAGATCAACTAAGGAGCTACTGAAAGGGTGGAACTGTATGAGTAACTCCAGGAGCCTGTACTCTCCCATCCACCAACCATCAGAACCAGAACCACAGACCTGCATTCAGTCCCCAGTGGCAGCGCATCCAGCACAGCTGATCAGAACTCCAGCTCCAAAGCACAACACGGAGGTATTGAGGTGGGCACTTGGCATTGGTGAGATTGGAAGCCACCCCAAAAGGTAACAAGGCCAACTGATTTAAAAAAAAAAAAAAAAAAAACACCCAGGTACATAGGCCTGTATTGGAAGAGCTAATCTCACTTTCCATATCTGGGCAGGTTATGGGTTACATATTCTTGTTTGGCTTTACCATTTTCAAATAAGCTGTATTTGGGGGTTGAATATTGTTGCCTTTGATGCTTTCAGATTTATAGGGCCTTTGTCTTTTGCTTCTGTCATTATTGGGAGTAAGGTCTGATTCAGATCCAGGCTGACCTGGAATCCAGTTCAGAAAAGAAATCTCTACCTCCAAGCTGACAAGATTAAGGGTGTAGGGCAACACACACCCTTAGGGATTTTGGCTTTATAAGACTATATGTTTGTGTTAATCCCCCCAATTGCATACTTTGTGTTTTTATTGAATATATATATTGCTAAGTTGAAGTTTACAATTTACCAGTAAGTTTTTCCATCCAGTCCACTAGAATACTAGCTTAGCAAGTAAACTCAACACCTAGGATTACTTCTGAGGTAGGACTGGGGTACAAGAGCTACACCTGCACCTTAATCTCATATCCTGAGGGTATACAGAGGTGGATTGCCACATCTAAGAACACTGCAGATAGGTAGAAAACCCAAGCATCAAATCAATTCAGGAGGCAAAAGTCACTACGTTATAATACAAGAAACAAAGAATCAAAACAATGCACTCCCCACCAAAAATTATAAATCCATCAGAAATGGATCAGCAGTGAGACTATTTTAGATGAAATGCCTGAAAGAGATTGTATCTATACTCCAAGAAATCAAAGAAGAAAGTAAAGGAATCAAAGAAGAAAACAGGAATTAAAGAAGAAAACAAATGCCTGAAAGAGAACAAAGGAAACCAGCTTAATGAAATAAGGAGGTCATTAAAAGACATGAGTAAGGAAATAGAAATACTGAAGATTAAACTGCAAATCAGAAACCAGAAAAACTACAGAGCATACACAAATTCAGGGAGACTAAACAGTACACTACTGAATGATGAATGAGTCATTGAAGAAACCCAAAAGTAAATCAATGAATTCATAGAATCAAATGATGATGAGAATGCAATATACCAAAAGTTTGGGGACACAATGAAGGCAGTCCTAAGAGGCGAATTTATAGCTCTAAGTGCCTATATTAAAAATTAGAGAGTTCACAAGTAAACAATTTAATGCTTCACATTAAGGCCTTAGAAAAAAGAACAAGGCAAACTAAAAATCAGACGATAGAAATAAATAATAAAGATCAGGGCAGAAATTAATGAAATAGAAATGAAAATAACAATGCAAAGAATCAATAAAACAAAGAGTTGGTTCTTTGGAAGGATAAACAAGATTGATAAACCCTTAGCAAATCTGACCAGAAGAAAGAGAAGAGACAAAAATTTTAAAAACTTAAGAGATGAAAAAGTCACTATTACAACAGATACCAAAGAAATTCAAACACTTATAAGGACATGCTCTAAGAATATATATGCCTCTATGTTTGAAAATCCAAAAGAAATGAATGATTTCCTTGATTCATATGACCTACCAAAATTAAATCAAGATGAACCATTTAAATAGACCTATAATATCTATGGAGATCCCAGCAGTTATAAAAACTCGCCCAGCTAACAAAAGTTGAGGCCCAGACAGATTCACTGGTGAATTTTACCAGAACTTCATGGAAGAACTAACACCAATGCTTCCCAAACTTTTCCATAAAATAGAAAAGGAAGGAATTCTTCCGAACTCCTTCTTTAAAGCGAGTATCACCTGGATACCAAAATGGGACAAAGACAGAAGAAAAAAAAAGAAAAGTACAGACCGATCTCCCTCATGAACATAGATGCAAAAATACTGAACAAAATATTGGCAAACAAAATACAAGAATATATCAGAAAGATTATTCACTCCAACAAAGCTAGCTTTATCCCAGCAATGCAGGGATGATTCAACATACACAAATCAATAAATACATCATATAAATGGTCTGAAGGACAAAAATCACATGATCAGCTCAACAGATGCACAAAAGGCATTCAACAAAATACAACATCCCTTCATGGTAAAAGTATTACAGAAAGTGGGAAGAGAAGGAACATATCTCAACATAATAAAAGCTATTTATGACACACCTACAGCCAAGATAATACCAAATGGGGAAAAACTGAAGCTTTTCCACTAAATTCAGGAACAAGACAAGGGTGACCACTGTCCCCACTTTTATTTAATATAGTACTAGAAGTCTTAGCTGTAACAATAAGGCAAGAGACACTCAAAAAAGGGATACAAATTGGAAAAGATCAAATTATCATTAATTGCAAATGATACAATTCTATATATAAAAGACCCTAAAGATTCTACCAGCAATGTTAGCACTCATAAACACTTTTAGCAATGTAGCAGGATACAAAATATATACACAGAAATCAGTAGCTTTACTATATACTAACAACAAACATGCAGAGGATGAAATTAGGAAACTCTCTCATTCACAATTGCCTCAAAAAAAAAAAAATATATAGTACCTTGGAATAAACTTAACCAAGGAAGTAAAGGATCTCTACAATGAGAACTTTAAAACACTCAAGCAAGATATTACAGAAGACAAAGGAAATAGAAATATATCCCATGTTCTTAGATTGTAAGAATAAATATTGTGAAAATGTCAATCTGACCAAAAGCAACCTACACATTTAACGTAATCCTCATGAAAGTCCCAATGGCATTCTTCACAGAAATAGAAAACCAGCATGGTATTGGCACAAAGACAGACATGCAAATCAATGGAACAGAACAGAGGACCCAGATGTTAATCCAGGCAGCTACAGCCATCTGATTTTTGACAAAGAATGCCAAAAATATTCATTGGAGAAAAGATAGCTTCTTTAACAAGTGGTGCTAGTAAAACTGGGTATCTATATGTAGAAGGATGAAAATAGATCCTTGTCTTTCTCCATGCACAAGAATCAAATACAAGTAGATCAGGGACCTTAACATCATACTTGAAACTCTGAAATTGCTACAGGAAAAGGTAGGGCAAACCCTTCAACATATTGACATAGGTAATGACTTTCTGAATATAATCCCAATTGCTCAGGAACTAAAACCACTAATCATCCACTGGGATCTCATGATATTACAAAGCTTTTGTACAGCAAAGGACACTGTGAATAGAGCACAGAGAAAACGTACAGAATGGGAGAAAAATCTTTGCCAGCTACACATCTGGCAGAGGATTAATATCCAGAATATACAAAGAACTCAAAAAATAGGACAATAAGAAATCAAACAACCCAATTAAAAAATGGGCTATGGAACTAATAAGAGAGTTCTCACTGGAAGAAATACAGGTGGCATATAAACTAAAAAAGTGTTCTACGTCCTTAGCCATCAGTGAAATGCAAATTAAAACTATTTGCAGATTCTATCTCTCACCTTTCAGAATGGCTACCATCAAGGAAACAAATGACAATAAATGCTGGTAAGGATGCAGAAAAAGGGGAACCCTTCTACACTGTTGGTGGGAATGTAATCTGGTACAGCCATTGTGCAAATCAGTGTGGAGGTCCTTGAGACAGCTACAAATAGATTTACCATATGACCCAGCTATAGCACTCATAGGCATGTATCCTAATGACTCTTCTGACAACCTAAGAGATACTTGCACAACCATGTTTATTGCTGCTCTATTCACAATAGCTAGGAAATGGAATCAGCCTAGATGTCCCTCCACAGATGAATGGATAAAGATGTGGTACATTTACACAACGGAGTTCTATTCAGCTGTATAAAGAAAAGTGAAATTACAAAATTTGCAGGAAAATGGATGGACCTGGAAAGGATTATACTAACTGAGGTAACCCAGGCCCAGAAAGCCAAATGTAGCATGTTCTCTCTCACATGTGTCCTAGCTACAAATGTTTAGACTTGTGTGTCAGCTGGAACCAAAAATCAGTAGCAGAGGCCAGTAAGCTAGAAAAAGGCTATAAGGGAGGGAGGACAGGGAAGGACTTAAAAGGATGGCATTGTATATATGTAAGTAGAAGAACAGATTACAGGGATGGGAATGGCCTAAGAGAGGTCAGGGGAAGATATTGTATAAAAGAAAGGTAGGGTGAAGGGTCAATCAAAATTCAAGATATTCTGAACAAAACATGAAAAACCTACTTTTTTGAATAATGGCACATCCAAAAGCCATAGATGGTTACTAGAAAAATTTTTAGTGCCAGGGATGGGATACCTTCAGTGAGTTGTTGGCCATGGTGGTCCCTTTTGCCTCCAAAACATTATAGGCTATTGCCAAGGCCCTTGGTTTCCCTTGAGAAAGAGATAGGAAGACCCTATTGCTGAAGACTTCACATGCCTGAGCTACAAAGTCACTGAGAAATCAAGCTGGTGCTGAGCAGAAAACTTTCTCCCTATTGACCAGTGAACTGAAAGCTGGAAAAAGCTGCACTGTATACAGCCCTATGGTAGACAGAAGTCATCAGCAGTAAAAGCAGTGGACATTGGAAGCCTCAAGTTTGGCCAGACAGGCCAAATACTGCAATAGTGGCATGTCTGCTCTGGAGGAATTCAACTGCTCTCTAATTAGACTGAAGGCCAGCTATATGAAAGCAAATACATGCCTGGAACTGAAAACCTAATCAAAAGCCTATGTATGACAGGGGAGGTCATGAGCTATAGGGGCATAAAGCCTGCTCTTGTCTGGATAAATGCATATATTATTCTCACCAAATTGCCCCGAAAGCACTACACTTAATGTTCATATTTATACATTAATGCTACTCTCACTTCTGGTTAGAGAAGCTTTTCTTTTCAGATGGCAATGACCACCGTGATGACCCAAAACGAAACAAACATAGTGCTGAGAAGAAGGGACAGAGGAGCGTCCAACATCGAAACATCTCACACCCTCCAGGGCTCAAGGTCGATTGTGGAAGTGGTGGCGGAAAGAATGTAAGAGGCAAAGGAAGGGTACCACTTCTTACATACAACTGTCTGGACAGAAATTTGCCTCGATATCCAAGACCTCGCAATACCTAGCAATACCTACACATGACACTCATAATAAGAGAAAAGGTTGATGACATCAAATTAAAAGAGAAACTAATGGAGAGCGGGAGGGGATATGATGGAGAGCAGAGTTTTGAAGGGGAAAGTGGGGGAGGGGAGGGAAATAACATTTGTTCTCTGTAACTATAGAAGTTGTCTACTTTTTTAGTTCATAGTTATTAGATGGCATATATATATATATATATATATATATATATATATATGAAATTGTTGAATATTATAAATGTAAATGTGGGGCTTTATGCTAGTTGAAAACCAAAGAGAAGGCTTGAGAGATTGCTCAGTGGTTAAAGGTGCTTATTTGGAAAACCTGCCAATCCAAGTTCAATTCTCCATTACCTGCACACAAAGACAGATGTACAAAGTGCACCATGTGTCTGGAGCTCATTTGCAATGGTTGGAGGCCCTGGCACGCACATACTCACTCTCTTCCTGTCTGTCTACTTCTTTCTCTCTCAAATCAACAAATAAAATTAGAACAAAAAAAAAAAAAAGAAGAAGAAGAAAACCAAAGAGAAAATTCATTATAAGAACCTTTTAAGAGGTCTTACAAGAGTGTTTCTCAACCATATCATATCGTAACCACTGTTAGATTTTAAAAGCTAATATATAATATGCTACTGAGGAAGTTATTGAAGTCCTGATATGAGTGCAGCTACAGCACAGAAATGTCTGGGCAAGGTGCTCCCGGTCTACCACCAATATTAAAAATTACTGCCCTACCAGCTTTTCCTCATACCCCATTCTTCCCTTCAGGCACTTACACATGGAACTTTTCTGCATTCCACATCATTTCCACCTTGTACCGCTGCCACTTCTTAAAAGAGAAAGTCATTCTCTCCACACCCACGCATCGAAATCCTGCTTCAAGGCACAGCTCATGTTCCATCTTTATCATCCTTCACTTGCAATTGGAAGTTAGCCCTATTCTGAGTTTTGGTGGCACCTAATTTGCACTGTTTTTACTACAAACCTAGAGTTGTAAACTATCAATGTTGCAGGTCAGAATTTATAATTAATCCAAATTATAACATCAGATGCCATGTTATTCTTTTCCAGAGTGTCTGCTAGATAACATCATTTACTCATCTTACAGATATCCCTTCATAAAAAAACACTAAGAGAAAATCACCCCACAACAGTTACTATTTGAAGCAGGCCTGTCAGTACATAGGACAAACTGAATGTACTCTTTGTAGAATTATCCTTTATATATGCTTTACTTGTTCTATAGTTAAAAATATTTGATTAAAATCAACAGTATCATGTAACTTTTAATATGATAACAAAGATTTCCTGTCATAAATCCTGAGAATATTAAAACTAGGATTAACTTTCAAAGTATGAAGGGGAGAGTTTTAATAATAAAAGTTAAAGTAAATACTCATTTACCTGGCACAATATAAATAAAATTAGTTGTCACCAGATTCACATAAATTTAAAATATGAAAGGCCATAAATAGCAAAGCATCAGTTAACTGAAGAGCCTGTGGTACAATCTGAAACAATGTGGAAGAGTATCAGGCTGTTCCACAAACTCAACCTTTGAGTCAGTTTGTATGAGCAACTAAATTCTTAATTACATATAAGTAAAAGATCCAAATCAGAGAGCAAGAGCCTCAGAGGCCCCCAACACCTCATCACTGAAGCAGACCAAAAATGAACACAACATGGCTCAGGGAAATTTTGCAGATGAGGGGGCAGAAAGAATGTCAGAGCCACATGTTGGGTCATAATATGCAGAGACATTTAGCTTACCCATAACTGTGGGCTAACTCCACAATGCATGACCCATGTACCGCAACAAGGAGGGGCCAAGGTGAGGGGGTAGGTCATGGATGAGCCTAATAATGGTACCAAACTGACTGTATTTGCTGAATACAAAACTAACTAATGAAGAAAAAAAAAGAAATTATCGGCAATCAGACACAAGTGTCCTTCTGTATGTTGTTATCTTGCACATTTGTGCCCACGCTAAACGTACCTGCATTGACACTGTGATCTCCTGAAGAGCAGCGTCTGCTTCATCTTGCTTTGTTTTAAGCAATACACTTTGCTCTCCAGCTTTTCTGTTCAGTTCATCCACAAGTGCTTTGGCTTCATTTAGTTTAGATACACCAGCCTACATCAATGAAATATTCAGTGGTGACACAAAAAAGGAAGTTTACAAAATTCAGTAAATAAATCCACATAACAAATTAACATATGTAAGTAGATACCTGAAAAACACTAGCAAAGGAAATTAGGTTCATTTTTTTGCTGATTAGATTAATTAAGCATCATATTTATTATGGCTGGAGTAATGATTCAGTCATAAGTGTTTGCTAGGCAAGCATGAGGACATGATTTCCATCTCCTTAACCTATACTAAAAAGCTAGGCAGGACAGGAGAGCTTAGTGGTTAAGGCACTTGCCTGCAAAATCTAAGGACTCATGTTCGACTCTCCAGGTCCCATGTAAGCCAGAGACACAATGTGATGCAAGCATGCAAGGTAGCACATGCTCACAAGACGGTACACTCATCTAGAATTCAATTACAGTGGCTGGAGACCCTAGTGTGAAAATTCTCTCATATAAAAACAATTAAAATTTAAAAAAAAAGCTAGGCATAGTGAAAAATGCTTGCAGTCCCAGCACTGGCGAGGCAGGACTACTTGGTGAGCTCCAGATCAAGTAGAGATCTTAGTCCAAGGTCGTCTTCTGGCTTCCAAATACATGGCCAAACAAAACAACACATGGCTGATAGCTTAAACACTGGGTAACACTATTTATTCCCTGTGGAGGGTAGAAGGACAAACAAGAGAAATCTCAGTAAATCTTTTCCAAGTTTTAATCTCACTGTAAAAAGGGGATAAAGAGCCATTCTTTTTTTGTTTGTTTGTTTGTTTTGTTTTTAAATAAACATGAGCTGGTTTTGTCAGCTTCACACATGGTTAGAGTGACCTACTATTCAAAATGCCATCCTGATCAGTAGGTGGTCTTCTGCTTGTGACCTGGCCCTTTATGGCTCCCTTTCCTACTGCCCATGATTAATCCAAAGATTGTACAAGAAAACAAATTCCTTCTCTACAATAAAGCATGATTTCTGTCACCTAACCAATCTGATTTGGAGAGTGTCATGGGGAATAAATAATGTAACCAATATTTGCTGAAAATGTAAAAAAAAGAAGACAAGTATGAAGCTAGGTTTTTCACACAGAATTTCATCTAATACACTCACATACAACTGACCCAGGAAAACTGCTCAGCAAGTTTAAGTAATTTACCTAAATCAACACTGAACTCTACATCAGGTAATTATCCTCCAAAAATCAACAACCCAACTTTCAAAAGCATTAAATATTATCACTAAAGGGAAGGAAGAATTATGGGGAAAAAATTTAAAATCCATTACGATAATCCAGTGAGTAGTACAGTACTGAACTATAATTGTTTCCAAGGATTTTTTTATACAATGCTTATTTATACTAAACATATCCCACTGGCAAGATAGAACCCCGATTTACATAGTATCATTCCCTTTATACAATAAAACCACTCAAGATAAGATAACTAACTAATTAAACAATTAAGATAAGATAATTCTAGATCAATGATACCTGCAAATGACTTTGTCTTTTCAGTAATTCCTTCTTCTTGCTGCTACTAATGGCTGAATACACATGCAGAAAAGTCATGTATCTGCTTGGTGTAGCACCATATGCTTTACAAGACTCATGGATTAATAAAAATGATTTTAAAAAGTCAGGATCAACTAGAAAAAGAAAAAAAAATGACACAATAGTAATTATGTAAAATTATCTTAATTTTATTATTTCATACTATATACTTCTTATAAGATTATAAATATATCTTTTCTTAAATATTTATAGACATATAGAGATTTTCATAGCTCCTAGGTTTCTTGTGGTTTGTTTTTGGATTTTGTTTTTTAGATCGGGTCTCATTATAGCCCAGCCTGACCTGAAATTCACTATGAAGCCCCAGGCTGGCCTTGAACACCCTGAGATCCTCCTACCTCTGCATCCCTAGTGCTGGGATTAAAGGCATGTGCCATTATGCCTGGCTTCCTACATTTCTTAAGAATTTTGAATTATGTGGTTTCGGTGACCTCTATCTTTCCACTTTTGTTTACATCCCCTAAACAATGTTAATGCTGTAAGAGAAATCTATCTGCCATCATAACATATACAATAACTGGAACTGCTTGATAAACATGTTTAAAAAGTCAACACAGGGAAAGATCCTTTAAAAAAAGATTCCAGGGCTGAAGAGATGGCTTAGCCGTTAAGGTCTTTCCCTGCAAAGCCAAAGGATCCAGGTTCGACTCTCCAAGACCCACATAAGCCAGATGCACAAGGGGGCACATGTATCTGGGGTTTGCAGTGGTTGGAGGCCCTGGCAGGCCCATTCTCTCCCTCTCTCTGTGCCAAATAAATAAATAAATAAAATAGGTTTTTTAACAAAAAAAGATTGCAAGATAGGCATAAGGGCACACACCTTTAATCCCAGCACTTGGGAGGCAGAGATAGGATGACTGCAGTGAGTTCAAGACCACACTGAGACTACATAGTGAGACTACATAGCCTGGGCTACAATGAGACCCTACCTAAAAAAACTGTAAAAAAAAAAAAAAAAAAAGATTCCAGAACAATAAAACTGAACCACTTCTGTTTGATACAGAAAAGAAATCTAAAGCCAAAAAGTTAGGAGTAAATTCACACTAAATTCAATTTCTCCTTATCAAACACACTACCCCTACTGACTCATTTTCCCTCGATATTCCCTATTATATTAAAAAAAAAAAAACTTCTAATGGTTTTTCCAAGCCAGCAGCCAGTGAGACATCCTTGATTCCTTCCTTGTATGCCATAGGTCTTACACAATCTAGTCAACATGGACACCCATTTCCTCCAACTCCATCCTTCCTTTATCCAGGTCTTTACCATGTCTCTCTTAGGCTACAAAAATGGACTTCTAAAGTGGTCTAATTGCCTCAGTTTCTCCTTGTACGAATCTACTTCCTATATGCAGAAAAAGGACTGGATGAAGAGACTGTTTCTATAATGAGACCCTGGTTACATCCCTATTAAAACCTCTCAGAGCCCTCAGATCACTACTCACAACTTGGAATCTAATCTCAGTAACACATGGAAGGCTCTTCTTTATTTGATCCTACTATCTTTTTCTCATCCCCTAGTATTGTGCAATTATGGATCCTATGTCTCATACCTTTAGACTTACACAGTTCCATGAAAATGCCTATATTACTTCTCTTCATGCTACTCGTTCTAACCAAAATGCCTTTTCAAACTATCTAGAAAATACTTCCTATAATTATTGCCAGATCAAAGCTTTACTTTACAGCATACTTCATTTGAGACAGACAGACAGGCAGAGAGAGAGAGAGAGAGAGATAGAGAGAGAGAGAAAGGGTGCGCCAGGGCTGCTAGGCACTGCAATGAACTCCAGACACATGTGCCACCTTGGGCATTTGGCTTTACATGGGTACTGGGGAATCAAGCCTAGGTCCTTTGGCTTTGCTAGAAAGCACTTAACCATTAAGCCATCTCTCCACCCCATGTATGGATTTTTTTAATGGAATTACATGACATATCTCAGCGATGAGCTGATATGGAAAGTTTAGGCTGCAATGACCAAAAGCCTTCAACAATATATTCAAAACATTTATTTCAGTAGGTAAGAAAAATAACTCCAAGTTTATTAAATTCATACTATATATAGTCTCTTGTGTTCTATATTAAATAATATTGGGCTAGATTCCATTTCGGGGTGCCTGTCTGGGAAAGAGAAAACCAGCACAAAATGGCAGAGAAATAAAGAGGGCCTCAAAATTTAATTTGCATAAAAATGTGACACTGGTACAGTTACCATTATTCAAATTCACAATCATTCAAAACATCAAAAACTGTCAAATATTTCATAAGTAAAAATCAGGCAAAATAAATCACATCAAAACATTACCTGAAATTTTTTTCATTTCTTCTTTTCTTTTTCTATCAGTGGATTTTTCTTCACCATCTATTTCACTGAATAACATTTCTGGTATCTAAAACATATAGAATAGTTTTTTAAAACTCAAATCAGGGGTGGAGTCTGTAGTAGTTACTTGCCTAACATGGTAGGTACAAGGCATTGGTTTCAGTGCCCACTATCAACAAGGGAAAAAAAATGAAAACTCAAATCTGTATAAAAAATTTCAAGTTGAGCCGGGCGTGGTGGTGCACACCTTTAATCCCAGCACTTGGGAGTTAGGAGGATCACCATGAGTTCAAGGCCACCCTGAGACATAGTGAATTCCAGGTCATCCTGGGCTAGAGTGAGGCCCTACCTCAAAAAAACAAACAAAAAAAAGTTCAAGTAAATCCCAAATTAAACATTAAAATCATTAGCACAAAAAGTGAGCAATAATTTTTACATGGGTACTGGGGAATCGAAATAACTTTTCTTCTTTCTACAAAGAGATAAACCATAACAATTATTAGAAGATATTATTAGTTTTGACTTACCTTCTTCATACTGCTATCTGACCACCCCTCCATCCACAGCACCTGACATTTCTTATGCAAAGCTGGATTGCTCTCACAGTTTATTATGAAGTTTAAGTTTGCTGAATCCATAATCAAAACAATATGTAAGTTTTGTTGAATTCCTAAAAAGTATATAAAAATTATAATCTTGGAAAATTACAATAATAGCAGAATTTAGATATCTATAAATGGTCTGCTTTCATGAGATTAAAATTTTCTGAAATAGGGTAGCAGAAGTAGCTATGACAAAGAGCACACTGTGGAGTATGGTACAATTTTTATACTACTTAAAAAGTACTTGTAAATATGTATATTTCTGTCATGCTAAGAAGTATGTCATCAAGAATATAAACACAGGAATGTCTGGATGGTATGTGATTTCTCGTTTTCAAAATTTATTTCTACTTTATTTCATGTCTTAGTGCTCATAAAAGTACTTCTATAAATATAAAAGGTTAATTCAAATTTTAAAGAACTTAATAACACTTAGGACCAAGGTTCTGTACCAGGGCTGGATGTTATTCCAGAGTGCCTGGCTGAGAGAGAAGAAACCACTGCAAGGTCAGAGGAAAGTAGGGCTGTGTACCACTGGGAGTCAGGACTGACAGCCAGGGCTGCATGCCAGGGTTAGACACCATTCCAGGGCACCTGTCTGGGAAAGAACCAGCAAAAATGGCATAGAAAAGACAGGAGAACCAACATTCATTGGTAAGACAAGAAGAAAGTTGACTGTCCACCATGACACATGCCACCTCTACCACATCTGTCATGGCCAAAGAGAAACTGCAGAGGAAGGGGCGACATGAATACTGCTCTTACTGCTAGCCTGACAACTAGTTTCAGGGTGATGATGACAGATACAGTGATCAATAAAACTTATCAAGGCAAAAAGCCAGAGACTACAGAAAACTCAGCACCAAATCAGTCTGCCAACAGGCCTGCCATGGCTCAGTGAATATGGCAGGTAAGATTGTAAGAGCTACAGAGTGGGTAGGAATACCCTGAGACATGGTTCTCTGCTACCCCACAGGGACCAACTAAGGCCTTTGTGACCACACAGTGAATACCATAACATCACTGAGGATGACCCCCAGGGTAACAGGAGATGGGATGAGGGGATAAAAGAGTATAACTTGGTATAATATAAACAAAATAAAATAGCTGGGCATGGTGGCCCATGCCTTCAATCCCAGAACTTGGGAGGCAGAGGTAGGTAGATCAATTGTGAGTTTGAGACCAGCCTCAAACTACAAAATGAGTGCCAGGTTAGCTTGGGATAGAATAAGACCCTACCTCAAAAAAATAAATAAATAAAATTAAAATTAAATTTAAAGAACACAGTATCTAGCATAATATAAATAGTCCAGTAGTTCAAGATAAGAGATAGTAAGTAGAACTAATACTAACATATAAGAAAAGAAAAGGATTGAGATTTCCAAGAGTACTACTACAATTTCATCATTCCCCTTAGGTGTTTTTATCCCAGGCTTCTTACTTATACTTTCTCAGAGTACCAGAAGAAAAGAAAAGGAAAAAGTATAAATCACCAAATGCTTTAAGATACCTTTGCAATCTAATGAGAAAATAAGACAAAAATGGCATTTATTTCATTTGAATCAGAATTTATATTCACTGATGAGTTCTATATTACTTACTGTAAGTGAAATAATTGAAGACTTGTCCAAAAAATCCATCCTGTGAAGCTTGATCTTTAAGAGGCAACAGCAAGGGCTCTAATTCTTCAAGAGTATACAATCCAGGAACTTCACCTATGGAGAAATATTACATTTTTTTTAAATTTGGGCTAAGATAGATTAATTCAAATCACATTTTACATATGTAGTACCTTTCAATTTTGCATTGAATTTATTTTTACCAACATTACACAAACCCTTCTATGTCCACATTATTCCAAATCTTTATCTACCTATCTATGTGTGTGTGTATGTGTATATACATATGTGTGTGTGTGTGTGTGTGTGTGTATATATATATATATATGTATATATATTTGATAAAATTCAAATTCAAACAAGCTATTCAAGAGCATCCATAGTCTAGCCATCCATCTACCACTGCAAACTATTTCCCACCATGTTCTAGCTTCAATGAATGTCCATGTTCCATAAATACAATACAGCACTTCCTGGAATATACACAGGCAGTCCTCCTCTGCCCCTTGACTTCCTTTACATTACTGATTATCTTTCAAGGCACACCTGCACTGACTGCTGTGGCCAAGTACCTTCCCCATCTACTGAGCACAGAACTCTTTTTTTTTTTTTTTTTTTGGTTTTTCAAGGTAGGGTCTCACTCTGTCCCTGGCTGACCTGGAATTCACTATGGAGCCTCAGGGTGGCCTCGAACTCACAGCGATCCTCCTACCTCTGCCTCCCGAGTGCTGGGATTAAAGGTGTGTGCCACACAAACTTTGTTTTTGTTTATTTTTATTTATTTATTTGAGAGCAACAGACAGAGAAAGGAGAGGCAGAGAGAGAGAGAGGGAGATAGAGAATGGGCACGCCAGGGCCTCCAGTCACTGCAAACGAACTCCAGATGCGTGCGCCCCTTGTGCATCTGGCTAACGTGGGTCCTGGGGAATCAAGTCTTGAACCGTGGTTGTTAGGCTTCATAGGCAAGCGCTTAACCGCTAAGCCATCTCTCCAGCCCTGAGCACAGAACTCGTTTACACATGCTTTACAACATACCACTGTTTATCATCACCTCATTCGTAGTGAATTATTTCCCTTCCTGCCCAAATGACTATCAATGTTCAACCATAGAGAATTCCTACCTAAATAAGTATCTAGCCGGGCGTGGTGGCACATGCCTTTAATTCCAGCACTCGGGAGGCAGAGGTGGGAGGATCGCTGTGAGTTCGAGGCCACCCTGAGGCTCCATACTGAATTCCAGGTCAGCCTGGGCTAGAATGAGACCCTATCTTGAAAAACCAAAAAAAAAAAAAAAAAAAAACAATAAATAAGTATCTAGAACATAAAATGTTGCTAAGTGAATGAATGAATGAATGAACAAGTAAACCTGTACTAGAAATCAGGGGACCATACGACATGCCCTGCTGTGCAGCAACACAATGACAAGAAGCAAATCAACGTGGATTGAGATCAGAAATGAATCTAAAAAACTTTATACAAGCTAATTATATTTATACAATTGTCACAGTAGTAAGTTTCTTTGCATAGAAGGCATTCACATGCCTGAAGACAAGAGGCTATTGATCATCTCCAAAAATGTGGGATGTACAAACTGATAGTCCTCCAGAAGCAAAACCACCTGCTGGGCTTCGATGCCTGCCAGATGCAGCACCTGCAGAATGAGAGACATGAGGACTAGTTATAGTCACTAGTTATGATACCACACCCCTGTCATCCCAGTACTCTGAAATAACAAAAATACTCTCTATATAAAGTTCTTTTCATATCATGCATTAATTTATTTAGTAATTTGGGAGTTGGTTGGTTGGTTTGTTCTGAGACAAGGTCTTGGTAGTTAGACCAGATTCATCTTGAGCTTGCAGAGATACTCCTGTCTCTGCCCTTTGAGGGCTGGGATTATAAGCATTCACCATTACACCTGCTTATTTAGTATTTACTTGCTTTGGAAACCAAATCAAATTCATGAATAAATATTACTTGCAGGAAAGTTTACTTCAGATGTAAAGCAATTAGGCCAAAACTACAAGTCATTTTTAGTATATATCCACATATGCCTTTGGAATCATATTATTTTGTTCATCACTTATGTCCATCTATACAAGGTACCTATAACCTAGAAATCCTAACAAGAATCTCCTTTCTATGTACAGATAAAAACATAATACTTATAGGGAAAATAATCATCAAAATTATACTGAAGAATGTTATATATCAGAGATTTTAAAGCTTTAGAAAATATTTAGAGTAATAAGCAACAAGACTTCAAACCAAATAAAGCAAAATATTGCCAGTAACTCACATGTTTGAGATCATTTTTGAACTGTTTAAGTTCATATCCTCTGGAAATCTTCGGGGAAAACAGCACTGCTCCATGCATGTGACTGACTAAAGAAGTGATGGTCCGGCGACCTACACCACTGCGCCCCGCTAACAGAAGTGAGCCTCCAGGGAAACTCAGCACTCGGTCTATCCTAGACATGTACTCCAGAACTTCTTGGAAAAGTAAAATATCTAAATTCTGGTTGTCTCTTCCATAATGAATAAGACCCTTTGAAAAAACAGAAAGGATATTTTGTAATTAACTTAATCCCTGGTTATACAGTAAGTATGTTTCCTATCTACTGTAATTACTATGCTTTTGATGCTTCCAAGAAAAGGAGTAAAGTGCTTGTATGCCATTTTAGTCTCAACTTTTTACCTCCATTAATAATCCAGCTTTATAGACATTCCTAATGAAAAAATTGTATGTTGTCAAACAAGTTCAAGGGTAATCAAAATTCACTTACCTTTGGCCACTAATTACTACAACCAATTATATATCATTAATATATATATATATCATATACATAATATTTTATATATATGATGCTATTACGTACATGATATATATTAATGATATATACATGTATATATATACTAAAAAACCTTTCAAGTCTCGAATTTTGCCTCTTTTTACAAATCAGTGAAACATATGTTAACATTGCCAAGCTTCACGATTATCCATTCCAAGCAAACCAATCAGTTTACCAGAGCAGGAAAACTCTTCCTGACATAAAAACCACATTAACATTCAATAGGTTAACTTTTAAAGCAATCATATGCTACATTGTTTGTTCTTATTATTACAACTAAACTGAGAGAAATCAAGGATAGAAAAGAGAAGGGGGACAGAGAGAAGGAGGGAGGGAAAGAATGGAGAGAAAGAGTGAGAGAGTGAGTGAGTGAGTGACACAGAAAGGGAGAGAGAGAGAGAGAAACTCTTGAACAGTGCTACTCAGTCTCCATAGACAGGAGCAACAATAACTTTCAGGAGCCTGTTAAAACTTTGGGATCTTGGGCTGGAGAGATGGCTTAGTGGTTAAGTGCCTGTCTGTGAAGCCTAAGGAACCTGGTTCGAGGCTCGATTCCCCAGGACCCACATAAGCCAGATGTACAAGGTGGCACCTGCATTTGGAGTTCATTTGCAGTGGCTGGAGGCCCTGGCGTGCCCATTCTCTCTCTCTCTATCGGCGTCTTTCTCTCTCTGTCTGTCACTCTCAAACAAATAAATAAAAATAAACCAAAAAAAAAAAAAAAACCCCAAAAACTTTGGAATCTCTGGACCTCACCTAGTGACTCTGAGATAAGTGATAATGGAGCATTACATATGATTATGATACTGAAGTTTGACAATCACTATACTAGGATTATATTCTAATTAATATTAACCTTGACTAATATTCCCAGTAACAAATATTTTATTTTAAAATGTATTTTAGCAATTTTATACATATCTGTATAATACATCTAGTTATATCAATCAGATGGACAAAATTCTAAAAGAATAGAATTAGTTTTGTCTCTTTTATGATCTTTTATCTCATCCATGTACTCAAAATGTTTCTAGTAAATACTTTAAATAACTGTGACTATTATTATTCAAATGCATGATTCATATAATACCTTTTTAATAACATCCTTGAGGTCAGCAGAGTTTAATTTGCCTAGTGGTTTTCCATGTAGAGGTAACGGTTGTCCTGGGGCTGCCCTTGCTCCTGAATTATGTCGAGCTCCCCATGTAACATAGAAACTATCTGTGGAAAAGATATTTTTGCTTTATAGGCATTTCAGTAATGAAAGAATCAATAAATACTTATTATTTTTAATCATCCCAAATAAAATACCCCTTATAAACAAATTAGATAAATATAAAATAGTATATTACATTAAATGAATTAACATAGTCACTTAGAAGTTCAGCAAAATCAGTTAAGATACAAACATTTCAAACTGTAATATATCAAAGTCTGCCAAAAAAAAAAAAAACTAGCTGAGTGAATCTCTTTCCTATATTATGTCCCCACTTCTTTCTTCCTAAATGAAGTGTCTTCTATCTCACTTTCCCTCACTAATTATCATTTACTCAATTAATTTCATTTTCTGTCTCCATAATCTCTAAACAGAATTTGTAATTTAAAAATAACTTGGGCTGAAGAGATGGCTCAACACTTATGTGTGTTTCCTATGCAAGCATGAGGTCCTGAGGGGACCTGAGACAGCCTGAGTGTGAATTTCCAGACCCCACAAGAGTCGGTCACAGAACAGTGAAGCAGGACACCACAGACAAAGGCACCCTGTCGCAGATGAACACACAAGGCACTATATGGAGACATACACATGCATATACCACACACACACATAAATCAAATGGTAATAAAAATATGGGAATAAAGAGATTTCTCACTGGGTAAAGTGCTTTGGAATCTCAGTACCCATATAAAATTCTGAGCATAGTGGCACACACCTGTAATCCCAGCACCATGGAGGGGGAGAAGGGAGAATCTCTAAGGCTGAATCTCTATTGGCTAGCTAGCCCAATCAGTAAGCTCTTGGCTCAGTGAGAGATCTGTCTCAAAGAATAAGGTGGAGAGTAACTGAAGAATACAACCAAACATACACACACATAAGCACATGCATCTGCACACACAGGCATATTCACACACACAAACATACACCACACACACACACAGGCAAACAAAATACTTATGTAAAACTGAGAAAGGGCTGGAGAGATGGCTTAGTGGTAGAGGCACTTGCTTGCAAAGCCAAAGGATCCAGGTTTGATTCCCCACCCATGTAAGCTAGAAGCGCAGGTGGTTTGTGCCTCTGGATTTAATTTGCAGGGGCTGGAAGCTCTGGTGCGCCTATTCTCTCTCTGTCTCTCTCTCTCTCTCTCTCTGTCTGTCTCTTTCTCTCTCTCTTGCTCTCTCTCTCTCTCTCTCTCTCTCTCTTCAAATAAATAAATAAATAAATATTTTTTTAAAAAAAAGTGAGCAAATAGGGACTAGAGGGATGACTTAGCAGTTAAGGTACTTGTCTGTGAAGCCTAAGGACCCAGGTTCAATTCCCCAGTACCCATGTAAGCCAGATGCATAAAGTGATGCATGCTTCTAGAGTTCATTTGCAGTGGCTAGAGGCCCTGGTGTCCCCTTTCTCTATTTCACTCTCTCTCAAATAAATAAATAAAAATAAATTTTAAAAAAACTGAGAAAATACAGGCTGGAAGGATGGCTTAGCAGTTAAAGCACTTGCCTGTGAAGCCTAAGGACCCAGGTTCAATTCTCTAGTATTCATGTACGCCAGATGCACAAAGTGATATATGCTTCTGGAGTTTGTTTGCAGTGGCTAGAGGCCCTAGTGTACCCGTTCTCTCTGTTTCTCTCTCTTCTCTCTTCTCTCTTCTCTCTCTCTCTCTTTTGAAAAACTGAGCAAACAATCATAAAACACTTCTTAAAAAAGAATATAGTTATTGATGTTAAGAGCACTAGTTTCTAAAATAAAGGAAAATTAGTAGTTGTAACTAGAAAGCAAAATGCCTCAAATTTCCTAAGTTTACAGCAATATTCACAAAACCCTACAAGGAAAATCTAAACACCACTCTACTGAACCTTCCCCATTCCCTTGGGAGACATCAAGTATCTTCCTTGTCACATACTCAGTTCTCCAAAACACAAGCCACACACCACCACTCCACTTCAGCTTTCTGTTTATTCCTTTTATATGGATATATACTGCAATCAGCTTTCTATTCTTTTACTTCTAAAGACTTCCCTCTAAGCTTTTTCTGTGGACTAAATTATCAACATTTTATATAGCTCCAATGTCATTCATGACTTATTTCTAGGCAAGCTACCCAAACTCTAGTTTAGATAATATTGGCAATTGTTCAATAGACTTACAATTCTTAAATTCATTCATGCAGCACTTGTCTATTTAGCACCTGTATCTAATCATTGGACTTTCCATATGAAATAAGTGATAAATAAGACAAGCATGATTCCTACCTTCACAGGTGATAACCTATGCACAAGTCTCTCACTGATGGGAATTCACAAGGAGCTGCCTCCCTCCTTCTCCTCACTGCTGGGAATGCAAGGCCATGTCACCATGCCTGGCATTTTATGTGGGTGCTGAGGATCCAAAGCAGGCCCACATGCTTGTAAAACAAGCACTGTATCCACTGAGCTATCTCACCAATCCATTTAAAATATTTTTTAAGCCTCCCCTTATACTTTGAAAGCATGAACACATCTGGTAACCTGAAAAGCATTTAATAGGAAACATTTCCATGCTGTGGCCTTCGTTTATCACAGGTCCTCTCACAGTGAGGATTTTCTATCACATGCATTACCACCACAGTGGTTTTGAAAATTGTTTATTAAGTACTAATAATTCCAGGTTCAAAACATCCATTTAACTCCATGCTATGCTTTGTTTTCCATGAAGCCAAATGAAGCTAGTAATAAAAATATATAAGACATTCTGTGCTAATAATATTGTGGGTAGTGGCAAGGAAAAGAATGGCCATCAGTGTTAGGAAAAAGATCATTATAGACACATAAGAAATTTCTCAATGATCTTTTAAGTTTCATATGTAAATAGAGATTTAAATTTTTTTCTGTAAATACAATTCAGGACCAACAATTTTGAATTCTAAATGGATAATAGTAGGTCTAAATTCCCTTTCTAAAGAAAATAACAAAAAAAGAAGAAGAAGAAGAAGAAAAGAACTACTACTGCCATATTTTCTCTGGAATATAATCATAAAAATCTATCAAACATAACTGGAAAATCTCCCTTATGGAAAAATTCCTATTGAATTCATCAAAACCATTATAAATAACATGGGAAATACAATGATAATGAGACTGGTAAAGAAAGTAATTTTCAAGTTTTCACATCAACTCTACTATATTACCTGCCATATTCTCCAGTATATCTGAGCCCCAATCTCCTTGCAACACTGATGTTAAAATGCTGTCGAACAAGTGAAGTTCCTTTGCACTAACAATTTTGTCACGAAATAAGCGCCGTGCTTCATAGGCTACAATTTCTAACACATAATCTACAGGATGGTTTGAGGATCCTAAAAAAGGGAAATTTTTCTGTAACTATAATGCCATAAAATTATTCAAAAATGGTCCATATTAGAAAGAAATAATGAAACTCTACATACCATATTTTTTGGCAGCAGGTGAATAGAAGAAATGGAAAAAAGTTAAAATTCATTCCTTTGATAACTTGATATGTTTTGTGATTACTTAAATGCTATATTAAACAATATCATCTCAAGTGGTTTGATAAAACATTTCTCAAAATGCAAAATAATTACAGTTTAGCTACAAAGTACAATGATTTATATTTCCTAAGTTTTTATAATGGCAATCATAATAACAAAATGTAACACAAAATTTATATAACATTAATAAAAATATAATAAATCAGTATACTTTTAATAATATTTAAACATGACAGTGAAACTTTAAATATTGTACTTGTCATAATTTTTAATATGTAGCTGCTGTTCCAATCCTCTATTATTAACATAAAGCATAGACACACAAACATACTAGTAAACATACCTCCTGCTAAATCATATCTGAATAAGCCAAGAACCCACTGGGTAAGAATGCAAGGAGTGAACAGATAGTGACTGTAGTCATCAACCGTGAACTTGGCCCGCACCTTGAAAGAAAATATAATAAAAATTCATCTACTTTCAAATACATCATCACTCAATAAATTTTTCTATCACTTTAGACTCAAGAAAACAAATTTCTACTTTTGGTCAGAATCCTATTTCAAATAGAACTGAGTTTCTTATTTATCTTATATATTCCATCTTGTACATTTTTTCAAACAGTGTCCCACACTGTAGCCCAGGAACTCACTATGTAGCCCAGGCTGGCCTCACACTCTGCTAATTCTCTCATGTCAGCCTCCCTATCACTGAGGTTACAAGTATGAACCACCATGTCCACTACTGCACGTTTTAAAATATTTTATTTTTTTATTTACAAGCAGAGAACAGAGAAAAAGAGAGACAGAGAATAAGGATGGGTTTTCCGGGGCCTGTCTCAAGGCCTCGTCACTGCAAATACACTCTAGATACATTTGCCACTTTGTACATCTGGCTTAGGTGGGTATTGGAGGATCAAACCTAAGACATCAGACTTTGCAAGCAAGCACCTTTAACAGATGATTCATCTCCCCAGCTCTCTTACACATTTTAAAATATGATTCTAAAAATGGTTCATAGGTTTCAATAGCCTACCAAAACTTGTTTGTTGAGGGGGAAAAAAGGTAACTTTAAACATCCCTGCTATAGAAATTGAAGAAAAGCTAATTTAAACTTGATGAAACAGTGATTGCAATTCAAAGGCACTCACAGACTGGCGCAAAATGACTTTCTGGCAGATTTCTCATAATGAGAAGCAACTATTTTGGTTTGAGAATTCACTGAACAAACCAGAGACTCTCCTTAAAGAGCTTGGAACCCCCCACTCTGTGGACACAGTAATACTTTTATTGTCATCTTAGTCAGTTAACACCTAAAACTTATACTTTATCTTTCTTATGTCTACACCAATACTGGGAAAAGCACCTTCACAAACAACTGCACATACTGTTCCCTTTACCTAGAAGAACTTTTCATTTTTAACCACTGTAAATTTCTACTCACTATTGTTTTTTTTTTTTTTTTTTTTGGTTTTTCGAGGTAGGGTCTCACTCTAGCCCAGGCTGACCTGGAATTCACTATGGAGTCTCAGGGTGGCCTCGAACTCACGGCGATCCTCCTACCTCTGCCTCCCAAGTGCTGGGATTAAAGGCGTGCGCCACCACGCCTGGCTCACTATTGTTAAATTCAGATTAAATTTCACTTCCTCCTTAACAACTACCATACACAACTAAATGATTCACTCTCACCTCTGCGCTCTTGTGCTCTGCAACTTGAATACACTGTTACCGTGCTATTTGCCACATTGTGCTAATTGTGGCAAGCGAAAAAAGAATCAACATAAAGGTTGGGATTGAAGACAGACCTGCTCTCAGGGTAAGACCAACAGACCTGAAATTACCATGTCAATGAACCTTACCTGTTCATATACCTGAACCATAGATCCTGCTAAGAGATAAATTTTCGATGATGAGCCCCAAATAGAATGATGCTTCAGATTTTTATGCAGAACTGCTTCCAAGTAAGCTCCATATATTGTTTGTAATTGTTCTCTTTCAGGATAGCTAAAAAATAAATAAATAAATAAATTTTAAAAAGGATTTAAGAAAGAAGAAAGCTCAAATAAATCAACAATCTTCATTATTACTGGGATGCTAAGATAGGCAACATTATACATTTTCAAACTGTGCTGCTCTGAGATAAGGTGCCCTGGGCTTGGAGATAGGCCCACGGTCCCTGCTTTCATGTAAAACCAAATTCAGTCCCTGGATATATGTTGTCAATCCCTGCAAATCCTAAAGAGAATTCCAATAGAAATGTTTGAAAAGCCACTAATCTTTAGAAAAGACCAAAAGCAAAACATTTCTTAATAAAACGTGAGCAGCCTTAGTGGCACACGCCTTTAATCCCAGCACTTGGGAGGCAGAGGTAGGAGGATCACCATGCGTTTGAGGCCACCCTGAGACTACACAGTGAATTCCAGGTCAGCCTGGTCTAGAGTGAGACCCTACCTAGAAAAATCAATATATTTAGACTAACTCCTTTATCAACCTAAATAAGAGCCAATTTAATGGAAAAGGGTAGGGAAAGATATCACAGCTTAAGTTTGACCATTTTTATATTCTGCATTTTGAAGTAGTACCACTATGGAACTTAAGTAAAATATAATTATGTGGTATATCTCTACAAATAGAAAATAAATTTAACTACAATACATACTCTACAGCACAAAGGCGAACGATAGAGGTAAACCTTGTGGTCAGCCTGTGTCTTCCCAGTCTTCCTCCAGCTGACATAGATGCTACAATCTGAATATTCTCTAGACCAACCCATTCCAAATTTTCATCATAAAATCCTTGGTATGTCAATACCTATATGAAAATAAATGATACTGAATGTCTGCTGCACTATATTTTTCTATTCATAGTATGAAAGTGCTGCCAACATTTCAATTACTTCCAAATACAATCATTATCCTTTATCTGAGTCCAGAAGTTAAGACTGAAGTACATTTAAAAACTTTATGTTACTGAGAATAATATTGTACAAACATGCATTCAAGTAATGTTAGCTGAATAAATCTCTTTAAAATGTTTTTAGTTCATTAAACATCAAAATCAAAATGCTATTGTAAATCTCTTAGCAAGTGGGGTGTGGTAGCATATATCTTTAATCCCAGCACTCAAGAGACAGAGATAGGAGGATCACTATGAGTTCAAGACCACCCTGTTACTACATAATGAATTCCAGGTCAGCTTGGACTAGAGTGAGACACTACCTCAAAAAACTAAACAATAAAAAATAAATCTTAGGCAGAGGTAGGAGGATCGTCGTGAGTTTGAGGCCACCCTGAGACTACATAGTGAATTCCAGGTCAGCCTGAGCTGGAGTGAGACCCTACCTTGAAAAAACCAAAATAAGTATATATCTCTTAGCAATGATCAGAAAAAGTGTCATAAGGAAAATAAGAATAACAAAATATTCCAGGTTTTTCTACATAACTACCTTGTCATAGTCTCCATTTACATATTATATAAAATAGTAGTAAGTCCTTGAGTTTCTAACATGATGTTAATGACATAAAGGAAAAAAAAAAACACACTGAATTAGAATGTGGTTTTGAATCCTTACATAGGCTAAAGAGGGAGGCAAGCAGGCCAGGGCAGCTAGAAGGGGGCAGGACTGAGCAAGTCCAACCAAGGTCAGGTAACAAGCAAAACCTTCCCCATCCCTAGCACCATCCCAAGCTTCAAATCCTCTTTGTAGTAGGAAGGGAAAAAAGTGTGAAGTAATAGGTTCAGGAGGAAGGAGTTTGCTCTCCCTGGCCTTCTAAGGAGGAATATCAAACAACAAAATCTAGAACAAGACTGATGAGCTTCAGGAATATAAATGCCCATGATACCTTATAGATAAAACTGGCTTCTAGAGGAAAGCAGATGATTTTGTATCTACAAGAAAAATAAATAGAACTAAACTGTCCTGTTCTATGAAAACACATCAAGTGAGAAATCTTACCTGCTGAAGGAAAGCTATCAAAGTGCTGGTACCCCACTTATCCATCTTGGGTAGATTGATATCTTTCAAATACAAAACAAGTCTCTCACAGTCTTTTGGTCTGTATACTCGACCAGTATTAGTACTGATTAGCATGCACGTTTGGCTCAGTTTCTGCAGGAGATGTCGAGAAGTAGTTTGTGCACTACAGTGAACCGTAGCAATTTCAGTGGACCGGAGCTGAGAAAAGGCATATCTCAACAGCATCCTACAAAAGAAGGTGACACCTGACCTTCAAAATGCAAAGTATTTCTTATATGCAATATGGGTATGCTACTTCATAAATTTCAATTTCCAAACAGTATGATAATTTTGAAGAGGTAAATAATAAACATGGATGTGGTTCCCAATTATCAAGGTAACTTCCTAACTTTTAGACTAGAAAAAAATGCATATTTTAAGGTATTCTTGGAACTTTAATCAACCAAAAAATAATAAATTAAATTAAAAGTAAAAAAGCACAGCTCTCATAGAAAATTTACTTTTACAAAGTACAAAGAAAATATACCAAAACTGTTCCCCATAGTTGAAGGAAAGATTTTAAAATTTGAAGTTCTTCAAGGTTAAAATGAGATACTCCCATATAGAATTTTTTAAATTACCATTCTCCCAAAGAAATATATACCTAGTAATTCATAATTTCTTTACTTATAGAATCTATACAATATGGGTAATAAAAATGAGAAGATTGCAATAGACCTAAATTTTATTTTTAACTACAGAGCTAACTTCAATTGTTAAATTCTACAACTAAACCACATGGTAATTTGAGAGTCTAGCAAATGAATTCAATTGTTCAATTATATATGAGCAGGGACGTAAATTCACAATATGCACTTCCACCAACAGTTTTCTTACCCTTTGCCACATCCTTCTGGTCCTACAAGAATAAACGGCTGCTTAGTGTCAGAATTTAACCAAGGTCTGAAATAATCAAGACCTCGTTGCATATCAGGAATCTGAATGACAGGAAGAGTATGGCCATTACTGAAGTCATCCGCAGTCAAGTATTCCGGCTTCTTCAGCACATACGGTGCTAACTGTCCTCTTTCTGAGTCATAGTAAATGTCCATTGGTCTGTGACAATCAGGAGGAGATTCTCGTGCCCAATTAAAGACCTACAGAGGAAAAAGTTGTAGTTTTACATGCTCCAAAGAGTACAGGACTTTTTAAATTCTTCAAAGTAAATCATTTTATTTCAAAAAAGTTTATATAAAGCCGGATGTGGTAGCATACGCCTTTAATCCTAGTACTTGGGAGGCAGAGGTACTGGAACTGCTATGGGTTTGAGGCCACCCTGACACTACATAGTGAATTCCAGATCAGCCTGGGTTATAGCAAGACCATACATCAAAAAAAAAAAAAAAAGAAAGAAAGAAAAAAAAAACAGAAAAAGAAAAAAAAGTTTATGTATACTAACCCCACTTATAAACAAACTACTTAATAAAGTAACATTTTGTTTCTCTATCATATAAAATGAAATGAAAATATACATGGAAGATACAAACTTGGTAGACATAAACAGCAAGATATAAAATATGGGAAACTTCTAATTAAGTTATTGTGAATACTAACTCACAAATAACAGAATATAGAAATGTTAAAGTCTATCATTTCCAACATATACTATTAATGTCTACTCCAATTGTTGCCACCTCTGCATTTAATGAGTTTTAAATTTTAAATTTAAATATTAAATGTTGGCATCACTATATGTACAGTCAGGAAAATCTTAAGAATGGTACTGAAGGCAGGCTTTAATTATTTATTACCTCCTTGGTAAATTCCAAGCGTGATTTCATATTCAAATTTCCACCCAGTCCTCTTATAAGATTAATAATGAATTGGTCATGATCTTTGCATCCATGCAGATGGGACAAGCCATTCATCACAGTCCCAACCAAACTTGTTTCTACCACATAGTCATTCTGTTCATTAAAATTCATGGCACAGAGAGATAAAAGACAAGTATTAAACTAGGAAATATAGAACTACACAAATTTCATATGTCTTTTCCAAAATCTCACTGACAGAAAGCTTAAATTTTTTCGCTTTACATATATAGTTTGAAAATAAAAAATCATAAAAACATAATTATATATTTTGGGCTACATATGCTAGAATCTTCAAATACATGGTAAATTTACTTCCTAAACTTAAAGAATGTATGTATACATATTATTTTAAGAATAATATGAATTAATATAAAAATAGTTGTTCATGGGGCTGGAGAGATGGCTTAGCTGTTAAGCGCTTGCCTGGGAAGCTTAAGGACCCCAGTTCAAGGCTCAATTCCCCAGTACCCATGTAAGCCAGATGCATAAGGTGGCACATGCATCTGGAGTTCGTTTGCAGCGGCTGGAGACCCTGGCGTGCCCATTCTCTCTCTCTCTCTCTCTCTCTCTCTCTCTCTCTCTCTCTCTTCTCTCTCTCTCTCTGCCTCTTTCTCTCCCTGTCTGTCACTCTCAAATAAATAAATAAAAATAAACAAAAAAATTTTTAAAAAATAGTTGTTCATTTCTCTGATAAAGAAACTGGAGGTGAAAGCTAGATTGATGGTTTTACAGGAAATGGCAGAAGCTAAGAAAGCAGGTTTACAAACTTAAATAAAAAGCAATTAAGAGGACTAAGGAAGCAGCACAGTGGCAGGGCACTTGCCTACTATGTGTGAAGCCCGAGGTGCAATTCTTAGTAACGCGCCAGGATTTTAGTTGTTTTATTTATTTTTTTGCTTTAATTTTAACAGAATTTTAATAAAGCTTTTGGACTTAGGTCATACATATGGATTTACCTGTAGGCCTCTGGGACCTGATAATTGCCCAGGAATTCACATGAAAAATAATTATTTTTCTTTCAATACATATTTACCAAGAGCCAATCATGCATTACAATCCATATATGGTGCTATTTAGTTTAAAAAATGTAGATAAAATATATCCCTTGTCTTCACGGAACTCTAGCCTAAAGGAGGGAGCAGTTACAAGCTCTGAAAAGAGCTACACAGAAGAATGGGGGGGGGGTGAGAAAGACTTAACTCACACAAAAGGTTTCAAGCCCAGTTGAAAACTAAGACGGGTAAGCTATTAACTGAAGAATGAGCTCTACCTGGCCAAGGAGAGAATAAGGCCCAGCAAAGGAAAACTTAATACACCTACAGAATTGAAACAAATAGGCTTGCAGAAAGCAAGGCATCAGCAGTTTATGTCACAGAAGTCAAGACAGACCAGGACACAGAACCACATCCCTGATAAGGACTGCATTTTTCAAAGATCGTGCTCCTTGGACAATAAAGAATCATGGAGGAAAAGATGAATGGGAAGAATTGCAAGAAGGGAAGGGAACAGTAAATCAAGCTGACTAGGTCACACTAAAAGAGTTCTAGGATTTGAATGTGAGATAAAGAACATATTTTCCTCTAGACTATATTATCTTCTGAGCAAATAGGGGAAAGTAAAGTTCTCCTTATAAATGAAATGCCAGCACTTGACTAGGGATCCGTGATGACATTATCCCAGGATCTAAGCATGACAAACAAAGAAAACAAACACATCTTAAAATGAAACAAAAGCAGGGGCTTGACCTCCTTTGGGGTGTGAACATGAAAATGCTCCACAGGCTCATGTTTTGAGTGCTTAATCTCCAGCTTGTGTCATTAGTCTGAAGGTCATTGAGCCTACAAAGGTGAGGACTGGGTGGTAGAAACAGGTAACTGAAGACAGACCATTGAGAGTTCTACCAACCTGGTTCTTGCCTGCTTTCTCTGCTTCCTATCTGCCCACACCATGAGGAACCATGGTGTAAGGAGCCTTGACAGCAAGCTCCCACGGCCATAAACTCCACAAACTGAGCTATGTCTTCCTTGCTATCAGGGACTAACACTGAAAACATAAGTCAAAAGAAACCTTGAGTCCTTTAACTTAATTCTGTCAGATAATTCCTTAGAGTAGCACAAAAGTAACTAACTCATACAAGCTATAAACATCAACAGTTATTTTCCAACTGCATCTTTTGTGTGTACTCTATGAATTACCAATCTTACCTTGTCATCATATCAAACCTCTTCATAGACATAAATATATCCTACCTAGTATTGCATTCTCATTCTAGCTTTCACACAGATACCAAAAGGAGACAAGTAGATGATCTCAGTATATCAGCATTGGGGAGGTTCTGAATATGTTACATTAATAAAATAACTATCAAAAAGGTAGGACAGTGTAGATAGCAGGGATCTAATCACAGATACTATAATTTAGTCACTATTCTATTAATATCATATATGGTTCTAGGAACACAATTAAGATGTCCCTGGTCTCAAGGTTCTTCCACTTGAATTCTAAGTGATAGTAACAGTATTGTTGGTAGGTGTTGTTTAATGCTATAAGGGCATGTAGGGGAGATAACTTAGTCAGTTGGGGGACAGAGAAAATAGTTCTTTCACTGAGATCTCTGGGGAAACCTACTTCATTTGTACTATTTCACCACAAAATCCTATTCCTCCAACTTTCATCTTTACAAAGTAAAAAACTTGATAAAACCATAGTACCATCTCCATTTCTCCATTGGTTTTTGTTTAATACCAAAGTATCGACTTCTAGACCAAGTTATGATCAAGAATCATATTTTCAAAAAGCCACTGATATTTCTTGTTTTATATATGTTTAAATTTTTCATAAAGTAAGTAACAGAAAAGTCATTAAATTTTTGAAAACAACATGTAGTATATCCAAAATCCCCTAGTGGTCTTTTCATGCTGGACTTCTATTTATGCTTCAAATTAAAAATCAGCTGTGAGGGCTGGGGATATGGCTCAGTGGATAATGAGTTTGACACGCAAGTGTAAGTGCGTGAGTTTGGATCCCCAAACCCACAGAAAAGCCAGACACTGTAAAGCAAGCAACTGTAATCCCAGCACACTTATTGTGAGACGGCGGGTAAGAGACCCTGCTTCAAAAAAGATGAACAGAAAGGACTGACACCCAAAGTTGCCCTCTGACCTCCAAACACGTGGCGTGCATGTGTACACCTGCATTCCTACACAGGAACATGCAAACACACATCTCACATACACACACACCAAAAGAAATTATTATCTCATTTTTAAACTGTTTCAGACAGCAATATTCTATATTCACCAGGTTGTGTTATGATGGTCTATTTATGTGGCATTTTCCTATAAGAGATAAATCTCCTCTCAAGGAAATGAATGATCCTAGTGATCTTCACCTCTCAAAATTGCTCTAGTATCATGTCTGACATATACTATCCAACTCATTTTTAAGTAACAAATGTTTCAAACACTACTGTAAAAAAAACTTACTATCACTTTTCTACATTAATAAGAGCTTAATAAAGTAACATGATACACATGTAGGTATTTATTGAAAGTAAGATAGTTTAGCTAGTGAGAAAAAGAATTTCCAATATTCAAAAAATTTAAGTAAGCCAGGAAGGATATAGAGGGAAAAAATTCTTTCAGACTAAAAACATGATAGGAAAAGGAATGCCAAAAGATATGACAGAGAAAACAACGACATCTACCCCTCACCCCACACAAAAGTTCCAACAGAGCTGGACCACAATGCAGCAAAATGTACACTTCACTCTTTCTTTTTTTATTTTTTTTTATTTGCAGAGACAGATAGATACAGAAAGAGAGAGAAAATAGGTGCACCAGGGCATCTAGCCACTGCAAACTAACTCCAGATGCATATGCCACTTTGTGCATCTGGCTTTATGTGGATACTGGGGAATCAAAGTCTGGTCATTAGGTTTTGCAGACAAGTGCCTAAACTGCTAAGCCACCTCTCCAGCCCCACACCTCAGTCTTTTAATCACATGTTTCACAATAGGGGTTAACTATGAAGGTACAGCGAACCTACCTGCTTTAAAACCCACTGCAGAGCATTAGTAAAGTAATCGCCAATCCAACCTTCAAGGCTGCTTCTATATTCCACAGGTTGATTCCTCAGCCATGATCTTACCAGAGAATTAACGTCTGTCTCTTCATCACTAAACGATCAACAGAAGCAAATGACATGAGTTATTTAGGGAAAAAAAAAAACACCTGTCACCTTATAGTAAATATATCCATGTCTAACAAGCATTATTTCATACACAAATTTTATCTGCACACAAGAGTTGGCTTTGGTTTCTCTCTCTCTCTCTCTTTCTCTCTCTCACTCTCTCTCTCTACATATATATATATATATATATATGTTATATGAATAGAATTCCTTTTCACTATTTAAAAGTTCCCATTTGAACTATTTATATAGCAAATGCTCAAAAAATATCAGCCAAAGGAATGAATGAAATGTAAGAGGTCCAAGATAGACACATGTAACTTAATAGAGTTACTCTATGCTATATTTTCAATGAAATCATACATAATCATTATGCCTCTTGCAGCAAATTACTGCTTCACCAACACTTTTAGAATCCTCTGCAGCAAGAGCTGATGATTTTTATTTGATGGCACTTGACTTACTACTTATTTCAGTTATATTCTAAAAAAACTTTTTATTCTTTTATTGTTTATTTCCTCTACTTCACAGCATGTCCCAAAATGACAAGCCCTTCCCTTAGTTTTACTCATTCCTTACTGTCTTTCCTTGAATGCCTAAAATAATGCCAAATACATAATAAATATTAAATAAGCATTTAAAATTTTACTCACAAACTTATATTATATTGCAACTTATAAGATTATAATATACACTGAGTAGTGATAAACTGTAGGTAAATGCTGTACTAAACTATAAACCTAAAATATATTATCTTTAATAAGCAATACTTTAAGTCAAATGAAGTTCATAACTAAATTGACATGAATGTTTCTCTACAACATTAACAGAGAAATAAGCAATTAAGTAATTTTAAGACATAATCTAAACCAAAGTAGTTATGTTGCTCTCATTTACTATGTAAAATGACTTCAAATGGTCCTAAAAGAGTCAAGCATTTTATAAACATAATTTCAAACAGCAGAATAGAATAAGTACTTTACAAACATAAATTCAAAAGGCAATATAAAACTACCTAATCTATGTCAAACTATTACTCATTTTGGAAAACGAAAATAGCACAGATGTCCATACTTTGGTATATGACTATGTATATGAAATCTAAAATGAGTTATTACTTATTATATTTTTCTCTTTAAGCATCTTTTAAAAATTATATTATTTAGAATTCTGTGATATACCTAAACTGCTGAAATAATTCAATGGAAATAAAATATGACTCTAAATAAATTAAAATACAAACAAAAACAATTCATCATAAATAGGACAAGTACTTATACATAATTCATACCATTCATACTTTACATAGCTATAAAATTAAAACAATAATTGAAGTATATTCTTCTATGTATTATACATGCATGTATATATGTACATATGTATATACATACAGAAATGATCTATAGGTTACCTAAGAAATATCATTCCCATCCTAGATATTGTGGCTGGTGAGGCACAACTTAAATCATGAGTTTCAAATACAAAGTTAACATTTGGGCCAAACTGAATCCTTTCTCCACTGGGCATAGTGAGCAGTCGATTATCATCCAGAACAGAATTGAGAGATTCTATCCATTCAGGGTCAATATCACCATCACAGATTATCCATGAGCTAATATCTATTTCCAAAACACAAGAGTGGAGATTTTTTAAATGCATGTGCACACACAGTGCAATGATAATATCTAAATGTAAGGAATACACTATCTTTTATTATTTAGAACTAAGTCCATCTTAACATAAAAAATAATGGTGAACAAGCTGAATATTTCCATCTGAATGTGAACTAAAGATATGCTAGGGACCCTAGGGGCAACCCTGCTTTTCAAAGCTCAATTATAATATATGTGCTACTTATTTACCTGTAAACACTACAAAATTGATAATGTCCCTTTCAAAAGTGGTATGTCCAAGTAAATCTCAAAACTCCACAGAGGAGGGCCCCAGGAAAATGGGAACAGGGGAGAGGAAATAAAAGAGTACAATCTGTTAATAAATAAATAAATGCTTTTAGATAATAAAAAAATAAGTAGTGTGTCAAAGTAGCAGATGCATTCATGACCTCATAGTGGATGACACTACACAAAAGAACTCTATAAATGTAAAAACAAATCAAAATGATGATATCACAACAGAAGAGGGACTATCAGGAGGAGACAAAGTATATGGTGGTGAGGATTATGATAAGAATATATTGTGTATATGTATGGAGGTTGTTAATAAAAAGTTTAAAAAATAAAAATAAAATTGGTGTGTAGATTGATATTTCTATTACCATGAGATTCCTATAAAATAGACTCTACCTATGCTGTGAGAATATATACATATATATTACATATTATACATATATACATATGTATACATATATATACATATATGCCTGCTATGTACATTCTCCATTAGAAAAAATAGGAAACTTGTTTTTCAGTGCCCTGAATAAGCAATACACACTGACTGCTGTTATTTTCTAAATATATCAAAAAAAATCACCTCAAAGGAGTAACAGTGAGAAAGTTGTGAATAACAGTGAATGTAAGCTTTTTAAGAACATATTTTATCTACATTTTCTAAAATAAGAGTGGTACAAACTGTACTTAGACCTTTATTCAAAGAGCAAAATGTCATCAATAAAAGTGTGAGAAATAAAGTAGCATTTGATCTTCACTTAATGTGATATTATGCAGAAAATTCATTGATAAGCCCTTGCAATGTTTTAGAGTTCTAAATATCTATACACTACCTTAGAAAAATATTAATTAAATAAGACCTGGTTAAAAAAAGGAGTTAATTTTAATTATGAACAAAACTTCTTTTAAAAATAAGTCAAGGCTACAAGAAGGCCTACACTTATTAAATTCTCTCTAAAATAATAGTAGTTATCCCATTTATCTGGTGCTGACTTCACACTCCGTTGGAGAATTTGCTTCTCCTTTTCAGATGGACGCAGATCTTGAGGACAGAATCAGCCCATCACACCCCACCAGGACCCCAGCTGAAACAATAGAGTAAGTGGGGAAATAAGCAAGAGTGGTGATTTCTTGGTGAACTTGGTACCAGCACAAGGGTGAAGGAGAGAGACACAGAGAACACTCAACTCCTACCAAACCAGATATCCAGAGACACAGAGGCTCCCAAGACCTCATCACTGAAGCAGACCTAAAACAAACCCAACATGGCTCAGGGAAATTTGTGGAAGAGAAGGCGGAAAGATTGTTAGAGCCACATGTTGTGACATTATGCACAGAGACATTGCCTCTGACAGATAACTGATAGCTAACCCCACAATGCACTTCCCACATTCCCCAACAAGGAGGGTCCCTGCGGAGGGGGGAGGACATGGAGGAGGCTAATATGGTTACCAACATGGCTGTATACACACTATGTAGATAACTGATAACTAATAATAATAATAAAAGAAAGTCAAGGGCTTCGGAGATGTCTCAGTTAAAGGCACTTGCTTGCAAAGCCTGCCAGCCCAGGTTTAATTCCCCAGTATCCGTGTAAAGCCAGATACACACATGGCACATGTGTCTGGAGCTCAACTGTAGCAACAAAATCTCATGTCACACCCATTCTCTCCCTCATCAATAAATAAATATAGAAAAAAAAGTCAAGAATAGATAGGAGTCTGTTTACCATGACAATTTCCAAAATTATTCATACAAATGCATACAAGTTGATATTTTAGTAGTACTCAGATATACAATTAAAGGCATGAGGGTTGCAGAGATGGCTTACTGGTTAAGGCACATGCATGCAAAGCCAAAGGACTCAGGTTCAATTTCTCAGGACCCACATAAGCCAAATGCACAAGGTGGTAAAAACATCTGGAGTTCATTTGCAGTGGCTGAAGACCCTGCCGTGCTCATTCTCTCTCTCTCTCTCTCTCTCAAATAAATAAATAAATAAATAATATATATTTTTGCAGTAATTAAAGTGACAAGCATTATTTCAACTAAGTAATTAAAGATTTTATCTGAATTCAGTCAGTTAGTTATGAATTATAATTTCATAAAGTTGCTCTGAGTTCTGATTATACTAAAAGTTGTGAGGTATAAAGTGTAAGTGAAAATGATAGCATGAGCTAGCCATGGCTGGTGGAGGTATATGCTTATTATCCAAACATACTAGAGGCTGAAGTGGAAAGATCCTGAGTCCCAGACCAGATCAGACTATAGACTGAGATTCTGTCTCAGATAAACAACAAAAAATAAATTGCTTAGTAAAATATCAAAAGAGTATCATTAGAAGGTAGTTTATGGTTGTAAGAATGGCTTTATAAGAACAGCATTATAGACGGGTTCTATTATCCTCTACGAATTATTATACTAAAAAAAAAATGAATTACATAGCAGAAACCAACCTTGAGGTTCACGAACTACTTGGCGAGCACTATTAGTCAAAACACCATCAGACCATTCCCTTGTATCCATGTCAATATGGCCTAATAATTGATGTCTAGGCATAGCTTTGGGATTCATAGTATATTGTTTTACTACTTTGCCAATTTTACCAAGTGCTGCCCTTAGCATTCTCCACAGGGTAGATTTTCCAGCACCACTTGGGCCAACAATGACAACTCCCATCCTCTGGCATAACTGTTCATATAATTCTAAAGCCTTCTTGATCTAGGAAAAAAGGAACAGGTTCATAAGTGATTTGTCATAGTCAATCATACTCAGTTCTACTTTCATTCTTGAAAACACCTATTCTATTCAAAACATATAAATTAAGCCTTTGATTTCTCCAAGGGAAGATAAAACCTCAGAATACTGGCTAAAAAGTAAATATGAACAGATTTATTTACAAATGTGATATTTGAAGTCAATATTTGTTTAAAAAAGATACTTTCCATGAACATGACAGCTTATGTCCTTTATTATATTTATTCATTTGTTCATTCAAATATATTATTTTATTCACTTACTAATTCATATTATACTCTTCTACAGTAAAATTCAAAGGAAATATACATTGTGGACACATATCTGTGCTACTAAAAGAGACCCACTAAGGAATTTCTAAGAAATTATCAAAATGCAGCTAAATCATATATAATCAATTAGCAAAAGCATATATGTTGGATCTATTACACATCAGATGTTATGATAAAATCCAGAAATAAAATGAGGAGTAAAAATGCATATGGAGCCTGGTGTGGTAGCGCACACCTTTAATCCTAGCACTAGGGAGGCAGAGGTAGGAGGATTGCCATGAGTTCAAGGCCACCCTGAGACTACATAGTGAATTCCAGGTCAGCCTGGACCAGACTGAGACCCTACCTCGAAAAACCAAAAAAAAAAAAAAATACATATGGATGTTGTCTTTCATGGACATTACTAGCTGGTCAGACAGAATCAATACTAATCAAACACAAATTACATATTAAGTATGTATACAGTATAATAGGAGTAATGAACCATATAGCAAGAGGTCTTAGAGACTGGTGATATGGTTCAGTCAATAAAGTACTAGCATGTGCACCCTCACACACACATACATACACACATGCATGCACAGTACACACATCTGCCAAAAAAACTCAAATAAAAACAGCTCCTAATCAAGGCTTTAATATCCATGAAAGAAGCAAGTGAGATGTTGAAAGATGAAAAGTAAATTGAAAGATGAATAATACATTCATAAGGATTAACTAGGAAAAGACATTATAAAACATTCCTGGTAGCTACCTGATTGGGTACAATTTCATAATTGGCCTCCTCAAAGACTTGCTTCAATGCGGCACTTAATTCCTCGTATTCTACTTCCTTAAAGTCAATGCCAGGAAACACATCTTTAATCAGTGCATCAAAGCGGGTGCAATCAGCAAATGTGAACTTTGACATTGTGTTAAGCCGCAGTGCTTGTACCACAATATGACTTTCATTGGCTACAGGAAAAGTATCATTTGAAGATGATTTTATCAATTTAATGACAAGAAAAAAGGTCTTAAGTAAGCAACATATTGGATATGCTTTATTATAATTAAGAGATGTGCTAGAAACATTGCAGGACATATAAAAACACATTACGTTCTGAGAAATTGGTGCACTTTTTATTTAGCTGCAACAAGACAGGTGTCACTCAATTTCTGAAATCTTTCCATAAGATTCGAACCCTCATGTACCCAGGTTTTGATCATAAAACTATCTTCATTTTATAATACTTTACTTTTTAATAGAACAACTCTATAAAGTAGGTAAAAATAAAAGTATTTCTTATTACTTCAACTTTACATTGTGAACGTTAATTCTCCAAGGTTCACATGACTTGCCTGAGAAGTGGTAAGTGTTACACTGGGATGAAAGTCAAATAAACCCATTAGAGATTAAGTATCTCTCTAAAAATACCACTATGACTTACCACAAGTTTTTCTAAAATTAACAAACTGAGAAGCAACCTTTGATAAGCCTTAATAAAAAATGGTGCACAAAACCACTCTTAGTCCAAATGCAAACATTCACTGTCAGGGTCTTATTTCCAAGGACATTAGGGGATAACTGATAAGAATACACAGGCAAAGAAATTATAGTTGGTCTGGTATTTCCTCTGTGACTTCTTAATATCACTATGTTTAAACATAAATAAAAAGGCTTGTATCTGTTCTAGCCCTTATTTCAGGCACTTAAATAACTCATAAGCCATCTTTATTTACCAAAGTATGATTTGAATCTTTTTTTGTTTGTTTTTTAGTTTTTCAAGGGTCCTGTATTTGCCAGGGCTGACCTGGAATTTGTCTCAGGCTGGGCTTGAACTCACAGCAACTGAATATTTATTTAGAAATCATCAAAGATAAAATTAGAACAGCCAGGCATGGAGGAACACACCTTTAATCCCAGCACTCATGAGACCGAGGTAGGAGGATCACTATGAGTTTAAAGCCAGCCTGAGACTACATGGTGAATTCCAGGTAAGCCTGGGCTACAGTGAGACCCTATGCAAAAAAAAAAAAAAAAAAAAAAAAACTAGAATAATTATCTAAACATTTCACAAAATAACTATCTACTCTTATGTATGTCAATCTAGTTGGAAATCTCAACTTCTTTTTTTAAGATGTACACTTTGATCATTTCAAATACAGCCAGGTTATTTCATGTGCTTCTTTTCATGACTTTAGTCTTTCGTTTTCACATTGTTTAACTTAGTTCTTAATGGCAACCTGAAAATGCCGAAAATATAGCCTTTTCAGAAGACACACATAGAGGGACAAGAGATATTTATTTTATATAAGTGAAAATGAATTTATTTTTATGAGCAAAGTATAATATGTGCCTATGCTGACAAAAAATTAATTATTAAATAAAAATTTTAATAGTTACATAAATAAAGAATGTGAAACATCTTTTTCTTTTTTTCATTTTTTTTTTTTTTTTTTTTTTTGGTTTTTTGAAGTAGGGTCTCACTCTAGCCCAAGCTGACCTAGAATTCACTATGAAGTCTCACACCTGGCTGTGAAACATCTTTATAAAACATCAATAGTATTAATAGACACTAACCATTCTGCAGAGTGGAGCTTAACCAGTGCCTCCTCACTTTGAAGGTGAGACAGGTTTATAACCACAAAGCAGGGAACAGGGACAATAATAAGTTTACAGTAGAGAAAACAGACCCACACCTCCTTCACCACAGATGAAAGGTAGCACCATCAGTGATGTCACGTGATTGGCCAATACTGTTGATACAGTGTGATGAACACAGCATGCTCCCTGTGCCTTATTCCTTCCAAGCATTCAAACCCAATCTTGCCATGGTATACTATATATACTGTCTTTTGAAAGGTAAAATCCTCAAGGTGTTTCTAAAGTTTCTGTTAAGACCAGACAACCCCTCATCTCTGCTACATACCTCTGAGTGCAATCATCCACTGTATTTTAAGCAGTCACTGGGTGATTTGTGTTTGTTTATGTGTTTGTTTGAGGCAGGACCTCATTATGTAACCTAAGCTGGCCTGGAACCAAGATCCTGATCCCTCAGCCTCCTGACCAGCAAGATTACAGGCATGATTCACCATACCTGGTGTCACAAGGTGGGTAAAAACACAGGTGGATTTGACATGTCTTTCATGTATCAGAACTGTTTCATCCTTAATGTACATTTAAAAATTCATATAGTTCATCAGGTTAAAAACTAAAGAAAGTCAAGATAAAACTGAGCCTTGTTTTAAAAGCAATGTAACAAAATTATTTCACTAACATGGGACAAATATACAGGAAAATGTATGATGTTACCAATATGCAAACTAGGTAGGATATACAGAACTCTACAACCATTCCATAAATACAAAATTCTTTTAAATTAAATCTTATTTTTAAATTAGTTATAAGAATAATCAATCATACCATTCTGTTTAGTGCCATTTTTCTTCAACTGTCTAAGAAGATTTCCACTTCCTCTCAGAACTGTCTTCAAAGCTCTCAAACCCCAATCATAATGTTGCTGAGGTGTCAAAAGTTCCCTGAAATAAAGATGTGGAAATAATAATTTCTGTAAGAAATTCTTTTAATCATCACATCCGAAGAAGTATAAAAGACAACTACTGACACATACACATTAAGGCTGATATTCCACTAATTTATGTAAGAGTCAGTCACTCAAGTACACTATTAAAGGAAGATGGCTCTCAAGGATCAGATAAACAGGCCATGAATGAGCCAATTATCTTAATGAAGATACTCAGTGACATCTACCTGTTACCTTTATTCCTAAAATCTTTGATCAATCTATCTTACTCTCCTATCTCTGACACTGCCTAGTTCTACATTATCTCTTAGGTGATCTTACAGTCAATCTTGGCTGCAGAGATGCTTAGCAGGTAAGGCATTTGCCTGAAAAGTCAAAGGACACAGGGTCCATTCCCCAGGACCCATATAAACCCAGATACACAAGGTGATTCATGCATCTGGCATTTGTTTACAGCAGCTAGGGCCCTTTGTGCCCATTCTTTCTCTCTCTCTCACACACACACACACAATAATAAATAAAAACAAAATATTTTTTAAAAATCAATCTCTATTATGAACATGTATAAATATATTATGATTGACTGCCTCAGAATGACTGTAGCATTGAGTGGAAAATTAGATCAGTAAGAGTCATTTAACTAGAACATTGCAATGGAAATATTTTGAAGAAAAAATTTTTCCAAATTTATGACAAGAAAAATAATAATTTTAATCCATGTGTTTATATTATTCAAAGTAAAATCTTTAAAATCCAGACTATAAGTACAACAAAAGCACAACATAAAAATCATTCTGGGCTGGAGAGATGGCTTAGCGGTTAAGGCGCTTATCTGCGAAACCTAAGGACTCATGTTTAACTCTCCAGGTCCCATATAGCCCCACACACGATGATGCAATCATGCAATGTTGCACATGCACACAAGGGGGCACACATGTCTCAAGTGTGACTGAAGTGCAGGAGGCCCTGGTGCACCAACTCTCTCCACCCCCCTTTTTCCACATTAAAAAAAAAAAAGGCCAGTCTGTTGGGCTTGCCAAAAAAAAAAAAAAAGAAAAAAGAAAAGAAATCATTCTGTAATTAAATTGGGAAATGTTTAAGTTAAAGCATAATCAACCACTGGAAATACAAAATGTACAATATTTAAAATGGAAGAACTCACCTAGACAGGTTGAAAATAGCAACCAATTTTCTGCCCAGTTCCTTAGCATCCTTAAAGCCTTCTGAATACAGAATCACTTCCGCAATAAGTTCATTGTCTGGACGAGACATGGCTACTGGCCTAAAAAGCTGTTTAAGATTATCTGGCAATTTCTGCCTTCCTCCATAGCCTTTTCCAGCAGGATTCATAGTGATAAAAATCCCAGAATTTGAATTTATTTCTACCTGAAATATTGAGAATACAGACATCAAAGACTTAAAATTATATAATGCCAAGGGTTGTTTTATTGTATTGTGTTTCTACAATTCAGTTCTATATCTTAGCAAAAAATAACCTAAAATTTAAGAATCAATATTTTTTAAATATCTTTTTTAATTTTTATTTATTTATTTGAGAGTGACAGAGAAAGAGGCAGACACACAGAGAGAGAGAGAATGGGTGTGCCAGGGCTTCCAGCCACTGCAAACGAACTCCAGACACGTGCACCCCCTTGTGCATCTGGCTAACATGGATCCTGGGGAACTGAGCCTCGAACCAGGGTGCTTAGGCCTTCACAGGCAAGCACTTAACCGCTAAGCCATCTCTCCAGCCCAAGAATCAATATTTTTATAGAATAGTTTTCAGTCATGATCAGGGTTTGTATTTTTTGAGACTGAAAGTATAAGAGAAGATAATTTGAATTTTTACTCATTGAACATATGCATATTAAATATTTCTTTGTGCTAGGTACTTTGCTAAGGACAAAGGAACTACTGATGTCAATAATGCTCAAGCTCTTCTGGAGCAGACAGTCTTTGTACGAAAAGATGAATATCATAGAGAGATGAAAGAGTATGTTATGGAGGCACTTAGTAGGAGCATTTGCAACACAACATTGAGAACAGAATCTAGATGATAATGTGTAGTCCATGAAGAGGCACTCAGCAAGAAGAAATACCTGGAGAAGGAAAGGCAAGGTTACTGGCTATAAAGGGAAAAAACAGAAAGAGCAGCAAGAGTTGGGAGGAAAGATAAATCAAAAGAAAACCTGGTTATATTTTAATAATTATTAAAATGGAAAAGATGGGACTGTGTAAACCAATAGGAACCCATAGAAGGAAAGCTGAAGCTATTACATGGGGTGAGGGTGGTAACTCAACAGAAGGTCCTAAAAAGCAAACCCACACACAGCAGGAAGACTATGTAGAGCTAGAAAAAAGAATAGCTCTTCCTTTCTAAAAGAATGAAAGGATTCATTTTTGGTCTGCTTCAGTGATGAGGTGTTGGGGACCTCTGAGGCTCTGGCTCTCTGATTTGGTAGGAGTTGATTTTTCTCTGTGTTGATCTCCTTCCCCCTTCTGCTATTATCCGGTTCATCAGGACATCAGCACCTTTGCTTGTTTCGCCAATTTTCCTTAGTTTCAGCCGGGGCCCTTTGGAGGTATGATGGGGTGGCTCTCTCCTCAGGGAAATTTTGTGGAAGAGGGGGTGGAAAGAATGTCAGAGCCATATGTTGGGTCATGATATGCAGAGACATTTATCTTACACATAACTGTGGGCTAACTCCACAATGCATGACCCGTATACCTTAACAAGGAGGGACCAAGGGGAGGGGGTAGGTCACGGATGAGCCTAATAATGGTACCAAACTGACTGTATTTGCTGAATACAAAACTAACTAATAAAGAAAAAAAGAAAAAAATTAAAAAAGAATGAAAGGAAAGGAAATATGAAAGAAAGTAAATTTTGATAGAAGAGAGAAAATTATCATTTAATAAAGTCATGCTTCTTTATCAAGAGCTTTATCACGTAAACAATAGCACTGAAGAACAGGTCACACCTTCTGGGGTTACCAAATTAATACTGTGAAAATGGTACTATGGAAAATAGGGTAAGAGTTCTTGTAACTTTTGGTATGTTCAGCATCACATAATATATATTAAAATTTACATTTTCTATAAAAACAAGTTTTAACTGTAATTAAATTAATTGCATATCTCCTCTGGGGAGAAGTAAAGAGCAGACAAGTAAGTGTTTATATTGAATTGAACACTATAAAGAACTGATTATTCTATTTAACATTCATATAAAATAGTGACTAAAAACATGTGATGGCAGAATTAGAAAACCTGGAATCAATTCCTAGATGCCCTACTTTGTTGAAGTCCTAGTATCTTCATCTATAAAGTGGAAAAAATTAACAAATAATAGTACTTATTCCAAAAGGCTTAAGTATTAAATGATACACTGTAATAAAGCACTGTATGCAAGAGCCAACACAGACATCTTCACATTTACAATATGTAACGGAATACAAACGTTATTGTAACTGACTTATTTGATAATGAATATTTAAGGATGAATAGTACAAGTGTAAGAAAAAGAACCTGCAGATAATTCATAGGTAAAAGACTATCAGAGTGGGCGCAGATTAGAAACAGCACTTCTAGAAGAAGTGAAGAGAGTAAATGTATGAGCAACAGTGAAGAAGTGCTATAAAGTGTTCTCTACCTCTTTACCAAGCAGCTCACAAACGGTTCTATGATTCTTCAAAGCATCTTGAATTGTCTGGATTTGCATAGACACTGCTGACAGGACAGATTCTTCTAGTCTATTAAATTCATCAAAACAACCCCAGGCCCCACACTTCACCAGACCAACAAAAATTCGCCCCATTGACTTCACATCGATACCCTTAAAAATACAATGAAAAGTATTTTCATTAAAATGTAATTAAAATCTCTAAAAATAACTTAATATTTTACTATGTATAATTAATCATTTCACCCATCAATGCTTTTTTTGCTTTGAAAAATAGGGATTAATCCAGGTATAGCATTGCACATCTATAATCCAAACACTTAGAGGCTAAGACAGGATAAAAGGCTATCTAGAAAGATTCTGTATAAAGAAAAGGAGGGGGTGGGAAGTATGGTTTAAAAAAAAACTATTAAGATGGGTGTAGTGGCATATGCCTTTAATGCCAGCACTCTGGAGAAAGGCAGAGGTAGGAGAATCATAGTGAGTTCAAGACCAGACTAATAATACACAGTGAGTTCCAGATCAGCCTTGGTGAGAGCAAGGCCCTATATGTGGGGAGGGGTAGGGGGCAACAGTTTCAAAACTCAGTGTAATATCAAGGAATTAAAATGATCTCAGAATCAATGAGATGTAGGATTTAATTTTAGTAATTAAGTCAAAATAGAAAACTTATATCAAATGTTTTAAAAAGAGTAATTTAAAATGAATTTAAGATTTTTTCATTTTCTACTCAGCATTATACTTACTTAAAACTTTTTTTTCCCCTAATGTAACATAAACCTTCATTACACACTTAAAGAAATTACTTCACAATAATTCTCCTTGGAAAACTTTCAGATATAGACTATGTACAGCCTCATTATGTTCTACCTTCTGATTAAAACAAATTCTATATCCAAATGATTTAAAAACTGAATGTTGTAACGTAGACCTGAGGCCTGGCACATAAAAGTCTCAGGAAGAAGGATTTCTTAGCCTACAGTTTGTAACCAACATGGGCAAAATTGCAAAACATCTCAATCAATACATAAATGAGTTAATGAATAAATAAATGCATGTGGATTACAAAAGAGTACTTCATATGAATATTCATGAAAGGTAATCCTAACATTTAATCCAGAATTACTTATTTTGATAGTTATTTTTTGTACCTCATCACAATTAAACACTAAAACTTGTCTTCCAAGAAGTCCACCTAAAGCCTTTACTGATTCAGTTTTCCCAGTTCCAGCAGGTCCGTAAGGATTTCCACCAAGACCCATCTTCATGGCTTGCGTTAGAGTTAGGTAGCACTTGTCTGTCAATGGAGTATAAACAAGCTTGGGAGCATTACCCTACAAAGGGAAATGTAATATTAGAACATTCATCTTCTAGTCCACAAATACTACTGATAATACATTAGGAGAAACATAGCCTTTTTTCTGATAGACTAGGCACTAGGCCACAGAAATATGGATGCTACCTTGCATGCCGTGGCAGGACTAGAATCTACATCTGATCCAGGCTCACCCAAGATGGCTATAAGTAACAACTCCTCAGCAGAAGTTTCCTGCTTCTTCCTCAGCTTAGCGCATCTGTGCACTGGCGCTTCCTGAGTCAGCAGCTTGAATTTACCAATCACACACCTGACACACCTGAATCTGATGATAAGGCTCATCCTAACTGTGTGGTTTATCCATATAAACAAGCCTAAGCCACAAGTATGAGCTCTCTTTGGCTCTTAGCCCCTCTTGGCCCTTGGAACTCTTGACTCCTGGCCCATCTTATAGGTCTTGGTTCCTCCTCGGCTTTCCTGCTAGCCTTCTCTCTTGAGCCTAACTCTCCCTAAAATAAATCTCATAATTCATAATTTGCCCTTCTCTGAATCTATGTTTTCATTCTTTGATAACTTAGACAAGGCCCCAAAGCTGCAGCTGATGGGCCTTGGGTCGCCTGCATCTTTATGAAGATCTAATCCCCACCCTCAAGACTTAACTCCTTAATCATTACAATTACACATGAAATAAAGTGTCAAATTCTAGTTAAAAAGCTAAACAGGCAACAAACAAGTTAAATCTTTTCACATAGAAAAAAAATCCAAAAAAATTTAAATGAAAAGCAACTTTTAACAGTACAAACTGAAATAAAATTTAGATATTTATCAAGCATGTATTGCACTATGTCTTTAATTACCATGGCATTAAGTTTCTGAATAGTCCCTCATGTTCCTAATATTGGAACAAAATGAGAAAGGTAGAGAGTAACTGAGGAAGACACCGACATCAGCCGTCAACCTGTCACATGAACATGTACTCACACATGTACCCACAGAGAAAATACTGTAGCACCTTTACAATTGTGGTACCCTTTTCTAAGAAGGCCCAAACTAAACTGCTTCCACTGAAGTTTCCTCCATTCAATTCTCCTTGGATTAAAGATTATTTAAGGTTCAATACAAATGTCACTTAGTGAAATAGTACATTTTAGAGAATTCAGCAAAATATTAATAATTCAAAATTTTTATTTAAAATGCTATTTTTTATATAACACCTTTTAACTTTTGATGCAAAAGAAGATTGTAATATAATAAGGATACTGAAATTACTACTGAAATAAAAATAATTCCTTTTCTAGCAGCAATTTCCTTTAAGTAATTTCAAACTGGAAAAAAATCAAACATTTTTTGCAACAGTTCATACCTGGTACTCATAAGTATACTGAAGTTCAGAATCCACCATTTGAACATAACAAGTGTCATCACTTTTCATGTAGAATCTAACTTGTTTTTTCCAAGCCCAGTCTTCAGTTGTATGAACTTGAGCTTGGTTCAACTGCTTCACCACATCAATATTATGAATAATGTCAAGAATTAGTGCTTTAAGTTTAAGCTCCAAAATGCCTGATTCTATGCACAAATAAACAGGAAAAATATTAACTGGCAAGCTGTGCACTTTATGAGTACAAATGAGATTTAAAAGAATCTAAGTGGTACTTTCATGATACACCTGAAGAGTAAAATAAATCATGCATGCCAATTAAAAAAACAGCAAGAAATTAGAAAAATTACAAAAATGAGAGCATGAAGAGTCCTAGTTCCTTACCAAGGGAATAAACACACTCCAACCTGTTTATCTCTCTAAATTCAATTTTAATGAAAGTAGAAAAAAGTGCATTGACCTGAAAGTTAAGATTTTGAAAAATAAAGAATACCATATAAGGGGGCGCACACATCTGGTGTTCGTTTGCAGTGGCAAGAGGACAAGAAATAGAATTTTTTAAAGCAGTGGGAAATTTACCTCTTCTTTATACTTTTTCTCTCCTCCTTTGTTATCCCCAGTTATGGGCCCAATCTAATGAGAAACTGAGACTAATACCTAGGCTCAGGCTTCAGCAGCAGGAAGAGTCCCCCAGGGCCTTCAGCCATGGCAACAGGACCCAGAAGTACCTAATGCTATTGGGAGAAGGGAACCTTCCTCCAAACGAAGAGGAACTAAGATCCCAAGAGAGAAGGGCATTTTCTGATTTCTGTTTCCTCTCTCTGTTCTTCTATCAACTGACAGAAAATAGACACCGTCACAAACAGTGCGCAAGAGAAGGAAGTATGTAAAAACCCAACTTTCTGTCCAAATGGCCAAAAGGTTGGCAAAAAGGAAGTGAAATGTCCTGGGAAGATCATGGAGAAGGATGCGACTGGAAAATTATTGTTTTTTAACTCCTTCGTTCACCTCTACCTGCTGTCAGGCAATTCTATTTCTAATAACAAAGCAAATACTTCAAAAACTGAGCACCATAGACATACATGGGCCAGATCAAACCAAAAACTGGCATTGGAACCACAGCCTATGGAATCTGTGACAAACTCAAGACACGTTTCCCCATCATCTAAACAAGACTCAAACTCTCATTATACACCAAGGATATAATTTAAGATTAAACAGCAGGCAAAGACCCAAAACACAAAATCTACACATACATAAGAAAAAGCAATTAACAGGCACCAGTATCAAGTTGATGAGGATGTTAGTAGCATCAACTACAAAGCCTTTTTTAAAAATTTTTTTTGTTCACTTTTATTTATTTATTTGAGAGTGACATACAGAGAGAGAAAGAGGCAGAGAGAGAGAGAATGGGCACACCAGGGCCTCAGCCACTACAAACAAACTCCAGACGCGTGTGCCCTCTTGTGCATCTGGCTAAAATGGGTCCTGGGGAATGGAGCCTCAAACCAGGGTCCTTAGGCTTCACAGGCAAGCACTTAACTGTTAAGCCATCTCTCCAGCCCTACAAAGACTTTTTAAATCACTAGTATAAACATGCTCCAATAAACACAAGCATGATGCTACCTGTAATCTAAGAATTTGGGGGGGTAGAAATGGAAGGATCATGAATTAAAAGTCATCCTTGGCTACACAGAAAGACTGAAGCCAGCCGTGTTGCACAAGAACGTGTCTCAAAGAAGGCAAACAAAAAAGTGCTCCAAGAAATATAGGTGAGCATGCTTGACACAGATGAGTAGATGCAATGTCTCAAGGAAATAAAAAAGATATATATGAAGAACTATACAGAAATTTTAGAGCAGTGAAAACTACAAATAAGATTTTTAAAAATCACTTAATGAACTCAATAATGAAACTGAAATCATAGAAGAAAGTGTCAGTAAACCTGATGATAAAACAACAAAAATTATACAGGCTAACTACAGAAGGAAAAGGGGTTTTTTGTTTGTTTTGTGTTTTTTCAAGATAGGGTCGGTCTCTCACTCTAGATCAAGCTGACCTGGAACTCACTCTGTAGTTCCAAGCTGGCCTCAAACACACAGTGATCCTCCTGTCTCAGTCTCTTGAGTGCTGGGATTAAACACATGTACCACCAGCCTGGCTGAAGAAAGAGGTATTTTTATAAAAAATCAACAAAGCTTCATAGACTTGTGAATCAAAGCCAAAAGATCTAATCATACAATGACAGATGCAGAAGGATAAAAGAAAACAAAAAATAAAAAAGTTGAAGTCATAATAACCAAAATTCTCCCATTTTTTTGGAAAAATGTAAACCTAGAGTCAAGCTAAGTGAGTCTTAAAGAAGACAAACACAAAGAAAATCATGTCAGTTACATCATACTAACACTTTAAAACTGAAGACAGAGGGCTGGAGAGACGTCTTAATGGTTAACGTATTTGTCTGCAAAGACTAAAGACCTAGGTTCGATTCACCAGTACCCACATAAGCCATATGCACAAGGTGGCACATGCATCTGGAGTTTGCAATGGCCAGAGGCCTTGGCATGCCCATTCTCATTTCCCCTCTCACTCGCTCTCTCTCTCTCTTTCTCTCTCTCTCTCTCTCAAATAAATAAATTAATTTAAAAAAAAACCTGAAGACAGAGCCTGGTATGGTGGCACACAATTTTAATCTCAGTACTCAGGAGACAAATATAAGAGGATTATTGTGAATTCAGGGCAAAAATTGAGACTACATAGTGAATTCTAGGTCAGCCTAGGCTAGAGTGAGACCCTGCCTTAAAATACCAAAATAAATAAATAAAATAATAATATTAAAGAATAAAATAAAAGTGAGAACAAACTCATGAATGCTGCAACATATATACTTTTTTTAATGATTCAAACAATTGCATAGTATTCATCAGAAAATCTGAAGGCTAAAAAAAGTGGAATGGCTTTTTAAAACACAAAATGAAAAAAGCTATAAACCTACAATGACTGGTGAAATAGCCTTCAGAAATAAAGGTAAAATAAGGACATTCTCAGAAAGAGGTAAAGTCACAGCCAGAAAATCTCCTGTAATAGAAACACTGAAGTAAGTTTTTTAGACAGAAGGAAAATAGTTTCAGAAGGGAAAACAGAGTATCAGGACTGAAGGAAGGGCTGCAGAAAGCATAAACATTTAGGTATGCATATTATTCCTTTTCCCCTGCATTTTTTAAAATATGTTTAAAGGTTAAAAACAAGAGCTGGACATGGTGGTTCATGCCTTTAATCCCAGCACTTGGAAGGCAGAGGTAGGAGGATTACCATAAATTTGAAGCAACCTTGAGACTACATAGTGAATTCCAGGTCAGCCTGAGCTAGAGTGAAACCCTACCTCAAAAAATAAGAAAAGAAAGAAAAAAATAAGATCTCGTGGTGCATAAACATGCAATATTAAGACCAGTATAACATAAAATGAGGAAGATGAAGAAAGCTCTATGAGACGAAGTTTCTACTATATATTCCACTTAAAGTAATATGCTATTGTATGTAAGAAAATAAAAATGGGGCTGGGGGGATGGCTTAGCAGTTAAAGACATTTGCCTGCAAAGTCAAAGGACCCAGGGGCTCAATTCCCCAGGATCCACATTAGCCATATGCACAAGGGGGTATATGCTTCTGGAGTTCATTTGCAGTGGCTGGAGGCCCTGATGCGCCCATTCTCCCCCTAGCCTTTCTCTGTGAAATAAATAAGTAAATAAAAATAAAATATAAAAAATAAAAGAAAAACATAAATAAATACAGTTCAGAGTCATCAAAAGTAGATGGGTGGATGGATGGACGGACAGATGGATAGACAGTACAGTCAAGACCACAACAGATAATTTAATATGGAACAAAGTGCAAACAGCTCAAAGCTAGACTACAATGGGGCATTCTCCATACCCGTGTTCCCTGGATCCTCAGAGCTGGCATCAATGTTGGTATAGTATTCTAATTTATTAACTAGTTGTTTTTCAATCTGATGAAGACTATGATCTTTGATTGCATTTTCTACATCTTCGGTAAATTTAATCTGCTCTGCCAAGCATAATACCTATTAAATAAAGAGATAAAATTCTTTGTAAGCTGAAAAACATACTTTTTAATGCCTATTTGTTTACTAACATGTATCCGTAGTACTAAGCAAAAAGGGGGCAAGCACTAAACTTGCTAGTCCCTACTATCTTCACAGATATTAAATGACAGCAAGAATGGCAAAAGAAAAAATTTCAAAGCTAAAAGTCATCCAAGGCAAAGGTACCCCACATAAAATGATATTCAGTTAAACAATATTTTAGATAAACTAAGCAATCAATAAATGAAGAGGTTTTGCTTTATGCTACTAATAACTTCAAATTAATGTACTCAGTAATTTTATATTTGCTTAGGAATAATTTCTAACATATAGGTATTACAACCGATTGCAAATCCTTAACAAGCATCCTTACATATATGAACTATTACTAAAAACATTAAAACTTAAGCACAATTTCCAAACTCTACCTCCAGAACAGCTCCAGAATTATAAATAATGAGAGATAAAAATTAGACTACCTTAAACTTTAGGAAAACAAAATGGCATCAAGCACACTGTTGGAGTTAATCTTTCCAGGGAAAACATCTGAATGAGTAATGAAGAGGAGAGTAGATTCTCTAATAAAAGTTCCATTCACATTTAAAACACAAGACATTTTATTAATGTACAGGAAAGATTATGGAAATTGTTTAGGTCCTGCTTTACGTTTTAAAAAAAATCATGTATGTTCTCATATATGTACATCTAGGACTTCATATTGAATGTATACCACTACCTAAAAAAATACCAAAATATCTTTTGTGCAATGGAGTTCACTATAGACATGGTGCTGTGATAAAAAGTATTTATGTCAATGAGCAACTATACAAAAAATATGTCATTCAATTTACACAACTGAGGAAATTTGAAATACAGAACATAATTTGTTCATGAATATAAAATCTTTGGGTAAAAAAATGCTAAAATTACTAGGCATGGTGACACATGCCTTTAATCTTAGCACTTGGGAGGTCCTCTTTTAAAGTACAAGCAGAACCCACACTCATTTCAAATCAACAACCTTTTGACCAATTTCTACTAACAAATTTTCTTTCTGATAAATACACCATTCCACAGCCGGATGAATAACATCAGGGGTGTTTTAATTATCATATTAACTCCATAATCTATACATAAATTCTCTAACATCACAGAAGGCCACACTGTTGTCCAGATTAAACTTAAAGCGCTCTATAATATCACATTAGTGTTATTTTACAGAAGAAAAAGCCAACTAGTAACTCTCCTGGACAAAGTTATCTTCCTACCACAAAGTAGTACAAATTTTACTAGCTTCTTTCATCTGGATATAAGATAATTTAAGGAGGTCACAATCTACCTTTTTAAAAAAGATTTTGTAGGGTGAGTAGACAGTTCAATGGTTAAAGGTGCTTGCTCTGCCAGCCTGCTGGCTGAAGTTATGATACCCAACACCCACTTAATGAGCTGGACAAAAAGTGGCTCAAACTTCTACAATCCAAAAGCACCCATATCAATGGGAGGCAGAGTTGGGAGAATCCCAATGCTTAGCAGCCCACTAGTCTAGCCTCTCCAGCGCCAAAGACACGAGACCCTGTCTCAAACAAGGTGGCATGGGATGACCAACACTCTGATGTTGTTCTCTGACCTCCACATACTTGCAGTAGCAGCAACGCACACATACACAGTCATGCAGACATACAAATAACAATACTGTCTTCTTTAATTTTCATACGAAAATGTTGGCATGCCACTTCCAAGACTAATAAACAGAGAGGGGATTTTTCTCTTATGCTAATTTCTACAGGTACATCAGTAATCTCAACTTCTGACATAGTTAAAAATTAGCTTATGCCCCAGCCAAAACCACAGAAGAATTGGGGTAATGAGCAAGACTTCTGCTTTCTCGGTGAACCTGGTATCAGCACAAGGGTAAAGAAGATAAGACACTGAGCACACTCAACACCTACAAACCAGAGATCAGGAGACTTCTAAGAGCCCATCACTGAAGTAGACTTTAAATGCACCCAGCATGGCTCAGGGAATTTTGTGGAAGAGGGGGCAGAGAGATTGTAAGAACCACAAGTTGGGACACTATGCACAGAGACATTGCCTCTTCTCCATAACTAAGTGCTGCCCCTACAATGCATGACCCACAATCCCCATGGGGATGACTGGCATCCTCAACAAAGAGGATCCCTTTGGGGTGGGGTCAGGGATGAGGATAAGGATGGTACCAACATGTGCTGTTTACATACTAGGTATGTCCATAATTAATAAAAAAGAAAGTCTGTAAAACAAGCCAGATGTGGTGGTACGTGCCTTTAATCCCAGCACTCAGCACTTGGGAAGCAGAGATAGAAGTATGGCTGTGAGTTTGAGACCAGCCTGAGACTACATAGTGAATTCCAGGTTAGCCTGCTACATACAGTGAGACCCTACCTTGAAAAAAAAAAAAAAAAAACGGTAAAACACTTGTTAAACTGTATAAAAGTGTTCCAAAGCTGAAGAAATGACACAGCAGTTAAAGGCACTTGCTTGCAAAGTCTGATGTCCCAGGTTTGATTCCCAGTACCTACTTAAAGCCAGATACACAAAGTGGCACATGCATCTGGAGCTTGTTTGCTGTGGCAAGAGCCCCTGGAGCACCAATTCCATCTCCCTCCCTCCAGCCCTCTGTCCCTCCCCCTTCTCTCTCTCTCCCCTCTCTCTCTCTATATATATATACATATATCTTTCTCTCTGTTTATAATTTTTTTAAAGTAAAGGTGAACATGCTTGAAACAAATAGAGAATCCCTGTGAGAAGGTAAAAAAGTGAAAGTGAAGACACTGTCTAGGATTCTCAAGTCACATTACGATTAAGACATCTAGATAGGCACTAATATTATTAGTTTCCTAAAATGAAAGGTTCACTAAGGATGTTCTTCAAACTTCTATATTAGAACCTTCAAAATAACTTGGTAAATATAGGTATGACTATAGTATCTTAAATGTCAAAATACATCTTCAGAGAATAACTTCAGAAGTCAGTTTTGAATCATGTTGACCAAAAAGTGTCTCTCTTCATTACTCTAGCTGCTTACAACAAGGTGACTGAATTATGAGTATGTAATAATCTATACCAGGCATTCATGTAACTGTTCATATTTACTACTCCATTTTCATACATATATCTTCATCTCAAAGGGCTAAAGAGATGGCTTAGCAGTTAAGGCACTTGCCTGCAAAGCTTAAGGACCCAGGTTTGATTCCCCAGTACCCATATGAGCCAGAATAAGTGGCACACGCGTCTGGAGTTCATCGGCAGTGGCTGGAGGCCCTGACGTGCCCATTGTCTCTCCTTCTTTTTCTATCTCTCCTCTCTCTCTCCCCCTTTCTCTCTCTTAAATAAATAAATGCTTTCAAGATAACTTTTGTCTATTTTTAATATGCTACAAAAAAGTTTAGTTTATAATAAACTAGTTCTAATAAACTAGAATTCATTGTTGTGATAGATAATTTTTTAATTCTTTATATTTTTAGACATTCACTAGCTCTGCTTGACTTTGCAAGAATTTGGAAATAATTTACAGACTCAAATCTAAAATCTAAAAAACTTTCTTTAGCCAAAGTCTCCCAATTTTTCTGATGTAATTGTAATTTCTCTAATTCAATTATGCAATTCTTGCTTATGAGATTTTTACATTTTATCCTTTATTTTAAGTCAACTGAAATCTAGCCTGACAGTTAACAATGAGCTAGAAATCATTTCAGAGGTAGTAAGGCAGCTTAACTGAGAATGTGAGACATGAGACAGCACTCATTACTCACTGGTGATTACCTTTTTTTTTTTTTTTTTCTGGTAACTCAAGGTTTATTCAAACATGCTATCTCACGTCTGAGTCCCTTTTCTCCATCATATTCAGCATTGACTAGGATCACTCAGAACTTAGCAGCCTTCTACTTGAATGTTTGCAAATTACAGCAAAGTGATGGAGTGGAAGGTAACCTCACCATTTGCAACTCATCCTCCACATTTGAAAACTGAAGGAACAGCCTTACAATAAAGGAATGTGTCCATCCTAAATGTCAGACAAAGGCAGAGCAGAGACCACTATCTGAAGCCCCTGACCTTCCTACAATACCAGGCCTGTTTACATTCCAGACACAAGTCTTCACCTGTGAAGGGAACAGAGATGGGTCAATTGCACCTTGTAAACTTTGCCCAGCAGTTATACATTCCGTCAGCAACTGTTTCAAAGTCTGCTTCATTTCCAAGGCCAAGTCATTCAACCAAGCCTAAAAAAAATGGAAAACAATATATGAAAGTCATAAAATAAATACACATCCTACTCAGTGACCTTATTCTTACATCTCAAGACAGGGACTATAATTTTGCATTGACACACATTCCCATGTGTCACATGGCACATAATTCTTTATCCTCTTCATAAATGGTTGAATAATTTAACAATTTTTTTCACTGCCTGAGACAAAGGTAAATGTGAAAATTCACACTTGTGGCTATGACAGCAATTTACTAACATGGCTAGAAAACCACTACAATATGAGCACTGAAGATGGTAACATCCATTTCATCACTAGGAAAAATCAGGCAAGAGGGCTGAAACAACAAATCACAGAACAACAGCTAAAATCTCCTGGTCATGCTATGCTGCCAGCCTCATAGTCAGGAAGTTGAAGCTATAAGTACAGACAGTTTTAGCAAAACAAATTTATTACATGAGGCTTAGGTTGCCTCAAAACTAGTTTTGTTCTAAAGCTAAAACAATATAGTTACCTATTCATCAGATTATGGGTAATAAAATTTAAGTAAGCTAAGGTTAAAATGGGCAACAAATGTAGTTCAGTGACAGAACATTTATCTAAAATGTACAAGGCCTAAGGTTCCAGCCCCAGCACAACACACACACACGCACACACACGTTAAAGTAATAATGATGTTTGATAAAAATAACAATAACTATGACTTACAACTTTATTTTTTTATAAACTATAAGCTTCTATACTTGTACTCATATAAAATACAGAGAGAAAAATGGATGTGCCAGGGCATCTTGCCACTGCAAACGAACTAACTGTAGTCCCACGCACCACTTGAAGCATCTGGCCTTACGTGGATACTAGAGAATCAAACCTGGGCCAGAAAGTGCCTTTAACCACCAAGCCATTTCCCCAGCCCTCTACTTAACTTTAATCTCGTATCATTTGCAATCAAATATAAAGGCAAAAACTACAATGTAGTTTTCATCATTAAATTTAAGTTCTAGCTTATACAGGACTTGGCAATATTAAAAATAACATGAATCTTTCCCAGCCCCACAGCTATTAAAGCTAAAGAGATTCTGAAGCCAGGTGCAGTGTGTCACACTTGTACTCCCAGAACTTGGAAGGCTGAGGGAGGATTACTGACAAAAGTTCAAGGCAACCCTGTTCTACATAGTGAGTTTTAAACAAGCCAGTGCTATTTAGAAAGACTCTGTCTCAAAAAGGTGAGAATTTGTCTCTAAGTGTGAGGCCACAGAAATTCATGCTCTGCTCATCACAAAAGCTCACAGTTTGAGACGCTCCTTTGCTGGCATAACTGCCCTAGTCCCATTCTAAAACTTAAGTTGCCCTCTCTGTGGTGCCAACAAAACAATAATAGAGGAAGAACACAACAAACTCTTAACCAACATGCAAGTTACTAAGCAAAACTTTCAATGCAATCCATCACCTGATTTACATACTCAACATCCAGAAATAGACATTCCACAGGCTATACTGCAAAGGATGTCATAAGGTATGGCTCTCAACTTTATAGCTGGAAGCTAATTTGGAATCTGGAAGTTACAATTCAATGTGATGCAAACTGCTGTTGGTTGGTTTTAACTATATACCTGCAACAGGACTTTGAACAGTTGACTTCCTGTTCTAGAGAACTAATAACTATACAGATGTTCTATAAATGCACTGGTTTCAGCTTAATCATTACTCTTAATGAGGATATGTGTTAAAAAATAAAAAGAGAACTTACTGAATACTTATGTTACAAGTAGTACATATAGTGGACTTAAAAGACAAGTATCTCATTTAATTTTCAATAGACAGTCTTTGAAAAAGTATTAAGACAACCATTTTCAGTCTAAAGAGAAAGCTGAGAGGTTAAAGGTGCTTGTTTGCAAAGCCTGACAAGCTGGGTTCTATTCCTGAGTATGTAAAGCCTGACAACTTGGGTTCCATTCCCCAGTTTCCACATAACCCACATAAAGACAGATGCACAAGGTGGTGCATGCTTCTGGAGTTGGTTTGTAGTGGCAAAAGGCCCTGGAGTACCCATTCTCATTCACTCATATTCATATTCTCTCATTCTATCTATCTCTCTCTCCTTTCCTCCCTCCCTCACTCTCTCCCACTGCAAATAAATGAAAATAGCACTGAAGAGATGGCTCAGTGGTTGAAGTAGTTTCTGGCAAAGCCTGATAGTCTGTGTTCAATACGCAGTGCCAACTTAAAGTGGTACACCTGGAGTACACTGGCAGGATGTGCTCTCTCTCTCTCTCTCTTTCTCATTCTCTCACTGTCTGCCTCTTTCTATCTCAAATAAATAAATAAAATATATATTTTAAAAAAAAATTAAGCCAGGCATTGTAGTGCATACCTTTAATCCCAGCACTTGAGAGGCAGAGGTAGGAGGATCACAGTGAGTTCAAAGCCACCCTGAGACTATATTGCGAATTCCAGATCAGTCTGGGCTTGAGGGAGACCTTACCTCAAAAAACCAAAAAGGAAAAAATATGGGCTAAAGGAATGGCTTAGGAATGACTGCCAGCAAAGCCTAAGGATCCAGATTTGATTCACCAGTACCCACTTAAGCCAGATTTACATAGTGGCGCATGTATCTGGAGTTCCTTTGCAATGGCAAAAGGCTCTGGTACACCTTTTCTGTCTCTCTCTCTCAAATAATAAATAAATAAATAACATTTTTAGCCAGGTGTGGTGGCACACATCTTTAATCCTAGCACTCAGAAGGCAGAGTAGGAGGATTGTCATGAGTTTGAGGACACTCAGCCACCCTGAGACTACATTCCAGGACAGTCTGGGCTAAAGTGAAACCCTGTATTAAAAAAAAAAAAAATATTTTCCTGTAAGTAAACTGAAAATACTAAGCCATAGAAATAAGGTTAACATACAAGTCATTTTTTAATTCTAAAAACAAAATATTTTTCATAATTATATGCTACATTTTAAAAACTGAAATTTATTATTTTAATACAAAAATTTCTGAACCTAACAAAGTGAATCATTGTTTTAGTTAATTAATTAATCAACTCTACCTCACAAATTGACTAAATTATTTTTGGCACAAATTTCATAAGGTTCATTCTTTTTATTTTCATACTTGGGAAAGAATTACTTACCTCTACATTATTTGACAGAAGAACTTTATTTTTAAAAGGTACAATTTCTCCTTCTAAAGATTTCATTGCTGTTATATGTTTTGAGTCCTCATCAAAGCACACACTGTGGATACCTTTAATACAAAAGAAATAACCTAACAATATATGACACTATTCACTGAAAGTTTTATTATTTAGACAGGCATTTGTATGTATAATTGTTTATTAATTCTTCCTAATACTTTCCCAAAAGAATTTTAAGGAAACTAATCAACTAATTGACATTAATCAGTACGAGCTGCTCCAATTCTCATACATTATTAGTAATGGTATAGAGGGGGTACAATCTCATTGGAAAATGACTTGGTAGTTTCATATAAAGCTAAACATATATTTAACTAAGTGTTAACCTAACAAAAATAAAAACATATGTACAGGAAAAAGTACAAACTTATTCAGACTAACTAAAAATTCAAAAGGACACAAAGGTCCCAAGGTAGATAGATAAACTCATCAACAGATAGATGGTGATAATGAAGATAGATAGATAAACTCCTGAACAAATACATAGAAAAATAGATAAACACATCAACAGATAGATGGATAGATATACAGACTATAAACTTATCAATATATAGGTAAACTTATCAACAGATGTTCCATAGATAAATACAACAATGGATAAACTTAACAAGAGACAGATAGATAGATATATAGATGATAGATATAGATAAACTCAGCAACAGATAAACTTAACAACTGATAAACTCAGCAACAGATAACTTACACTGATAAACTCATCAAAGGAGACTTCCAGGTCAGATGGCAGCATAGTAGCCAAACCAAACCAGCCTAGGGAGGGAAATAAACAGAAACACAGCAAAATACACTTTTCTACTGAAAAGTGAAGGTGTATAAATTATATCAACCACAAGGAATAGATGGTAAGACCCTATTGCTGAAGACTCCACATACTTGGGCTGCAAGGTCACTGAGAAATCCTGCTAGAGCTGAGCTGAACCTCCTCCATGTAGACCAGCTGACAGAAAGCTGGAAAACGCCATCCCTGCATGCAGTTCAATATGAAAGAGAGAAATCACCAGTGAAGATACCCAAACGTGGACACTGCAAGCCTTATATTTGGCCATCCAGGCCAAATGAGCCAATGGGTGCAATCGTGGCACGTCCGTTATGGGGAAAACCATCCGGCCTCTAATTTGACGGGAGGCCCACTCCATGGGAGGAAATACATCCCTGATACTAAAAACCTACAACAGGAGTAGTCATGAGCCCTAGGGGTGTAACATGCTACTGTCCAGCTAAGTGTATGTACTATGCTCACCTAACTGCCCAGTAAGCACTTCAATTAATGTTCATACCCATATTTTAATGCTACTCTCACTTTTGGTCAGAGAACCTTCTCTTTTCAGATGGCAGTGACCTTGGGATGACTCAAAAGGCATCATGGTGCTGAGAAGAAGTGACAGATGAGTGCTCAGCACTAAAATATCTTAATCACACCTTCAATGGCTCAGGGTTCACTGAGGAAGAGGTGGTGGAAAGAAGGTAAGAGCCAAAGGAAGGGTAGGACTCCTTACAACATGCTCCTCCAGACACAAAATGGCCTGGATGTCCATGATCTCACAGTGCCTGACACTACCTACACAAGACCACATACTAGGAGGAAAAGATCATGACATCAAAATAAAAGAGTGACTGATTGAGAAGGGGAAGGGATATGAAGGAGAGTGGAGTTTCAAAGAGGAATGTGGGGGAAGGGAGGGAATTACCATGGACTATTGCTTACAATTATGGAAGCTGTCAATAAAAAAAATAAAAATAATTAATTAAAAAAATAGAACAAAAAAATTACAGACCAATCTCTCTCATGAACATACCTGCAAAACTTCTCAACAAAATATTGGCAAATAGAGTACAAGAACATATCAGAAAGATCATTCAGCCCGACCAAGTAGGCTTTATCCCAGAGATGCAGGGATAGATTAACATAAGCAAATCGATAAATGCAATACATTATATAAATGGACTCAAGGACAAAAATCACATGATCATCTCATTACATGCAGAAAACACATTTAACAAAATCCAACATCCCTTCATGATAAAAGTCCTACAGAAACTGGGAATAGAAGGAACATATCTCAACATAATAAAGGCTACTTATGACAAGCCTACAGCCAACATAATACTAAATGGAGAAAAACTTGAAGCTTTTCCACTAATATCAGGAACAAGACAAGGGTGTCCACTGTCCCCACTTTTAATTAATATAGTATTGAAAATCTTAGCCATAGCAATAAGACAAGGGACACACAGAAAAGGGATACAAATTGGAAAGGAAGAGATCAAGTTATCATTATTTGCAGATGACATGATTCTATACATAAAGGAACCTAGAGACTCTACCAGCAAACTGTCAGAGCCGATAAACATGTAGCAGAGTGCAAAATAAACACACAGAAAACAGTAGCCTTCCTATATCCTACAACAAATACACAGAGGATGAAATCAGAGAGTCACTCCCATTCACAATTGCATCAAAACAAAATAAAGTATCTTAGAATAAACCTAACCAAGGAACTGAAGAATCTCTACAATGAAAAGTTTAAAACACTCAAGAGAGAAATTGCAAAAGACACGAGGAAATGGAAAAACATCCCTTATTCTTGGATTGGAAGAATCAATATTGTGAAAATGTCAATCTTACCTAAAGTAATCTACACATTTAAAACAATCTTCATCAAAATTCTAATAGCATTCTTCACAGAAATGGAAAAACCACCCTAAAGCTCATTTGGAAGTACAAAAAACCTCAAATAGCCAGAACAATTTGGAGCAACAAAAATAAGGCTAGTGTTATCACCATAACTGATTTTAGCCTATATTACAGAGCAATAGTAACAAAAACAGCATGGTATTGGCACAAAAACAGACATGTAGATCAATGGAATAGCCAGAAGCCACAGATTGTTACTAGAAAATTTTCAGTTCCAAGGATGGGATACTTGCCAGTGAGTTTTTGCCCAGGGAGGTCCCTGATTCCACCAAACCTTACAGGCCATTGCCAAGGATCTTAGTTCCCCACCAGGAATAGATGGTAAGACAATATTGCTAAAGACTCCACATACCTGGGCTGCAAGGTCACTAAGAAATCCTGCTGGAGCTGGGCTAAACCTCACCTCTCTCTTTCTCTCTCTCTCTCTCCCAGGTGTAGTGGCTTTTAATACCAACAATTGAGAGGCTGAGGTAGGAGTGATGTAAGCTCAAAGTTAACCTGAGTTTTATTCTGGGTAAGCCTGTGTTAGAGCAAGACTCAACCTCAACCCTCCCCCCCACCAAAAAAAAATCTAAGTAAGATAGCTTTGGACCATAGGTTTGCTGCTCCTTGATTATATACTAAAAATTATTTTAAAATTAAAGTTGATTTCAAAAATATAACTCTTCTAAGCAAAGGAAATGTTTTGAGAAAATAATCATCAAAGCTTTCTTAACCAACCTGTTCTACTAAAGTGATTCAACAGCATTAAAGCATGTGAAACTAATATCATTTTTCCTCAAATCATCTTTCCTATTCTCATGACTTAATTATCAATATACAGATGACTCCCAACTCTACTTCCTCCCTTCAGGTTTCTCTGTGAACAATAACAACCTACAGAGTATTTCAACTTGACTAACATCTTAAACTCAATAATATAAAGGCACATTCCCCTTTATTTCCAGGCTTTTGCATAGTCTATGCCCACTACCTATCCACCTTTCTTCTAAAAAGTGACACTAAGAAGACCTACATATTTTTCAAAATTTATCTTAGATGTCATTTTCTCCATGATATCCCAAAACTGAGCTAAATTCCCTCATAGACACAGCTATTGCACCACACACTATGACCATCAGAAGAACTTCCAGACTCTGTTTATTTTAATTGTCAACTTACTAGCTTGTCTCCTACAACAACTGTAATGTCCTAGAACACATGAACTATGAGATCCTGAGAACCTAAGGTTATGCCTGGCAGTCAGATAAAACTCAATAAACATTTATTGAAACAATGTTGGAACCTACCAGCAAACAGCTTCTTAAGGTGAGACTGAATCACTGAGGGGTTAGTAGACTGGCCCAGGATTTCTAGTAAGTCATCATCACCAATAAAATAAAATCTTGGGAATGCTGATCGTTTTTCCTAATAAACAGAAAAAGAAAGTTTTCTCCTTTTGTCAGATATTAAGCCATTGAGTATGTCATGATTTATTGTAGTTTAAAAAAAAACATGCCTCTAAAAATTCATTTAATGATTTCTGACATCTTTGGAGCTGATCAAGTATTGTCAGCAGAGCATTTCTGATTCCTGCATGAGTAGTTAATGTTGTGACTCTATTGTCTTTCTTGATGTCGGTCATTATTGATCTACAAAAGAAAAATTATTTTCACATCTGTGTCTGAGAAAAATTATGACATTTATTATTTTCATTTGATTAAATAAACTAGAAATAACACTAACATAAATTTATTATGCTTCTAATAAGTCATGCTAAAATACTATTATAATTTAACTTTTTGAATTTTTACCTCCAAATATTACTCTTATTTCATTAATTAAAGACATGTTAAGTCTTATGCCATAGAACTTAAGAGAAAAATATTCAATAATATCTAAAATACTTAAATAAAAGTGTAATAAGTACTAATAAGAAAAAGTACCAAGTATTGTGACACTGGCTAATAAAACATCCTTAACTTAAAACTTCTTTGAAGAAGTAATTTAAACTGAGAAATGAATGGTGAATAAAAAGAAAATACCATAAGTAAGAAAGAGATTAGAGTTTCTAGCTATGATTCTGGAAAGAGCAATATATGCCTAAGAAACTGGAGGCTAGTGTCACTACAGCAGGAAGGACAGCCACACAAGAGGAAAAGAATGACAAGGAAATGATCATACTTTTTCCTGAGATCAGTGAGAAACCATATGCAAGTTTATTTACAGGAATAAAATCTTTTAAAAAGTGATGAAACTGCGTTTTTTTGTGATTATTCTTGCTACTGTGTGAAAAAACTGAGTCAAAAAGATAAAAGCAAGTCAAAGGTTAATGTACTAGCCACAAGAGAAGTAAAGTAATTTACAATATGATTCAAAAAGTAGAGGGGATACAAAGTGTTCTGTTCAAGACATACTAAGAAAGAAGGAAGAAAATTTGGTAACAACTGACTTGAGGTACAAAGAATGGGATGTATCAAAACACCCACCATGTGCTACAGTCAGCAACTAGTCCACAGCACTCACTGAGACAGAAATCCAAGCTGTGGATAAGGATTGGAGTGAACTGAAGACTTCAGTTTTGACTGGTGATTGGAGATGTTTAATAGATAGAAGCTCAGGAAAGAATTATGGGCTGCATATATAAGTGAGAAGATCTCAGAAAACGGAACAGAATTGACTGACCTCAGAAGAAAGTATAGAAAAAAATATGAGGGCTAAAGCCTGGAGATATTTTGTGTATAAAATTCACATAGGTCACATGACTAGAAACTAGAATTTGAACCAGAGATATGAGCAGAACAAGAGAGGACAGTCTCTCATAAGCTCAACTCCATGAAATACTAGTCAATGATATTGTAAAACAAGGCATGAAACAGTGCTCACTGAACTTAAAGCAGGAAAGCAGGGCCTCAGAGAAAGGGTATAGTTCAGTGACAGAGATGTGTTCAGCATGCACCATGCCTGGGACCCAGAATCAAAATAAATATACAGATAGGAATGGCAAGTAGTAACATTACATGAGTGCATGTATGTGTGAGTATGTGATACTGTTAAAGACCAAATCAAAATGTTGAAGTAAATGCCTCGAAAAGGAAAACAAACAACAAAAACAACAACAAAAAAAAAAATCATTGCAGAAGGATCTATGGGAAAGTTGACTGAATATACAAAGGAAACCAATCATGGAAACGTAATTTGCCTGTATTAAGCACTACACAATACAGGTTAAACACTGTCAACTGTGTCCATATATTATGTAGTAGTACCAACCTAAAATCTTCATCAACTCTATTGAAGCGTGTCTGTTCTTTTGGCAATGCTCCACGGCCAAAAATGGGTTCCAAATACACCCACTTTCTCTGAATATGATTTAAATTCTGCAGGTACTCATCTAACTGTGCAAGTTTCTTTTCCCAAATTGATACTTTATCTTCAAATCCTTTATAATAGGGAGAATCTTTTAAGGATTGAAGAAGGCATCTATTATCTCCAACCTGATTCACTATATCTTTCCAATCTTTAATGAGCTTGATAGTTCGGTTTTGGCTGTCTTCATAATCAATCAATGAGAAAACTGATCCAACTCCCCAAAGATCAAGTTCACGTAAAGCTTCTCTGATGGTAACTTCACCTTGTGCTCGACTATTTAAATCCTATTTAACACAAAAGATCCATACTTATTAGTTCATAGTCATCTCACAAATAAACTATAAGAAATATACTTGAGCTAGGCATGGTGGCACATACTTGTAAGATATTACATACACACACACACACACACACACACACAAACACATACACACACATAGAGAGTGTCACATTTTATAAGAAAATACAGCTTTAACTGACTTTTTTCCATGAGGAAAGAAATTGTGCTGATCTATTTTACATGCACTATAAAAAAAAACTGTCAGCTGGGCATGGTGGTGCACACTTTTAATCCCAGCAATCAGGAGGCAAAGGCAGGGGGACTGTTGAGAGTTAGAGGCCTCCCTGAGACTACACAGTGAGTTTCAGGTCAGCCTGGGTTAGAATGAGACCCTACCTCAGAAAAAAAAAAAAAAGTAGCCTATTGTCATATTAAGTATTCCTGCTCATATGATCAAAATACACACAAATTTCTTCCTTATGCTTTTCACTTACAGAAAATAAAAACAGCTCTCTCTTTCTCACAAATAAATAAAAATATAAAATATTATTTAAAAGAGCAACAGGAATTTCAAGCATTCATCACAATAAGACAAAACTAGAATGGTTTATTAAAAGTTTTACAGACAAAAAGGACAAGATTTTATATAAGTATTACAGTACTCTTATAAATTCTTATGCATCTGAAGTTATTAACAATCAACTAGAGTTATTTTATACAGTAATTATGCTTTATAATTTCTGAGACTATCAAAATGATCTAGGATTACTAACACATAAAAGTCAAGATTTTTGTAAAGAAGTAAAACAATGTAACATCATCCTATTTTATTCTGAACAAGAAGTGGTCATTTCATTCATGACCTCACAGAGCTGTTGTCACCTGCACAATATTGAGCCCATCAACATTTCATCATGGAAGATGGGGGAGGACAAAGAAGAAGAAAAGAGGAGGAGGAGAAGGAAGAAGAGGAGGAGGAAGAGGAGGAGGAGTAGGAGGAGGAAGAAGAAGAAGAAGAAAGAAAGCAGAATAGGCAACAGTTAGAATGAGTTGGAAAGAAAAAAGGGTTAAGAAGGGGCAAGAGAAAGAGGGAAAAATGAAAGTAACGAGACATGGTGATCAAAAGCATCATGTACATGTATAAAAATTGTAAATGAGGGCTGGAGAGATGGTGAAGCCTAAGGACCCAGGTTCGATTCCCCAGGGCCCATGTAAACCATATACACAAGGTGGCACATGCATCTGGAGTTCATCTGTAGCAGCTGGAGACCCTGGCATGCCTATCCCCACTTCTCTGTTCCTGATGTAAATAAGTAAAAAAAAATTAAAAACCAACTTCAAAAAATGAAAGTTTTAAAAAGCATCCTTCTATTTTAGACCGAGAGAGCGTAAAAGAAAGCTTAGGGGTTAGGTAGGTTAAAGGACACATGTAATATGAAAGCAGAAAGAAAACTAGGCGCGTACAAGGAGAAAAGGGGAGGGGGAGTAGAGAGAGAATAAACTAAAACAATTTGTGTTTTAAAATGCCACAACAATACCTAAAACCTTGCTAATTTTTTTTTAATTTTAAACAGAGTGATTTCTAGGGTCTGTAGTAGAGTTCGGTGGTTAGAACTCATTTTTAGCATAACTTAAGTCCTAGATTCAATCCCAGCATCAAAGAAAGAAAAGAATGGGATGGGATGGGATGGGATGAGATGGAAGGAGAGGGGAGAAGGGAGAACAGAAAGGGGAAGGGAAGGGAAGGAAAGAAAAGAATCCTATTTTACAATTAGTGGCCAGACATAACATGCCAAGACTGCTTTTCATGACAGAATTGTGACAAGTTTCTATTTTACAAAAGATCTCTTCTAAACTTGATTAATAAACTGCTAACAGGTGTGGTTCTCCAGATATGTATGTCCTCTAGTTTCTGTTCCTAACACATCAAATTATTTTAAATGCATATTATGTAAAATGATTTACATCATTTACTACAGTTGATACCTTTCTTAAAGGAAGGATTTTTTGTACATTTATTTTCTTTTTAAGAAGAAGCTTTTACAGTTACTTCTGTAATTCCATCTATAATGTTAGATTCAAATGGATTACTAATGAAAATATAATGGAACATTGTTACTATTTTATAGAAAGAAAAATACCCCACTTGCAATTTTATTTAAAGAGTACTTATATATCAATAAAGGTCACAGTACTATTTGTAAAAAGTGACTTACCTTAAGGTCTGAAGCTTTGGCTACTATTGTATCTGATACTCTAAGCAGATCCCCAAACATTAATTTCTCTAGACTAGTCCCTCTAGGAAGGCCAAGCAAACGAAAGAGGTCAAGCCAGTGATCTGGAGAAAGATGCTCTCCTCTCACATATTTCAATACAGGAATCACAGTCTGTGAAAGAGAAGTAAGTATGCATATACACATGTTCATATATTACAAAATACAAATTATTATTCACTTTTATGTTAGCACCTAAGTTTACTCTTTTAGATTGTTTAATAATCTTGAAATCACATGTATAAACAGAATCGTATGTAAAAGTTTTTATTAAACACTGATTTACACACATGCAAAATACCCTTTGTAGAATTTTGTGGAAGAAAACAGAAAGAATGTAAGCGCCACAGGGTGGGAGGGACTATCTAGAGATACTGCCCCCCCCCACACACACACACCAATTACTGACTGCTGCTCTCACAACTCATAACCCACAACTCCATGGTGAAAACCAGCAATCACTACAGTAAGGAAGGCCCTCAGTCGAGTGGGGGCAGGCAGGAGGGAAATGATGGTACCAACATATGATGTGTCCGTAAAAAGTTTCTACTTAATAATAAAAATTAAAATATAATAAAAAGCATGGCCTTTGTCATTTAACATATTGGAATCTACCCAGGTGCCCACTGTTTGACTAATCAATAATGTAGTACATTTGCACAACAGAATTCTACTCAGCAGTAAGGACAAAAGATATAATGGCTGAACAGGCAGTTTACAGAGGAAGAAATAGAAATGGCAAACATACACTTAAGAAAATGTTCATCATCCCTAATCATCAGAGAAATGCAAATTAAAACAACTATGAGATTCCACCTTAACCCAATAAGGATAGCAAACATCAAAAAATCAAATAAAAATAAATGCTGGCAAGGATGTGGAGAAGTAGGAACACTCATCCACTATTGGTGGGAATGTAGGACGGTACAACCACTTTGGAAAGCAATATGGAGACTTCTGAAAAAGCTGAGTATAGAGATACCAACAGACCCAGTTATTCCCTTACTGGGCATCTACCCTAAAACCTTCAAACCACAGGCTAGAGATATTTGCTCAACCATGTTTATAGCGGCTCAATTTGTAATAGCTAAGAGCTGGAATCAACCCAGATGTCCATCACTAGAAGAATGGATAACTAAGATGTGGTATATCTACACAATGGAATTCTATACAGCAGTAAGAAAAAATGACACAATGAAATTTGAAGAAAAATGGTTGAACCTGGAACAGATCATTCTCAGTGAACTTACCCAATCACAGAAAAAAAATCACCACATAGTCTCATTCATCTACAGCACCTAAACTGAATCTACCCAAGATACCTTACATACCCAGCAAGCACCTCCTAGACTAGACACTAGGATGGAAGGGGAGGGAGGGGAGGGCATCAAAGGGGTGGGAAGCACAAAACTAGACCCAAATGGCAATGGTACCATATTTTCTACTTACTAAAAGACAGACCAAATGGCTGATCCTTCACCAGGCTCTTACAGACAACACCTGAACCACAAGACACTGGAGAGGGTATGATCAAGACTAACCTTAATCTTCTATATCTTCCCTCCCTCACTTCCCCTCTCCCTCTCTCTCTTTATCTCTAACTCTTGTATATTAATTACCTTTTTCCTCATTTTCTTAGTGGGCACTGACATGTAACTCCCAGAACCAGCATGGGGCTATCATCCACAATGAGCTTTTGATCAGACAGACATACAAGGTTTCCTAAAAGACAGACAGATTTCTGTCAGAGTACTTGATGACCCACCAAAGGCTAGTGATAAGACCCTACTGCTGAAGACACCTTATATGATTGACTTGCAAATTAGAATGGCATGGCTGGAAGTTGGAAGAGAGTCAGTCCCCAGACAGTCAGCGCGTCTAGTGCCAGAAGGTGCTACATGGGCGACTGGGGGAAAATGACCAATATCTGTCGAAGCAACGCATGGTCTAACCTACTTAGCAGCAAATAACTTGTTGTGATGCCCACACAAGTGCAGTGGTGGCACACAGCCATGGTGGGGAACCAACTACTCTCAATTTGGCTAACTGATCCCCTCACTGGTATGAGACCCATAGCTGGAGCTGGGAAACAAGTCAGAACCATATCCAAACATAAACCCACTCTCTAATATCAGTCAATTGTGGGCTACAAGAAGGCCTACACCTATTAAATTCTCTATAAAAAAAAAAAAGGGTTATCTCATTTGTCCTGATGCTAACTTACTCTCCGTTGGAGAATCTGCTTCTCTTTTTCAGATGGATGTAGATCCTAAGGAGAGAGCCACCCCATCATACCTCAAAAGGGCCCCGGCTGAAACTAAGAAAAATTGGTGAAACAAGCAAGGGTGCTGTTTTCCTGATGAACCTGATACCAGCACAAGGGGGAAGGAGATCAACACAGAGAAAAATCAAGTCCTACCAAATCAGAGAGCCAGAGCCTCAGAGGCCCCCAACACCTCATCATTGAAGCAGACCAAAACTGAACCCAACATGGCTCAGGGAAATTTTGCGGAAGAGGGGGCGGAAAGAATGTCAGAGCCACAGGTTGGGTCATGATATGCAGAGACATCTATCTTACCCATAACTGTGGGCTAACTCCACAATGCATGACCCGTATACCTCAACAAGGAGGGGCCAAGGGGAGGGGGTAGGTCATGGATGAGCCTAATAATGGTACCAAACTGACTGTAAAAAAAATAAAATAAAAAATAAAAATGAAAAAAAAAGATATAATGGAATTTGTAGGAGAATGGATGGACTTGGAACAGATACTAAGCAAACTCACACAAGCACAGAAAGACAAATGGCACATATTCTCCCTCATCTGTGGTTCTTAAATTAGAACACCTTGGGTTGCAGGCATACCTGACAAGCAACTTCAGAGACAGATAAGAGGGATGGAAGGATTTGGGGAGAGAGGAATGGGAGGGGATGGGGCGATATACACAAAACTAAATCCAAAATGAACTGGTACCATAGAAACCTCCTCCTATATAGCAGACTAAAAGATTTAACCCTCAATAGGAGTATAGGGGAATCATCTGGTAAGAAGGGCCCTGGGGAGGGTGGGCTGAAGCCTAACACTGAAACATTTGGCTCTGTTTTGTAACTCCTTGTACCAGAAACTGGTTACAACCCACATTGAGCTGTTGATTGGAGAGACATATGAAGTCCACAAAACAAGACAGGCTTCTGTCAAAACACTTTCTTACCTGAGGTAAAAGGTAAGACCCTATTGCTGAAGACACCATATGCTGCCGACACAGAACATGGAGAGATCTGGCTAGAATCTGGAAAGAAGCCAGTTCCCAGATGGCTACCCCATATAGTACTGGAAAGTACTACATGAGCTTCTGGAGGAAAATGGCCAACAACGTTCTGAGCAAGCAGGGGCTACTGCTATATGAAAGCAAACAGCCTGACAAAATGTACACCCGTGCAATAGTGGCATCCAGCACAGGTGGGTAATCAATGGCTCTCTGACTGGATAAGATATCTGTTCAGTGGAAAGGAACTCATAGCTGGAACTGGGAACCAAGTCAGAATCCTATGAAGACCAAGATGATGGTCTCTAACAAGAAGTTCCCACTAGTCTTTTGCCAAAACAGAGGCTACACCCATCAGAATTTCTCTAAATTAACAATGTTTGTCCCCTTTAACCTATGCTGACCTTACTCTCCACTAAATAATCTGCCTTTCTTTCTCAGGAGGCAGTGAGAACTGACAACCAAAATCTTTCAACCATACAAAAAAAGACAGCTGACTCCCTGTCAAGAAATGAACCACCCCTCACACATCACCTAGGGCCCAAGTGAAACTTCAGAGGAATTGGTGAGATAAGCAAGAACACTGCTTCCACTGTGAGTCTGGCAACCTGCACCAGGGTCATGGAGACAGACACTGAGGATTCTCAAAATGTACCAAAGGTGATGAGAGCTCAACACTAAAGTAGACTTAAAACACATCTACCAAGGCTCAGGGAATTCTGTTGAAGAGGGCAAAGAAAGATTGCAAGAGTCACAGGGTGAGAGGGAATAACCCAGAGGCACCCACCCCAATGACTACTGCTGTTGCTCCTACAACTCATAACCCACAACTTATGGTGAACAGCAGCAATCCCACTGAGGAGGGCCCTCAGTGGAAACGGAGCAGGGAGGAAGGAAATGAAGGTACCAACGCATGATACATACATACATACACACACATGACACAGGGAAGACACTGTGTGGTCTACCGTATCATCCCCAGCATCACCCTGATTATACAGCACTGGGGCTGAGGGGATGGTTCAGAGGGTAAAGCGCTCGCAACTTAAGCCTGAATACCTGAGTTCAGATGCCCAGGCCCCATGTAAGCAGGAGGTAGTAGCATGAGCATCTGAAATACTAGCCCTTCCCTGGCAAGATGAGAGTGGGGACAAGAGATTCCACAGAAGCCCACAGACCAACTGGCCTGGCATAAGCAGCAGTAAACAAGAGCCCCCTTAAACAACATTTTTCCTAACTGCAAACAGCAAAGTAAAGCAAGATGTCTGTAGATCCTATGACCTCTGGGGCCCAGTTTTTGGCTTCACACCCAGACTAGGTGTTTGAAGTGATGCAGGCTGTGCTGAAGAAGCTGGAGAGTATCCCAGCCTGTGGGATTACCCCGTTCACACTCACAAATGCACAGAGAAGGTTCTTGCTTTGGAAAAGGAAAGGACGTTTAGATAACCTTTTAGCAAAATGGAACAGCTGTTTTTGCAGTTGATTTTATAATGTTCTCCCAGGCATCCTGCTTCTGGAGATAAGTGTCAGGAGACACATCCTTTCAGTGAGGAAGAATCCCAGCTGCTCCAGAGAAAAACTGAGGATTTACAGAAGACTGAAATATGTACTAAGAATTAGAAGAGCAAAAAATGTTTGGGCCAAACTCAAGGAGACTGTAACTTTGATGAACTTTAACATTTTGGCAATGACCATGAGACTAGTGATTTTAGACAGAGTTTGGTATTATCGGTCCAGAATTCCAGAAAATTCCAAAATATTATAGACAATGTGGGAAAGGAAAGCAAAAGACTATATCCTTTCTCAATAAGATGAAAGAGCACGTTAAGGCATAGTTTTTCTTTGTCTCTCTTAGGCTTTGCATCTGCTTTGTGAGTCTTCTTCCTGAGGTAGCTGTGTATTACTGAAATAGTCAAAAACATCTGTTTCTGGGCGACCTTGTATAGGTAAGAGGACTCTTGATTCAGCAGGAGGTTACTGGGGGGCATAATTAAAAAGTAGAGCCAAGGGCTGGAGAGATTGCTTAGCAGTTAAGGCATTTGCCTATGAACCAAAGGACCCAAGTTCAATTCCCCAGGACCCACATAAGCCAGATTACAAGGGGCACATGTATCTGGAGTTCATTTGCAGTGGCTAAAGACCCCGGTGTGCCCTTTCTCTCTGTGTTTCTCTTCTATCGCTCTCTGCTTGTAAATAAATAAATAAATAAATAATTTTTAAAGAGTAGTGCCAAGCCAGGCTTGGTGGTGCACACCTTTAATCCCAGCACTTGGGAGGCAAATGTAGGAGGATTGCCATGTGTTAGAGGTCACCCTGAGATTATATAGTGAATTCCAAGTCAGCCTAAGCTAGAGTGAAGCCCTACCTCAAAAACCGAAATAAAAAAATGTAAAGCCATAGCTAAAGATATTTCTAAGGCTGTAACTGATTGATTTACTCATTGGCTTAGACCAAGTTAAAAAAGGATTGAACAGGTGACTCCTTCATTACAGTCACTGCAGTGAGTCAGCCAACACAATGCTTGCTCTTGCTAGTAACTTTACTTAACATGAAGAAGCTGGGAACTGCTTCAAAAAGCAAGTAGGAAAAAACAGCTTTGTCTTTGGAAAAGTACAAAGATGATGATTCTGATTTTCAAATTTTATGATCTAGGTGTGTATGGATTTTTTATGGTAATAATTGACTTGTTAATGGAATAAACAGTGCCTACTGAAGGCAATTAATTATAGTGTCAGGATAGTCTTAAAGTATCACTACATAAGATAAAAGTATTACAAAGAAAAATAACTTTATATAAGGTTATAAAACTATCAAACATCATCATAACCAAATGTTCAAATTTAACATCAGGAATTTTTGACACTATACATTTTTACATCTTATATGAGCATCTATAATTAAATCAAAAGAAAAGGGTTTCTGTCCTCCACATGCACACACATAGATATCCACACACATACAACCACCCGTTTACACATGAATGCACTCCTTATAGTTTTGAGCAACTTACTATTCAGTAGAAGACCTTGCACACACAAAAAAAAATGTAGATGCCACTGAAGAAAAAAAGTATGATATCCCAGTAATGAATTTAATATCGACCTTTAAGTTTTTAGCAATATTTAAAACTAGTTTTGTAAACTGCCTTGTACCTAATACTTGACTTATGTATTCTTATTTGTAAGTATCAAAGTACATAGTGCCCTCAGATAACTTGAGGGTCATGAAAAAAACATGACTGCTCTTAAAGTATCACTTGCTTTCCATGTCTTCCTAAACAATAATAGAACATAGAATTTATTTGTTATCTGTAGAAGGGATAATTCAGCATACTAATATGCAAAACTAGATATTCGTTGACTTAAAAAATCTGTGTTTATTATTAAGTTCTATTTCTAGTACTGGAAATTAAATAAATATCTTTAAGAGCCTAAAATATCATGACAGCATATTTCTATTTCCATGTTTGGATATAAGCCACCTTATTTAGGATATATAAACACTTTAATGTTAAGTTCCACTGTTAAGTTCCACTGAGTATATAACTGTGTTGGTATAGCACTTGTGTGGCTGACTTCAGTCCCCAGGACCAAAAAGAAAAAAATTAATTTAACTTCATAGTTTGGACATCTTTTCAATTAGTAAAATATTTATAATTTCTCTAATTTATGTTGTTTTCCATTTTTCATGTAATGAAATAATTTCATTGAAAATATATAAACAAAATTAGGCTTAGATACTACTAATGAAAAGATAAATCTCAAAACATCATTGTAAATTAGAAAAGTAAATACAAGAATCTTACCTTATATCTGTCAACTTCTGATTGTAATTTTACTGTCATAACTGAATGTTCTTCAATTTTCCTTAACCTTTCATGCCAGCTCATCAAAAATTCCTCAAATACATAGGTCTTACTCCTATGAAATAACAAGAACACATCCTGAAATTTGTACTCCCCACAAAAACTACCAGATGATAGGAATAGAAATATTGTCTTAGCATCAAACCAAACCGAAAAGTAATCCAATCTTCAGTAGTCATTTCCTGAAGTCCTTGCTGAAACTCTTCATAAAGGGACCACATTTGTGCACAACTCTCAATGTCCTTAGAGATGCTATATGCCAGAGCGAAGTTGGGCTCTTCTAGCCCAAAGTGATGGCAATCATCACTGCAAAAATAAATATTGAAATATTAAAACTACAAAAAGATTGCCTATAAGAATTAAGCCACTTAACTGAATGATGTATGTTAGTTGAGATATACAGTGGGAGACTGACTACTTTATGGGATAATTTTACTTAAGGAATGTACATTTTTTTCCAAAGGCATCAACACAGAAATAATAATACTCATAAGAATATTACATATATATGTATGTATATATTATATACAACATAATATACAGCAATATATTATATATAATACATATAAATGTCTATGATACTATACATCTTTAGACTATTTTAAGTAATAGGATTTTTTAGTTCAATATAAAATTTTATTATTCTTATCAGAATAATGCCATTTAATATGTATTATACCAAAATCTCCACTCATCTATAAGCAGTTATCTTGATGCATTTACATAAATGGAAAAACTTAAAAATAATGCTCAAATCTAATATATTTGGAAGATATAGGATAAGCCAGCAAGTCAATTTTTCTTTGATATTTTATTTTATTACTTATTTCACTGGATTTATTTTTGAAAGTGGAATTAAGAAGTATTTTCCAACATTTTTTTACATTCTACATTTAAACAGAAGAACAGAAAACAATAATTTCAACCTCTTAATTTAACTTATAAGCAAGTTTAATCTCAATAATTTTTCTGAAGTTTACTTTATCTTAATAATTTTATGGCTGGGAATAGTGGTGCATGCCTTTAATCTTGGGAGGTACAGGTAGGAGGATTGCCATGAGTTGGAGGCCACCCTGAGACTATATAGTAAATTCCAGGTCAGCCTGGACTAGAACAAGACCATACCTTGAAAAGAAAAATTCTAAAGTTTTTGAGAAAAAAACATCAAGACAGAAGGTACAATAAATTGCTAGCTTATATAAAACAAAATGTGTTTTTCAAAATTTTCAATTTTAAATAAAAAACCATAACCTACACCAGCTTTTTTCTTATGACTTCAAGATCATCAAACTCAATTTTTTTCTCCTTTATTGACTTTGCACTTTTATCAAGAGTATTATGCTGGCCAGCTTCAATTACATCATCACCAGGTTTCAATTGGTCCCAACGAGCTTTAAATTTTTCCAGTTCTTGAAAATACATCTGGAGACGTGACTTGACATTTCCTTTCATCACTTCAATCTGTAAGGCAACAGAGTTTAATAATTTACCACAGAGTAAAATCTCATTTTATTTCATATTTTTATCTCCAGTATTATCAGTTTAGAGGAGGAAAATATCAACAGGAATTTTTCACAAGATTGTTTTAATCTTATCAACTGCAGGTGTAAAAAAAATCATTCAATAAACTAAAATTAGAACATAATTTCCCAATAATAAGAAATAATCTTCAATTATCATCTTCCATTAACTGCACCCAATACAACTCCTACCAAGGATGATGCTGTAACACAAAGGTTCAAAAGCTGCTCATTGTTCTGAGTTCATACATGCACCTCCCACACAAACACAGTCTACAAGTATAACTTCAGCACATGATAGGAAGCAAAGAGATCTGTGCAACCTCTACATTACACCTTACAAGACTGGTGCCATCCATCCATCTTTCCCCCTTTCCCTTCTCTCCTAAGTAGCCAGTGGATATGGCAGTAAATAATTTTGGATTAGCCGGGTGTAGTGGCTCACACCTTTAATCCCAGCACTCGGGAGGCAGAGGTAGGAGGATTGCTGTGAGTTCAAGGCCACCCTGAGACTACATAGTGAATTCCAAGTCAGTCTGGGCTAGAGTGGGAACCTACCTAAAAGAAGAAAAATGGATTATACCCTAGAAAAGGTAGGAAAATACACTGCGAAAAAGGCATGGGCCTCAGACAAAATTACAGGGCAGGGAGGCATAATTTCAGCTCATGATTTAACTAAAGAGAAGCTTACGCTATAATTTATGAGAAGTCTCCATCAGAAGAATCAAATTGATATTTTAATAAACTTAGTAATCAAGAAAAGAACATGAATTTCAGAAATTAACACATCTCAGAGAGAATTCATTACTAAGATTAAATATAAGATTATATTTAAAAGGTACTATTTTTCTTCTTAATAAGGCTAGAAGTGGAAATCATGTGAAATAATCTCTTATGTAGCTTAAAATATTGAGAGAAATCAATTTCAATAGCAATATTAACTCATAAAATGGGCTGAAATGAAATAAACTTGGCAAAATTTTAAGGGAAAAATTGTTTTCATTTTAATAAAATAGCTAAAACATTCTTATCTGATTTTTTTAATTTTACCTAGTTATTTGAGAGAGGAAAACATACAGAGAGAAGTAAGCATGGGCATAACTGGGCCTCCTGCCACTACATGCTAATTCCAGACACATGTGCCATTTGCGCATCTGGCTTTATAAGAGCCACCAGTGTCTAAGCCATCTCTCCAGTCCCCCTTACCTGATCTTTAATCATAAGTTGGTGGCTCTCCATCATTAACTCAAATTTATCCCACTTGGCTTTCAGATTATAAATTGTTTCTAAACCTCCACCTGCTACAGTGCGTAAAAGTTTGTTTTTGTCTTCAGCTTCTTGAAATAAAGGCAAAATCTAAAGGATAAAAAAAATGTGACAAATTATCAAATCACTCAAGATTTCATTTTCTTTTCCATAATTTGTTTTTTAAAATCAATTATTTTGACTTTTAAACAATTTAATTTCTAAGTATAAACTTTTTAGTGCTTACTAGAAGCTCAACAAAACTGCTTCACCATCAAAAATTAAAAGGGATTTAACAGTGACAATTTTAAAAGAGAGGAAGAAGAAACTGAGTATAAGGAAAAAAAGATATTGCTTGCTCACGGATTAGAAGCATTTATACATTGAAAATGGCTACCTACAGATTCAATACAATCCCCACCAAAAATCTAATAACATTTTTACACAAAACTAAAAAGAAACAATCCTAGAATTCATATGCAAGTACTATAAAGATCCAGAATAGCCAGAGCTACTCTTAGCACAAAGAGCAATGCCAGAAGTATCATAATACCTGACTTCAAATGATACCAGACAGCCACAGTAACAAAAACAACATGACAATGGTACAAACCAAACACACACACAAGCATAATAGCGTATAGGAGCCAGAAATTAACCCATGTAGGTACAGTACCAAATTTTGGGCAAAAGTGCCAATAACATATAATTGGGAAAACGTTAGCTCTTAGGCTGGGAAGATGGCTGAGCAGTTAAAGGTGCTTACCTGCAAAGCCTTCCAGCCCAAGCTTGATTCCCCAGTAACCACATAGAGGCAGATGCAAAAAATTAGCACATGTGTCACATAGTAGGGATATATAAAAGTTAATGCACTGAATTGATTTTCCCTACTTGCTCCAAGCAGAAATCAAATCATCCCTGACATGTTTCTAAAACGTCAACCTTGCTTATTCTGCGCTCCAGCCTACTGGATAGTGTTCTCATGGGTCCTCGCCACTATTTCACTTCCACTGTAATTGTGCATAATTCAGTTCTAACTTCATACTTTAGCATATTAAAATCACAATTCTCAAGATCAGAGCATGAACCACTTAGGCTAATCTCATTCTAATAGCCATAATATAGGCTGTAAATAGGCTCTGAAAACAATGCATGGCATGAATGTTACTGCCTTACTACCTCACCATTGCATCAAAAGTCCAATCATGGGCTGACTGATTAGACACAAAATTGTATGGATGTCTTCATAATCTTGAGATTTGATATATCCAAATAAAGATACCTAATTTAAACATGTCTAGTACAAAAAACAGTATTAATAATAATTACATTACTTTGCAATTCTCACCTCAGGCTTCCGTTCCTGCAGCTTGCTATACTGTAAATTTGCATCACCTATTTCTTCCACAGACTGGGGTATAACCGTTAAGACTTTCATGGCCTCAGTAACAAACGTATCAATTTCATGTATATGAGCTGAATATTAGCATTAAAATATAAAACACATTATTATTATGAAAAAACATATTGTCACATAATTGCTAAATCAAGGGAGTATTAAAAGTAATCATTACATAAAATACATTAAATCCTAAAATTATCATTTGTTTTCATACTTCAAAAGTTTGAAATGCAGATTAAAACAAATCTCTTCCCATGATACTTTGCTTAAAGTTATACTTAAAACATTTTTATATGTATGAGTGGGATATGGCATGCATGTGAGTTCACATGTGGGTGCACTTGGGTCTAAGTGTATGTGCTTATGAAGATGCATGCATGGGTGCAGGCCCAAGGACAATCCCAGATGGTGTTCCTCAAGTATGCTTTCCACTTTTTTCTGAGATAGTCTCTCACTGGCCTGGAGCTAACCAAGCAGTCTGGATTAGCTAGCTAGCCAGCTACAGAAATTCTTCTGTCTCCCCCCAGCACCAGGATTACAGGCAAATGCCACCAGGGCCAGCATTTTCACAAGAAGATCAAACTCAGATCCTCTTGCTTGCAAAGCATTAACTTTACCAAATGAGCTACCTCCCAAATGTTGCCTCAGAATTCCTGAGGGAAAAAGATATAAATGTATTAGTTCTCAGTAATCTTTTCTAATAACTAGAAACAATTTTAATTTTCGATTGAAATTTGTATGTTATAACTATCAAAGTACAAAATGAAGTAAAAGTTAAGACATGTCTTTACCCTGGATGGACTTCTTCAAAGAGAGAACAAGCACATCAAATAACTTCTGGATGAGATCATCAATCACAGTCTTCACAGGGCTACAGTTGATATTTAAACAATCCACTTTGACAGCACTAAAGATACCAATGGACATATTGGACATTAAAAAAAGTGTAAAAAGAGAAATATTCTTGTAACATTCTACAATGATGTTTACTCAAAAATGATTTCTTCACTACACTATCTGAAACATAGTCTGACAGTATCCTTTTCAAAAGTACCAATAAAAATAAATATTGGTATGTTTTGCTATGTCCAAGTATAAGTGTAGTATCTGAGATGAATGAATGTTAATTTATTAGCAAACAATATCAAAAAATGATTTATAATGCATATATTATGCCCAGCAAACTGCCTTGTAAATACTTTTGTTTCTGTCCATATATTAATTCTGTTCTCACTTTTGGTGAGAGAAGGTTCTCTTTTCAGATGGCAATGACCACTGGGTGACTCTAAACATCCCACAATGCTGACAAGTGACAGCAGAGTGTTCAGCACTGAGTAAGATATCTCTATCACAACCTACATAGCTCAGGAACCACTGCAGATAAAAAAAAAAATTATAAATGATATAAATGAGATATGGGACAGGCATGCTCTTTTTGTTTTAACTTTCACAAGGAAGGATAAACAAGAAAAGTGTCTACCTCAGAAGTTCTTGAGAAGTCAAGGAGCAGAATCACATTCAAGATGAGGAAAAACAGGGATCAAAGTTAGGACCCTGGGGAAGGGAAACCCCATAGGCAAACGCTATCAAAGCGTTACTCCTTCCTTCAAACTAATGAAGGTTTTTTTTTATTTTTTAATTTCATTTATTTATTTATTTGAGAGAGCATGAAAGAGAAAGAGGCAGACAGGGAGAGAGAGAGAGAGAATGGGTGCACCAGGGCCTCTAGGTACTACAAAAAAAAAAAAAAAATCCAGACACATGTACCACCTTGTGCATCTGGTTTACACGGGTCCTAGGAAATCAAACCAAAGTCCTTTGGCTTTGCAGGCAAACACCTTAACCACTAAGCTATCTCTCCAGCCCTGATGTGGAATATTTGTTTGTTTGCTTGGGTTTTTCGTTTTGTTTTATTTTGTTTTGTTTTGCATGTGTATGGTGTGACCCATGTGTGTATGTGTGTCTGTATGTGTGAATGCACATATGTGCATGTGTAGGCCAGAAATTGACAGTGGATAACTCACTCAATCACTCTCCATCCTATTCTTTGGGACAGAGTCTCTTGTAGAACCTAGAACTCACCAACTCAGCTAGAATAACTAGAAAGCGTGGCCCAAAGATTCCCTGTCCCCCTCTCCCCACAGGGATTTTAAGCGCACCCACCATGCCTGGCACTATGCAGGTGCTGGGGACCCATACTTGGGTCCTGAAGCTTGTGCAGCAAACGCTGTGCACACTGAGCCACCCTCAGCTCAAACTAATGCTAATGGGGCTACAACCACCCAAGCTGAGACCCTCAATTCATTTGTATCTCCGTATTCCTCATCCCTCATCTTCCTACATAAAAATGACCACTCGCTGGGCATGGTGGTGGACGCCTTTAATCCTAGCACTTGGGAGGCAGAGGTAGGAGGATCATTATTCAAGGCCAGCCTGGGACTACAAAATGAGTTCCAGGTCAGTCTGGAAAACAGAAAAAAAAAAAAAAAAAAAAACTCTTAATTTCTAGTAATACTGCCTGTCAACCTGGCATGGCAGTTTACACCAGTAATCTCCCTTGGGGCAGATGGTAGGAGAACCCTGAATTTGAAGAATTTGAAACCAGCCTTGTCTATATAGCAAGATTCCATCAAGAAAGAAAGAGAGGAAGGAAGGAAAGAGAAAAGAAAAGAAGGAAGGAAGGAAGGAAAGAAGAAAGAAAATAAAAAAGAAAAATATCTGCATGTTTTGAGTTCAATATTCAATCTTTTAATATCCAATATTTTGAATATCACCAAGTCATCAACTAAACTCACTTATTACTGGCCTGCTAGACAGCTGACAGACTAGCCTATCCATACCTGCAGGTTCTCTTCACTCTACTATACAACTCATTATTTCATGACTCACCATTCAAATAACTCTGAGACTAATATATTCCTGTTTGCAAACTTTCAAAAGTCACCTCCCTCTAGCCCCTAGTAAAACATTAACTAACTGGGGTTGGTGGAACATACTTATAATCCCAGCTAGTTCTGAGGGTGAGGCAGGAAGATAACAAGTTCCAGACTAGCCCATATAATTTAGGGAGAACTATTTCAAAATTTAAAAAAAATAATAATAAAACAAAAAGAGCTAGGCATGTAGCTGAGTGGTAAAAGCATCTGCCTACCATTTGCAAGGCCCTGCATTCAAATCTCAAAAGAGTATGTAAATTAGTTAAATCAAACCTTCTCTAACCCTCCATTCTAGTCTCTACTACCCAGGTCATTGTTCAGTTGTTATATTAGGATCCTGACAAAGCTCCCCTAATCTTGTTCCAAATGGGTAGATATCAGCATCCTCTGACTTCACATACTTCACATATTTGTTTCAATTGCTAACATAGAATATACTGTCTGGTATCAATAACAATTAATAACTACTAACAGTTACTGTAAATACATCCCATACTAGAAATATATATGCAAATTACTCACTTAATTCTCAAAAACATATTTTTTGCTTCAAGTATTTTTACAGTTGAAGAAATTGAGGTCCATAATTTAAATGACTATCAAAGCAGGATCTACTCATTAAGCCCTCAGTGTGCTTGACTAACTCATTAAATATGCTTGTCTGAAAGTACTGCCAGAATAAAAGCAATTTAAGCTCAGGTTCTCTCTTCTTAATCCTGATACTTTTAGGACACATTTTGTGTGGTATACAATGTCACCAAATATAATAATTATTAAAATAAATGAGTGAATTAGTAAAAAGAGATATTGTCTTTTATAGTAATTCATTCACTAAGACACAAGTTCTTTCATGGAATTTATTGTGAAGAGCACTTCCAGTGATAAGAATTTCAGATACCAAGAGGATTAGAGTCCCAAGGAGTAATAAAATGCCCCTTAGAGGCCTATATCCACATTGAGAGCAATACCTAGATGCAGCACTATGCTGTATGCCTCCCTGGCCAATGTCAAATGTCACAGAGCAGCCTAACAACAGAGGTAAGCTTAGCTTGCTTTATATTTTCTAACAGGCGCTCACCAGCAGCTTCAGACTACATCTGATGGAACTGATGCATACAAATATTAGCTCCCCATCCCAAAGCTCACTACAAGCCTTTTCCTCTCAGTCATTCTGCTCAACAGGGTCTCAGTTTCTAGGAAGGAAATTTCCTTCATGCCCTACAATGGCCTACACTGATTGCACTTCTAATGTCACAGCTGAAGAGAGATGCTAATAGAATTTCAACACCACTAAGTACAGAATACCTTTACCATGCATATCAAAAACTATTAGGCTACATAAATTAACCCACAATACCTTGGAAGGCGTTCTACTTCTTTCCCTTTTATTTTCAGGGCTTTAAAATTTTTCTCCCAGTCATGTACAGTAAAAAGATGCTTTTCCACCAGGGCTTCCATGTCAACTTGCCCAATCACAATCCATTCCTAGTTAAAGAATGAAAACATATTAAAGAAACAGAAGAAATAAACTGATATTTAAAGGATTAGAATCTACTTATTAAGACCAACAAAATGAAAAACATATGGAGTGCTCAAATAAATGTCAACTAATAGAATAAATAAAATAGAGAAATATTTGAGCTAGGGCAATCACTCAGTGGTTAGGACACTTGCCTGCAAAGCCTAATAACCTGGGTTTGATTCCCCAGTACTCATGTAAGACAGATGCACAAATTGGCAGATGCATCTGGAGTTCATCTGCAGCAGCACGAGGCCCTAGTGCACCCATACACAAACTCACTCTGTCTGTCCCTCCCTCCCTCCCCCTCCTCTTCCTTTCTTTCCTCTTTGCTTTCAAATAAATAAAGAAAAGAAAAAAGAAAGACTTAAACTGGAATGGTGGTGCACACCTGTATACCTGTATTTACATCACTAGGGGGACTGAAGCAAGTGGACTCCAACTTGGGCTACATAGTCAGTTAAAAGATAGTTTGGGCTACATAGCAAAATTCAATCTCAAAAAAACCCCACTAAATTTAATATGAAAACATATTAACCATAAGCTTTTCAAAGGAGATTTTTAAAAAACCCTTTTGTTGAATTCCCTTCTCAGATTAGATGCAAGGCTTGTTCCTACAAAGCTACAAATGTAGAAGTAGGCAGGTTTGTACAACCATGTAAAAATCTGAAGTACGTTAGCAGATAACTTGTTGTGATGCCCACACAACTGCAACAGTGGCACACAGCCATGGTGGGGAACCAACTGCTCTTAATTTGGCTAACTGATCTCCTCAGTGGTACGGGACCCATGGCTAGAGCTGGGAAACGGGTCAGAACCATATCCAAACATAAGCCCACTCGCCAATATCAAGCTACCATCAATCATGGGCTACAAGAGGGCCTACACCTATTAAATTCTCTATAAAAAAAGTAAGGGTTATCTCTTTTGTCCTGATGCTAACTTACTCTCCGTTGGAGAATCTGCTTCTCTTTTTCAGATAGATGTTGATCCTAAGGAGAGAGCCACCCCATCATACCTCCAAAAGGCCCCGGCTGAAACTAAGAAAAATTGGCGAAACAAGCAAGGGTGCTGTTTTCCTGATGAACCGGATACCAGCACAAGGGGGAAGGAGATCAACACAGAGAAAAATCAACTCCTACCAAATCAGAGAGCCAGAGCCTCAGAGGCCCCCAGCACCTCTTCACTGAAGCAGACCAAAAATGAACCCAACATGGCTCAGGGAAATTTTGCGGAAGAGGGGGCGGAAAGAATGTCAGAGCCACATGTTGGGTCATGATGTGCAGAGACATTTAGCTTACCCATAACTGTGGGCTAACTCCACAATGCATGACCCATATACCTCAACAAGGAGGGGCCAAGGGGAGGGGGCAGGTCATGGATGGGCCTAATAATGGTACCAAACTGACTGTATTTGCTGAATACAGAACTGACTAATAAAGAAAAAAAAATCTGAAGTACAAAAGCACTGTAATGGCAGTTAAGGAACTCAACCAGTATCGAGACACATGATTTGGGATTAACACAGAAAAGCAATGAGGCAAAGGTTTATATTTGGAGTTTGTTGGTGGTATGGTTTGGATGTGAAATGTCCTCCATTTTCTCATGTGTTTGAGTATTTGGTCTCCACCTTGTCATACTGTTTGGGTAGGTTGTGGGACCTTTAGGAGGTAGAGCCTTGCTGTAGGAAGCTGGTCACTGGAGACAAGCCTTCAGGTTTTATAGCCCAGCCCCACTTCCTGCTTTCTCTCCCTAACTGTGAACTCAATGTGACCAGCCAGCTTCCCATTCCTGCTGCCAAGCCCTCCAAGCCCTCCACACCATGATGTATACCCCCCTTCCCAAAACAATAAGCCCCCCCCTGAAACTATACGACAAAATAAAGCCTTCCTAAATGTGCTGTATTTAGTTATGGCAACAAGTAAAGTAAGTAATACAGTTGGTATGATGTACTTATCATAAATAAGCAGCATGTTAAAATGTCATGTCCTAATTAGAGTATAATCATCCACAGATATCATACCTGATGATAGCTATGGCATGGACATTTGTGCAAGCCCCTCTATAACATTCCCACAAAGATAAAATTGCCTAACAGATTTTTATCAATAAATAACAGTTATAGGCACATTGTTAAATCATGATAATTTCATTAGCATTTGAGCATTTTCTTTCAAAACACATTTTCTTTAGAAGAGTCAAAATTGTCACAAGTGCTATGTCACACTCCCACACTGACAAAGCAATTTAAAAGAAAAAACTAGTTTCTTAATCTTCATAAAATAAAAACAAAAATATCACCATCACTGTTTTTCATTTGCACCATAAATCTAAACTATATAATAATCTTGGGGCTAGAGAAAGAAAATGCTCAGTGGTTAAAGGAGCTTGCTTATAATGCCTGACAGCCTGAGTGCAATTCCCCAATACCCATGTAAAGCCACATGCACAAAGTGACACATATGTCTGGAGTTTGTTTGCAGTGGCAGGAGTTCCTGTTACATACATACTTACCCTCCCTTCCTTCCTTCCTTCCTTCCTTCCTTCCTTCCTTCCTTCCTTTCTTTCTTTCTTTCTTTCTTTCTCTCTCTCTCTCCCTCCCTCCCCCTCTCCCTCCCTCCCCTCCCCTCCTCTCCTTCTCCTCATCCTCCTCTTGCTCCTCCTCCTGCTGCTGCTGCTGCTGCTGCTGCTGCTGCTGCTGCTGCTGCTGCTGCTGCTGCTGCTGCTGCTGCTTCTTCTTCTTCTTCTTCTTCTTCTTCTTCTTCTTCTCTCTCTCTCTCTCTCTCTCTCTCTCTCTCTCTCTCTCCTCAATGTTTTTTAAAACAAAAACATGAATCTATAAGGCTAGGGAGATGGCTCCACAGTTAAAGGCATTGTTTATAAAGCCTGCTAACTCCCCAGCACCCACATAGTGTGTGGCATTGGCTTCTAGCAACAAGAGACTTTAATATAACTATACATACACCTATGTTTAAATATATAAATTATTAAAAATTTTTTAAATAATTTATAAATCTGGCTCTATGGTCTGCCATATTTTAATTTTATGAGAACTATGCTTAACTACCAAATTGTAGGTTAATATTGATTTAATAAATCAAGTGAAATGTATGATAGAGGGTAGGAAATTACTGCTATATACCTCATGTTGGTGTAAAACAGCTGACAATCTTCTAAACAGATCTTCTGCTTTGCTATAAATGGTCAGAAATCCACTTGCATTTCTGTCAATCATAACAGAAAAAATAGACTCATCTCCTGCTTCCCCCACACCTTTAAACTGATTTGGTATGCCAATGAACCTCTTCATTTCTCGATAATATTTGGCACGGATTTCTTCAAATGGAGGTCTGAATTGTAACCGTCCTTGTCTAAAAATAAAATATGAATTTAACTTTATACAACTCTTCATTTAACTTAAAATACAAATCACTGGAAAATTCTCAGACCCAGAAGCCCCCAACATCTCACCACTGAAGCAGACCAAAAATAAACCCAACATGGCTCAGGGAAATTTTGCGGAAGAGGGGGCAGAAAGAATGTCAGAGCCACATATTGGGTCATGATATGCAGAGACATTTATCCTACCCATAACTGTAGGCTAACTCCACAATGCATGACCCATATACCTCAATAAGGTGGGGCCAAGGGGAGGGGGTAGGTCACGGATGAGCCTAATAATGGTACCTAACTGACTGTATGCACTGAGTACAAAACTAATTAATAAAAAAATGTTAAAATTAAAAGAATAAAAATAAATAAAAAGCTCCTTACTTGTAAGTCAAGTCTATGTTGATTTCAGGCAGGTTCTCATTGAGCGCCTCCAGGCCCATCTGATACTGATGCTCCAGAGCCTTATACAGCTGGTGGTTCCAGTGTTGTCTCCATGCGTGCATGTCACTGGCTTGGAATCCCTAGTATGTCACATTCATAGTTTTATTTAAAAATTATTTGGTGGGCTGAAGAGATGGCTTAGTGATTAAGGTTAGTTGCCTACGAAGCCTAAGGACCCAAGTTCAATTCCCTGGTACCCAAGTAAAGCCAGATGCACAGGGTGCTATATGCATCTGTTTGCAGCAGCTGGAGGCCCTAGCATGCCCATATTTATATTCATTCTCTCCTCTCTCCCCTCTCTCTCCCCCCCTTTCTCTCTCAAATAAATAAATAAATACTTTTAAAATATAGGCAGTGGAACTTTCAATTAATGTTTCCATGCTACATAAGGTAACTTATCCACAAAAAAAAATCCTTTTAAATATATTAAAACATACAACTCACAATTGCCACTTTCAGTAAAAAGGTTTATACAATAACAAATATATAACTAATCTCAAATCTCACACTTATAAATAGTATAGAAAGAATCAAATTTTTAATAATCATACTGATATTAAATAGAATTTACATTTGATCCTTCTTTTATAACATAGTAACACCATGGTTTATTTTGTCAATTCTCCCAAAGTATCACCCTTCTCCTTCCCTGATGCCCAAATAATCCACAGAATATCTACAAACATGGGAAACGTACACTACAGAATGCTTAGCATAGCTTACTTAGTTTTCTTTCCTGGCAACTATATCATTTTTAGCACTTTTGGAGTTTTCCTGAAAAACTGAAAACTGAAAAAAATAATAATAATAACTGATATGCAACCAAGATCCCATGATCACTGACTGTGGAGGAGAATATGTGCTACTACCTCTGAAAACATCATTTTCTATGCAATTTTAAGCCAGACATGGTGGCGCACACCTTTAATCCCAGCACTCAGGAAGCAGAGGTAGGTGGATCGCCTTGAGTTTGAGGCCACACTGAGGCTACATAGTGAATTCCAGGTCAGCCTGAGCTAGAGTGAGACCCTGCCCTGAAAAAAAAATGCAATTTTACCCCAAGAAGGGGGAAAATTCTGACAGTGATTTCAATCACTGCACTTCTGACTAAAGTTAACTTTGTATTCTACACTTTTCTATAACCTAACATCAGTTAGTTAACAAATGATAAATATTTAAACTCCTAGTAAGAAAATCTACAGGCTAAATTGAAAGACATAGCATTCCAAAAACCAGACAGAAATCCAAGTTTTTATTGTTGATTTACAGTCTTCATAAATTGTTCAAAGGACTCTAACTTTACTAAGAGTTTATTAGGAAATAAAGTTAGGCTTCATGAATTTCTTATCAAGTCATTCATTATGTCCTGGAAGACACTTGTGTGGAAGTGGAACATACCCTACCTGTGCCGCCACATTCGCCAAGCCCGTTCTCAGTTCTTGTAACCCATCTTTCCAACGCTGTTGCTGCCGAAGTAGATCAATGTTCATGAGAATCACCACCTAGCACAAATTACAGAGCAATGGCCTCAAAGTACTGCGTCACATGACCAAGTACCACTCAACCTACTGTAGCACTCTTGCCAACATCCCAGGAGAAAAACAGCATATAATCCCAGACTGAGGGGCACTCCACAAAATAACTGACCAGTACTCAATCAAAAGTATCAAGCTTAAAAGACAAAGAAACAAAGAGGAGAAGACTACAGAAACTTAACAAGTGAATACAAAGTAAACATTGGATTACATCCTGGATAAAAAATGGTTGAAAGTTGCAAGTCTCCAGCTGAAGAGATGGCTTAGCAGTTAAAGCATTTGCTGGCAAAGCCAAAGGACCTCAGTTCAATTCCCCAGGACCCACGTAAGCCAGATGCACAAGGGGGCACATGCATCTGGAGTTTGTTTGCCGTGGCTGGAGGCCCTGGTGCTCCCATTCTCTCCCTCTCTGTGCCTTCCTCCTCTCTCTCTCTCTCTCTCTCTCTCTCTCTCTCTCTCTCTCTCAAATAAATAAATAAAAAGTTTTTTAAAAAAAGTTGCAAATCTCAAATACCAGTCAATTTTGTGGTTTTGAGAGACAGCTTTGCCATGGGTATGTAAGCCTGTAGCACTACAGGAAGCTGAGGAAAGGGTAAATGTGAACTTTATATTAAAACCAGTATGCTTTGAAAGCAAGTGCCTTTAACCTAAGAGCCATCTTCTCAGCCCAAAGTTTGCTAAATTTTGTAAATAAAACATACCTTTTCACAAAAGGTAGTGTGCCATTTTCTCAGTTTTCTATTTTCAGTGGCAAGTTGCTCAGCAGCACGTTGGAGTTTTTGGATGTAGCCTTCTAACTCTTTAGGATTATCCCAAGTAATATGTGACTTCCCTCCACTTCCAGCTTTTGAATTCTATGATATAATAAATGACATCTAGTATTTACATATATTTCCTTTCCCAAAAGATTTAATTCTACATCCTAAATCCAATTATCTCAAACAGACCTACAACAACAAAAGTATACAAAATGTTCTAGTTGATAAATATCTGTACACTCCTCCCCATAATTCACTCTCAAGAAAGCAGTGTGAAACAGCATATACTATCACAAGGACTGCGTCTGCAGTGCCCAACAAAACAGAACATACACATCCAACCAGCCCTCGTGCACTACTCAGTAGAATGACTTTAAAATGAAGATTAAATATTATCCAGAGTATCACAGAATGACATCTAAATGACTAGGATATAATGAGAAAGCATTCGTGATAACAAAAACTAGCAAATCACTACTTGAATGAAAAAAAGAAACTAACAGATATGAAATGAATCTGGAATTACCTAACAAGGATTTTAAGGCAGTCACCATAAAATTACTTCAATAAGCCATTATAAAATCTCTAAAACTAGAGAATAAAATAAAATTTCCAAAAATCATAGAATTAGATAAAAGAAAAAGGAACGAATAGAACTGAAAACTACAGTAACCAAATTTTTTTTAATTTCCTAGCTGAACTCAATAGCAGATTACGAGATGTCACAAAACAGTCAGTCAATCTGACGATAAGTAAGTGAATTTACCCAATGTGCGTAATGGAGAGCATACATGCTGAAAGAGCAAGCAGGATCTCAGGGAGCTCTGAGAAAGAGCTGCTATGATATCCTGGAAGGAGGGGATTGGAAGCACAATGACAACATCCCCAAGTCAGCAAAAGACATAACTCGTACGTTGAAAAATCTAAGTGAATCCCTGAAAAGATGAACCTGAAGAAGAATCTTATGCTCTGCCACACAACAAGCTTCTGATAACTAAAGACAAAAAGTAGAAATCTGGAAAGCAGCCAAAGAGGAAGAGCACATTCTTAAAAAGATACTCTGTGAGGAAAACAGGGCTCTCAACTAAGCCAGAGATATAACAAACAAAACCATACTCAGAAAGTGCTCACAGAAAAGAAATGCCCCACACCAATCTTAGATCTGGTGAAAATATCCTTCAGGAATAAATGAGATAAAAGCATTTTCAAAAAAAAACTAAAAAAATTTGCTACTAGCATACCTACTTGTAATACATGGCTCAAGGAAATTCTCTACATAAGAAGAAACTAACAAAGGAGCTTAGAACTTTCAAAAGAAAAAAAAGAATACTGTTTGAGATATAAATATACATGTAGGGGTGTGTGTGTGTACATATATATATATATATATAGAGAGAGAGAGAGAGAGCGCGAGAGCGCGCGCGCGCAATCTATAGAGATTTATATGCATGTAGATATATACCTATATATAGAGAGATGTATAGATATCCATATCCCTTATCATAAGTTCCTTAATGAACTTATTTGATAAAGGAAGGACTGCTAACACCAAAAGACCATGTAGTAAGGTACAGACCTATAATTGTACCACTTTGGAGATTAAGGCAGGACTGTGAGTTCAGGACAAACTTGGGGCTACACAGTGAGATATCCTGGCTCAAAACAAAACAAATTGTAACACTAACTGATGTGTCACTTAGTGTACCTTGAGGAGAAAATTAGGATAAATATATAAATATGGGAAAGGTAGAAAAACAAAGGCTTCCATACTTCAACTCCTAGTCATAAAAGGTAACGCATAGTATATGGGTTATAGTAGACTATCAAGAAATAGTAGATAAATGAAGGAAAGTAATTCTACTCTATAAATTATAATAAATGTAACAGAATACCATTTTTTAAAGAATCAGTTGTAAAGTATCTAAGTAATTATTACACCTCTTAAGTGTTTTATCAGCAAAGAGTAGGAAAATTCATAAGTTAGAGTCCCTGCCCACCAAAATTCTACATATAATGAGTGGCCAGAAAGTTAAGAAGAGCTCTAGTGTCTCTCTACTCTCCTCTCAGGTGTTCTACCCAATATAATGTCTCATTTAATATACCTAATATAATCAATTACTTCTCAAAAGAAAAATTCAAAAAATAAATTTTCTCTTCAGAAATATCAACAGATGTTATTTTGAATATATTTACTAGAAAAGAAAAAGTTTTACAGGCATATAATTAAAACATAATTTATACATTATGTGAAAAAAGGTTAAAAGAAAACATGATTCCATTTAAAAAACATATACATTGCTGGACATGGTGGCACACACCTTTAATCACAGCACTTGGAAGGCAGAGGTAGGAGGATCGCCATGAGTTCAAGGCCACCCTGAGACTACATGGTGAATTTCAGGTCAGCCTGGGCTACAGTGAGTGAGACTCTACATCAAAACACACATACACACACTATGTATATTTTAATATGCATAGGAAAAGGTTTAAAAGATATATTTAACAGACTTATAAAAGCCAATAGTATTGTAACATATTTTTTTCATTTTTGTTGTTTACTTTGTTTTTTAAACTTTTTATTATAAACTCATGTTAAATTCAGGCTAAAAATGGTTTTTAAAACAATGTTTAAACACTTTCAACAGGAATTATTTAAATTCTAGTAAATTTTAAGCCTGAAAACTAATGGATACAATACAGTTAACATAGTAGGTCTGACTATAAGTGTTAACTTACAAAATCTGGAGAAGTAGGAAAACACTACAGAACCCTGTGTATAAGAAACTTCAACCTTGGTGGAAAATATCTGTAATATCACATAAGCTGTGTACTATCTATATCAATGCACTGTTTAAAATCAATACTAAAATGCTTGAAATAGAATAATGATTTAAATCTATAGTCTAAAAACTTGTACTCACTAGGACAGAAGGAAATGAGTTGGGAGCAAGAGAGTATGGACCTGTGACTGTGCTAAACTGAAGGGTGTAAAAATGAAAAAAGTAAAAACCACTTTATATGTAAAATCTAATCATAAAACATAAAAACTGCACTTACCTTAATAATCTGTTCAAATGCTAAGGCAGATTGTAACATCATTGGCCTCTGACTCTGAATCATTTGTTGGTCAATAGAATTGTAAAAATGAGCCACCTACAAAGTAGAAGTCTAGTTAGTAACAACTGATAACAGATTTCACTTTTAAGTTTAAATTTTTTTCATTTTTAATTCCTTGAATGTAAATAAATTTTTCTCAATCTTAAAATTAAACACCAATAATTTTTCACTGCTAATTCAGGATTTATTCATAAATTAATGCACCCACCCAACACACTTATAAGTTGAGTTCCTATAATTGCCAAGTCATGTCCTAAAACTGATTAAACAAAGATAATAAAATCTGGTCCCTGGAACCCAGCTCACAGTCACATAGGAAAGAAAGAAATTCAGCACTATCCTTTAACTTCTAAGAAAACTAAACTCTTAATTCCTGTAACCTCTCAAAAACGACTCCGTTTTTTTTTTAGTGCATAATACAATGATTTATCATTTTCAGCTAAAAAATTCAGTTGTCTTTACCTTTTTTTTTTCACACATCATACATGAGGAGAAGTCAATTACCTAGATTTTCAAACTGCATTTTGCACCCAACCACTTCAGTCTCTCTCCATCCATCCTCCTCTAATGCACACACTCTCATCTCTAGGCAAGAGCCCGTATGAAAGAAAAACGAAGCAAAGGCCACACACAAAAGATGCTGTTCCAGGGGCTGGAGAGACGGCTCACCGGTTAAGGCACTTACCTACAAAGTCTACAGACACCAGTCTGGTTCCCCAGTACCCATGTAAGCCTGATGCACAAGGTGGCACATGCACCTAGAGTTTGTTTGCAATGGCTAGAGGTCCTGGTGTGCCCATCCTCTCTCCTTCTCTCTCATAACTAAAAAATAAATATTTTTTAAAAGACACTGTTCCTATGCTCTAAGATCTACTAAGGAAGTGAGAGAAGCTAAAACAAAACTGAATCTTGACACTGTGCATGGAATATGAACAGCCAACTGAAGAAAAATACAATGAAAAAAGTGGCTTTTACATTGGGAATTATACAAACAACTGCGTTTTCCAATCACAGAGAAAAGATTTCAGCTCACAGAGACATGCTCAAAGAAAAGCCCACTTTTGTATTAGTAAATCACTGAGCATGTTCCCAAAGGCCCGTGTTGAAGGTTGGGTCTCCATGAAGGCACTGTCAAGGACTGGTGTAAACTCTAAAAGGTAGGGCTTGTAGTGGAAGGTGTTTAGAACACTGTTGGTATGGCTTTGTAAAGGACCATGAGACCCCTCATCTCTTCCTCTCTTTTTGGTTTCCCAGCCATGGTTGCATGCTGCCTTGCTACTGGCCCAAAAGTAAGCCAACAACTGATCCTGGGATAAAACTTACAAAACTCTGATGCAAAATACACTTCTCTTTAGAAGTTGATTATCTCAAGTGTTTGTTATAGTAGCAGAATGCTTATGTACATAGCATACATACAAGAGAGGAAAGTATGGGCAGTAAAGAAAAAAGTAATGTCATAAGTTGGGACCTGATTAAAAAAAGCTGCTATGTCATGCTGAGAAGGTAGATACCAAGATCATACATAATCGCTGGTTTATAGCATTCAAGAGACAGTGTGTAGGAGGATTACAGTAAGTCCAAAGCCAGCCTGAGACTACATAGTGAATTTCAGTCAGCCTGGGCTAGAATGAGGACCCACTTCAAAAAAAAAAAAAAAAAAAACGATAGACAGGAAACAACTAGATGGCACAAATTAAATAAGCAAACTGAGGAAGTGACTAAAAACATAGGCCGATTCATTAAGCTGGGAACTGACTCTGGAAGGAGGGCAAAGGACTCTAATTAGAGGGTCCTTTAAATCCTTAGCAAGTAACAAGAAAGAAAAGAAAGAGGAGGGAGGAGGGGAAGGAAAGAGAGGAAAGAGAGAAGGAGAGATTCCAGGAATATGCTATTTTTCCAAATGATTTTAGAGTGAAAAGTAATCACAACAGTACTTTAAATTAATAAATTTCTATACAATTCAAAAGGAAATTTTTAATACTATCATCTAGTAAACCATAATATTACAAGTTAATAATCTATTATGATAGTATAAAATTAAAAGTAGAAAAAAAGACATAAACATATGCGAGTTTAACATAATGAACTCAGAGGAGGCATGTTTTTAAAAGGATAATTTCATACTTGTTTAAGAATAATTGCTTGCTTGCAGAACTTCTGTGCAATGTTGGCAACCTGCTGTATTTTGGCAGGAATAACAAAACCCAGGGCAGAAAGCTGACGAACTTCTCTCAGAAGAATCACCAAGCGATCTGAATAATGCACTTTTAATGACCCATCATTAGGATCCAATTCCATAATCCGACTATTAGCCTCGATGCTACAAAAAAATGAAGATTGTTTTCAACTTTGTTGTTCCCATTTAAAAAAATCAATTATTACAACTTTTCTGCAAATTGAACATTCAAGTATATTTTTAATTATGGCTTTTAAGTAATGTTTCCCATGTTATCTTATAATCCAGATTCTGAAAACAAGCTTCAATATCCAAAGTGATATACTCTCATCCACACTGCAACCAAGCAGTTTTAAAGTCAGAGAAACCCAGGTTTAAACTATTAGCTAACAATCAAAATTGACATATCCACCACATAGCAAAGGTTTTGACTCATTTCTAAAGGTACCCGAGATGTTTTTCAATTAGTCTACTTGCTCCCTTCATACTTTTATTAATAAATTAATGATAAATTCTAAAATAATGGTAAGCATAGAGAAATTCAAATATTTCAACCACCTATTTTTAGACCTGAAATTTCTCTATGTATCATGTATAGATTTTAATAGGAAAATTACTTTGAGTTACTCAAATTAACTTTATAAAAATGTTGATCTTAAGCATGTAATGTAAGCAAGTAATGTGCTTGTATGGCCTGCATTTTACAATTAATTTTATATTATGTTGGTTCTTTTTTGTTTTGTTTTGTTTTGTTTTGTTTTTTTGTTTTTCAAGGTAGGGTCTCACTCTAGCCCAGGCTGACTTGGAATTCACTATGGAGTCTCAGGGTGGCCTCGAACTCGAACGGCGATCCTCCTACCTCTGCCTCCCGAGTGCTGGGATTAAAGGCGTGCGCCACCACGCCCGGCTTATGTTGGTTCTTATAAATCATTTTCACAATTAAGAAAATTTCCAAGTCTTAGAAAGTAAATGTTACAGTTAGCTTCTCATTGTTGGGACAAACATTCAACCAGAAGCAGCTTATGGAGGAAAGGGTTTATTTCAGGATTATAAATTCTAGGGGAGCACCATCAATGGTGGAAGAAGCTGACTCACTTCCATAGATCTAAGCAGAGAGACAAAAAAACAGCATCCAGCAAATACACAGCCACCAGAGCTAAATTTCTCCCCACACACCTTAGGAATGGACTTCAGATCTACCCCTGGTGACATATCTCTTCCCCAGAAGGGCTTTGCCCACTGGAGACTTGAGTTACAAGTCTGAGTCTATGGGGCTATTCATACATTGAAACCACCACAATAAGCAATTGAAAAGGCAAGAATATATTTAACCAATTTAATAACATGGTCAACAAAGCATAAAACAAAGAGGATAGTTTTAAATGACTTTAAAAGATTATTTAGATTATTTAGCTAGATACTCTGTCTCGGGGTGTGTGTGTGTGTGTGTGTGTGTGTGTGTGTGCGCGCGCGCGCGTGTGTGTCAGACTTTTGATATGCTGCATGTAGAGTGGGTCAGGACTAGAGCTATAGGATACCACAGCTTCAATATAAGCTGACTGAAGTTCTCTTTTGGGAGAGGGAAGAGGTGGGGGCTGAAGCATGCATGTTTTGTGTTTTAAAAGGCTCAGAGTCAGAAAGAAGAGTAAATGATGCCCAATTATAGTCATTATGACTGAAAACCCTTTGGTGCCTCTATTCTTCCTCCATAGCCAGAACTGTAGAAAAGAAAAAATTACCATTCATTAACCTTAAGGAACACCACTTCAGACCTATCACCCTTTCTAACACTATGGTGGGGGGAGATGATGCAGAACTTATTTTGGACAAAGTTACTGTTAAAAAGATATGGTTAGCACCTCTGGTCCCAACTACTCAGGACGCTGAAGAATGAGAACCATGAATTTAAGGCCAACACTGAGCAAAAGAGAAACTTCCTATTAAAAAAAAAAAAAAGTAAGGGAGCCAGGTGTGGTGGCACACACCTTTAATCCCAGTACTTGGGGAGGAGCAAAGGTGGGAGGATTGCTGTGAATTCGAGGTCACCCTGAGACTACATAGTGAATTCTATGTCAGCCTGGGCTAGAGTTAAACCCTACAATGAAAAAAAAAAAATTAAGGGTTGAAGGTATAGCTCAGTGGGAAAGTACTTCTTGAGGCCCTGATAAAATAAAATAAATAATAAAGTAAAAATTAAATAGACACAGTAAATTTCTAAAAATATTGTTAATGGTATTCTTAGAAAAGTTGACCTGAAACACAAAAACTGTGAATTTCTTCTAGGCCATTCATTCTAAAACCCCATTAAGATAATGTTAACCCATCAATATTTACCAAAGGCTTACTATTGAGGGAACCAAGAAAATATACTTTTGGACTGCAAAGAAGGCTCAATGGGTAAAATGCTTACTGAGCAAACAAGAAGATCTACGTCTGATCCCCAGAACCCACATAAAATGCCAGGCATAGTACCACATGCCTATCATCCCAGCAGTGGAAAGCCATAAACAGGGAGACCCTGAGCTTACTGGCTACTTATGTCACCTAATTAGTGAGTTTTAGATTCAGCAAGAGATCCATCTCAAAGAATAGAGGACAATGACTGAGGAAGACATCAGATGTCTAACTCTGGCATCCACACACGTGTGCAATCACACAAATCCAAACACACCTACATACATAAAACATATACACATGGAAAAAAAATACTTATCTCAAAGAGTTTATAATTAATATAATTTACAGTTTAAAATCTATGTTCATGCATAAAATATTAATGTAAAAAAGTAGAAAAACATATGAATACCCAGTATCAAAAATTCATGGGATCCCAGAAATGTCCAATTCCCAAACAAGAATCCATAATTCTTTTTCTGTTTGTTTGTTTATTTTGGTTTTCCTTCGAGGTAGGGTCTCACTCTAGCTCAGGCTGACCTGGAATTCACTATGTAGTCTCAGGGTGGCCTAGGCTATCCTCCTACCTCTGCCTCCCAAGTGCTGGGATTAAAGGCGTGCGCCACCACACCTGGCTAAGAATCTATAATTCTAGGAATAGACACTAAAATCACAAAGGAAGCAGGCAGTTAACTAACCTTATGATCAAAATTTCCAATCTGATTGACTTAAAAGTTAATGAGTGACTAACAAATGTGGAAATTTAAAAAGGAACAGCAAATTTAGAGAAAGATAAGTTCTTATCTTATAAATTCCCATTCATAATATATATAATATGTATTATATATATTATATATTTTTTTTTCAAGGGCTGGAGAGATGGTCAGCATTTAAGAGTACTTTCTGTACAAGCATGAGTATATATATAAAATATATATTAATAATATATATTATATTCAGGTTAATAACATATATATGTGTATATATATATATATATATATATATATATATATACATATATACATATATATATGTTTGTTTTACCGTTTAGAAAAAATGTACTTACCACAGACCAGATCTGGAATCACACAACCCTGACTGAACATCCCTGGACCAGTCATCAAACTGTTCTTGTTCATAAAGTTTAAACTGGTCCAAGAGATCTTCTGCACTTCGATGGAACGAGCGAAATCCTGACAGGTCAGATAAAAGTGCCTCTGAAGTCTTGATGGTGTCATCAACCTTCGAAATCAAGTTACAGAAATGTGCATTAATCCTAATGAGTTTTCAACATGAGCAGGCACCAACTTTATCTGTGATTCAAAATTATTTCCCTTACACAGGATGGAGAGATGGCTCAGCAACTCATGCTTGCCTGCAAGGCCTGAGGACCCAGGTTCAAGTCCCCAGTACCAATGTAAAGCCAGATACATAAGATGGCATATATATCTGGAATTCATTTGCAGTGGCTAGAAGCCTGAGCATGTCCATTCTCTCTCATTCTCTCTCTCTCTCTCTCTCTCTCTCTCTCTATATATATATATATATATATATATATATATATAATCTCCTCTAAAATAAATAAGAAAAATTATTTCCCATCCATATACAAATCTCTACTTCTGAATTAAACCACCTCAGAATAACAAAACACAAGAGGAAAGCCCAAACAAACATAATTTGAAGGGTAAAATAATGGAAAGTCAGGACAAAAAATATCTGTCCCCACTAATTTTTGAAGGAAATCCCAAGAAGTTGTTTACTACTCCTAAACATTCTCACCAATAGCATTGGCCCTTAACTAAATCACCTGATACCTCAAACAATAGTTGGGCCAATGTGAATGTCAATTAAGAGAGAAAAGTGCCTTTCCACTGCAACCTCATGAAGAATACTGTAGTACTTGGAAAGCCATCTGACACAAAGAATAAGGTAAAATATTCCAGAGAACAAAACATAAAGCTACCAACTTAAGAACTACAAAACTGCTAGGTGTTATAATATTTTATAACCCCTTGCCCTTAGTCATGCCCCATATGTAATTTTTACTGTACAAGTCAAATGCAAGACACTAATAGTAAGCCCACAAGATTCTTAGGTCATCCTTAATATTAATATAGACTTTAAATCTCTAAACTGCTGTCATTATCTTAAATAATGCCATAACTACATTTCCCCTCTCCTTTAACTTCCAACCTAATGTGATCTAGTTATATATTTGAAGATAGACATTGCAACTATCAAGATTTTCTAATTATGTTTTTTAGTTCAATGGAAAAGATACATTTCTCTTGAATATTGTTTTGGGGTTTTCTGTTTGTTTTTTGCTGTGTGCAGTGTGCTGTGTACATGTGTGATGTGGTGTGTGGTGTATACACATGTATGCGCCCACGCAAAAACCCATGTGATCTGTTGAAGCAAGGTGTGCTTGCCTGCACTAGCCAGTGCAGAACATCAGGTGACCCACTCCATCACTCTTCCACCCATTCCAACAGAACCAAAGTCTAATTTGTGTTCTTGTTTTTGTTGTTTGTCTTTTCAAGGCAGGGTCGAGCTCTAGTCCAAATTGACATTGAACTCGCTCTGTAGACCAGGCTGGTCTTGAACTCATAGCAGTCCTCCTACCTTGGCCTCCTGAGAACTGGGATTAAAGGCATGTACCACCACACCCAGCTCTGGAGTCTATTACTGATCTCAGAGTGTGCCACTTTTTCACAAGCTCCAGCAATCCTTGGGTCTCTGTTCCCCTATGGGACTGGAGTCATAGATGTTCACAGCCCAGCATAGCTGTTTATGTGGGCCATAGAGACAGGACTCAACCAGTTTCTCAGGCCTCTTCAGGCCCTCATACTTATACAGAAAGTACTCTTAAATGCTGACCATCTCTCCAGCCCTTGAAGAATGTTTTTAAAGACATTTGCCTGAAACAACTACAATTGGAATGATACATGACTTGACAATTCTCTCTATATAAGGAACACAATCATTAGACATTTCCCTAAAGACTTTTTCAGACTTCTATATACACATGAAAATAGATGGTGTTCTGATTTAAATATGGAATGTCCCTTCCCTTAAAGGCACATGCTCTGTACCCTTGGTTCCCCTTGGACATGGAGCTCACCTAGCTGGCAAATAGAAAGTTATCCAGGTAGGGCTAGAGGGTAGCAACTTGAACAGGTACCTTCCCAGCCTGTCTGTTTCCTGATCAGACAAAATATAACAGATCAGCCGAGCATGGTGGCGCATGCCTTTAATCCCAGCACTCGGGAGGCAGAGGTAGGAGGATCACCATGAGTTCAAGGCCACCCTGAGACTACACAGCAAATTCCAGGTCAGCCTGGGCTACAGCAACACCCTACCTCGAAAAACCAAAAAAAAAAAAAAAGATATAACAGATCATGCCACAAGCTCCAACTACTACAAATGCAGGCCCAAACCATCAAAGTCATCGTCCCTATCCCTCCACCTATCATGAAATTGAGCCAAAAAAAAAATCCCTCCCCAATCAAAATGCTTCTTGTCAGGTATTTGGTTATGGCAATGAGAAAAGTAATTGCATGCCAAGGAAAATGGAATATATTCACTACAGTATAAGAGTTCCCACTACAAACATCAACTTAGTGAACTCTGAACAATGATATTCTTCAACTTTGATTAAGACAAATACCTTTAATTCCAACTGGCGAACCCAAACAATGTTATTGACAACTTCTGAAAGGTTTTTGCCAGAAAGAGGTCCAGATGCATCACCAGGAACTCCTCGGCACCGATTCTCAAAGTCTAATCGAAAATCTATAAAATTTAAAATACATGATGGTTGCACAGATGTAATAGATTTCTGGAATACCATTCATGTCCCACAGACTATGTGAAATGTTGACAGAAAAATACTAAGAGTTGGTCCTTATGCTCAAGAACCTTACTGGGCTAGAGAGATGGCTTAGCAGTTAAGCGCTTGCCTGTGAAGCCTGAGGGCCCCGGTTCGAGGCTCAATTCCCCAGGACCCACGTTAGCCAGATGCATAAGGGGGCACACGCATCTGGAGTTCGTTTGCAGTGGCTGGAGGCCCTGGCGCACTCTCTCTCTCTCCCTCTCTCTCCCTCTCTCTCTCTCTCTCTCTCTCTCTCTCTGCCCCCCCCCCCCGTTGCTCTCAAATAAATAAATAAAAATAAATAAATTAAAATGTTTAAAAAAAAAGAACCTTACTGTAGCTTGAGATAAAGAATGGAAATAACCTGCTAATTCAAAATCTCTCTCAATTATAATAAATTAGTCTCTGACATAGAATGTTAAAATGTATAGTGTTAATCCTAAATGAAATGCACCAAAGAAAAAAGTAATTGACAAGAATTTTTAATTTCTCATAAACTTTTACCTTTAACTAAGTCCACAAGTCTTGCCAGTAACGTTTCTCTCTCTAACATTAATTCTTTGCTTATCGTCGGTCGCTTTACCAACTCTTTGTATTTTAGAAATGCTTGAAGAAGCTAATAGAAAAAAAAATAAATACAAGTTCATCTCAATTGATGACCTAATACAGATAGGAAAGATGACAGATCCTATAATAGCTTAGAAAAAGTATGAAGTGAAAATTTTCAATATTTTACCTGCTGTGGACTATCCTGAATTTCTGAAATATAAGTTTTTAGTTTTCCAGCTATTTTTTGTTCTGCAGGTGCAATAATTTTTTCATACTGAGACACGGCAGCTTTCCATAAAGGCTAAACAAATTCACAATACCATTAGATGTTAGTATTCTTTACAATTAATCCTTAAGAAACACACACAAAATGACAAAGACCAAATGCATGTGCACTCAACCTCGGTGTATGGGTTATACTGCACAGGATTCAGGCCCATGAAAGGTTCAAACACTCGAGACAGGCATATAATTTTATCTTCACTGGCAGGCAAAAAATAGAGAAGCTTCTCATGAATTGTTCGAACAGCCAAGACCTAAAATGTAAGATATTGAAACAAAATAAGATTGAAATATAAAAGCTCTGTAACTAGGTCTGAAATCTAAAGATACTGTAAAAGAATTTATTTTAAACAAGGACCCTAAAGTGAGCAAAACTGCAAGAATAGTCTTAACAATGATCACTCAGTAAGTCACATGACAGACACAGTAGCACCTCAGGAGCACTCATCACAACATTCAAATCTAGTAAGATGTATAAGGCTGAGACACGTCTAAGTTCTACTGAAATGTGCCAGACTTAGGTGTCCTTAAACTAGTTTAAGGCTGATTTAAGTAAATATAAATATGCTAATAAATTCGGGATTTCATTATTCTAAATTAACCTATACTAATAATCAAATCAATATCAACCACTATTATTTATCATTTAGAAAAAGCTGGGAAATGAACAGTACTTTATTTTGAAATGAAAATTTCTACTAATAATAAGCAAAAATTAAGCAAAAAGGGTTGGAGAGATAGCTTAGCAGCTAAGTGCCTGCCTGTGAAGCCTAAGGACACCGGTTCAAGGCTTCATTTCCCAGTGCTCACGTAAGCCAGATGCACGATAGTGCAAGCATCTGGACTTCATTTGCAGCAGCAGGAGGCCCTGATGTGCGCATTTTCACTCTCTCTATCTTACTCTCTCTTTCTACCTCTCTCTCAAATAAATAAATAAATAAATAATTTTTTAAAAAATCAAGCAAAAAGCACTGTAATCCATGGTAAAATACAAATCCTGGGCTGAAGAGATAGTCCAGTGGTTAAGGCACTCACCTGCAATGCCTAAAAACCTAGGTTCGATTCCCAGTACCCACGAAAAGCCAGTTGCACAGTGGTGCATGCATCTGGGGTTCGTTTACAGAGGCTGGAGGCCATGATGCACCTATTCTGTCTCTATCTCTGCTTGCAAATAAATATTAAAATAAAACAAAGACAAATCCCACAAACAGGACGTACTATAAGACAAACTAATCAAAACCTGCTTCCACTTAAAGACAAAGATATAGGCAATCAAACTGATACCTCTTCAAGGCGCTTGCCAAGTTTATCAAGAGTTTCTGGGAAATATTTTTCATTTTTCCATGGATGAGGGATGTAGCGCTGCCACACCTGACCAGTTAGGTGACTGCAGATGATCACCCACTGCTCACAAATTGAAATGCCAGCTTTGAGATTCTCTTTCACAAGATAATAGGGATCTTCCCATAGGTTCAATGTTCCCAGCTTTTTCTGAAACAAACCTTCCAAATGAACCACCTAGTAAAACATAAAGCCAAGATTATAACAGAAATGTTTTATACAGAATTGTAAAATGTATTCATGCCATGAAATAAAATGTTTTAGAAATAAAATTTCAAGAAACAATGAAAAAACTTAGAATACAAGCTTTGAAGTAATAACACCTGTACACACTACAGCAATATTTGGTTCTTTCTTTTGTTACTATGTATTTTTAAATGTAGATGCACACAAATATAGCTATTATTTTTCAACACATTATATTATATATATATTAATATATATATCAATATATGTATATATATATATATTGAAGGCTGCAGAGTCTACTATATGCAAGTAGCATTATATAAGTAATTCCAAATTGCTGTTCATTTCTATTTATAAAACAGTGCTAACATATACCTTTGTATATATACCTTTATGAAATGATCTGCTATTCCTTAGGATAGAAACAAAAAGGTATTTTCTGGGCCAAAAATTTAATATTAGCAAATAAATGAATGTATTTTTAATCATTTTCAGTTCATATGACAATGATATGTGTTTTTTCATTCAGTAGCTATAGAAATGAAAATTTATCTCTGAGAGAAATTATTCCCAAGATTGCTTTTCTTTCCTCAACTTTAGCACTTGACATTTCTTTTTTTTTTTATTTTGAGGTAGGGTCTCACTCTAGTCCAGGCTGACCTGGAATTCACTATGTAGTCTCAGGGTGGCCTCGAACCCATGGTGATCCTCCTACCTCTGCCTCCCAAGTGCTAGGATTAAAGTCATGCGCCACCACGCCCACCTCAAGACTTTATATTTCAAATTACTTCAAATATAGACTTGAATAAAATAAACATTCTGTCAAAAGAAAGTATTATTGTACATAAATTTCCGTCAGTGGTGCAGAGTTTTTGTTTTTTCATTCAGTAGCTATAGAAATGAAAATTTATCTCTGAGAGAAATTATTTCCAGAGATTGCTTTTCTTTCCTCAACTTTAGCACTTGACATTTCTTTTTTTTTTTTTTTTATTTTTTTTTTTTTTTTTTTTATTTTGAGTATGTAGTCAAAATGATCCCAGACTTCTTCAATGGCTCTAACTCTAGTGTCTTCCAATTGTTTTTCTTTTTAAAATTAACTTTATTTTTAGAGAAAGAGGCTGAAAGAGACAGAGAAAATGGGAATGCCAGGGCCTTCAGCCACTGCAAACAAACTCCAGACACATGTACCCCCTTGTGCACATGTGCAACATTGCATGCTTGTGTCATTGTGTCTGGCTACGTGGGACCTGCAGATTCAAACATGAGTTCTTAGGCTTCATAGGCAAGTACCCTAACTGCTAAGCCATCTCTCTAGCCTTTCTCTGTCTTTTTCTAACCAGATAATTCTTTCTTTATGCCAATATTATCTACAAATGTAAATTTCACAGAATTCAGAAAAAATAATTATAAAAAATCTATTCATATAGTTACACCCTTAGCCGAAGTGCCTTTAACTTTAGGTTAATTTCTTGACTTTCCCAGTAGAGGTTGCCTTAACTCTACATGCTGCACACTAGTGTCCCCAGAATCTTGCTCAGGCAAGATGCACTGGCTGCCTGGTTTGATAATGATACAGTCACAGCACAAATTTCACTTTCTGAATTTCATCAATGCTATCAAAAGTGCTTAAAATCATTGCAAAAAACATCATTAAAATAGTTTCTTAAAATACTAATGAAAATCAGTGGAAAATCCCTATATATCTGTTTTACGTAGAATGGACTGTTCACCTTCAAAGTAATCACTTGACTTTCTATGACAGATCTCAAGGAAGGAGTGATCAAATAAGCATGAAATTAAGACTTTTTTGTTTGTTTTTGGTTTTGTTTTTGTGAATTTTTTTTGGTGGGGTGATTGAGGTAGAGTCTCACTCTAGCCCAGGCTGACCTGGAATTCACTATATAGTCTCAGGATAGCCTTGAACTCATAGCGACCCTCCTACCTTTGCCTCCCAAGTGCTAGGATTAAAGTCATGCGCCACCACGCCCACCTCAAGACTTTATATTTCAAATTACTTCAAAATATAGACTTGAATAAAATAAACATTCTGTCAAAAGAAAGTATTATTGTACATAAATTTCCGTCAGTGGTGCAGAGTTTTGTTTTTCATTCAGTAGCTATAGAAATGAAAATTTATCTCTGAGAGAAATTATTCCCAGAGATTGCTTTTCTTTCCTCAACTTTAGCACTTGACATTTCTTTTTTTTTTTATTTTGAGGTAGGGTCTCACTCTAGTCCAGGCTGACCTGGAATTCACTATGTAGTCTCAGGGTGGCCTCGAACCCATGGTGATCCTCCTACCTCTGCCTCCCAAGTGCTGGGATTAAAGGCTTGCGCCACCACACCCGGCATACTTGACATTTCTAAGTTTTACAAACTTTAAGTGCACATCTTAAATAAACTTCAACACTTATGAAATATGTAAACTTTAAAAGAGAAAAATGTATTGATAAGTGAGTCCCAAAGTACATTAACAAGAAAGCTTATAGATAGCTATGTGAGAATCACATACCCTTGCAACTGTTTCAAATAATTCTTTAAAATAACTGGCTCTTTCTCTGCTATTCTGCTTATTTCCACGATTAGCTTGTTCTATCCAAAACTGGAACTCATCACTTGGTGTGAGAATACCTATATATGGAAAAGGAAAAGTCAGATAGTTACTTAGTTCAGTTGCTAACTATAGCTACATTATATACACATACATATTTCCTATAATCTTGAAGATGTACATAAAGTGAGTTTTACAACCTCTATGAAAAACCAGTTCTTATTTAAATCTACAAGAAAAACTAATTGCCAGAAATGAATACTTCATGCTTGCTGACATTGCTGCTCAGTGTGATTTCTATTTGCACTTGTAAACTGTTCCTTCCTAACTGCAAGCCATGTAGCACGTGGCACCTTTATGTTTGCTCCTCAGCACATTTTCCTAGATCTAATTTTAATAGTATTTACACTTTTTTAATTCTACTCAAATAAAAATGACTATAATTTAACCAATGAATGTTTACAATTTGATTTGAAAGAACTTTTCACTTTTAAATTGCTTTTAAGTATTTCAGTGAAATAGATCATTTCTACTTGCTAATCATATTCTGGAAATAAATGCACTACATGTTAGGGGCTGAGCATTTACTTTAGTATTAAAGCAAAACTTAATACCATAACCATTATTTTTAAATATCATTTGTATGTTATACATTTCATTTTGTTCATATGACTAGTAATTCATCTATAACCACAATAAAATAGTAGTAGATGCAATACACTTTAAAATAATAAAAGCTGGTAACCTAGTCTCATTACAAAGCATACAGTCGATCCTCATTATTCATACACGCTAATGTAGAGAAGTAAGAACTTCTGAGTTGCCTAGATGTTCCTAGATGAAATAAAAGTGACACTCTGCCTTCTTTATTCCTATCTCATACTGTAAGCAAATGTTCTTGCTGCAATCTATTTAGTACTGCCTGTTCCCACTTTTAAGCTTTTTGTTGATCTCACTATTTAAAATGATCTTCATGCATAGTGCTAGAGTGCAGACACAGGATGTTCTGATACTCCTTACAGAAAATACCTGTGTCATATAAGTCATATGCAGGTCATGTGTTACAGTGCCATTGGTCATGAGAACAATGTTAATTAGTCAACAGTATATTAATGAACATGTCTCTAAACACAAACACATAAAAACAAGGTTTTGATCATCTGACAAAATATTATCACCAGAGATTGAAGACACAATTCCCTGTATTTCTCCTGAAAACAATGACTCAATATTCAGTAATTCAGAGTTCACACTGACCAGCCTATGTACAGTAAAACTACTACTTTCTATTTCCATAAATTGCTGTGTTAAGAAATATTTTCCAGAGCTGAAAAGATGGCTCAGCAGTTAAAGACAATTGCTTCCAAGACCTGCTAACCTAGGTTTGATTCCCCAGTACCTACATACAGCTAGATGCACAAAGTACTGCATATGTCTGGAATGCATTTGCAACAGCAAGAGGCTCTAGTGTACCTGGATTCATATTTTATTTTTCTCTTGCTCTCCCCTCACAAATAAATACTTTTTATTTATTTTTTTTTTTTACAAACTCCAGAGCATTTGCCACCTTGTGCATCTGGCTTTACATGGGTACTGGGGAATTGAACCTGAGTCCTTAGGCTTTGCAAGCAAATGCCTTAACCACTAAGCCATCTGCACAGTCCTAAGTAAATAATTTTTTAAAATATTTTCCTCTTCTCAAAATCCATGTAAATCTATGCATTTTTTTAATTTTATTTTTATTTATTTGAGAGTGACAGACAGAGGTAGAAAGAGGCAGAGAGAGAGACAGAGTGAAAATGGGTGTGCCAGGGCCTCCAGCCACTGCAAACGAACTCCAGACATGTGCGTCCCCTTGTGCATCTGGCAAACGTGGGTCCTGGGGAGTCCAGGCTCGAACCAGGGCCCTTAGGCTTCACAGGCAAGTGCTTAACTGCTAAGCCATCTCTCCAGCCCAACACATTTTTTAATATCTTATATTCTGAGAAGTTACAAAAGCAAAGAAAGAAATCTGTGGGGCTGGAGAGATGGCTTAGCAGTTAAGACACTTGCCTGCAAAGCCAAACAACCCAGGTTTGATTCCCCAGGACCCACATAAACCAGATGCACAAAATGGCATGTGTCTGGAACTTGTTTCAGTGGCTGGAAGCTCTGGCATGTCCATTCTTTCTCTCTTTCTCTCTTTTTCTCTCCCTCCCTTTCCACCTCTCTTTCTCTCTCAAATAAACAAAAATAAATACATAAGTAAAATAAAAATAATTTTAAAAAGAAATCAATGAAGAAACGGTAATTTGCTAATATCCTAATGAAATAGTCATTTTCTGCTTTCTTTGAGTAAGCTACAGATGATTATACAATATACTGGTTTGATAAATGACTTATGGACATAAGATATTACACATTGTTATATACCTCTTGTACCATCTTCCTTAAGTTTCAATTTTGAAAAGTTAGTGTCTGATCTTCGTAGAACTACACCCAATCCAGCTTCCAGTTCACTCAAAAGATTCTGAAGCTTGGGGTCAAAGTTTCTGCTCCATTCTTGATCCTAAATACAGACAAGAGAAAACACTGAGTACAATATTACAGTTAAAACTGGCTTCATAAACACTGTCTAAAGCATCAGGTCCACAAACCAGTTTCACTGAAAGCGTGTCACTCTCTCCTCTTCATGAGAGGTGGGTGAAAATTCCTCGGAACAATTAAAACTGTCCCAACTAAATTTGCTTATACCTACATAAGAGCTGATATGAATTCTTCTTTACATCTTGCTTCAATTTCCCTATTTATCCACAATGCATACTTTAAAATTAGATGTTAAGAAAGCTGTTTCAACTCTGGGGTTGACACTACCCACAACATCCTACACACAAAAACAAAGCATTTTATAAGTAAACTAAGGCACATTATAGTATTAGTGAATTAAATAACATTTATGTCTGTGTTTATGCATTTATCCAAATACCTTCATAATACACACACACACACACACACACTACTTTACTCACCTTTAACAACATGGGTGCAAATACTTGTCGAACTGCTTGGTAAAGGGAATTGATAGGGGAGTCCAACATAGATGAAACCAGAATGTTATTATGCAGATTCTCATCTGTAATGACTTCAGGTCGCAGCTTGAAAAATACCAGCACTTTATCTTTTGTGTCACCGAAATCAATCTAAGGTTATAAACAAATGCTATTAGTGTCATCTTTATAAAATTTAGTATTTGAAAGAAATGTTGCTTTAAGATGCTATATCACTAAAATTATACCTGCTAGAAAAAAGTTACACAGGCAAAAAAAATTAGATTCAAATCAACCATCTCTGCCTCTTAAGAATACCAGGTGCTAGAGAGATGACTTAGAGGTTAAGGTGCTTGCTTGCAAAGCCAAAGCACCCAAGTTCGATTCCCCAGGACCCTATAAGCCAAATGCACAAGGTGGTTGGTGCATGCATGTGGAGTTCATTTGCAGCAGCTGGAGGCTCTGGAGTACCCATTCTCTCTGTGTCTGCCTGTTTCTCTCTCTCTCTCTCTCTCTCTCTCTCTCTCCCTCTCTCTCTCAAATAAATAAAATACCTGGATTTAAAAATGAATTCCCCCTTTACATGCTGTTACAGCAAAAAGATAATCTGACAAGTATTCATGAGTATAAAACAGTATATATCGTTGACACTCACTGCTCACTATTCTACAGATCAAAGCTGGCTTCTCCAGGTACATAATGGTAAGTAGTGTACTCTTCTGCTATCCTCAGGAAGTCTGTGCCAAACATAACTATCCTATCATCTGGAGAAAAAAAAAAAAAAAAAAAAAAAAACATTTTAAAGGGTACCTTTTGGGGGGGGGCGGTTTGAGGTAGGGTCTCACTCTAGCCCAGGCTGACCTGGAATTCACTGTGGAAGTCTCAGAGCGGCCTCAAACTCATGGCAATCCTCCTACCTCTGCCTCCCAAGGGCTGGGATTAAAGGCGTGCGCCACCATGCCCAGCGTAGGGTACCTTTTAAATTATAAGTAGACTTAAATCTGCCAAAATGAACTTGTCTGACTCCTAAAAATATCTTTTTCTTAACCAAAAGTTTTTCCTTAAGTGTCAGTTTTTTATCACAAAGCTTAATCATTTAAAATTGTAACCAAGCTGGATGTGGTGTTATACACTATTAATCCTAACACTAGGGATGCTGAGACAAAAAGAAGACCAGTCCAAGGCAAATCTGGGATACACAACTAGACTCATATATAAACTGAAACCAGTTAACTCAATAGGGACTCAAAAAAATGATACTTAAAATAAGTCAGTTCATAATAATCAGTTCATTAGCCAAAACTGTACTACTCAAAAGTTTTTGCTTTTAATACAGAGCGATTCTCATTTCTTCCTCCGAGAAGCCAATGAGCAGAGAAGATACGAGCACCATGGCTGCCATACAAAGACCGTCTTACAGATGAAAGACTTTGATACCGTTTTTATTGTATCACAATTATGATTTTTAGCCACTGGAAACTCACACTCTTGTCTTCCTCAAACTTTCACATTTCATGACACATGAAAATTGCATGAAGTTCAAATATCAATGTTCATAAATTAAGTTTCATTAGAACACAGCCATACTTGTTCACTTACATGCAACTGTATAGTTGCTTACATGGCCGCTTTCACACTACACTGCTAAGTGGAAGTTTAAACAAAATACCACATGAACTCCAAAGCCTGAAACATTATGTGTCCAATAACTGAAAGTTTGCCAAGCAGTTCCCCCCACACCATAAAGCCTACAGCTCATCAGAGCCATAGTAGGTGCTTATTAATGTACCTCATGTGGACTCACAGACATCTGAAGCACACCTTAAAACATAGAATCTTTTCAAATCTGGCTAGAAATGTCAAATGTGTTGTGTGACTAAAAATAACAGACACATTGTTGACCTTTATTAGTATAAATGCAAACACCAAAATCTCCTGGTTTCAACTTAAAATACCCATTTCAGAATACATTTTCTACTGCGTGTGTGTGTGTGTGTGTGTGTGTGTGTGTGTGTGATGTGTGATGTGTGCATGGTCAATACACATGATTGTGTCCAAGCACTGCCCTGTGTGATCGATCTCCTGCAGTGGTTGGAAAGGAACTTTGGGTGTCCTCCTCTCACTTCATTCGGGGGAACTGGAGTCTCTAACTAATCCTGAGCTTGCCATTTATTTTGTGACCCCCTGCAACTGTCTGGTCTCAGCCCCTCCCCCATAGGATTGAGGTTACAGACATGTGGCCACTTCCAGCTGTTTCTGTGGGTTATCTCAGGCCCTCCTGCTTGCACAGTAGCGCTCTTAACCTCTGAGCCATTTCTCCAACACCTCAGGATACACTTTCATACATGAAAAGGCTGTTCCATCTTTCCCAGGGCATTCTCTGAATTTTCAGTGGCATTTACAAAGTATGCCCTAATTTTGTAATTTGTTGGATATGTGTCAGTACTAAATCACTGGAAAATCCAGAAGGCATAAAGCAGGGAACCCTGCCCTGAAGTGTACTATTAGTGATGTAGAATCTTTAACACTTAGGATGTAACCTCTTATCTCACAATGTTGTGGATACTACATGTTCTAATAACATGAAAATTGTTTAAAACAATGTTTGACAGGATGTAAAGTGAAAGTAAGCCCTCAGTTATGAATATCCTTTTTAGATCTTTGTAAACACACCAGATCTAACAAAGTGCATTTGGGAAATCTTGCGTTCAAAATAAATGTTGACTGAGTAAAACTGAGTCAAACCCAAGAATAAAGATTCATAGTTAATAGGGTGAATTAGTTAATCATCTTACAAAAATGCACTCAATACTGGCTGCCAAATATTCCACTATCTCCAGGTATGAGGTGAACACAAGAGGCAAGAGTTAAAAAGGTGTGTCACCTGTTAATTTTTATCTATTTACTGAGCTCTTTTAAAAATGTCGGGCAATCTTCCTTTAAGACAGAAATCTATATATCCTGTTAGCAAATGTAAGATTTTTAAGCAGTCCTGCCAAGAGAGGGAGGACAGCAATGAATAAATTTATGCATCACATGTTATACATTTTAAAAGTTCAAACTTTTGCTTTTGAATATATCAATCATTTGCTAAATATCTGATACTAGCTAACCTTTCTCTCCAGACAGTATTAAAAGAAGTGCATAACCAAAACAGAAAGAAGGGGAGGGAAAAAAGGGAGGAGAAGGGATAAGAAAATAGGGCAGGGAGGGGACCGGGAAAGGGGTGGGTGGGAGAGACCACCAGAATTTGCATCAAAGAAGGAGTAGAGAAAAAGTCTTACAGGCGGCTTATGCGCACCAGTAAGTCCCTGCTACCCAGGGGTCCTAGGCACCAAGGCAGAAGGATCCCTTTGGCCCTTGGAGTTCGAGGCCAGCCTGGACAACCTGGAGAAGCCCTGTCTCAAAAGAAAACGAAAACAGAATAAAACCGCTCCATGTTCCCCTTCAGACGTGCGGACAGGGGCTTGGGCCCCACGCGTTCCCGCCCCGGCCGGGCCGGCCCGGGCTGCGAGGGTCGGGGCCGCGCTCCAGCTTACCGTGTTGGACAAGGACAGCCCCGCGTCCGACCGCTGCACCCGGAGCAGCATCTGGTTCCCATCGTCCAGGAAGTTGTTGATTTCCAGGCAGTTGCATAGCACCGGCTGCTCGCAGAGGTCCGACCTCAGCCCGAAGTAGTTCTGGGTCGTGGTGAAGATGAAGAGCTTGCGAACGTCCCCGCTCCCGCCCGCCATGTCTCGAGGAGGGAAGAGGAATGTGGGCGCGAGAGGAGGAGGAGCAGGCCGGCGGGAGTCAAGCTCTGGAGAGCGGCCGCCCTTAGCTCGCCCCGACCTGCCGCAGGACCGCCGAGCTTCGCCGTTGCCAAGGGCAGTCGCTATGGCGACGGCGGCGCCGGCTCCTGGCGTACGTACGTAGAGTGTCGGGCACGCGCACGCCAAGCCGGCCCCGGCGATCGATCACCTCGGAGCTCCGCGACCGATCGTCGCGATCATCGATTATAGAAAATGTAGTCGGGTTCGTTTGGCCAGGCGAAAATAAAGAAAGAAAACTTTTATTCTTCTTTCTGTTTCATTATAATGTATAATCAGAAGAGACATATCTAGTCTGCGAGCGTGGCCTGGATTTAAGAGCTGCGTCCTAGTGCTCCTTCCCCAAGTACATTGGTTACAAAAGCACCATTGGGTTCCTCATCTGTACAATGGGGATATAGGAGCGTCTTAAGAAATAACTATTTAAAAATCGTGGGGGGTTTTGCCTGCAGAATGCCTGCGATCCCTACACTCAGGAGGATCATGAATTGGAGGCCCGACTTGGCTTCGGAGTGACACCATTTCTCTAAAAACATGATAAATTAGAAGGTGATGATAGATGATATATGATAAATACATGATAGATGATTGATAGATGGATGGATAGATGATTGGCAGATAATAGGTAGAAAGATGGATGATACATACACAGATGATAGATGCTTTTTAGATAGTGTAGTAGACAGCTTCACATTGCTGGGATGAACTTCGAAACAGTTTATGGGAGGAACAGATTTATTAGGGGATTACAACAGGTCGGTCTGATATCTTCAAACTGAACGAGGCCATTGGGTGTGGCAGTCGGGTCACCCCTCCAGTGGATCTATTCTAAAGGACCCCTAAATTTTCTCTCCTGTCAGTTTGTGTGCCTCCAAGCTCACATGTTGCAGTTTAGCCCCCAAGTGTAATAGTATCAAAAAGCAGGGCTTAGGGAAGGGAGAGATTCCTTTATGAAAGAGGTCTGACGGAGCTTATTTGTCCCTTCTGTATTGTGAGGATCATCTTGACATTGAGGGGAAAGAGACTATGTGACCAAGCTATTTCTGGTTTAGGCATGGTGGTTTATGCCTGTAACCCAAGCACTTGAGGAGCCGAGCTAAAAAAGATAGATCACTTTGGGTTTGAAACCACCTACCCTGCATAGCGAGTTCCAGGACATGTTGGGCTACAGAGTGACACCCTGGATCAAAAAACAAAACAACATAGCAGGTGCTGGCTCTTAACTTCAATCTCTGTATGTCACCTTTTATTGGCCAAGCAAGTCACATGGTTGCAGGTAAGTGTAAGTGAACAGGGACTGTCAACCAAGCCTTGTGTACAAAGGGAAAGGAAGCCACGAAATATGTAGAGCAGTCCTAAAACCTCACCTTCTCGGGCTTTCAGATTAAGAGGGGGAAAAAACGTCTGCTTGGCTTAAGATGAAAATTTTGTTCTCTTAAACAACTGCTGGTCCTTGAAGTTCAGCTGGAGTGCCCAGCCCACTTCCTCACAACTAGCATCAAGGCCACTTCCCTTAACACATCTGATTTACAAGACCCTATGAGACTTGGATATAGTTCCTTAATGCAGTCGTAAAGAATTGTGTTGTACATACACTGAATTATCTAATAAAGACATTGGTTTTAATTTTGCCTTTTAGGATAATAAAGTGTGGTGTCTAAGTTATGGTGCTAAGACCCTTAGAATAAAAAGCTTCAAAATGTACTAAAATGTGATTTTTATTTTCCTCTGATAATGCTCACTCTGCTTTGAGGTGCTTTAATACTGATTTTTTGAATTTATTTTTACTGTGTGAAAGATACATTTTAACCTTTATTTGTAAGAAAGTTTCATTTTTTGACTTATAACTGAATACCCACAAAAGTCACTCTAAAAATACATACCAGTGGGCTGGAGAGATGGATTAGTGGCTAAGGCTCTTGCTTGTGAAGCCAAAGGACCCAGGGTCAATTCCCCATGACTCATATAAACCAGATGCACAAGGTAGAACATGCATCTGGAGTTTGGTTGCAGTGGCTGGAGGCCCTAGCGCATGCCCATTCTCTCTCTCTCTCACTCCCTCTCGCTCCCTCTCACTCTCTCTCTCTGTCTCTGTCAAATAAATAAAAATAAAATATGTAAAATACATATCCATTTATGTAAAGTGCTAGAGCTTTATTACACCATAGCAACTATTAATAAAAATGTTCACAAGAGTGGTTATTTTGAGTCTTCATTTCTAGTTCCATTTTTATTTATATAAAATTGTCATTGAATAACATGCAATTAAATCAGAGCGTTCTGCTTCACAGCCTAGGATCTTTTTTGGGATAAATTCTGTGATAAAATAACTCTGTGACATCACAGCCTGATGCTATGAAAATAGAACATCAAAAAAAAAATTGTCCATGTCAACTTACTCATCAGGCTACAATAAATTTAAATGAAAAGAGGATAAGTTACAAAGCCCACTTTTTGAGTATTACCTGGCACTTTTAATTGCACATCATAAAAATATGAGATTTGAAGCCAGGCATGGTGGCACACACCTTTAATCCCAGCACTCAAGAGGCAGAGGTAAGAGGATCGCCATGAGTTCAAGGCCACCCTGAGAATTCAGAGTGAATTCCAGGTCAGCCTGGGCTACAGTGAGACCCTACCTCAAAAAAACAAGAGAGAGAGGGGTGGGGGACTGAAGAGGCATACTGAGTCTACTGGAAGTTGTTCATGCTGTGTATTTAGAGCTTTTGTCAGAACAGGCTGTGAAATCAACAGATGCACAGCTGGAGGGGCTTTCATTAAAAAGGAGATACACAATCTCCAAATGATACAGTCATTTCCTTCAGGTTCAAAGGCAGTTCCTCAGATCCAGCACCATATAAACTAAAAAGATAACAAACTCTGAGACAGATCATAACTCTAACACTCTACCTATTAGTCTTTTTCTTTTTTTGTTTTTCTTTTTTTAGTCCATGCATACGGTTTTTGTGGTGTTAAATTGTCTCCCTGGTGGTTGTGTTTAAGCTTCTTCCTACTTAGTCCCTAGCTAGTGGAGCCTTTGGGAGGTGAAGCCTTCCTGGCGGGAGTGGACCTTGGGTTACCACTGCACTGTTTGCTTCTGATATATGATATAAGCTAATTGCCATGTTTCTTCCACCACAATAAAGTTTCTCCAGCAAAACTATTAGCCTGAAATAAATCCTTTCCTCCCATAAGCTGCTTATGGCCAGGTGTCTTGTCTCAGCAATGAGAATGTAAGTACTACAGTTTCTTTAAAATAATTCTCTTTAAGGCTTTGGGGTATATTTACTTTTAGATCCATATTCTAAATTTCATATTCTAATTCTTTCCTTTGTGCTACTTTGCTTCCTCATACACATGCCCATCTCTACCAAATTGATAGCTATCTTGATGCTAACTGAAACAACTGTGCGTAGCAAGATTACAACTCAGCCTGTTCATTGTTCAAAGATTGTGCCACTTTTTATTTAAACTGATTCTTCCATGTCTTTCTCACTTAGAATCTTTTTAGTCATATTTTTTTCTTATTACTTAAGGACTAGGAGCTAACACTATCTCTAACCCTGAAAGACCTTCAATCTCTAGAATTTCTTAGACCCCCCTCATACCTTTGGAAAATCATCTGGTTCTCAGTTTAGCTCAGCTCTTTCCTATAATATCTTCCTAAAGGCAGACAACTGTAGCCAAACACACTATCACCCTTTCTCTAGATATTTTCCATAGTTCAATTCTCACCTTCTATTTGTTGGGAACATTGCACTGAATATTGTGGAAGGCATACACATACTCTCCAGCTATCAACCTACTAGTCTCCTTCCTACTACCTGCAACATGACCACCAATTCCATGCATCACATTTAGGTTTCTGTGTGTGCCAATGTCTACATCCGTGTGATGTGCTGTGCCACCAGTAAAAACTTGTTTAACAACTAGGTATATGTATAATAGTATCATACTTCTTTGCTCTTTTGAAAGATAGATATGGCCATATGACTTACTTGATCTTTGAAATGTACACAGAAGTAACTTACCACATATGCATAGGAAAGTTTAAATTTACATCCAAAGTTTTCATAATTTTAGTCTGTAGATAAACTGATAACAGATTAATAGGAAATAAAAAGCATACAATTTTATTAACATCAACAAGGTTGGAGGCATACACAAAGTATTAGCCTTAAGAAAGAGCTGGATGGTTGAATTTTGAGCCACAGAAAGAAACAGGGGCTTCAAGTTGCTGAGAAGAAATGCTGTCGGTGCAAGTTATGGAGTATAAGGAGAGAAAAATGCACAGATGAATAGTTGTCCTATTATACAGTTAAACTCTCACTGGTGTACCTTTAGAACACATGCTGCTCTCACAAAAGAGCAGCCTTCAGAACTATTCTTGGGCCTGAGCCCCTCTCAGTGACCATCTCAAAATGTGCTGATGAAGTATATTTGTGGAATAGCCTATTTTTATGTCCCTCACACAGACACTGTAATTTACCACTGTTCTTTTTCATTGCCATGGTAATCATGAAAGCGTAACTGAAAATGAATTTGTGTCAACCTAGCTCCATGAGTACCTTTAATGAATATAATCTTCCTGATGACCTTCCATGAGAAGAAAATTCTCTTACACTATGTAGCACGATTTGAATGAATTTCCCTAAATTTATGTTTGGAAACTTAACCCCCAATGCTACTGTTCAGGTAACTAAGTCATTAAGGGCTCTGTCTTGTGAAATGGCTAACATTTGCTTATCACAGCAATGGGATATAGATGAAATGCATTTGTTTTAAAAGTAGGTTCTAGACTGGGGAGATGACTCACTGGTTAATGGCACTGGCTCCACAAGCCTGCAGACACAAGTCTGAAGTGGTGCTTGTATCATGTTGGAAGCAACATGCCCACAGCAATATGAGGCCAAGCCAGGAGAATACTAAAGTTTGTGAGCTAGCCAGACTGGCCTTTTCAGTGATAGAGAAACCCTGTTGCAAAAACAAGGTGAAAGGAGAAGGCCAATACTTTGAGGTTGTCCTTGGACTCCCACAGGGGTGCTATGGCACATGCACACCCATATAAACACACACACACACACACACACACATACATATATACATACGTACAAACATGCTGTTGCAGTCAAATTCGCATTGCTGGCGGAAATCACCCAACCAACACAAGCTTTGGGGAAAAATAAGGTTTATTTTGGCTTACAGGCTTGAGGGGTAGCTCCATGATGGCAGGGGAAAATGATGGCATGAGCAGAGAGGGTGGACATCACCCCCTGGCCAACATAAGGTGGACAACAGGAACAGGAGAGTGTGCCAAAACACAGGCAAGGGAAATTGGCTATAACACCCATAAGCCTGCCCCAACAATACACTGCCTCCAGGAGATGTTAATTCCCAAATCTCCATCATCTGGGAACCCAACATTCAGAACACCTAAGTTTATGGCGGACATCTGAATCAAACCACCACACATACATAGACATGTGTATACATCATACATACATACATACATACATACATACATACATACATATTTTGAAAAATGGAGCTGGGTGTGGTGGCACACAGCTTTAATTCCAACACACAGGAGGAAGAGGTAGGAGAATCACCATGAGCTTGATCCAGCATGGGACTACAGAATGAGTTCTAAGTCAACCTGGGCTAGAGTGAGACCCCACCTCACAAAAAAAAAGGTTAAAAAATGAGTTTTGTCACCTTCTGTTCTCTTTCCTACATGTGCTCTTTTTGTCCTTCAGCCTTTCATCCTGACATGATACAACATCATAGGCTACCCTTCATCTTAGACTTCCTATTCTCTAGACCTATAACAAAGCCATACATTCTTCTATTCTATTACAGCAATAATGATAGACTAAAACACTGTGATGAGGTTTTTGTTTTTAATTATAACATGGTTATTATTAACTCTAACAAATATAGCCAAGGTATATGAAATGTTATAAAAGAGCCACAAAATTTCAGTGGCTTAATCTAACTAATTTATTTATTTATTCATTCTTTCTTTCTTTTTGAGGTAGGGTCTTGCTCAGGCTGACATAGAATGCATTATGTAGTCTCCGGATAGCCTCAAACTCGTTGCAATCCTCCTGCCTCTGCCTCCAAAGTGCTTGGATTAAAGGCATGTACCACCACCATACCTGGCGAAAGAATTTTTAGGTTTGTCTTTTCTTGACATAATGCTTATGTCAATGTCACTTTATTGCTGCAAGAATTTTGACTGTAAGATAAAAAGTGGAAAGGAATAAAGTTGATTTACTTTTTTTTTTTTTTTTTTTTTTTTTACTTCAAAAACATTCTCTTGGGGCTGGAGAGATGGCTTAGTGGTTAAGGCATTTCCCTGCAAAGCCAAAGGACCTCGGTTTGCTTCCCCAGGACCCAACGTTAGCCAGATGCACAAGGGGGTGCATGCGTCTGGAGATCATTTGCAGTGGCTGGAGGCCCTGGCTTGCCCATTATCTCCCTCTCTCTCTCTCATATAAATAAATAAAAATAAAGTGAAAAAAATTCTCTTGAAATCTTGTATTTTTTAAATTTTTTTGTTTATTTATTTATTTGAGAGCAACAGAGAGAAGGAGGCAGAGAGAGAGAGAGAGAGAGACAGAGAGAAAGAATGGGCGCACCAGAGCTTCCAGCCTCTGCAAACGAACTCCCGATGTGTGCGCCCCCTTGTGCATCTGGCTAACGTGGGTCCTGGGGAATTGAGCCTCGAACCAGGGTCCTTAGGCTTCACAGGCAAGCGCTTAACTGCTAAGCCATCTCTCCAGCCCAAATCTTGTATTTTTAAAGGTAGTACAGAAAGACCAAACTTCTGATTCTTATAAACCATGTTTATTTTTAAACTATAGCTTTTTTCTAAATGTTTTATTTTATTTATTTATTTGATAGAAGGAAAGAGATGAAAGAGAGAGAGAATGGGTGTGCCGGGGCTTCTAGCACTGCAAACAACTCCAGATGCATGTGCCACCTTGTGCATCTGGCTTATGTGGGTCCTGGGGAATCAAACCTGGGTCCTTTGGCTTTGCAGGCAAATGCCTTAACCACTATGCCATCTCTCCAGCATCTATAAGGCTTTAAAATATTTTTATTTATGAGAGAGAAAGAGAGAATGGGCATGTCAAGCGCTCTGGCCACTATAAATGAACTCCAGATACATATATCACCATGTGCATCTGGCTTATGTGGGTTCTGGAGAATAAAACCTGGGTCCTAGGCTTCCCAGGAAAGTGCCTTAACCACTAAGCCATCTCTGCAGCCCAAACTATGTTTTCTTTAGAGACATGAAAGTGCTTTCAAGTTAAAAGACCAGGCAAAGAAACAGACCATACAGTATATGCCATAATAGTTAAATGCCACCTTAGCTACGGAAACATTCAAGAGGTGGACAGAGCCAAGACTTGGGAGGGTTTTTGGTGAGGCTAGGGATTGGGAGTAGACCTCTGAAGTGCACACAATTAAGCACAGAATTATCCCCCAAAGAATCAGGAAGATATGAGCCAATGTCAATTCACCCTGGGTGGGGCACTGATGATAGACCAAAGACCTGGTTCCCATCTTGGTGAACCAGGGAGTTTATTGAGGTGACTTTAAGGAGCATGGGTGACTCACCATAGCTGTGTCACAGGAAAGCTACCCCAGCATGGGGGATTACTCACTAAGGCCATGTCCTTATACAATTTGTAGGGAGCTTCAGGAAGTAAGTCTCCTTTAGCTCAGCAATTGCTAAAGCTTATATAACTATGGGAAGGGCTTTGTGAATCTTGTGATATTCTGAGCTTACTAAGCTTGCTAAGTGTTCTTAGATCCCTGTTCTCTGGAGTCTCCTCCCTCTAGGACAGAATGTTTCAATTTGGAGGAAATAAATAGCTACCCAACAGGGTCTCACTGCAACCCAGTCATTCTGCCTCAGCATCCCAAATGCTAGGATTGCAAATGTGTACCACCATGCCTGGTTTAGACTCCACTATATGATGCAAGAACAAAAGGTTCCAGAAGAGCATGTGTATTGAGGTATATTGTACCATCTTTGGAAATTCCATCCACCCCAGTAAAATTTCAGCAGAAACCAATTGTGTAGCTATTTCCTCTGAATTTAAACATTCACGCCTTTACTCCTAGCACTCAGGAGGCAGAGGTAGGAGGATCACTGTGAGTTCGAGGCCACCCTGAGACTACATAGTTAATTCCAGGTCAGCCTGGACCAGCGTGAGACCCTACCTTGAAAAATCAAAACAAACAAACAAACAAACAAACAAAAACAAAAAAAACCTTCTTGGATAGAGAAGGGAGGCTTCTAAGGGTAGGAAAGCTAATAAGGCTTACTAGGCTTGGGAAGTTCTGAGAGATATAAGATTCATAAGTCCCTTGATGTGGTTATTAGGGAGTAAACAATTGCTGGGGAGAGAGACCTACCTTCAAGTTGGACAGAGAGCTCTAAAGGCACAGTTCTCCTGAATCTTATGAGCCAGACTGGTGTGGACTTCTCGTGATAGAGCTGCCTTCAAGTCACCCATGTTCCTATAAGAGCCCTAAAAAACTCATTGGTTCGCCAACCTAGATACGTGTAAAATTGTTTCTTTGATTTGTTGTTGAATTCTCTACATGGGGTGAACATATGCTCACCTCTTTCTAGAAATGTCACATACCACCAATTCATGCTTTCTCTTACTGCCCTTTAAAACCATCTATGAGCCCAGTCTTCTCTGCGCATTGAATAAAACTCAGTAAACTCCCATACTGAAGTTGGAATTATTTGGTGCCTGGGGGTGTATAAATTCCTTCACTAGTGCTTAGGTATAAGCTTATGGCATAAATAGGAATGACATGTCATTTCAGTAAAAAGCCTTCAACTGCCAGCACAGAGTGCAGCATTTGTCTCTAACGATGACCAGCAATATTCCAGATAGTTGACTCTGTAGTTAGGGATTCCACAATACACCAATCAATCACAAGGCAACTACAATGGATATGGTCTAGGATCCTGCTTTAGGATGGGTGGAGTATGTGGCATATGTTACCTAATTCTGCACCTCTGAACTCTACAGAACACTAGGAGTTCTTAAGTGCTTCACTGAAATGCAAAAAACAGAAAATCATTTTTAAAACTTTTTATTGACAACTTCTATAATTGCAGGCATGTAACCATAATAATTCCCTCCCCTCCCCCACCTTCCCTCATCACAAATCCCCTCTCCATCATATCCTGACTCTCCCCATTAGTCTCTCTTTTATTTTGATGTCATCGTCTTTTCCTCCTATTATGTGGGTCTTGTGAAAGTAGTGCTAGGCACTGTGAAATCATGGATATTGAGGCCAACTTCTGTCTGAACAATTGCATTGTAAGGAGTCTCACCTCTGGTGCTTACATTCTTTTTGCTACCTGTTCCACAATGGATGATATTTCAGTGCAGAAGAGTCCTCTGTAACTTCTTCTCAGCACTATATTGCCTTTTGAATCATCCCAGTGGTCACCATCACCTGAAAAGTTTCTCTAACCAAAACTGAAAGTAGCATTAATATATGGGTATGAATATATGTAAGGTGTTTACAGAGCAGTTTGGTGAGCACAATATATGCATTTAGCGAGAGAAGAGCAGGTGTCACACTCCTAGGGCTCATAACCTCCCCACCATAGGCTTTTGATAAGGCTTTCAGCAGCACTCATGTATTCCCTCCCATGGAGCAGGACTCCAATCCAATTAGAGAGCAGTTGGTCTCCCCAGTAACAGATATGTCACTATTGTATCTGTTCAATCATTTGGCCTGACTGGCCAAATTTAAGGCTTGCAGTGTCCACTGTTTTCACCATTGATGATTTATGTCTTCCATAGGGCTGTATGAAGTACAGCTTTCTCTAGCTTCCTGTCAGATGGTCTATAGGGAGGAGGTTTTCAGCTCAGCTCCAGCTTCATTTTTCAGTGACCTTGCAGCCCCAGCATGTGAAGTCTTCAGCAATAGGGTCTTATTATCTATTTCTGGTGGGAAACATAAGCCTTGGCAATGGCCTGTAATGTTTTGGGGCATCAGGGACCTCTCTGGTGAACAACTCACTGGAAGGTATCCCATCCCTGGTGCTGAAATTTTTCTCCTAACAGTCTATGGCTTCTGAGTGTGCCATTACCCAAACATGTAGGTTTCCATATGGCTTATTCACAAGATCTTGAATTTTGATTAACCATCCCCCTACCCTTCTTTTACTGAGTCTCTTCCCATGACCTCATTTAGGCCATTGCGTCTCCAGTAATCTGTTCATCTACTTATATATGCACAATACCATCCCCTTAAGTCCTCCCCTCTCCTCCCTCCCTTAGAGCCTTTTTCTGGCTTACTGGCCTCTGCTACCAATGTTAACTTCAATTCACATACAAGTCTGAACATTTGTAGCTAGGACACACATATGAGAGAGAACATAGATGTTTGGCTTTCTGGGCCTGGGTTACCTCACTTACTATAATCTTTTTCAGATCCATTTCCCTGAAAAGTTCATAATTTAATTTTTCTTTACTGCTGAATAGAATTCCATTGTATCAAAGTACTAAATCTTCATTATCCATTCATTAGTTGAGGGACATCTAGTCTGGTTCCATTTCCTAGCTACTGTGAATAGAGCGGTAATAAACATGGTTCAGCAAGTATCTCTAAGGTAGTGAGACAAGTCCTTGGGATATATGCCTAGGAACAGTACAGCTGGGTCATACCATAAATCTATTTTTAGCTGTCCCAGGAACCTCCACAATGATTTCTGCAATGGCTGTACCAGATTATATTCCCACCAACAGTGTACAAGGGTTCCTCTTTTTCTGCATCCTTGCCAGAATTTATGGTTGTTTTCTTGATGATAGCCATTCTGATAGGAGTGAGATGGAATCTCAAAGTAATTGTAGTTTGCATTTCTCTGATGGCTAATGATATAGAACATTTTTTAGATGTTTATATGCCATCTGTATTTCTTCTTTTGGGAACTATTTAGTTCCGTAGCCCATTTAAAAATTTTTTTTAATTTATTTTTATTTGAGAGCGACAGACAGAGAAAGAGAGAGAGAGAGAATGGGCGCGCCAGGGCCTCCAGCCACTGCAAACAAACTCTAGATGCATGTGCCCCCTTGTGCATCTGGCTAATGTGGATCCTGGGGAATCGAGCCTTGAACCAGGGTCCTTAGGCTTCACAGCCAAGCACCCAACCGCTAAGCCATCTCTCCAGCCCCCATAGTCCAGTTTTTTAACTGGGTTGTTTGATTTCTTTAGTTTTGAGTTCTTTGTATATCCTAGACATTAGTCCTCTGTTAGATGTATACTTGGCACAGATTTTCTCCCATTCTGTAGGTTGCCTCTTTGCTCTTTTCACAGTGTCTTTTGCTGTACAAAAGCTTTGGGATTTCATGAGGTCCCAATGGTTTTATTTCCTGAGCAACTGGGGTTATATTCAGAAAGCCATTGCCTAAGCCAATGTGTTGAAGTTTTCCCCCTACTTTTTCCTCTAGCAGTTTCAGAGTTTCAGGTCTGATATTAAGGTCTTTGATCCATTTGCAATCGATTCTTGGGCACGGAGAGAGATAAGGATCTATTTTCATCCTTCTACATATAAATATCCAGTTTTCCCAGCACCAGTTTTTAAAGAGGCTGTCTTTTCTCCAGTGAATATTTTTGGCATTTTTGTTAAAAATCAGATGGCTGCAGCTGCCTAGATTTACATCTGGGTCCTCTATTCTATTCCACTGATCTTTGTGCCAGTTTCGTTTTATTTATTTATTTTGTCACTATGGCTCTGTAATATAGCTTAAAATCAGTTATGGTGATACTGCCAGTTTATTTATTTATTTATTTTTGCTCAAAATTGTTTTGGTTATTCAAGGGTATTTGTGCTTCCAAATGAATTTTAGGATTTTTTTAAATTTCTGTGAAGTTTAATTCTGTGAATTCCACTATTGGAATTTTAATGTGGATTACATTAAATGTGTAGATTGCACTTGGTAAGATTGACATTTTTATAATATTGGTTCTCCCAATCCAGGAACATGGGATGTCTTTCTATTTCCTAGTGTCTTCTGTCAGTATTTTAAAGTTCTCATTGTAGAGATCCTTCACTTCATTGGTTAGATTTACTCCAAGGTACTTTTTCTTGAGGCAATAAAACAGAAAATCTTTATTTGATATCTTGTCTTCCAACTTTCTTTGGATTTATGTGTACAGAAACAGTTCACAAAATGTTGACATAAAGTTATTTTGAAAACCAATACTTCAACATTAACTTTTACAAAAGAGAGCATTTATACAGGTTCAGGACCACGATTGCACATAATATCCCATAAATTCCTGAATGTCTGCACTGGTGAGTGGAAAGAAAATCCTATTTTTAAGAGGCATTAGGAAAAAATAAGCTGTGTTGGACATATAAATTCACACATTTCTGAAACTATTTTGGGTTCTTTGATTCAGATATAACTATTTTAAAACATTTTTTCCACTTCTTTGTTCTATAGTTGCCCAAAGCCAAGAGATATATGTATGACTAAAATGCCAAATAAATAACAGCTATGTCTCATCCCTTTGTCCCCTTCCTTAGCCAAATATTATGTCCACTGTTCTGCTTATGTTAAGTATGAGGTATATTTTTACAACCTTTTATGTAATGGTCAGATGAGATTTATGTTTCCTCAAGTTAGTAAAGGCCTTCTTTGGGTCTGAAACCAGAACACAGATTTCTGTTTAAATACTTCCTTTTCTTTCTTTTTTATTTAAAAAACAATTTACTGCATAACAAAGAACCACAGTACTGTCATGGTTTGCTTCAGTTACAGGTACTTTTCTATGGGAATCATGGGCGATTCATGTTTGTATGCAGCAGAAAAAAAAATTAAAATCACCTAAGGGCATTTCTATATTGCTCATAAGTAGGTTTTATCAACACCCCACTTTTTCTGGGAGTAACTAGGATAATGAAAGCTGAGAATGGAGGCACAGTGGTAGCAGTAGGCACTGATCAAGAAGGCAATGAAGTATACATGGCTATAACTGCTGTTTGCTTCCCCTTAAAGAATGTCAGACAGCTCCGTAACTGCACGAATTTTGCTCACCCTTTTGCTTGTTTTGTTTTGAGACAGGGTCCGTGTACAATAGACTGCCTTAGAACTCAGTCTCTGTGCCTCACCTTGTTTACTTATTTACAAAGGTTATATTCTTTTTAAAATATATTTATTTGAGACAGAGAATGGGTGTGCCAGGGCCTCTTGCCACTGGAAATGAACTCTAGTTGCTTGCACCACTTTGGGTGTCTGCTTTATGTGGGTACTGGGGAATGGAACATGGGCCATCAGGCTTTGCAAACAAACAAAAGGTTGTATTCTTGTATCTATTATTGGTGGGCCTTATGGTTTTTTTTGTTGTTGTGTTTTGTTTTTGGAGGCAGGGTCTTACTCTAGCCCAGGCTGACCTGGGATTCACTATGGAGTCTCAGGGTGGCCTCGAACTCACAGCAATCCTCCTACCTCTGCCTCCCAAGTGCTGGGATTAAAGGCGTATACTACCATGCCTGGCTAGGTGGGCCTTTGGGATGGCTGATTTAGTGTTAAGCTCTCTGTAGCATCTGAATTTGTGCTTAGATGGGTTTTGATTCACCATAGTGTGTCAGTTTCCTTGGAGCTGCTTGTCAAATTAGCAGTGTTGCTATTTCCTCGGCAATTTCTCCTGGGACTTGGCAGATGTGGTAAAGTTGGTGAGTATTGCAGTAGGTAGCTAGTTATCTTTTCTTGTGTATTGATGGATCCTGGATCTCTGCTTTCTCTGTTATCTGTAAAATGAAAACAGATTCTCCAACCAGAGTGAGAGCAGCGTTGATTAAGGCGGACATATATAGTTATTTGGGAGACTTTTTGATGTGTATGCCTAGTTACCCAGAGAGCAATGGGAGCTTATTTCAGAGTCTATGAGTTTCCTGGTCATGGGATTTTGACTTTGTTCCCAGTACCAGATATGAGTTCTCACCCTCTGAGCAGGCCTCATGTCTAATCAGAGGGCAGTTGGTTACTCACAAAGGCTGTGTGCCACTATTGCACAGGTGTGTACTTCTTTTTTGCTGTACTGGTTGACTGCATAGATTTCAGGGTCCATGCTTAGTCACTCTGTTGGTGGCCGTTATCCCCCAGCAGCTCCCATATCACTTTCCAGTGCCATGCAGACTTGCCTGGAGAGAGCTGGCTTCATTTTCAGTTTCAGTGGCCACATCTTGTTTGTGTCTGCCTTTCAAGTTCTTAAATTCAGCCGTTTCCGGTTTAAGTAGTCATCAAATGTTATCTGAATAGCATGTTAACTGAATGAGTACCATACATACGTTCAATATCTTTCTCCTTCCTCATCTTTCTCTCTCTTTAGAGAGCAAATGGGCTCTTGTTTAGTTACTGCACTTAGTTCAATGCCTAGGATCTCCAGTGTGCTGGAATTTTCTTCCTTAAATAATTCCATAAGGTCTAATAAGCAATGAACTTAAAGAAAATTATCTGCTCCCTACTTACCCAATATAATAGTGAACAAAAGATATGAAAACACTAAAAGAAATTCCTATTTAGGAAAGAATGCAAGGTGTGCAATCATCCTGATCTATGATAATGCTGGGATCTTGTTAAACAGGTTTATAAAGTTCCTTACCCTTTGATTTTACCTTTCTGAAGGACTTCCCTTGAACTCTGAGTTATCTGTCCAAGTTTTACACCCTTCCCTTTGCTGTCCTTGGGAAAAGTGACTATGTAGTGTTTTTGAAGGAATTAACTTGGCTCTTTCTCATAAAGTTTTGTCATCATTTGTTTTTTCTATTTTGCTAGTTTTGGTTTATACCTTTTAATAAACTTTACTGAGAAATAATATCACACAATTAGAATATACATTTGTATATACATTTCTATATACAGTTCAATGAATTTTAACAAGTATATATCCAACTGTGATGGATTATGTACATTATATTATTGTCTGAGCATGTCTGTGAGGAATTATTTTGATTGGATTAATTAAGGTGGGAAGACCCACCTTAACTGTGGGGGGCCCATATCCCATTCCATGGTTTGGGTTGTATCCAAGAAACAGCTAACTCAGCAGCAGCACTTATCCCTCAATATGGACTAAATGCAACCAGCTGCCTCAAGGTCCTGCCACCACACATTCCCAGCTGTATTAGACTACCTAGAACTGTAAGCTGAAATAAACTTTTCCTCTCTAAACTGATTTTTGTCAGGGATTTTTGTCCCAACCAGGAAAAGGTAACCAGCACACCACCACTCAGTCAAGACATAGAATATGTTCATTATCCAAAAAGCTCCCTTGTACCTCTTCTGCAGTCTTCCCTCACCTAACTCCACTTTGTAGACCCCAAATATCACAGATCTGCTGTCACCAGTGAAGCTGTACAAAATGGTCCATGTTTTCCAATTGTCCCACAAATGTCATAGTGTTGGGCCTTGAGAGGCCCGGACGTGAGGCCTTGTGGAACTTCCTGAGCCTAGATAAAGTTTGGTGACCTGCCTCTGGCCACTTATGACTCAGCAGGGCACCAAAGGCCTCTGGCCTGCTACTTCTGCATAGGAAGTTAGAGTTCCCGCACGTGCACGCACTTAGAACCAATCATCTCAAAAGTCACAGTATGCTATTGGCCCTTACATCTTACCCCATCCTAAAATCCCCACCCTCGTTCTCAATGCTATATAAGCACCTGCCTGTTACAATAAAGTGAGTTCCTGCTTCGACAAGACTCCCTGCTCAGTGGTGTGTTCCTGGACGTTGATACCCACCCTCCTCCTCAACCCCTTGGGAGGAACCAGCAGGCCTGGTCCTTCTTCAGCACTACCTGCCGGGGGAGCCAGGCAGTACCCAACTCCACTTTGTAGACCCCAAATATTACAGATATGTTGTCACCAGTGAAGCTGTACAAAATGGTCCAGGTTTTCCAATTCTCCCACAAATGTCATAGTAGTATTTACATTGCTGAAGTAAAGTGTAAATAAAAACCATGTTAAAAATGATTGAGGCTGGGGTTGTAGTGGTAGGAATGCTTACGAGGAAGGCACTGAGTTCAATCCCCAGTTTGGTAAGTAATCTGAATCTCTATAAATTGCTTCTCTCCTCTCTCTCTTCCAAATAGTTTGTTGCCAAATCTGGGTCACTTGTACTAAGTATTTTCTGATAATTTGGCTCATTTTTTTCTGGCTTGCTTTATTTTGGAGGGGTGTGGGAGACCTCTACTATGGGTTAAACCGTGGGCATCACATCTGTAAGGCAAATGTCAAACGCTCTACCACAGTGCTATAACCTCAGTCCTCTTTTTGCTTTTTATTTTGAGTCTAAGTTGACCAGCCTGACCATGAACTTTTGATCCTATTGCTGCGGACTTCCAAACAGCTGGAATTGCAGATCTACAGCAATTGCTTGACCTGACACATTAGATTTTGTGTGTTTAAATATTCTTTTTAAAAAGTATTTTTATTTATTTGTAAGTAGAGGTAGATAGAAGAGATATAGAGAATGAGCATACCAGGGGCTCCAGACACCAGCAAATGAACTCCAGATGCTTGTGCCACTTTGTGCATCTGGCTTCTACATAGGTACTGGGGAATTAAACCCAGGATTCTAGGCTTTGCAGGCAAGTGTCTTAACTGCTGAGTCATCTCTCCCCTAAAATTTTCTCTAAGTTTTATTTTTTGTGTGTGTGTATGTATGGGAAGGCGGGGGTCTCTTGCTGCTGCAAATGAATGCCCCTAGGGTTTTACATGAGTGGTTGGGGAACTGAACTGTAGGTTTTGTAAGCAAGTTTCTTTAGCTGCTGAGCCATCTCCCCAGTGCCCACCTCTAAGTAGTTCTAAGTAGAGATCTGACCTGATTGAGGTTTGGTTTTTCTTTTTGGCCTCAGGTATTTTTAATTGGGTTGATGGATTACAGGTTTAGCATTCTTTAAGTAGTAAAGGGGAATTTAACTACATATGCAAAAAATGAAATCCATGGACTCACATAATTGAAAATCTCATGGCATATCATGAATGTGGGACTCATCATATAATCATATCAGTTTTTCTGTTTGTATTCTTAATTTTTGTTTCTTTTCAGTCTTTTGTATCTTTCTCAACACTTTCTCAGGTTTAGGTCTATAGGAAATACTGGCTTAATTTCATGTCACTAACATTTACTGGCCTCTTGGGGTCAAGCATCCAACCATAATCATAGCACTAAGGAAACACGCTTTGTCTGGATTAGGTTACTATCGAAGTGGTGATCTCACTGGAACCATAGCTCCAGATAATAAATTTAAAGATGTTTTTAATCTTCTATCAAGTGGGTTTATAGAAACTTATTTTACATATATGTGTGTATATATAGATAGATAAACACACACTATATTTTCATACAATAACCCTTATTTACAAACAATGCCTCCTGTTGAGAGGAAGTGAATTATTACAGTGTGTTTTGGGTAGTCAAGTTTAGAGAAGAGCCCTTTAGAGTGCCCTTCAATTCTCTCTACTCAGCCAGAACTCCAGGGATGGGTGTGCTGTGCAGAAATAAAACTGGCGGCGCTGTTTCAAAACCCGAGAAAGTAAAACTCAGCAGTGAGGTAGGGAGAAGTGGGGATGGGGAAGGCGGAAGTAGATCCCAGGCCCATAAGGAGAACTCGCGGAACAGTAATGACAGCGGGCTTAAGGCGTGAAACACCCTGAGGTTACCAGGGAGAACTCAGAAGAGAAACGTCGTCCACCGGGTTATTTCGAAGGCCAGTTGCAGAGCATCAGGGGTTTGACAGCAATTCCTTAGTGAGTCCCAGGCCTGGGGCAGGGTGAAAAGTGGATGAGAAGGGTCGGGTCGCTTCGCAGCGCGAAGCCCTCCCAGCACCCGGGCCCACCGCTAGGCCGCCGCGCGGTGCGGAGGCCGGCGGCGCGCTGCGTCACTTCCGGCCGCGGGCCGTTCGCGTCCGGGTCAAGCTGAGGCTCTGGCTCTCCTAGACTAGTGGAGGTGCCGCGCTGTCGGCTTCCCCTCCTGGCGGTGGACGGTCCCGGCGTCGCGGGGCCAGCGGCTCCGGTGGTCCTGCGCCGCTCCTGACGAGGAGACCCGGGGACGGCGGCGGCGGGCACGGGGCGTGCGCGGCGCTGCGCTGGCGACGCGGCTTCTCCGCTTGCTGCTGTCTGCCTCCGGGACGTGGGTGCCAGCGCTGACGGGCCTCGGCGGACCCCGACCCCCCTCCCCGGCCCCCCTGCCCACCCTGCCGGGGAAGGTGGAAGATGCCCGTGAAGAAGAAGAGAAAATCCAGTGGAGTGGCAGCCGCAGTAGCGGAAGACGGAGGCGTCAAGAAGTGTAAAATCCCCAGGTACCACCTCCCCGTCACCCTCCTGGCTGGCTTCCTTCCTCCTCCGCGCGACGGCTGGAGGAGGAGGAGGAGGAGTCGGGGTCCTGCCGGCCGGGCACGGGCTGGACCGAGGTGAGGTCCCGCTCCCGCCCGCCGAGCGGTACGCGGGGAGCCCGGCTCTGGGCGCAGGGCCCGACCTCGTGTTCGCATGTGTGCGTGTGTTCTGGCGCCCTCGGAGGAGTGCAGTGGACGTGCCCAAGAGGGTAGGACATGCACACACACGGGCACACGTGCACACATCCACGAACACGCGCGTACACACGGGCACATATACAAGCACACGCGCGCGCGTACACACACGGACATGCATACACACACGGACACATACACAAACACGCGCACACACGGACATGCATAAACACACGGACACATATACAAACACGCGCACTCACGGACATGCGCACACATGCGTGAACACACGGGCACATACTCAAACACACGCACACGCTTACACACGGGCACATACTCAAACGCGCACACGCGCGCGTACACACAGACACACGGACATGCATACACACACGGGCACATACACAAACACGCGCGCACACGCGCACGTACATACACACGGACACATGCACACACGGACACGCACTCAAGGCCACTGCACGCACTCCTTCATCCTCTCCCTTGTCTTCACTTCCAAACCTAGAAGTCACTTCAGGAATTCCCATGTAGAGAGGCAAGCAAGGAGCAGAGCAGAAGGAATCTTGGCAACTGCCTGGAGAATGGCTAGAGGAAAACTATGCTATGATTGCATTAGCATTTGGACTGTCCTAAACCTGGACGATCCCAGCAGGAGGCCTGTGATTTATAAATCACAGGAGCCCCCATTTTCTGTAGTACCCTGCCTTCTTCTGTGCGGATTCCTTGTAAGTACTTGGACTAGGCCCCTGCGTGCTCTGGTAGGCTAGCATTTGGGACGCTGTCACATCTGCCGATACATGTTAATACTTTGAAGCTGTTGTATTCTCTCGGAGAAAACAAGACAAAGCAGAACTGTACTTCACAGCTTCCCCCCCCCCCCGCCCCCCTCCTTTGGTAACATGCCATTCAGGCACCTCAGGAACACTATGCTGCAGAAAGCCGTTGCAGTTTAGGATTGAGAACTCGACCTCCATCTCTTTTGGGTGTCTTTGTGTCCCTGGTTAACACACTGACAACTTAAGAGGCTACCATTAAAAATAGACAGTAGCCAGAATTCAAAGGAAGAAGTCTTTCAGGAGAGAGCTCCTTAAAATATGCGGGAGGTAATTTGTAATAATTTTCACCTTCCTTTTTATAATTCAATTTTTCCCTCTGCATTGATGTGTTTGGGCAAAAGAGCCAAAGGAATATTTCTTGAACTCCTACTGTGATGTAGTTTTCTTATGCTGCTTGGTAGCTAGCATTCTTATTTGACCTAGTTGCTTTACTAGCTGTAGTTTTGTGAAATACAGGCAAATTGTTACCTTTTTCTACTCCTTTGGCCATCTTAAGTGTAATAATATGTCTAAGATATTTAAATTCAGCCCATTGAAGCAGCTGAGCAGGAAGTATTATTAGAATTTAGGCGAAACTTTGATTTATCAACTTAAATTTTAAATGTGGAATTATTTTACATTGCATTACTCATTTGCAGAAATCCCTTTGATTCCTATATGATTTTGATAGTTACTTGAATTTCTTAAGAAAAAGTTCCCTGAAGTTAATTCTTAGAGGCCACTTCTTAAATAGCTTATTTTCTTTATTATAGAGAGAATGGGCATGCCAGGGCCTCCAGCCACTGCAAATGAACTCCAGGTGTATGCACCACCTTGTGCATCTGGCTGACAGATTTGGGGAATTGAATCTGGGTCTCTCCAGCCCCCAATTTTTTTTGTTTTGTTTGTTTATTGAGGTATTGTCTCACTCTGGTCCAGGCTGACCTGAAATTCACTCTGTGCTTTCAGGGTGGCCTCAAACTCACAGCAATCCTCCTACCTCTGCTTCCCAAGTGCTGGTATTAAAGGTGTGAGCCACCACACCTGGCTGTCATTTTTTAATTTATCAAGTTTTAATGATTTTTGTTGGTGGCAGAGGAAGTGTTGGCATAAGTAGCTTTCCTTAGTTATTTGGATTAAAACAATTTTTTTTTTTGAGGTAGTGTCTCAACTCTAGCCTAGACTGACCTGGCATTCAGTATGTAGTCTCAGACTGGCCTTGAACTCAGGGTGACCCTCCTGCCTCTGCCTCCCAAGTGCTGGGATTAAAAGCATGTGCCACCACGCCCATCTCACCTAGTTAATTAGATTATTAATTTTTAGAAAAATTTTTTATTTGTTTTTTCGAGGTAGGGTTTCACTCTAACCCAGGCTGACCTGGAATTCACTATGTAGTCTCAGGCTGGCCTCGAACTCACAGCAATTCTCCTACCTCTGCCTCCCCAGTGCTGGAATTAAAGGCATGCACCACCATGCCCGGTTGTAATTTTTAGAATTTTTGTTGTGATCTTATGTCAGGTGGTTTTTGTTTTATTGAGGAAGGGCCTCACTAGGTATCTCAGGTTGCCTGGAACTTGTGATCCTCCTGCCTCAGCTTTCCAGGTGCTGGCATTACTGACGAGTGTCATCACACCTGTCTTGGTTTTGTTGTTTTAAACATCTATTTGAGGGAAAAAGGCTAAACAGTTAAAGGTGCTTGCTTGCAAAGTCTGGAAGTCTGGGTTCAATTCCCAAGCCACCTATTTGGGCTGAATTTAGCATATTCCCTTTGTAGTGACAAGAGATTCTGGGGTGTCCATCCATACACAAATAAAAATTTAAAACTATATCTGTTCGATAGATGATAAATACACAACTTTTTTTTTTTTGGAAGCAGGGTCTCACTCTAGCTCAGGCTGACCTGGAACTGTCTTGCCCTGGGCTGCCTTGAACTCATAGCAATCCTCCTATGTCGGCCTCCCAAGTGCTAGAATTAAAGGCATGCACCACTTTGCTCAGCTTAAATGTACAACTCTTAATAGTCTCCTTTTTTTGGGGGGGGGACCAGAATAGGAATAGTTTATTAACTGCATTGTAAGAGGGAAGTAAGCTGGGCAGTAACTAGTGAACCACCTGACTCTGTTTTAGTTTGAAATATTAAATATCAACCTATACTTCTTAAGACATTGTTTCTAAATATATATGTATGATACACAAATACATCTCTATGCAAATCAGTAGCAAATCATCATCAGGCTTTATGGTTCCAGACGGGTATATTTGTCTAGCATAAGTTGAGGTTCCAGATTCAGTTACCAGTAGCAGAGAGAGGGGAGAGAAAATGAGAGAATGAGAGTGAATGAATATGAATCATTTTAGTTGCTGTCATTGAAATTTGGTAGCAAACAAAGTAGCATTTGAGGTTTTTTATCAAAATATTTTATTTGTATGTGTTTATTTGAGAAACACGGACAGAGAGTATATGGATGTACCAGAACCTCCTGCCTCTGCAAATGAACTCCAGACATGTGCTTGTTTGTGTGTCTGGCTTTATGTGTATACTGGGGAATTGAACCCAGCTGTCAAGTTTTGCAAGCAAGAACCTTTATCTACTGAGTTATCTCCAGCCCTGCCTTTGAGTTTTGTTAGGCAGAAATTCTTATGTGTACTGTGTCAAATTGCAAATAAATGATCCCTTTTTCCACCATAATGCCAACTTTAAAAGAAAAAACCTATTTCACTTGAAGTAGTTTTTGTTGAACTTAGTTTTTCACTAAGAGTTGAAACTTGGTAAAAACCTTAGACATTTGTGTGTTTTCTAAGCTATTGCAGATCCCAGCCTCCTGCTAGACTAATAACTGGAGAGGAAGATTTTTCAAGAAAGAAGTGCCTGGCTTGGTTTTATGAGTATGCAGGTAATGAATTTTTTGTAAGAAGTTAACAGCCATATGCATTAGAAAGTTGTTTTTATTCTTTTGACAAATTATTTATTGAAGTCCTACAGTGTGCTAGCTAGGCTCAGGGTCAAGACTAAAGAGTTATGATTGACTAATGGTGCCATTTTAAGTCTAATATTTGTTTATGCTATGTTGATATTTAGTAGGAGAGGAGACACTTACTGGTAGTGTATAAACAGATAGTTGTACTGATAAACATACAGCCATTGGCCAAAGTATTCTGTAAAACCAAATTCACATAAACCATTTTCATCATGGCAGAGAAGACATGGTGGCAGGAGCTTGAGGTAGGTAGTCACAGTCAGCCCACATTGGGAGCAGAGATGAATACTGCTCCTCAGTCAGTTCGCTCCTTTTTATAGAGTCCAAGACTCAAGCCTATGGAATGGTGCTCCCCATAGTTAAGGCAGGTCGTCCCACCTTAATCAAAATAATCAAGCACAGGCTAACCTAATCTGCATAATCTTTTATGGGTGATTCTAAGTTCTGTCAAACTGACAATTACTGTAAACTATTACATTCCCCATTTGTATTAATTCACCTTAAAAAAAAAAAGGCAGGAAGATCACAAATTCATGGAAGGCCTACTTAGATAACTTAGTGGGACTCTGTCTAAACAAACAAACAAACAAACAAACATTTTTCTGTACAACATTGTGTTTTTATTTTTCGGGACAAAAAATATTTGCTGAAGCTTTGGGGGAGATAAGGCAAATGATTTAATCTTCTGGTATAATGCCATACAATGTGTTAACCTTTAATAATTATTTGACCACTTATTTCTCTTTTAATTTTAATTTTATTTGTTTACTAGAAAGAGGAGGGAGGGAGAGAATTTGCATGTCAGGGCCTCTAGCTACTGCAAACAAACTCCAGACACATATGCCACCATGTGCATCTGGCTTGTGTGGGTTCTAGGGAATCGAACCTGGGTCCTTAGTTTTCACAGGCAAGCGCCTTAACTACTAAGCCATTTCTCCAGCCATGACCATTTATTTCTGTTAGAATTGCATTAATTAGTAAGACAGTAACTAGATTGATATTAATACAGTATGATAAATCCTGGATTAGGAAGACACATTGTGAGAATTGATAGGAGAGCAATACATAATCTAGCCTCAGAAGAGCCATGAGAACCTCACAGGAGCAGACTAACCCAAGCTAAGCTCTGTAGGTGACACATGAAAAGATCTGGCACAGGGTGAGAGCTTATCATGGAGATGGCACTCAGCATCAGCTAAGAAAGCGCCTCAAGAGTTAAGCTAGTACATGAAAAAGAAGAGTTGTTTCCCATGCATTGCTAACTTTGCATAAGCATATATGACAGTTTTTCCTCCAGTGTTAGTCTTTTGCAGTTAATTTTAAAAGCTGTGTTTCAATTTGTTTTTCCTCTTTTCTTTCCCCTATATGCTTTCCCATTTTCATTTTTTTGCTTTCCCTCTTTTATCATTATGTTCCATATTTCTTGTATTTGGTACTCCACGCTAGACTGTAAAGCATAAGGTCTGGATGTGATAGAAAGTTTAGGCTAACTGTATGGAAATCAAGACTTTTGAAAAGGAGGCAGCACCTTTGCTCTTGCGATCCACAAAGTGATCCCAAAAGTATAATTTCAAACTTGTTTAGTGTCAGAATAGATTATTTCTAGACCAGAGAGGGGGAAATGCTATTACTGGCATCCCAAGACAACTTCTAACCCAATTTGAGTGTAGAGAATTCATTTTCTTATTGACCTCTATTTAAAATGTTGACCCATTATTTAAAATGACAGTTCTGCTGTGTATATTATATAGAATCAAATTTTAGTCATAAAGGTTAGTAGTTACCATAAAAATAGTACCTTTTTTTCATGCATACTTGTTTTAGCTCCTCCTGGAACATTCGTGAAGGTTTTATTTCCGACTTTGAGATTTTTAATAGGCAACATAATAGCTGTTATTACTCCAGTAACTGTGCAAAGTATACCATTTTTCCTTCAGACCATTCTGTCAAATAGGGGGTGTTATCTTCAATTTATGATTAGAAAAGCTAAGTCTTAGATTAAGTCTACTTGCCTAAGGTCTTACAGTCAGTCACAGCCATGATTCAAACTGCAAGCAACTGTGACCCTAGAGACCATACTTTTAATTAGTATACCTTATAATGCTTGCTTTTAATTTAAATATGTATGTGCAACTAATTTTCATTTTTACTGAAAAATATTAGTAAAGTACTTAAGGGATATCTTCTACCACTCATTAAGTAAGTTATTTGGTTTTTTTTTTTTTTTTTTTTTTGAGCACCTCTGAGTCAAACACTGTGTTTCAGATATAATAAAAAAGCCAAACACAGGCTGAAGAGATGGCTTAGTGGTTAAGTGCTTGCCTATGAAGCCTAAGGACCCCAGTTCGAGGCTTGATTCCCCAGGACCCACATTAGCCAGATGCACAAGGGGTGCACACGTCTGGAGTTCATTTGCAGTGGCTGGAGGCCCTGCGCACCCATTCTCTCTCTCTCTCCCTCTCTGCCGTCTCTGTCTGTCGCTCTCAAATAAATAAAAATAAACAAACAAACAAAAAAAGTTTAGGTTTAAAAAAGCCAAACATGATACACCTTCAGGAGAGTTGACTTCCAGTGTGGACAAACAATAATAAACAGGCATTTAGGCAAGGTCATTGTAAGTTCTTAAAGAAGATGGAAGTAGTGAACATGGGGAGGCTCAGGAATAGAGGTGAAGAAGCATTTGGGCAGCTTTCCAGAGGGGGAGAGTTATTAAGGAATTCCTCTCTGTGGAGACTGGGCAGAAACTTGCTAGATAGGGAAACAGCAGTTACTTGCTAAATAAACAACTCTTCTGCCTTAAAATCAGGATGTTTCATAATTTAGACAATAGTGTGTACTGTGGGTACTACAGGCAAAACCCTTAGTGTGGCACCTGATACATGGTCAAAGCTCAGTATATCTTACTTCCTAAAGTAGTTGTAGCATGACAGCATCAGAAATACTGGCTGTGTGTTTTATACTTCAAAATTAATGCTTGTATGTAGCTTATGATCAAAGTACTATGTCATCAAATGTATTTTTGTTTTCCTAAGCATTTATAACAATAGCCGGAATAGTATTAGGCCCTGGACTTATAATTTGGAACAAATATTTATGCTCCTAAAAAGAAAAACTCAGGGTGCTAATTTTTTTTCTAGTATTCTGGCTTTTAAAAATATAAAATGGGGTAAAATATGCGTGTGTCATAAAACATCCTCCTATAGACTTAAAATCATATCTAGGTTATAACACATGACATGGTGTAAATGCTATTTTGATATTTGAGTCACAATGGAATGGGGCTGTATATGGACAGATGGATTATTTTCCTTCCCCATATTAAAAAAATATGTATTTAATTTATTTGATGGGGAGTGGGGAGAATGGACACACTAGGGCCTTTAGCCACTTCAAACAAACTCCAGACACATGCACCACTTTGTGCATCAGGCATTACATGGGTTCTAAGGAATCAAACCCGGGTCCTTAGGTTTCACAGCAAGCGCCTTAACCACTGAGCCTTCTCTCCAGCCCTTTCCCCATATTTTTTGAGAACAATTGGTTGAATCCATAGATACACAACTCATGGATAGGGAAAGCATGTATTGGGCCTATGATGAAAAGAACAAGGTAAAAAAAAATAAAAATAAGATTAGGGGCTGGAATGATGGGTTAGAAGTTAAGGACCGTGCCTATAAAGCCAAAGGACCCAGGTTCGATTCCTTAGGACCCACGTGAAAGCTAAATGTACAAGGTGGCACATGTGTTTGGAGTTTGCAGAGGTTAGAGGCTCTGGCATGCCCATTTTTTCTCTTTCTCTCAAATAAAATAAGAATTATTATTTAAAAAAAGTTCAGGGGCTGGAGAGATGGCTCAACACTTAAGGGGCTTACCTACAAAGCCTAAGGACCCAGGTTCAATTCCCCAATATCCACATAAAGTCAGATGCACAAAGTGGCACATATGTCTGCAGTGGCTAGAGGCCCTGGCATGCCCATTCTGTCTGTCTGCCTGTATTCTCTCTATCTGTTTCTGCTTGCAAATAAATAAATAAAATATTTAAAAAAAGAAAGATTAGAATTAGATAATCCTGCTGAAGAGTGAACTAAGGCATTTCCATTTAAAAAGAAGCGGAAACCTAGTTGCTTGAAAGCATTAACTAAATTCAGCTCCAGAGATTTTCCTAGCAATTAGCTGAAAAGGAAGGCTATGTTCAAAAATGTACTTCAGTTGGAGAAACACTGTGTTTTGTAGGCCTGGCTTTACACATAGGTCTATAACTGACTGTCAAATTTAACTTGATTGTAATCAAATTTTAATCAGTAGTAGATTGCCCAGTTTTGGGGGGTGCTATATTTTATAAGGTAACTAATTTTTTAAAAATATTTTATTTTTATTTGACAGAAAAAGGGCGAGAGAGAGAAAGAATGGGTGTGCCGGGCACACCTCCAGCCACTGCAAACAAACTCCAGATGTTTGCACCCCCTTGGGCATCTGCCTATTGTGGGTTCTGGGGAATTGAACCTGGGTCCTTTGGCTTTACATGCAAATCCCTTAACCACTAAGCCATCTCCCCAGCCCTTTATTTTTCTTAAATATTTTATTTCTATGTAACTGATATTTTTTGACATAACTCTTAAATTTCTTGTTCTAATCTTAAATGGAAACTCTAAGAGCAAATGTACCTATCATGACTTAGGAAAAAAAACGTCTTCCATTAATAAATTTTTAAATCTAATTTTATTTTCTTTTGAAAAAAATATTTATTTATTGGGGGGGAGAGTGGGTGTGCCAGGGCCTCTAGCCACTCAAACTCCAGATGCATGTACCACCTTGTGCCTTGTGCATCCGGCTCTACATGGCTACTGGGAAATCGAACCCGGATCCTTAGGCTTTGCAGACAGGCGCTTTAACTGCTGAGTCATCTCTCCAGCCCTCCTGCGGTAACTTTCTTGCAAGTATTCATGAGGGTACATGTTCAGCTCTGTGTTTTTAGCAGCTTTGTTATAGTCATATGCTTTTCAGTTTTATTGATGTATGTTACTGCTAAGTGTCATACCCAGGGCTTTACACACATTTAGCTACTCTACTTACCACTGAACTACATTTCTAGCTGATTGTACACTTAAAGTATTTATTAGGGGGGAGAGAGAATAGGTGCACCAGGACCTCTAACCACTGCAAAGGAACTCCGTGTGCCACATTGTGCATCTCGCTTACGTGGGTTCTGAGGAATTGAACCTGAATCCTTGGACTTCACCAGCAAGTGCTTTAACCGCTAAGCCATCTCTCTAGCCCTCAATTTTTCACTTTTAATATTAAAAAAAATTAATGTATTCTAATTAAAACTGTTCTTCTTGGGCATGAGAGATGGCTTAGCAGTTAGGCACTTGTCGGCAAAGCTAAAAGACCCAGGTTCAGTTCCCCAGTGCCCACATAAAGCCATATGCACAAGGTGGCTTATATGTCTGGAGTTCACTTGTAATGGCTGGAAGCCCTGGCACACCCATTCTCTCCCACCTTTCTTCCCTGCCCCCCTCTCTCTCACTCAATAGTAAATAATGAATAAATAAAATATTAAAGAAACAGTACTTCTGAATATGTAATATTAGGTCTCACTTTTAAACACCTCATTGCACCATTAGTACTTATTTAAACTTAATTGACATCATATATAAATTATAAATAAATATATAAATATATATAAATATATAAATATATATATATATATAAATATATATATAAATATATAAATTTTTGAAAAGAAGTTTGATTTCTAGTCATGTAGTAACATCACTTTGACTGGATGTCATCTAGGCAGCAAGACTGTTTTGGCTGGTAGTAGATGCCTATATTCTTCTATTAAGAAAAACCAGAACGTTGCTTCATGTTGTGCCTCTAACCCAGTGGTAGTACTGTAAGATTTACCTGGGCAGCATTGATCTAGTCTATGGCTTAGAAGACTAGAAGATTTTCTTTGAAAGCACTGAAATCATGTATCCTAGGCTGGCCTTGAATTCTGGAACCACCTGACTACATCATCCAAGTGCTGGGATTACAGGCTTGCACCACACCCAGCTGGAGTATCTTTTAGTACTTAATTGCTGCACAAGCATGAGGAACTAAATGTGGACCCTCAGTCCTTACATTAAAGCCAGGCACAGGGGCATGTGACTGTAATTTCAGCAGATAGGATCCCTGCAGTTTGCTAGCTATCTACTATAGCCTGATTGGTGAGCTCTAGGTTCAGTGATGGATGCCATCTCAAAAAAAGGTGGAGGGCTATTGAGAAAGATCCATACCAATCTCTGACCCTTTACATGGGCACTCATACCCCCATGCCGGGTGTGGTGGCACACGCCTTTAATCCCAGCACTCAGGAGGTAGAGGTAGGAGGATCACCCTGAGAATACAGAGTGAATTCCAGGTCAGCCTGGGCTAGACTGAGACCCTACCTCAAAAAAACCATATAAAAGAAATCTTGAATTATATTGAAGATGACTGAGTGTAGTGGATGGGGTGCTTTGACCTGGGTTTCTTTATATTCCTGTGTTGCCGAGCTTTGATTCAGAAGAGGCTCTTGGTAGGTGTTGCTGAATGCATATGTTCAGGTTTCTGTGCAAACTAGTGATTTATACTAGTGAAGCATTTCTTTACTGTGCCTTTAAATTTTTTTCTTGTTTTTATGTTGTACTGTTTAAAAAGTACTATGAAAGTTTTCAATCAAAGTCTGTATCAAATACACTTCAAAGCTATGTCAAAATTCAAACTCACTTATTTGCAAAATTTATGGTGTTTTCTTAGATGGTTTTAATATAACAAGCTTGTTTTATGTTGGTGATAAATTATAATACAATATGCAAATTATTTTTGTCTTTGAAGGTCCTGATGAAGTTGTAGGGCCAGAAGGAATGGAAAAATTTTGTGAAGACATTGGTGTTGAACCTGAAAATGTATGTTTTACTTCTAAGTAGAGTGGAATAAGTGGGCTATAGCATTTTCAGAAATTTCTCAAAATTGATACTTTAATCTTAGATGAAGATATTTTTTCTTCATGTTTAATGTAAATTTTCGTTTAGGGAATTTTTAATCAGTTTAAGTTGGGCAAGTGAACACTTGATACAAATATCTTTTGTAATGGAGCAAGAGTGTCTACCTTCATGAAATATTATAATGTATTGTTTTTAAGAAATTGACTCATCTCAATTTCTTTGTACTTAATTCCTGAGATTGTACTGTCTTAATAGTTGACGGTTGGAAATAGTTATGTAAAAATGCTCTCCATGATAAATGTAGCCATGATTACCTCTATGCTGACTTTTCCCCTATCCTTTATGTTCTGTTCTTTCCAGATTATTATGTTAGTTTTAGCGTGGAAATTGGAGGCTGAAAGCATGGGATTTTTTACCAAGGAAGAATGGTTAAAGGGAATGACTTCATTACAGTAAGAAAATTTTTTAAAAAACAAATTTGATGGCCTATTGAAGATCTGATTGATACTTTGTGCTTCATCATTTTCAGGAGTAAGGTTTCACTTTAAAATAAATTGGTTTGATCTGTAACAGTGTGGGGACTGACAAATTATATTATAGTCTTTGCAAATGAATACCCCATTGAAAAATATTCTTTAAGAAAAATTGGTACTGTCTAATTAAAACATTGATTCTCTAGACTAATAAATCAGAATCTGTGGCGAAAGAGTTACTTATTCACAGGTTGGTTGAGTCATAAAGGAATACAAAATTCCTCCACTATAAGAAGAGCTTATTTATTGGAGAATCCCAGGTGCTATGGCCTCCTGTGAAGAGTATGAAGTAATTCGCCAATGAATCTCACAAAGGACAAAGTGGCTTCCATGTAGCTTATGCCACTTTATAGTTGTGTACATTCAGTTAATATGCCATCGTGGGATATTTTCATAAATACAGAATTCCTTATGAAAATAATTTGGCTTTCCTTTCCAGAGTAAAAGTATAATTTCAAAATCAATTAGGAATTACGTGACAATTTCATTATGCTTTGCTCCTTAGTGGCAATCATATTCTAAAATCCGAAAGCACTACTTTATACTTGTACTATTGTTTGATCATTTGTTCTGCATTGCTTGAGCTTGAGTCATGGACTTCACACATGCTGGCCAGGTGTACTACCACTCATCATATCCCAACTCCACTTTATAATACTCTTTTTTGTAACTGCTTTGTGGACATTGGTTTTTATTTCTCTTGGGCAAATAAGTATGTGTGGGATATGTCTATCCTAATACCAATATTGCATTGTCTTGCCTGTTACAACAGAAACTTGATATTACCATAAAGTTTTCTGGAGTGATTATGGTTTTATTAGCACATGTAACCGTTAGTCCTTATTTACCTGTCCTTAAATTTTCTGCAAGATTTGTGTTTGTTTACATGGCAATTAAGGTTTTTTAGTTTTTATTTTTTAAGTGTCTACTGCTTTGTTTTCTTTCAAACCATCATTAATATACATTCATACATACGTACATATGTATACATATTGTTCCTGGGTAAAAACATTTTCTCAGATGAACCAAATCATAATTTCTAGAATAGAATTTAAAATGAACCTTCCCACTTTCATTATGTATAAATAAATGAGTCTGAAACAATGAAGTTAAAATATTTGACACAGTTTGCATATTTTGTTTTTGTTTTTTATTTATTTTAAGGAGAGAGAGAAAGAGAATTGATGTACCAGGGCTTCTAGCCATTGCAGTTGAGCTCCAGGTGCGTGTGCCTTGTGTGCATGTGCAACCTTTGCATCTGGCTTACATGGGATCTGGGGAGTTGAACATTGGTTCTTGGGATTTGTAGGCAAGCACCTTAAAAGCTAAGCCAATTCGCCAGCCCAAAGTTTTTATGTGTGATACAATTGGGATCTAGAACTTGAATTTCATGATTACTAGCCTACACTACTTTATTTTTTTTGTGGGGGAGGTAGTTTCAAGGTTTTCAAGATAGGGTTTTGCTGTAGCCCAGGCTGACCTGGAATTTACTATGTAGTCTCAGGGTGGCCTCGAACTCACACCAATCCTCCTCCCTCTGCCTCCCAAATGCTGGGATTCAAGGCATGCACCACCATGCCTGGCTGCAATACTTTATATCATCGTTGTTTCATATATAGATTTTTTTTAAATATAAAGTAGAAGGCCAATATTAACTTTATAGTAGTGGTAACCAAGAATGAATTATGTAATGCCTGATTAAATTAATTTTTTTAATTCTTTAGGTCATTTCCTATAGCTTTTTAGAAATGTGAAATAAGCAAAAGGGATTTGTAGTGAATAAATTCCATACAACTCAGTCTGTTTAATTAAAATTGCTAGGTATAACATAGCTTATTAACTATAAAACTGTTTGATATTATAAGTGCTTTTTGTATTATTACTACTTTTTGTAATATCCCATCTCCTAAGTGCTTTTGTGTTTATAAGTCAAAAGATTCCTTATTACTGTTTTTTTAGAGTTAATGTAATATAGAGGCTCTGTATAATTAAAATGTGTAAATATAAAATATGTCAAATATTTACCTCTGATTAATTAGTCTGTGGTCTTGAATACAAGAATATAAATTGACTAGCCCATAAACATGGTACTTATAATATCTGTCTCCTATAGGAAGTTCACAGACTAACAAAATAGAAATAATTAACAAGCATTTTAAATTGCCCATGAAGTTTGTTTCTCACTCAGTTCTCCATCTGCCTAGGACAGTATACTGTCAGTTTGCAGTTTTGTGCTGGGCTGCAGCTATGGCTATCCTCTGCTGCACAGAGACCTTAGGCCTCAGGTTGGACATGCCTGTGGGTATAGAGCCTCGAACATGTTTGCTTTGGTCTCCCCCTCCCCCCCGCCCGCCCCGTGATTTATATTGCTATGTAAGTACAAGAAATTGTCCCTCAATTGACCAAGTCTTATTTAAACCCCCAGATCTCCTTGTGATAAACTCGCCAGGAAGAAGATAGTTTGTAATTGGAAATTTAAGCCAAGAGAGACAATTTTTACTCTGTATGTCTTCATTTTATAATTGGTTGCTGTTTAATTACTTGGTTTGACACAAAATAAACTGTAGTCTATTCCCTGGGTACATTTTTTTGTTTTTGTTTTTAGAATTTAACCTAAGAATTTGGACTTAATCACTTAGTTACCAGTTGTTTGAATTAACTAATTTTAACCCATAGAATACTTTAGTAGTACTTCTGCTGAAGAAATGAAATAGTCTGATAGTTGAAACAAACACTATGGTCAAGAATTCAGTGAACTACAATAATCATGATTAATTATAATCTATATTTAATGCTTTGTAGCTTCCAGAATACCTTTTTTACATTCATTTGTCTTAAGGCTGTCTACTCATAGGCTTTATTTAAATGAAATGACCTTCCATTTTAAGTAAAATAATTTGTTTGAATTTATAACTAATTGGAATTAGATTGACTATTTTGTAAGTTTCAGAGGATGAAACTGTCATCCATTTCAGATACTTTGCTGTATGTGGTTTTCATCTTTAATAATACTGAGTTTCCCACAAATTATATTTAATTCTATAGACATTTGTATTAAACATCTATATTATATATTATCTGTTACCACTTACTGGTGATCAAAATGAGGCATAAAACACAGGTTTTGCTTGTTAGTTACATTATATATAATAAAATATGGAAGACATTATAATACATTAACCCTAAAATCTAGGTAGAATTTGACCAATACTAAAATCAAAGTGCTAAATACAGGGAAAGCCAAGATGCCAGGAAGGTTAATAAAGCTCATAAATTGGAATTTTTATCATTGTGTCATTTGAACTTTAATCATCATTGGGGATGTGTTGGTTGAGAATACGAGGAAATGATTTTCCAAAAGAAAGAAATTATGGCCTGAGCTTTGAGGAAAGAAATCATGTTTGAAGGTGACAGGCAGTCTCGTTAGAATCATAGGTACATAAAGTTGTGGAGATGAGTTTAAGACTTTAGATAGGTAGGATAACTTTTTCTTTTCTTTTTTTGGTTTTCAAGGTAGGGTTTCACTCTAGCCCAGGCTGACCTGGAATTCACTATGTAGTCTCAGGCTGACCTCGAACTCACAGCGGTCCTCCTACCTCTGCCTGAGTGCTGGGATTAAAGGCATGCGCCACCATGCCCGGCTGTTGTTTTTGTTTTGAGATAGGATTTCTCTCAGGCTGGCCTCAAAACTCACAGTGATCCTACCTTGACCTCCCTAGCGCTGGTATTAAAGGCATGTGTCACCCTGCCCAGCAGAGGGAGAGAATGGGTGCACTATGTCTTCTAGCTGCTGCAGTGAACTCTAGACACGTGCACTACATGGTGCATCTGGCTTTACATGTGTACTGGGGAATCAAACTTGGGTTTCCTTATGGGCAAACGCCTTAACTGCTGATTCATCTCTCCAGCCCCAGATAGGATAATTCTTACATGATATAGTATTTAGCCAATGTGGAAGGAATTTAAACTGTATGTTGCAGATACTGAGAAACAATGAGTTTTTTTGAGCAACAGGAATCACAAAGGTTTTAGGGTAGTATTTAATGAGTGTTCTTAAAATTTTAAAGTCATAGACTTGAGAATTTCATGAAAACTGTGAAATGATGTTATCTGGAGATTATGGATTTTGAGCTTCCTCTGTCTGAAGTTATCTACTTCCAAGGATGCTCGCTAGGTTTTGTTCTGTCATGTCATACTAGGATGGAGAACTCTTCCCACATCTGCTAGCTGAAAGTCTGGTATTGGTGCAAGAATAAAACACTATCGTAGTGGATGAAACTGTGAGCCTTCATCCTTTGAAGAAGACTGTGCATGTCGGATGACAGCAGTGAAATCCAGAGGATAGCATCTGACACCAGTGGTGGCAACAATGCTAGGAATAGTAAAATGCCTGCTAGGAGGGTATTATTTACATTTTCTTGGCCTCACTTTGAATCCTCAACTGTGAAGATTAAAGGGAATGAGCTGGCTTGACTTTCCTTAAGCAAAACAAGAATGAGGAACATTTACTCAATTTTTGTGGTGGAATCAGAAAAATATAGTGATTATTGTAGTATATGACTGTCATTGGAATGTAGGGCCAAAATTCTAGCTGTCATTGGCCTTTCTTCTCTCTGCTCTTCCCTAGGGTTATCCTGGCATTTTCAAAATGCTGTCCTCTACATTTCTAAGTACCTTTAGAAGTAGGCAGTGTTTCTCTAGTTGATAAACCTCATTTAGAGAACATTCTTTTGGTTTTTTCTGAGGTAGGTATCCACTCTAGCCTAGGCTATCCTGAAACTCATTGTAGTCCCAAACTGGCCTCAATCTCAGAGCAATCCTCCTTCAGCCTCCAGAGTGCTAGGACTAAAGGTGTGTGCCACCATGCTCAGCTTAGAGAACATTCTTTTTTTTTTTTTTGGTTTTTCGAGGTAGGGTCTCACTGTAGCCCAGGCTGACCTGGAATTCACTATGGAGTCTCAGGATGGCCTCGAACTCACGGAAATCCTCCTACCTCTGCGTCCCGAGTGCTGGGATTAAAGGTGTGCACCACCATGCCCAGCTTAGAGAACATTCTTAGTTTAAAACTTTGTAACAGAATTCTTTATTATATACCAGCGCACCAGAGTACATTTACAACTTGGCTTTTACTCATTAGAAAGAGAACTTCACTTTCCTCTCAGTTTTTAAAATTATTTATTTGCAAGCAGAGAGATTGAGAGAGAGAAAATGGGCATGCCAGGGCCTCTTGCTGTTGCAAATGAATTTCAAATGTATGTGCCACTGAGTGCATCTGGCTTTATTTGGGTAGTGGAGAATTAAACATGGGCCACCAGGCATTCATTGCAAGATAGAGCCTTTAGCTTCTGAGCCATCTCCCCAGCCATCCTCTCGTTTTAAAGTTATTCATCAAATAGAAACTCGAAAGCCTTCCTTGATTATCAGAAATTTAACAATGCCCAGAAAGTTAATTTCTAAGTCCCTGTGCAGAAATTGAAGCTCATTTTGTTCTATCATTCTGATCACAATGTCCTTGAAGCATGTCTTCATATTATGCCAGGTTCCCTAACATTTCTATACTTATCTTTGTTATCCCAAAACTTAAATGTCTTGCTTCCTAGGACATGCTGTTTAAGTATACATTACTTTATGGTTTACAGGAAATGTTCTTTCTGAGCTTTTTAAGTTTTGAGGTAACTAACATTCTTAACTGTTCTGAGTTTATTTTGGGGTTAGATTAAGCAGAATTGTGTGATGTTCGTATTTGGATATATTCATTGCTTTTGCTAGTTTTGTTTATATGATGCTGGTAATAAACATGGAGTTTTCTGCTTTTATTTTTTTAACCCCACTTTAAGGAAAAAATAAACAACAGTCAGTTCAATTGGCTTCTTTGCTTAAGATTTACATTAGACCTTTAGGAATGGTAGGACATAGTTTGGACAGGAGTGGGTAGTGTGGATGTTATCAAATGCATTTATTCAGAAGAAGCTTAATTGAGCCAAGAACTGCACTAAGTATTTGACACATGTATTCTCATGCAATCTTTATGGTTATTCTCTGAAATTATAATTTCATTTTCAAATATTTATTTGTGGTCTGGAGAGATGGTTTAGTAGTTAAGGTGCTCGCCTATGAAGCCTAAGGACCCAAGTTTGATTCCCCAGTACCTACGTAAAGCCAGATGCACAAGGTGGCACATTTGTCTGGAGTTTGATTGCAGTGGCCAGAGGCTCTAGTGTGCCCATTCTCCCTCGCTCTCTCTCTCAAATAAATAAAATAAAATATTTATTTGTAATCAAAGAATGAAAGAGGATGGGTACTACAAATGAACCCAGACGTGTGTGCCACTTTGTGCACTTGGCTTTACATGAGTATTGGGGAATAAAGCCCAAGCCATCAGATTTTGCAATTAAGTGCTTTTAACTGCTGAGTCATTTTTCCAACCTAATTGTTATTTTTAAAATGAGGAAACCAACTCTATAAAATGCTGTCCTTGTGGTTGTCCTGTGACGCTATTGTTACCATTTTTAAAATAAAGAAATTGAACTGGGCATGGTGGCACATGTCTTTAGTCCCAGCACTCTGGGAGACTGAGGTAGTAGAATTGCCTTGAGTTCAAGGCCAGCCTGGGGCTACCAAGTGAGGTCCTGGTCAACCTGGTCTAGAGTGAGACTTTGACCTTGGGGGAAAAATAGTAAAAATGAAAATAAAATAAGGAAACAGACTGAAAAGGTTTGCAAGTTAAAGCCACATGGTTGAAAATGGAGAAACTGGAATTTAAACCAAAGTTGACCTGAAACTTTGTTCTTTCCTTAATCTATCTGTCTGACATTTATTAGGATCACATAAATTCATGACTTCCTCAACTTTTTCCACTAGTGACCTCATTTTACATGAGAATTTTGTTGTTTTTGTTTGTTTGTTTGTTTGTTTGTTTTTGTTTTTTGAGGTAGGGTTTTTCACTCTAGCCCAGGCTGTCCTGGAATTCGCTGTGTAGTCTCAGGGTGGCCTCAAACTCACAGTGATCCTCCTACCTCTGCCTCCTGAGTGCTGGGATTAAAGGTGTGCACTACCATGCCTGGATATACGAGAAATTTTTATACTTGGGTTATTTATGTATATAAAATTGAGATACAAGGCAGGAGAGATGGTTTAGCAGTTAAGGTGCTTGCCTGCAAAGCCTAAGGACCCAGGTTTGATTCCCAGTACCCACATAGGCCAGGTGCACATGGTGGTGCAGGCATTTGGAGTTTGTTTGCAGTTGCTAGTGGCCCTGGAGTTCCCATTCTTTCTGTCTCTCTCGCTCTCTGCTTCTTTCTCTCAAATAAATAAATAAAATATATCAAAATAGGAATACAAATCATTTACTTGTAATAAGTCACCATAAATTTATTTTGAAATATCTCCTTGATATTCATATGCATCTACAATTTATTAACTAATGGAAATTTGCATACCAAGATGAATGTTCATGCTTATTTTTACATACGAAATAATTTTTAGCAAAATATCTGATACTTCAGGATACAGAACACCTTCAGTGTTTTCCATAGTTGATTGATATGATTGCCAAAGTTGAGAATTCCACATTAACATAAATACATAGTAAATAATGGTAAAAATATGTTTAGGCCCACTTCAGAAATTGTTGGAAGAGATGTCCTAACCTCAAGCCAAAATTCATGTAGTAATTCTACTAATAAAATCCAGAGGTGTACTAATTTGATACTTACACAATGAGAAATGATGGTAGAAACATACTAAAAGTCTTTTTCTGTAATTAAATCATCATGCTTTTTTAAAAGCAGAAATCTTTGTATATAAATGCCCTGCAATTCATAACATATAGTAGTCTTGAATGTGAGCCAAGGTATTTCAGGAAGAACACTTGAACACAGGAATGAACACATTGGCACTGTGTGTGGTACAACAACATATGCAGTTAGAAGCGCATGTGTTGTTAGAAACAACATTACAATAGTATAAATTTGTGAGAATTGTTTCTTTTGTATGTCCATATGGTAGACATGGACTATATTTTTTTACATGTGAAGTCATGTGATGCCATACAGGTAAGCCCGTCCTGAAACACTTGAGTTCATTTTATATTGAACTTTGAGTTATTTTTGGTGTTTGTGTGCTCAGAAATCTTTATCTTCTTCCAGTTTTTTATGACCCCATGTTTTAGTAACATTCTGTATGGAGTTGCAACCCAGTTTAAGAACCTATAAGTAATCCTGATGTGTGTACCTATGGAATATAAAATACTTGAAAAAGATTATAATTTCTTAGATTCTTACCTATTTAGTGATTTTTCATTAACTTTCCCCCAGAGAGACATTTCAAGCCTTTTTGAAAAAAAAAAATTTATTTCTATTTGTTTATTTGAGAGAAAGACTGGGCAGGGGGAGAGAATGGGTGCGCGAGGGCCTCCAACCACTGCAAACAAACTCCAGATGCATGCGCCACATTGTGCATCTGGCTTATGTGGGTCCTGGGGAATTGGACTGAGGTCCTATGACTTTGCACGCAAACGCCTTAATCACTAAGCCATGTCTCCAGCCTTCAAGCCTTTTGTAAAATTAAATACATCATCTACCTTATGGTTCACTTGTAGTGTTCATATTTATACTTAACAAGTGCATATCTATATATATTTTGTTTATTTTTCTAGGTAGGGTTTTGCTCTAGCACTATGTAGTCTCAGGCTGTCCTTGAACTCACACTGATCCTCTACCTTGGTCCCCGCCTGGCCTGACAAGTATTTTTGGAACACTCAAACAAGTAGACTCTGTTAGGCTATTACAGTATTTTTCCACCTTTGGTGGTAGAGAAAGGAATGTTCTTTTGAATGTTGGGAGGTATATTTTAGTTATTGCTTTTTTGAATCTCAAATTTTATTAAGATTCTGTATTTTATGTGAGAATGTAGGTCACATTCTTTAAAAATTGTGAAAAGCATTGCTTGAAAGTTAAAGATATACAAAAGATAAGATCCCTACTTCAGTTGTAAAAGAGAAGGGAGCACATGTAACTAGATACTCTGAACATTTTAAGCTATTAATTTTGGAAATCTTAAAGATTTCAACTCAAATTTCCAAACGGCATTTCAGTAACATAGTAAGGTGAGAATTGTTTCTGTAGAAATTGACTGGATTTTTAATTTTGATTAAAGCTTAATTTTATACTTAGTAAATAATTTTTGCACTATTTGACGTAATTCTGGAAAAGCGGTAAGAATACATTTTTACCCAGAGGATGTGGTACATTCATTCATATTTAAGGAACTAGTTCCCTGCTAAATTATGCTTACCAATATAAAGATCCTAGTTCTGGTGATGTGGGTTTAAGTGTACAGAGAACCTATTTCTCATGTAAAACACTTAAAAGCAGCTGGAAAAAATATCGAGGCATATTTTAAAAAGCATACCTGGCCTTGTCAGACTGACAAGAGGAAGTTATTCATAGGGATTTGCCCTGAGGACACATGCTTATTCCTAATCACCTATCCAGTCATGAATGTTTATAATCATACAAATGGCAAGACCTGAGTAGAGTGGGAGTCAGCCCAAAGTGCCTGTCAAAAGATTAAAGCTTCATTGACAGACTTGATTGACTGGGTAGTGTGTATTCCTGATCATCAGTTCTTTCTTGCAGATTTGTTGCTATAATCTAATACAAAATGTATTTTAGAATTGTCCCAGCTAAGTAAGGTTCCCATATTTGTAGCAGAAGCAATTCCACAAGTACAGGAATGCATTTTAAATAGAAACCTCAATTTTTTGCTAAGAGGGTTCCATTATCATTCGTTAATAATGTCAAAATTACTAAGCATACTAAAAAACCAATCTTAAACAGACTTCAGAAATTCTAACCTTTGAAATTTGCTTTTTTGAATTATAATAATTTCAATATCAAGTATCTAATATTTAAAGAAATGTCAATATCTAATTTTTAAAGATATAAAGGAAAAAAAATGGTTCTAAGTGATCAGATTTCAAATAGTAAATTTCTGAAGTGAAAAATCTTAGAAACTTAGATGAGGTTTTAAAAGAAAAGCAGCTTGTTGTAAAGTAGGAATCAGTGAACTACAATATTTGAGTAAATTAATGCAGAGATTTTGTTTTTTTCTTTTCAAATTTTTTTATTAACAACTTCCATGATTATAAGAAATATCCCATGTTAATACCCTCCCTCCTCTCACTTTCCCCTTTGAAACTCCATTCTCCATCATATCCCCTCCAGATCTCAGTCTGTCTGTCTTTTATTTTGATGTCATCATCTTTTCCTCCCATTATGATGGTCTTGTGTAGGTAATGTCAGGCACTGTGAGGTCATGGATATCCAGGCCATTTTGTGTCTGGGGGGAGCACGTTGTAAGGAGTCCTAGTCTTCCTTTGGCCTTACATTCTTTCTGCCACCTCTTCCGTGATAGACCCTGAGCCTTCAAAGGTGCAATAGAGATATTGCAGTGCTAAGCACTCTTGTCACTTCTTTCCAGCACCATGATGCCTTTTGAATCATCCCAAGGTCACTGCCGTCTGAAAAGAGAAGGTTCTTTACCAAACGTGAGAGTAGCATTAATATATGGGTATGAAGATTAAGAGAAATGCTTACTGGGCAGTTTGATAAGCATAGTATATACATTTAGCCAGATAGCAGCAAACAGTACACCTGTAGGGCTCATGACTACCCCTGTTTTAAGTTTTCAGTAGAAGTTTCATGTATTCCCTCTCATGGAGCAGGCCTCCGGTCCAATTGGAGGGCAGTTAGTTTGCACCATGACAGACGTGCCACTATGGCACCCATTGGCTCATTTGGCCTGGCTGGCCAAATATAAGGCTTGCAGTGTCCACTCTTGAGGATCTTCACTGGTGGTATCTCTTTCTGCCATTGAACTGCATGCGGAATGGCTTCTTCCAGCTTTCTGTCAGCTGGTCTACATGGAGGAGGTTATGAGCTCAGTTCCAGCAGGACTTCTCAGTGGACTTGCAGCCCAAGTATGTGGAGTCTTCAGCAGTAGGGTCTTACCATCTAAACCAAGGGCCTCGGCAATGGCCTATAATGTTTTGGGAGCATCAGGGACCTCCCTGGCCAACAACTACAAGATATCCCATCCCTGGCACTGAAAATTTTCTAGGAACAATCTACGGCTCCTGAGTGTTCCATTGTCTTAAAAAAGTAGGTTTCCATATGATTTATTTATATGCTCTTAGAATGCTGAGATTTTTGTTAAAGTGCATTTGATTTTGGGAAGCAATGGTGTGTTTACTATTCTGAGTCTTCTAATTAATGGAAATCTGTCTCAATTTTTTGTTTTTTCGAGGCAGGGTCTAACTGCAGCCCAGGATGACCTAGAATTCACTATGTAATCTCAGGCTGGCCTTGAACTCATGGCATTCCTCCTACCTCTGCCTTCCGAGTGCTGGGATAAAGGTGTGTACCACCATGCCCAGCTCTGTCTCTATTTTTAAATTGTACTTATTTATTTGGTGTTGGGGATCAACCCCAGGGCCTCTTGCATTAACTGAAACATTCCACTTATGAACTCCTCCACCCAAACACTCCAGTTTTACTTCTATGTGTCTTATGTAGTTTCCAGCGTATAAGAATTGTACCTTATTAGAATCATATCTTAGTATTTTATTTTGAACTGTTATGTAGTGTTTTTAAATTTTTTATCCACATTTTCATTACTTAGATATAAAACTATTTCTGTATGTTTATCTTGTATCCTGTAACCTTTTCTGAATTAATGTATTAAAATGTAGTTTTTGCATTCCCTAGGTTTTTTATATAGTTTTGGGATCTGCAGTTTTACTTCTCCTTTTCTTATCTGTATGTCTTTTTTATTTTATTGTATTTATTTATTTTTTTGGTTTTCTGAGGTAGGGTCTCACGCTGGCTCAGACTGACCTGGAATTCACTATGTAGTCTCAGGGTGGCCTCGAACTCATGGCAATTCTCCTACCTCTGCCTCCCAAGGGCTGGGATTAAAGGTGTGTGCCACCATGCCTGGCTTCATCTGTAAGTCTTTCCCAATGCAATTGTTAGAACTTCTATCATAGTGTTCAGAATGGTGAGAATGGACATCTTTTCCTTATTTATCCATCTTAGAAAGTGTCCATCATTCACCAGTTAATTAAAAAGTTCAGAGGGTTTGTATCATTTTCCAGGAAAACTATAAGCCTGGACTTTTTTTGGAAAATTTTAAAGTTTGTATTCTTTTTAGTAGTTTTAGAGCTACTTTAATTGTCTGCTATATGCTGTGTGCTATAGTGGTGGTTCATACTTTTCAAAGAATTAGTCTCAGGGGCTGGAGAGATGGCTCAGTAGGTAAAGTATTTGCCATACAAGCATGAAAAATGAATCCCCAGTGTCCATGTAAAAATCCCACTGTGGTGTTGGTTACCTATAATAATCCCAGTACTAGGAAGGTTGAGATAGGAAGATTCCCTAGGGCTTGCTGGCTAGCTAGACTGAGTCAGTGAACCCTAGGTTTAGTGAGAGACCCTGTCTCAAAATAAGGTGGGGAGTGACTGAGTAAGGCAGTTAACATTGATTTCTGGATGCAGAGAAAAAAAGTGGTTCATTTAATCTAAAATCTCAAATTATGTGTAGAGTAGTTCATAGTATATTTATTTTATTTTATTTTTTAAAAAACAGATCTCTTCCTTCACCTGCAACAACCTTCTGGTGAACCCAATATTATTTATGCTAGTGTTAGTACTGTGAGGTCATGAGTATGACCACTTCATGTCTGGGAGACAACCTTTCAAAGCACTCCTTCCCATCATTTGGCTCGTAGATTTTTTTTTTTTTTTTCAACAACTCTTCAACAATAGTGCTTGAGCCATTAGGGTGTGATACAGATATCTTATTTTGTGCTGAACACTTGACTGTCACTTCTTTTTAGCACTTTGATGAGTTTTGAGTCTCCCTAGCAGTCACCATTATCTGAGAAGAGAGACTTCTCTAACAAAAAGTGAGAGCAAGCCGGGTATGGTGGCCAATGCCTTTAATCTTAGCACTTGGAAGGCAGAGATAGAAGGATCACCTTGAGCTCAAGGCCGCCCTTGAGAGTACATAGTGAATTACAGGTCAGCTTGAGCTAGAGTGAAACCCTACCTTGGGGGGGGGGACAGTGAGAGCAGCACTCATCTGCTTATGCATAAACATAAATTTTAGAGGATAGTTTAGTTGGCATAATGTAGCCAAACAACAGTAGTAACTTTCCCACTTGGGTTTGTGAGCTTTTCTGCCATAGGCTTTGATTAGATTCTCAGTGTCAGGCATGAATTCCCTCCCATGGAGTGGGCCTCAAATCTAATTTGAAAGTAACTGGTTACTCCCATACAGATGTGCCACTGTTCCACTAGTGGGAGCATTTTGTCTGGATGGCCTGTTGTATTCACAGGGTCCACTGTTGGATAAGACTGTTGGTGATCATCATTAACCTTTTTTGATATCTTTGGGTCTGTAATGATATTTCTGTTTCATTTCTGATATTGGTATCCCCCCATTTTTACCTTTATTTTTTTGTCTGTCTTGCTAGCTAGAGACTAGTCAATTGTATTGATCTTTTCAAAGAACTAGCTCCTTGGATATCTACTCCTAATTATTTACTTCTTACTTGTTTTATCTATATATTGCTGTCATTTTTATTCAATTTTTCTTTTTTTGTGTGAGTGTGGGCATTTGTTTTGTTTGTTTTGACATACCCTCATACCTACATGTTAAAAAGGGTATGTATTCTATTGTTGAGTGGAAAATTCTGTCAATTCCCATTATATCCTATTGATTGATTGGGTTGCTAAATTCTTTTTGCTGATACTCTGATTTTTCTGTTTGTTGCTGAGAGAGGAGTGTTGAGATCTCCAGCTATCATTTTGAATATATTTCTTATTTCAGTTCCATCATTTTTTTTTGCTTCACATATTTTGCACATGTATTATTTGGTGCCTATTGAATTGTTGAGAATTGCTATATCTTTTTGATGGCTTGACCCTTGTCATTAATCAATTTTTCCTCTCTTCTGATTAGTATTTTTGTGTTTGAATTTTCATTAGCTTATTTGATTGTTTCTATCATATGTCATTTTTGCATTCTTTCACTGTCTGTTTTAAATTAACTTTATTAGTTAACATGTAAAATTATGGACTTACCTATGACATTTTCAACATAGATATTGAAGCATTTTCTGTCTGCTCCCATTGACATGTCTGGTTTTCTTTTTGTAGTGCTAGGAATCAAACCCATTCTCTCTCTGTCTGCCTTCCCCAAATTAGATAAATATAAGCTTTCATAAAATATTTTAAAAGGAAATAATGCTATTTTTCATTTTCTGAGTCTTATCTATAAATAAATTAGTAATCAAATTTGGCAGGAAAGTAGGAAAGAAAAAAAGGAAAATTTAAAAAGAGAAAGTTATAGCCAATCTAATTTAGAAACTTTTCAAAAAAATAATCCTGCAGTGTGTCAAATAGGTAGCTCAGCAAAGTAGATATTTAATGGTGCATAATATGTACCTTTTTCTTAGTAGTAGTTTGGGCAAAGATAAATAAACTGAAAGTAAAAATACTCATTTCTATGAAAAGAACTAAATATTTTAAAACATAGTTATGTGCAGGCTCTTTGGCATACTTTGCTAAATTTGCCTTATTGTAGATATTCAAGGTTTAGTTAGCATTAGAAATGTACACACAATTTTTATACCTTAGTAGAACTAGCACTTAATACCACATATCATAGACACATTACTGATTTTAGACAGTGAAAGTCTTATTTAAATTTTAGAACACCAGGTGTCTATGTGATTAGTAGTAAAATTTGGCTGTGAATGGAATACCATGATCACATGAGATAGCATTCGTGTGTTGATCAAGGAACATCGGGCTGTGTCTGAAAGATAGTAAAATGTGAATTAGGTAACAAAGAATTACACTTTGTCAGAGTTTTAGAGGGAACATGTCAAATGGAAGAAATAATGTCTAGCTGCAGCATTAGGGAATGGTAAGTGAAAAACTAATTGGATTGTGGTGAGAGTGTTAGGACTTGTCAAGAAGAACCTGGACATTTATATCAAACTGAAGGCATATCTTCCCTCCCTTAGACTAAATTGATAAACCAGTGTTAGAAAGCCTATGGAAATTTATGAAAATCATTTATGGAAGATTTATGGAATCATTGACTTAATTGCTTATATTTTGTTACCTTCCCCAGAAGTAACATACATGGCTTGTTTGTGTGCTAATGTATATGCTTCATATTTGAAGTTAGTTGAGTTTAAGAGTCATCTTGACTTTACTCTTAAAATGTGGGAATCTAGATGAATGACTGGATCACTTAAGGTATTTATTTCCTCTGCTATTCTAAACTTCAAACCACTCCTGGCTAATCTCTTACACCAAACTGTTGTCTAAATATTTCCAGAGAAATACATGACCAAAGCTTGTTTAATTTACTTGCTCAGCCTTTTTTTTTTTTTTTTTTTGGGTGGGGGGGTTGCTATAGTTTTAGCACCACACAAAAGACCTCATATCTGCTAAGCAATAACTTTACCACTGGGCTATATGATTTACTTGGAAAATTTGATTAAAATGTATTTGTTCCTTGTAAAACTTATGAAAATAAAGTTTCATTGACTGTCAGGTTTTATTTTTCTGCTATATTAGTGCACTGGTAGCTACAAGTTTGTTGCTCTAAATTTGTGAATCAAAAGTTTAAACCTACATCAACTTTATAAATGCACTCGCTTTTAAATGTGTGCCTTCTAGCCTCCTGTAAATGTTTTTATTTTCTTGATTATATCTTGTTTTTAAATTTAAGGTGTGACTGCACAGAAAAGTTACAGAACAAATTTGACTTTTTGCGCTCACAGTTGAATGATATTTCATCGTTTAAGAATATATACAGATATGCCTTTGATTTTGCAAGGGTAGGTGCAGTTTTTGATGTTCAGTCATTATGTCTTTTTCATTTTATTACCATACTTAGGAAAGTTTTGTCACTTACATTTTAGGATAAAGATCAGAGAAGCCTTGATATTGATACTGCTAAATCTATGCTAGCTCTTCTGCTTGGAAGGACATGGCCACTCTTCTCAGTATTTTATCAATACCTGGAGGTATGTATAGGTATTTTAAGAAATATTTTAAAAACTGTATTAAAAATACACTTTTGAGGAACATACAGGTATTTAATGTTGTACTTAAATTCTATTTGAGTAGTGGTAAAATTCTGTTAATATGTGCATATACCCATTTTTAGCTTTAGACACAGGTCTATTTATTTCATTTAGAATATCCTGTACATAAGATATTTAGGGTGTTGGGATAACATGGAATAATGCGTGCTTAGCATATGTTAGGTTCTGGGTTCGTTCCCCATTATTGTATTTTTTGAAAACATTTTTTCATTGACATCTGTCCCCTTCAAAGGGGGTGGGGGCTTCAGAATTTTTTATCAGACATTTTTTATGCAAATTAGTCTTGAGGATTTGGCAAGGGAGAATTCATGTTAGCACACAAATCTCAAGATTTTAAAAGATTCTAAATCAGATCCCCCTCCTTAGCCTGGGTTTTAGCTAAACTATATATAATAAAACTTATTTTAATTATAAAACTTTTGTTTTCTAGTTCAACTCAATATGAAAAAATAGAATAAAACATTAATATTTTATGCCTACAGATAAGAATATAGTGCTCTTACCTTTACTGATTACTAATGTAGTGTGCTGAATTTATGAAGTTCTCCTTTAGAAGTTTCATCATAGAACCCACTCGAGCTAGTGCTTCGAAAAAGATACTGTCCTTTTTTCTGTTTTTTTTTTAAATAATTATTTAATTAATTTATTTATTTGAGAGAGAGGCAGACAGAAAATGGACGTATCAGGGCCTGTAATTACTACTACTGCAAGGGAACTCCAGCTGCATGTGCCACCCATCTTCTGCATCTGGCTTATGTGGATACTGGAGAATGAAACCTGAGTCCTATGGTTTTGCCAGCCATCTATTAAGCCATCTCTTCAACCCTCTTTTAGTTTATTTTTTAATCTTTCTAGCTTTAGTGTTTTTGGTAAAGTTTTTGCTATGTATTGAATAGAAATGCTTTTTATTTTAGAAATAATTACTCAGGAAGCTGACTGCTTGTCATAGCAAATTTCCCAGATTAGTTTTATTTGTATGAAGAAGCCTTGTGTAAATGAGTTTTGTATACAGTTAAATCTTCAAGCCCAATACAGTAGATATTTGTGATGAGTGAAATGTAACTTTCTCTAATTAGTAATTTTGGGCAAAAGTAAGCTTAAGTGAATGGAAATATTTCTGTAAAGAGCTGAGAAAACTACTTTCAAACACTAGTTATATGCAGGCTCTTTGGCATATATTCATTATCTATTTAAATAATCATTATAACACCCTTTTTAAATATGTTTTTTCCCCATTTAACAAATGGAAAAAATGGAGGCCTGTTTGTTTATTTTAGGTCCCTCCCTCCATACACATACAGGGTCTTTCTGCATAGCCCAGGATGATCTTGAATTGGTGATCCTCTTGTCTCCCAAGTGCTAGAGAATCATGTGTACCACCAAACCTGGCTTGGAGGGCTTTTTGTTTTTTCTTTCTCCCAGTGCTAGGGATGGAACCCTGAACCTCTCACGTGCCAAGTAAGCACTGTTCCATTGAGTCTTAGCTCAGTTTCTATTCTTAAATGACTTTCCCAACGTCACTCAATCAAGTGACCAGAATAGATTTTGAACCCAAGCCAATGTTGTTTTCACTACTTGCCTCAAAAAGTTGCTCATGCAAAGAAATGTTTCTTTGTAGAAGTAGGGCAGGGGAACTTACTGGGTATAGGAAAGGTTATATATCTTAATATAGTTGATAGTCACATGAGTATATACAGATATAAAAGTTCATTGACTTTTAGTCATAGTAACCATACATGTATTTCAGAAATGAAAAAAAAAACAGAATAAATAGTGTTAACATGTAAATGGTTTTGAAGATTCTGTAGAGACACAAGTAATTAATACAGGAAGAAACGTTTTAGGAAAAACCAAATTATGGAAAAATTTACAACTGTATTTCCTAAGATCAAGCGTTAGTAAGTAATGTTTGTTCTGTAGTCCAAATGTTTCTGTCATTCTCCACAGCAATCAAAGTATCGAGTTATGAACAAAGACCAGTGGTACAATGTGTTAGAGTTCAGCCGCACGGTCCATGCTGACCTTAGTAACTATGATGAAGATGGTGCCTGTAAGTGTGATATAATGCATTTGTTTGAAAATAAGATTCCCAAATGTATGAGAGGATGCATTTCGGTAGCATTAATATAAAGGTTCTACACAATCGAGTAGCACTTCTATTATTTAATCAGGATATGAAGGAGCTAGATAGCAATATCATAAAATCTATACTAGTAAACAAAATAGTTTCATTCCTCAGTAACTAAAAATCACAGCTGAATTTTACTTATAATTTCTGCATCTAGAAGCCCAAATCCTGGTTTGCTCCTGCCTTTCCTGTGGAAGAAAACACAGTCACAATTTTAACAGTAGAAAAGCAAAGCAGTCATAGATAAAAATTAATTCTTTACAACTGTAAGTTTTCAGTTTCCACTGTCATTTTGGCTGGCTGCATTTGTTTCAGTGTTTAGGAGGGTTACAGTCCTTATGTACATGACAATATACTTATTTCTACACAGAAGAAATAAAATACTGTAAAAAAGATAACCTTATTCCTCCCCATCTGTGTTTTCCTCCTGCAGGATGACATACAATTGAATATAATTATAAAAAAAATGTAGCAATAAATGGGCAGCCCAAGGGCTACATATAATTATGCAGATGTACATAATTTTGTATGTTGAGATAGGATTTAAAACTGGGCAATTTAGTATAAAAATACAATGTAAATTTGTTTGAAAACTTAAGCGATATGATTAACCTGCACCTATATTCCTTTGTACTATTCAGATTGGGTCCAAGCAGTGCTTTGCAGGTTGACAGTCCATGAAGTCTGCTGGTGTCAGACTGATCTTTAGTTGTCATTTATTGTGTCTACTTAGCTGCTTCTTTGACAGTCTGCAAGCAAGCAAGAAAAAGAGAACACCCAAAGGTTTTGTGTTTTTAGAACAGTAGGACAAGCATGTATCATTGTAGCACTGCTTTTCCTACATTAAAAAACAAAAACAACACACAACTCAGTTAATTTATTTTCTGCAGGAAAGTGTTTGGACTCTCTATATTATAAAAATACATTTCTTTAGATTGCAAGTGTAATATTTATTAGGCATTTACTTTATGTTTGTCTTTCAACTATGTCCTGTTTTAGAACAAAGTACGCCTAATGTGGATAGTCCTCCTTAATAAGCACACATACTTCTTGAGATGATAACAGAAATATTTCTCAGATTATTTAATAATTAAATGCCAGAATGCAATGGGAGAGGTTAATGTTGACATGTTTATCAGAGAAATCATGAAAAACCTTAAGAAGGACATTATAAGCACTGCTAGTGTGGAAAGTGCCTTGTGTTTTTAAGGGTAAAACAGAAAAGATGCAAAAGGCAGCACTATGTAGAAGAGGGCAGCTCACAGCGAAGCACCTGCGGGCAGGGCAGGGCAGGCAGCTAGCTCAGGCAGCCCCTGCCCCTCACAACTTGGTGGATAGACAAGGTTATTAAATTCTAACAGAACACGTTTCTTTTTTTCTAGGGCCTGTTCTTCTTGATGAATTTGTTGAGTGGCAAAAAGTCCGTCAAACATCCTAACAAGAACTATTGTGGAGAAAATGCAAACTTTCAGGTTCCCGTGTGTATGCAAGCTAATCAGATGAAGGGAAAATAACACAAAGGCTGCATTTTCACTCATATGAAAGACTTCTCATAGTGCTGTTTTTTTTCCTTTTTTTTAAAGGAAGTTTTCTTGTTACATGTGGTGGACATTGAGCCACACATCTTCTGAGACTGAATATTGACGTTTTTGTTTCGAGTTATGTTTTTAACATTTATTTCAGAACAATAAAGATTCAGATTTGTGACAAAGGCCTTAAAGTGAAGATGTCCCTTGAGTGTCAGAGTGATATTTATTTTTGTAAATTTAGTTTCTTGAACTTCTTAGGGTATAAATTACAGGAGTTTGTAGAACATTAAAGACTTTAAGCAATCAGAATATTTGGCAATGTAGTCTGCTGGTGGTATGGCCTATAATATTCATCTTTGTATAGTATGAAGAATAATTATTAGCTCTGATTTCTGGGATAATGATTTCTTGATGACAGCTAATAGGACATTGGAAGTGCTCCTAACCCTCAGCTCTGGGTTCTGTAAAAGCTGCTAATGTTTTATGTGCATACTTTATCTGAAGAGTATAGGGTTGGAAAACTGATGTCTAGTTATCTTGTTTTCTAACCAGTTAGTGCTATTTTCAATAAGCATAGATGAGTATTACATATATAATAAATATGAAAAGCTCATGCAAGAACAAGGTTAATATACAATTGAAAATCAGACAGACTTATGAAAAATTTAGGGCCAATATTAAAATTGTTTTCTCATCACTATTGTTAATTGTGTATTTATAATTGTTTCAGCTGTCACTTTGTAAGATAGGGAGTTTGGTTGAAAGCACTTTATTTGCTTTAAAAAAACTTCAGCTTCAGTGTTGTGGACTTAGTTAAGACACACAGAGAAGAAAGTAACAGAATAAGAAATCACGAGAATACTGAGTGTAACTGGCAAACAAATGACGCCAGTTACTCCCCACTCCACCTCAGTGGTGGGGATGGAACCCCAGGCCTTGCACATGCTTAGCAAGTACTGTTTCAATGAGCTATCTCCCATTGTGGTGACTTATTTAATCAACTTTCTTACTACTATTAGAAAGGAGATGAAAGCCTTTCTTAACCTAAAAGGCACATTTTAGATTAGCAGCCAGCCTGCTTATAGATTCCTTTTAAATCATCCAATATTTTCTTTATATGAAAACTGTTCCTGTTCAGTTCAAATCACAACCTAAATAATCTTAGTTTCATTGTATGAATGGAGACAAATAGTTATTTTTCTATAATAAGGTCATTTCTATTGAGATTGAAGGTGAATGTTGCTTGCTTTTTTTTTTTTTTTTTTTTTGTGGTAGGGTCTCACTTTAGCCCAGGCTGACATTCACTAGGGAGTCTCAGGGTGGCCTCGAACTCACAGCGATCCTCCTACCTCTGCCTCCCAAGTGCTGGGATTAAAGGCGTGCGCCACCACGCCCTGCGTGAATGTTGCTTTTTGATGGTGAATTTGTTTAATGAGTGATCATTAGTACTGATTACTTAAGGGAGACTGTCATGCTTAAAGTTTTTATTTGAATTTTTGTTTAAGGAGCAAGGCGAAAAGTAGTGTTTTATTTGCTTTCCTAAGATGACTTTGTACAGTTTTATAACTGACACAGTGAGAAGTAACTTTTTCCTTCAATGTCTTGTAGGTAAGGGTAATCACATTCCTAATAGATATGACAATCATTGAATTAGAAATGAGCATACCAACAGTTATGGTTTCATGTCATAAATGATGTTTGACAGTGACATTTATTACAAGAAAACTAATGAAAGATTTAGAGAGTGTGTGTATATGTGTTTATGTGTTACTGCAAATAGAACTCAGGCCCTCATACTTGTTAGGCAAGTGTTCTTTCTACCCCTTGAATCATATCCCCAGCCCTAGACCTTTGGATTTGTAATTTGGATTTTGGTTGATTCATCTGTCCAAGGAAATATATATATATATAATTTTTTAAAATTATTTTTAAGGAAAGCCCAACAGAGTGGCCTTTTCTTTTTTAATGTGAGAGAGACAGAGAGAATTGCCACACCAGGGCAATTCAGCCACTACAATTGGGCTCCAGATGTGTGCGCCTTTTGTGCACATGGGCAACTTTCTGTGCTTGCATCACTGTTTGTGTGGTTTATGTGGGGCCTGGAGAGTAGAGCAAGAGTTCTTAGGTTTTGCAGGCAAATGCCTTAACCGCTAAGCCATCTCTCCAGCCCTCCAAGGAACAATGCTTAAATTTGAAAAATATTGTTCCATTTTGTTTACTTCTAAATCAATTTGCTTTACATCTTATATGTTATCAGTTTACATTCTGAACTAATAAAAGTAATGTCTTTGTCATTTTTGTTGAGAAAAATAGCCTTTGCTCAAACAGCCTTTGAGACTTAGAAATGCCCTCAGAGATGATCTTGAAAATAAGTAAAGTGTATGGATATATTTATTTTGCTCCCTGTCCAAGATATAACCTTGAAGGGTTTGGGGGTCTGAAAATGAAGTATAAATTTGCTTTCATTTTTTTTTCTTAAAATTAGCAGTCCAGTCCCACTGTGATCATTACTCCTTTATGCTCTTGCTCCATCCTTTGCTTTCCTTTGCTTTGCTTTGCCTTCCTCCTTAAAGTCCTGGCATCTACTTACTGTGGAGGCAAACTGAGTCTGTCCATTTCATCTCTCGGAGCAAGGACTTTGTTCCTTCTTTCCTTAATTTATTTTTGAACATCATTTAATTTATTAGGAACCATCAAGATGGTAATCAAAATCAGTTTTAAGGGCCTGCAGTTACAGTTCCTAACCACTGTAGCTCATTTTTAAACTAAAGCGCCTTCTCAGGAATTCTGTTATAAAGTTTCCAGATTTTCCAGGCTTACGCATTTATATAGGATAAAGTACCTTAAGAGTGCTCACAACATGGAGTTGGCTTGTTTCTTATGACTAGTATGCCAATGTAGGAAAGTAGAACTAGGTATCGCTTCTTGAGGGCGGGTGGGGGTCCAGGCGAGAGTTTGTCCCCACAACCTTTGAGACCAGAAAATTTTAATAAGGTATTCCTTTTAAAAACCTGCCAAGATTCAGGTTTCACTGTGTGGCAAAAAAAAGGGGGTGGGGTACTAAGTGCTGATCAGAATGAATGTTACCATATTTACTATCTGAAGATGCCTTGCTGATTCTACTGATAAAATTCGTGGTATAATGCTTTTTTGTTTTTTAGAGTTACACTATCTCAGTTATGTTTATGTGTTTTTTGTTTGTTTGTTTGTTTGTTTGTTTTTGTATGGTAGGGTCTCTCCTAGCCTAGGGTGACCTAAAATTCACTAGGTAGTCTCAGACTGGCCTTGAACTCACATCGAACCTTGTAGCTCTACCTCCCAAGTACTGGGATTAAAGGCATGTGCCACCATGCCTACCTAGCCCAGTTACAGTTTAAATTCACTATGTAACCGAAGCTTGCCTCAACTCTTAATTCTCTTGCCACTTCTCCTAAGTGCTGGGATTAAAGGCATGACCACACTTTGCCTGACATAAAATATTTTTGGCAGTTAGTAGTGTTTTTATGTATGACAAATGCATAGGTTTTGTTTGAGATTTTACTCTGAAATACAGAGGGCATCCTATGGGGATGTTAGATTGGCCCCGAGCAGCATATCTCCTAAATACAAATGTGTTTTCATCAAACAAACCAAAAAAAAAATTGTTTTAACAGTATTGAATGTTGTTACTTTGTGGTGTTGCAGGAGAGAGAGTGGGAGTAAAATTTTAAGGTAACAAGTTTTTAAGCCATAGGGCAGGCATTTGCTTCTTCTGCGTGGATTTAGAACACATGAAATATGCTAGAATACATTCACTTTGAACTGTTTTTCTACCAAATATGTCATTTACGTAATGGTTAATGTGAAAATGGGAACTAGTTTATTGGAATTTACTATATACACAGTTTTTTTTAGGAACAAGTATTAAGACTTAAATTGTTCGACTTAATGCTGTTAAGATAATTCATAGTTTGATTAAACTTAGTTTTGTCCTTTAAGGGCCTCTGTAGCCTCAGGGTTTGTGATGCAGCTTTCAGGAGCTTCCTAGTTGTCCAGGGCAGCAAATATGTTGAGGACATTTTAATATGTATTTTTAAAATGTTTCTTAAAAGTCTGAAATAATTCACATGCTAAAGAAAAAAAATAATCTTGTTCTGAAAGAGGACTTCTCCCTTCTTGTAGAGTGGTATCACTTCTTGTGTGATTCTGAAAAACATCACAAGGGAACATTTCAAAACTGGATTTTTTTTCTCCTGAGGAAGAGAAATAACAGCAAAATTTTATTATTTTCCTCATTTAAAAAGGCTAGTTGAGGGCTGGAGGGAGGGCTTAGCGATTAAGGCATTTGCCTGCAAAGCCAAAGGACCCAGGTTTGATTCCCCAGGACCCACGTTAGCCAGATGCACAAGGGGGTGCACGCCGTGGTCTGGAGTTTGTTTGCAGTGGCTGGAAGTCCTTGCATGCCTGTTTTTCTTTTTCTCTCTCTCTCTTTATATCTCTCTTCCCTCCTTCTTCCCTCCCTCTTTCTCTGTCAAATAAATAAATAAAAATAATTTTTAAAAGGCTAGTTGATTTAACCAAGTGTTATGGATCATAAATTTCATTGAGTAGTTTTATTAGTGTCATGAACATTGGGTAATAGCGAGACACATACTTTATAGTTGTGTCAGTAGACTTAGTTATCTGTGATTATGCTTTTGAAGCCCCAAAGCAGTATAGCTCATGGCAGTTTTTTTTTTTTTTTTTAACATTGTAGAAAAGTGGATTTGTGCCCCAGACCTTGGTAATTTGTCATAAATGTTTGTTGGAGCACATCTTTTGATGTGTTTTATTTACTTTTCCCCAAACACTCATCTTAGTAACTAGTTTTACATTTACTGTGTCTGTCCTAAAGTTTGTTTGCTTCCTTCCTTCCTTCCTTCCTTTTCTTAGCAACAGATGACACTTTGCTATTGTGTGCTCCGAAATGTGTTTAAAACATTTTATAATATGGCTCGTTTTTACATGGATTTAACTTTTGTTAAATGTTATTAAACTATATTGTAATGCTCTTAAAGTGAATTGATTTTTGACATGAGTAGGGAATCTTACAATGCCAATCTTGTTGGCTCCTCCTTATTGTTTTATTTTATGGACTTATGGTCCATGAGAGAAAAGTTATAGGCATTTTAAATGGTAACTGTCTTTCTGTTTTAGTTTCATTAGCTCAAAAGTATGAGCTTGTTCAAATACTTTGGGTTTTAAAGTTAAAATTGGAATTAAAGGGCTGGGCAGATAGCTCATCAGTTAAAGGCTTTTGTTTGCAAAGCCTGAAGGCCCAGGTTCAATTCCCCAGTAAAGCCAAATGCACAAAGTGGCACATGCGTCTAAAGTTTATTTGCAGTGCAAGAGACTTGGGTGTGCCCATTTATCTCCTCTCTCTCCCCTCCCCACCTCCTCTCTATTTACAAACAAATACTTTAAAAAGTAAGGAAAACAACTAGATTTTTGTAAAGCCAGATTTCCCCCAGAACACTGTGAGGACAGGGTGTGTGTGTAGAATTGAAAATTAGCTCTAATTTCTTTTAATGCAGAAAATTTTTGTATTTATTTATAATTGATCTTATGGACATAATACTTTGAATTTTTATTCTCTGAAATTACTTTGAGTATTGAGAGTTCAATAACATGAAAACCTGAGCATTCTTTGTTACATATCTGTTATGTCACTTTAGGGTGAGTCGTTTGACTTCTCTCATTTCTAATTTCTTTTATAAAAAAGCAGTGATGTTGCTACTAACTAGTTAGGAAGTTCAAACAGGACCCAATCCACAGTATTTGAATGTTAAGTGAGTACACCTTGATTCATGAACAAAGTGATTCAGTGGTTCATCTTTCCCCAGCATTTCTAGCATTCTATATAAGTAAATAGCTTGTTTCTTGTTTTAGTCTACTATGTACTTTTTATTTATTTGTTAGAGAGAAAAAGAGGCAGATAGAGGGAATGTATGCCAGGGCCTCCAGCTGTTGTAAATAAACTACAGATGCATGTGCCGTCTTGTGCATCTGGCTTCCATGGGTCCTGGATCATCTAACCTGGGCATCTAACCTGGGTCCTTTGGCTTCGCAGGCAAGCACCTTAACCACTAAGATATCTCTCCAGCTCCTATGTGCTTTTATAATGTATACTTGATTTTAGCCAAAAAGGCCAAGAAGCAATTATACTACAACTTATATTCCTCTGCTGAACCATTTCTCCAGCCCAAAATTCTTTTTTTATAATAAGGTTTTATTTATTTTTAATTGTTTTAAAATTATTTTATTAGAAAGAGAGAATGGGCATACCAGGCCTCTAGCCATCCAAACAAAGTCCAGATGCATGCACCATCTTCTACATCTGCCTTATGTGGGTTCTTAGGCTTCGTAAGCTAGCATCTTAACTGCTAAGCCATCTCTCCAGCCATATTTATTTTGATTCCAGATGAAACTCTTTCTTTATTAAATTAAATTTTATTTTTTTAAAGGTTATACTCCTCTCCCACCCCCATTCCAGTGAGAGCCTTACTCAGTGGGGTTAATGGTATTCATTGTGGGGTCGTGAAGGCCTCATTCAGTCTCTGTGGGTGGGCCTGGCTTCAGACTTTGTTCCAGTATCAGGTATGAGTTCTCCCCCACTGAGAGGATCTCATGTCCAATCTAAGTACAGTTGGTTACCTGCATAGGCTGTGTGCCACTATTGTACAGGTGTGTACTTCTTGCCTGTCTGGCTGATTTTGTAACTTGCAGGACTTCTGCTTATTCATACTTTGGCAACCATTATCCCCCAGCAGCTACCACTGCATTTCCCAGTGCTATAAGGGCTAGCCAGAGGGAGCTAGTTTTTCTCTTAGTTTCAGTATGGTCTTTTGATGGCCTGTTTTTGTTTTTTTTTTTTTTTGGTTTTTTTTTTTTTTTGAGGTAGGGTGTCACTGTAGTTCAGGCTGACCTGGAATTCACTCTAGTCTCAGGCTTGCCTTGAACTCACAGCAATCCTCCTACCTGTCTCTCCAGTGCTGGGATTAAAGGTTTGTGTCACCATGCCTAGTTGATGTCCTGTGACTGCAGGCTGTGGTGTCTTTAGCAATAGTGTCTTACCTTTTAGCTCTGGCAGGTAACCAAGTGTTTTGGCAATGGGTCTGCAATATTTTGGGAACCTCATGGATCTCCCTGACCAACAACATGGTCTGGAGTTTTGCTCAGTGGTTAAGGTGCTTGCCTGTACCTGCCTGACCAACAATTTACATTGGGAACAATCCATTTCTTCCCCTGGGATTAACCAGCCAAAGGTTATGGTTTTAGGGTTAAGCTTTCTCCACCTTACGTGTGGCTTTTCTATCCAGGTCTCCCTCTTATTGAGGGATATATCTTGTAGAAACCTATTCCAGGAGGAAGGTTTCTATGATACGAATTCATGTTGTCATTAGTTTCTTGTAACCCGCCACCACCACCAAAATAAATATATCATCTATATATCTGTATCTATCATCTCTCTGTCTGTCTGTCTGTCTATCATCATCTATCTATCTATGACTGCTAGTTCTCTGGTAGTTGGAAGTTTCCATCCTCATTCAGTTCTATAGTTTTAACACCAGGGGGCAGGCTTGCATGCTCCTAGAATGTGAAAAATTGTAAGGGAATTAATCCAAACAACCATTTGCTCACAATTAATGAATTGACTTGTTTCTGAAGTTATGTTTACCATCTGCCTTTTTTTTTCCTTCTGTTTCTGGGAAAGCAAAAATAAGGCTGATGGTTGATTTTTAAATATGTCTAGGGCTGGTAATTGATATTAATATATATTTGCATAGAAAGTCCAAGGAAACTGGTATAGCTTACTAAATTAATATGATACAGAAAGGTGATGCACGTATATAAGCACAACAGTCTGAAAACAATTGGAAGAAATAGTGGACATGAAAATATTCAAAAATGCATTGAGCTCTTGACTATGTGCTATACCTTGTGATGAGTTGGGGCTAAAAGATATAAATAAAATATGGTCCCTGGCCAAGTATACTTTTATATGAGCATTCATAATGTTTTATCTTGTGTTGCTTTTAATGTTTTTATCTTAAATAATAAAAATCATAACTTCTTTATCTTTGGTGCCTACAAGTACTTATCACAGCACCTGCCATTTAGGTCAGTTCATAATGTTTGAATAAGTGGATGAAAATAAAGAATCACGTCCTCTTTTATAGAGACTTTCCTGCTGTCTAAAGCTGGAGATGAATTCAACTCTGTCTTTGCTCCTCTGACCTTTAACATCACCTTTAATAACTTACCTACATACAAGGAAAGTTAGTGGGAACAGCCTATTGGCAGACATGGAGTATATGGTATAGCCTTTTAGCCGCCAGAGGGAAGGTAAGACAGATGCAGAAGATGAGTGTCTCCTATCTGACTGTATCAATTTGAGAAGTTCGAAATGAAATAGAACTTTCTAGAATAAGGTTACTCTCTCTCCACTTTTTTACCAAAAAGTTAACCCATACTTGTTCCTCATGCTCCCTTTGTCTTTTTGGGATCCTAAAGTTCTACATGCTGGTTCTTTAATTTCTTTACAATGTGAGGATAATAGTCCTTACCTAACAGGATTGTTTTCAGGATGAAATAATGCATCCAGTAAATATTAGCTAGTTTGCTGTCTGAAACAAGTATGAAGTAGACTCTAAGTTGGGTATGTGTTTGATAAATGTTAGTTATGACATACCAAGATCAAACGGGAAGATTTTAGCCCACCAAGATACACTTAGAAATATAAAACTCTTATGAAATTAATGTCAGTGATGTAAACTATGTATTTTCTCTATTAATATGTACAGTACAGTGTACATGGGTTGCTAAATATAACTAATGAGATTGTCAGTTCAGAGTGGCTTCACCTGAAGTAAGTGTCCATGAACATTAACTGTCTTTAAACTGTCTTCAAAAATGGATCATGTTATTTTCAAGACAATACTATAATGCCTTTTTACATTTAATCAAGGTATTTAAAAAAATATTAGATACCAATGCTGTTCCAAAAAAGTTTACCTAGAAGCACTATTTAGTTAAAATACTTTTATGGGAGTAGGAGGCTCTGTGCCCTCCCCATTTGTCCACACCCACCGGTATCAATTTTGAAGACCCTCAAAGGAGCCTCTAGCTAACAAGTGTATTTTGAATACCATCGCTAGGGCATTTACACCTTGACATACCAAGTGTCAACCAAGTATTAGGGAGAGAAAACTGAATTTATTTTTAGGATTTTCTATTCCATTTGTTATCTGAAGCCAAGAAGTAGCTGTTGTCTCAGTCTGAGGAGTAATATTTCTTGTCTCACTGGAAATACGTACACTTACAGATTATAATTGTCCTATCTTAGATTCAGTATGTGAAGTTCTAAAAGATGGTGATGTAAGAATTACTAGCAGATTTGCAATGGACACACAGTGTCTCACTTCATGTTCATGGGCTAAGATTTCACTATGACCCTTATTGCATAGGATAGCAATGAATAAAGTTCCTTTCTCAATAACCCATGGCCTCAAACTCACTATGTAGCCCAATCTGATCTCAGACTCACAACAATTGTACTGTCTCTGCTTCCTGAGTGCTAGGATTACAGGTGTAAGCCACTACACCCATTCTAAACTCTCTTTGAGGATTATGATCCTCCAAGAGGAAACAGCTCTATGAGCAGGAACTTTGTTATTCATAGTTGTTTCCTACTTTTATCCCACCTCATAATGTGCTTACTGAGTAAATGAGGAATTTCAGTCTCTTCCCCCCCACACTGCAAGTTACTTGAAGGATGATGTTTTATTGACCCTCATATGTTCATGTTCAGAAAGTCATGAGTTTGCTTACTAACTGACTTACTGAATGGACAGGTGTACATCAAATATTTGTTTGCCTGTATTTTCCTCAGATTTTTGAGGATGGAAACCAAGTCTTCAGCTTATAACACAGTATCTTGACTGATAATAATTTACCCAAAATGTTTGCTGAACTGAATAAAATTTGAATGATTGGTACCAGAGCACAGTGCCTTTTTAATAGAAAATAGAATTATTTTCTGAGTGGACATAGCCCACTCAACACGTTCTTAGTGCCAGTTGAATAATGTGAGCAATGTGCCATGGAGTTCGGAAGAAGGTGACTTATATGGACAGTCTGGCTTCTCACAGCAGATAAGACTTTGTGAAGGTGAGGGAGCTTTGGTGTTTTAAGAACATTATAAATTGTAAAGTACTACATCACACCTGCTATCATGCTTCCAAAGGAGTGGGTTCCAAGTATTCTTTGAATGACAAAGAATAGATGCCATTGATTAATGAAGAAAATTAAACTGTTGGAATGTCCTCTCCTGCATCTGCCAGGAAAGCTATTAGTTCTTCTGGGAATAATATGTGAAGCTACCAAATCTCATGACAGAAAAGACTTTAGATCACTTGGGAACTCCTAAAACTAAAATTATGTCAGAGGTGAACAAGTCATAGCTTGTTCATGCAGACATCATTTCTAAAGTTGCTTTTCTGTTGAAAGAGGCAAACCACAAGATAAACCATGCAGAAAATCTTTAAAAAAAGAAAGAAAAAAAACTGCCAAAGGATGGGTTCTTCATTTACTGTCTAGTGAGTCATTTTACTCCCTTCAGATTTGGCCATAATAAGTTATATTGACTGGTCTAATGTTAAAAAATAATTGGGAACAAAAGTTCAGGCTACCTGTTGAGGGGGCAAAATCTGATTCCTCATGTATCTGGGCTGTATGGATTGTTAACAGTTTAGTCTTTATGAAATAAGGAACTTTATTGGAACTTCTTTATGTCCAAAAGATGCAGCACTTTCCTTCTCTGCTGTCCTCTGCATCTCTGAAACTTCCTGTAATCATTGAGAGTCCCTTTTATCCTGGGATTTGGCTATCAACAAAGCAACCTTTCCTTCCTACCCACCCTTGAACCACTACTAACTTTGTATATACTTTGTGTGTTAAGAACACTATATAATAACCGACTTGCATGTCTGTTTTTATATTTTATTTTTATTATTGAAAGAGAATGGGTGCACCAGGGCCTCTCGCCACTGCAGATGAACTTCAGATGCGTGTACCACCTTGTGCATTTGGCTTACGGGGGTACTGGGGAATCGAACCTGAATCCTTAGGCTTCACAGGCAAGTCCCTTAACCACTAAGCCATCTCTGCAGCCTGCATGTCTGTTTTCTTAACCAAGCTGGGAGCTCCTCGAGAATTGGAACTGTTTCTGTTTGTTTAGTCTCCAGTGCTCAGAAATATATATAGTATGGGAAAGCACTAAGCAGGACAAACGAATAAATAAAAATGAACAGGTATATTATTTCGCTTGTGTAAGATTGTCTAATCTTTTGTGTAGTTTTTTGCTCACTGTGGCACAGGGAGTTTTATGCTTTCCTGAAGGGATGGGCTATGAGTTGAAAAAACATTTTTTCTGGAAAGCATTCAGGAATTATATGTGTGTGTGTGTACATATATATGTAAATTTTCATTATATTATTCAATATATATATATTCATATATAATATGTATATATATTTAAAAGCCTTAAGTTGTATAAAGTCTTACCATTCTCTACCTAGAAATATACCCTGAAGAAAAGTTTAAAAATTGTGAGAGTTTATAGATAGAAAAATGGGACATTACCTAAATGCTTAAACATAATTTGTTAAATTATAGCACGTCAATACAATGGAGTACTATACCATCTTTTAAAACATGCATGCTATATTAGTAAAATTTATTTTGAAGTAGTGTGTACAATATGACAGTGTTTTTACAGTAATCTGTGCATAGGGAGAAAATGAAAAAGGCTATACACCAAAACTATAAGAAATAGTAACTACTTAATGATAGAATTATCAGGAGCTTTCATTCTATTTCACACTCTATATTTTCTGTAATAAAAGATGTGTGTATTGCTTTTGTAATATAAAACATTAATAAAGGTGATATAAGGAATATATGCTTTCTTCTTTGCTTGATTATGCCTATCTGCTTTATAGGAGAACGTTAATAAAGGTGATATAAGGAATATATGCTTTCTTCTTTGCTTGATTATGCCTATCTGCTTTATAGGAGAAGAACCCTATCTATGTAATCATAATTTTCACCTGGACCTACATTGGGAAACTTTTCCCTGCATGTTCCATCACTTGCCCACAGTAGTGACAGATTACAGTGTTGGCCTATTCAAGAGTCCATTTTTTCACAAAATACCTTTTGAGAGCCTCCTGTGCCCTGGGATCTGGTGATATCATGTGAGAAGTTCTTGAACGTTAAATTATGTTTTGAATTTTACTTTTAAAGTTGAAAATTAAAAGGAGCCCAGCTTTCTTCAGAGATGGAGAAAATGGACTAGATGTGGTGTCATATACCTTTAATCTCAGCACTTGGGAGGCTGAGGAAGGAGGATCGCTGTGAGTTCGCCGGCCAGTCTGGACTATAGAGTGAGTTTCAAGTTAGCCTGAGTAAGTCTCTGCTAAAAAAAAAAAAAAAAAAAAAAAAAAAAAAAATCCCAGGAGATTTGCCTTCATTGAATGGTCAATGGCCCATTCTAGATTTAATTAAGAAATTCCCTTTCCATTCTGATGCTATTTTTAGTTATTTGGGCCTTTTGTAAAGCTCATCTGTATGACTAGATTTTATAAAATTTAATTTGCCTAAAAAAGTTAAGTTCCCCATAATGGTAAGATTGTTTGCTAAAAGAAAATAGGTAAAACTGATTTCAGAGACAGATATTCAGGATATACTGTACTATAAGTATAATAACAAATTTTAACTTGACCAATGATCTATTAGTAAGACTTGGAGAAAAATATCACTTGTGAAACCCCTGATAGTTAGAAAGTGGTATAAATTCCCTTAAAATAAAAACTGTGCAGTTCCCTGTATAGATTACATGCAGTTACTTAAGTTATAGAGACTTTGCTCAGACTGTCATCTTCTTTTCTTTCTTTCTTTTTTTGGGGGGGTGAGCCTTTTTCAAGGTATATCCATCCCTCTAGCCCAGGCTGACCTGGAATTCACTATGTAGTCTCTCAGGGTAGGCTCGAACTCATGGTGATCCTCCTACCTCTGCCTTCAGAGTGCTGGGATTAAAGGCGAGTGCTGGGATTAAAGGTGTGTGGCACCACGCCCAATCTTTTCTTTTTCTAATTTATTTATCAGAGAGAAAATGGGTATGCCAAGGCCCCCAAACAATGCAAACAAAGTCCAGAGGCATGGGCCACCGTGAGCATCTGGCTTACATGGGAATCTGGGAAGTTGAACCTGGGTCTTTAGGCTTCACAGGCAAGCACCTTAACTGCTAAGCCATCGCTCCAGTCCTAGAATGTCATTTTCTTCTAAGTTATTACAATGCCCATATTTTTCAGATATTCTTATTTGTCTCTAAGCACATATAGCCATAGGTGGTGGTCATTGGGTGAACCAAGATCCTAGTGAGACAGAAATAATGATATGTCTTTGTGTCAGGGAGTGACAGGAAGACAAAAGGAAATGACACCAACTATCCCTATAAGTGTCACCAGTTGTCTAGCTTGTTTCTTTGTAAAAAGTCATAAAAGGCTTAGCAAGATTGAGGGAAAATGAAAAATTATTCAAAACCATCATGTTTGTATTTAAAGAGAATGGAAAAACTGCAAAACAGGAAGTGCTTCAGAAGTGTAAACAAATCCTTATATTAGTTTGCTGGAAAATCATGTGTTCTTTACAAGTCAAGGGGAGAGTAAGAAAACGGAAAGAATGACAACTAGGAAGAGGAAACCAGGTTTTGGCCACAGCACAGCCTTCTGCTTATCATGCAAACTTAAAGATTATTCACTTAAAAAATAGAAATGGCCAAGAAACATTTAAATAAAGTCTTTGCAAACTCACATAATGCATTATTTTAACTAGTTTCTACTGTTAAATTTCAACTCCACACACTTTTAAGAGAATGGTATGTCCCCTGTTGTTCTGATCAATGAGGTAAAGGGGACTCTGCAGTTGGTCTGACCCTTCCAAAAGTCAGGCTAGAGAAGACTGGCTCATGATAATCTAGGAAATCTGACTGCCAGTAACTGAGCATTCACTGTGCTCTTTGCCTTCTCACAACACGTACTTATTAGCAGAGCTCTAGATTAGAATCCAACACATTATTCTAGATTATTTCCAGGGCTGTCATGAGTTTCTAGTAAGGCACAAGACATTTTATGGAATCTAAAGTGCTATGTGGTAATTTCAGATGGTATTAATAACAGTATGAATTCATAGAAATACATAATTAGACATGAAGGGACATAGTCCAATAATCAAACTAACATATTCAAATTTTCTACAAACTAGATGATAATCTGACACCTATTTAGTCCATGAAGACAGAAGTTCCTTTGCGTAGTTAGGAAAAACAATTTCCAGAGAGTCATTCTTGCTTATTTTGAGGGAAACATAATTAACAAACAGAATTTCTCAAAAATTTTAATTCCATGAAATTATCATATACTTTAGGGGTTTCTTCTTAGCTACCATTCTAAAGGGATTCCTTTTTGGCGCATATACAAAGATTTATCACTATCTTGTTACTGAGAGATGTGTCTTTTAGTCATTTTATGTGTCTAAAAAGTCAGCTTTATGAAAATATCCTTTTTTCCATCTGCATCAAAATCACTGAGAGGGTTTTATGTAAGCTTAAAAATTCAGTCCCTTGTGTCAAACTTAATGAATAAGAATGTCTGAATGTGAAGCAAGAAATATTGCTGCTTAGTAGACGCTTCCCTGGGTATGATGGCACAGGCCTGCCATCCCAGTACTCAGGAGTTCGAAGCAAGAGGATCGCCATGAGTTGGAGGCCAGCCTGGGCATATAATGAGGTCAAGGTCAGCTTGGACTACATAAAGATAACTTGTCTCAAAAAAGGGGGGCTGGAGAGGTGGCTTGGGGGTTAAGGTGCTTGCCAGTGAAGCCTTAGAACCAAGGTTCAATTCCCCAGCACCCACTTAAGCCAGATGCACAAGGTGGCACATATGTCTGGAATTAGTTTGCAGTGGCTTCAGGCCCTGGTGTGCCTGTTTTTTTTTTTTCTCTCTCTCTCTCTCTCTCTCTCTCTCTAATTGCCTCTTTCTCTCTTAATTAAATAAAATATTAAAAATAGTATGCACTGGAGAGATGTCTCAGTGGTTAAAAGCACTTGCTTGCCAAGCCTAACGGTTCAAGGTTCCCCAGTACCCACATAAAAACAGATGCACAAAGTGGCACATGCATCTGGGGTTTGTTTACAGTGGGAGGAGCCATGGCACACCCATTTTCCATCTCTCATCTTGCAAGTAAATAAAATTTGTTAAAAAGTACAAAAAGCTTTTTCCTTGGGAAAACAACAAATGACGAATGACGCTGGTGCAGCGGGACCTCCCTGGCCCCTTGGGGAATGGGGGTGCCTGGGAAGGTCATGGAGGCTTCTGGGGAGGATTCAGCAGCTGTCTCCTCTCCCGGGCTGCGATTGTGGCGTGGGCGTGGGCGGGCAGAGGCTGCGGGGCCAGTGGAGTCAAAACCGAAAGACAAGAAGTGGATCCCCGTCACTAAGCTGGGCCGCCTGATCAAGCACATGAAGATCAAGTCCCTGGAGGAGAGCTATCCGTTCTCCCTGCCCAGCCAGGAGTCTGAGATTATTGACTTCTTGGGGGCATCCCTTGAGGATGAGGTTTTGGAGATCATGCCAGTGCAGAAGCAGACTCTGGCCAGAGGACCAGGTTCAAGACTTTGGTGGCCTTTTGGGTCTACAATGGTCAGGTCGGCCTGGGTGTTAAGTCCTCCGAGTAGGTAGCCACTGCCATCCGAGGGTCATCATCTTGGCCAAGCTCTTCATTGTGCCTGTCCGGAGAGGCTACTGGGGGAACAAGATGGGCAAGCCCCACACGGTGCCCTGTAAGGTGACAGGCCGCTGTGGCTCTGTGCTGGTGCGCCTTATCCCTGCTCCCAGGGGCACTGGCACTGTCTCTGCTCCTGTGCCCAAGAAGCTGCTGCTGATGGCTGGTATTGATGACTACTATGTACTGCCACCCTGGACAATTTTGCTAAGGCCACCTGTGACACCACCTCTAAGACCTACAGCTTTCTGACCCCCGACCTCTGCAAAGACACTGTGTTCACCAAGTGTCCTTACCAGGAATTCACTGACCATCTAGTGAAAACCCACACCAGAGTCTCAGTGCAGAGGACCCAGGCTCCAGCTATGGCTACTACATAGGGTTTTCATACAAAAAAATAAAAGTGGATTAAGCCTGGTTTTTATTTTTTTGTTGTTGTTTATTTATTTATTTTTTATTTATTTGTGAGTGACAGACAGACAGGGAGAGAAAGAGGCAGATAGGTAGATAGAGAATGGGCGCACCAGGGCCTCCAGCCACTGCAAAACAGAACTCCAGATGCATGTGCCACCTTATGCATCTGGCTCTGGTGAATCCAGCCTGGACAGGGGATCCTTAGGCTTCACAGGCAAGTGCTTAACCACTAAGCCATCTCTCCAGCTCTTGCTTTAATTCTTAATATGCTAGAAAGAGAATTCCTGTTTCACATTCTTTTAAAATTTTCGTTATGTAATTGTAAACTATTTATATATTTTACATTTTATTTTTGCTTTAATTTTTTTTAATTTTTATTAAAATCTTTAATATAATAACAATTTCAAGTTGGTCATATTCCCAGTGGATTATACTCTTTATTAAATTTTATTTTATTTTGAGAGAGAGAGAGGCAGATAGAGAGAGGGCAGGGAATGGGCATGCCAGGGCCTCCAACCACTGCAAACAAACTCCAGACGCATGTGCTACCTTGTGTATCTAGTTTAAGTGAATATTGGTAATCGAACCTGGGTCCTTAGAATTCACAGGCAATCTCCTTAACTGCTAAGAAATCTCTCTAGCCCCGGATTATACTCTTATATCCCCTTTCCCCCACTCCCGTTCCATTGAGGGCCCTCCTGAAGTGAGGTTATTAGTAATCACTTTGTGGTTATGAATTCACCTGTCAGTCCCGGGGAAAGAGGAGGCAGTTCCTCAGGGTACACCTTCGCACCCTGTGGCTCTTACATTCTTTCCACCCCCACTTCTGCAATGTTGCCTGAACCTTGTAGGGAATTTTATAAGGTTCTTTTAGTGTCTAACACTCGGCAGACTCTAGTTTGCTGTTTTGATTGAGTTGAGCCTCCTTCCTTTGTGAACCTCATTTTCCCCACATATGAAATAATTGTAATGAGTATAGCTCCTCTTAATGTCATCATGAGAACCAAGTGATATAATTCAAATGACAGTTATTTGAAAAGAACAGATCTTAGCAGAAAAGCTAGTTGTTCTTCAATCGCTGTGGTTTTCCATTTTGTTCATAAGAATGTTAACAGGGCTTGAAAGATGGCTTAGTGGTTAAGGCACCTGCTTGCAAAGGACCCAAGTTTGATTCTCCAGAACCCATGTAAGCCAGATGCACAAGGTGGCGCATGCGTCTGGAATTTGTTTGCAGTGGCTGGAGGCCCTGGCATGGCAATTCTCTCTCACTGTCTCTTTCTTTCGCTATCAAATAAATAATAAAATGTTTAAAAATATAAAAAAGAATATTAACAGTGTTTTATGTCAGATATAATCTAAGTTTATGAAAACATTCTCATGATCTACCAATTCAGTCTGCTACAGAAGGAAAAGTGACATACTAATGTCTTGTGAGTGAACTCATCCATGCTTATTTATATATAATACCTGTTTCCTTCCTAAGTCTTCACATTCTTTTTGCTTAGTGATTTTCTTTAAACGTTCCCCTTATCTCCCATTTACCCTGTGTTTCTTCCCATACATCTCTCTTCCATCATCCTCCTACCCTTGTTTACTTCTGAGTTTGGCTCTTTCATCTGCTTAATCTTTTCAAGTGAATATGTTTTCCACTGCATTGTTGAAAATAAGCTGCTGTTTATTCTCAGTTCCTGATTCTTATTCGTTTTCTTTCATATTTCTCCACTTCCCTTATCTGGGCTGACATTGAACAAAAGCATAAATATAAGTGTGTTGAATAATATTTTGTGCTCCAAGAACTATCTTACAAAAAGCTGAAAGAAATATTCTTATTTAAATATCACAAAAACCTTCCTGCTAATAAATTTACATTTTATGTAAATTCTATTGACAAATAAGTAGGTCCATGATTCCCAAGTGCACAGCCTTTTTATTCTAAAGGATTTGTTGGAATATGTGTGATTAATAATGATATAAGGGTAAATCTTTCTGAGTAGTAATATGTGTGGTATTTTATAAGACTGGTTCTATTTCCCCCCAGAAGTATCAGGAGAACAATGTATTAAATCATTGTGAACTCTTGTTTGCCATGAGCATTTGGTTTTTGAGTCACAGTCTGAGTTTCATCATGAGGGCAGATTTGGCTCTGGCAAGTTTTCTGGGAATAGAGTTAAATGAGGCCATTGATCCAGATTTATGTTTAGCTCAAGGAAATGTCATTTTTCTTGTTTGCTAAAACATATACACAACCCTCTGCTATTTCCTGTATTTTGTTAGCTAGTAGCATTTTCAGCGGTGGAAAATATGTGTCATTCTTTTAATGGCTGCTTTTGAATGAACCATGTCTCTGCAAAATTCTGATAGCATCCGTAAGAGCAAACATGACTATTTTAGAATTAGGGCCTAATGTTGAGACTCTGATCCCACAGGAGAGATGCCTGTATAAGAAGAGCTAAAGAAGAACAAAGCTGAAGGACTCAACTTTTTCTATGGCCAATTGATTTTTGACCAAGGTGCCAAATGTATTAAACAGAAAAGAGTCTCTTCAAGAGATGGTGGTGGGAAACTGAATTTCAGGACTGTTTGCTTAATGAGATCCCAGGAAATTTGATATTAGCTTCATAATTGACTTTTCCATTTCTGCAAAACAAACAAAAATTCTGTGTAGTTTTGACAGGTGTTCATGGGATCTGTATATTGTATTGATATCTTAATAATATTGTCATATTCAGAAGCAGGAGATGGATTAGTGTTCATTATTTAAGTATTTGGTAGAATTTGCTAGTTACATCCTCTGGTCCAGGACTTTTGTTGTTCTTGTTTGCTTGTTGTTGTTTTTGAAGCAGGATTTTACTCTAGCCCAGGTAGGCCTCAAGCTCTTGGTGATCCTCCTACCTCAGCCATACAAGTGTTGGGATTAAATGTGTGAGCACCACATCTAGCTTTTTAAAGTTTCTTTTTTGAGGGGTATGTATGTTTGAGGCAGGGTTTGACATAGTGTAGGTTAGCCTCAAATTTGCTTTGTAGCTGAAGTTACTCTTCAACTCCCAATTCCCCAGCCTTCATTTTTCTGTCTCTGCCTTCCATGGTTTTAGGTGTGCTGGGATCATAGATACACACACCATTTTGCATCTGACTTCATGTGGGTGCTGGGAAATTGGACCCTGGCTGGGAAGCTTGCAAATAAGTGTCTTTAACCACTGAGCCATCTGCCCAGCCCCTGTTGGGAGTTTTGGATGATCCTGCCACTATGAACCCCACCATGTCTTTCTCTCCATGATGTAACACCATGAGCTAAAATTAGTCTTTCCTCTCATAAGTTGCTTTTGTCAAGCATTCTGTCACAGAAATGAAAAGAGTAACCAGCAGTTACAGTAAGAATAAAAGAGGACTCAAGAATGACATCAGGTTTCTCTCTGATAACTGGAAGGATGGGGTTGACATTTATTGAAATTGGAATAACAGCAGGAAGATCTTTGAGGAGAAACAATTAATCAGAGAACCTAAATGAAGTGGACAATCTCCTATAAACATGCAAATTACAACAATTTAAGAAGAAATGAGAATTATCAGTATGCAAAACAAGTAAAAAGATTAAGCTAGTCAACCAAAGGACCCAGGTTTGATTCCCCAGGACCCACATCGGCCAGCTGCACAAGGTGGCATATGCATCTGGAGTTTGTTTGCAGCAGCTGGATGCTCTGGTGTGCCTATTCTCTCTCTCTCTCTCTCTCATAAATAAATGATTTTTTAAAGGTAGACAGCAAATGAAGATATCGACCTTGAACTTTGGCCTTCAAATGCATGTACACACACCTGCATGCACTTTAGCCCACACATATTCATATACTCATGCATAGTACACACATATATAAGCAAAAAATAAAAAAAATCAGAGGTGAAAGAAAGTAAGGAATTGAGAGGAAGCTTTGCTACAGAGCAAGCACACACACTACTATCAAGGAGTGAGTGTGGGCTTTTCAAGCATCTTGCTTCACAGGCTTTCCTTGGTGGACTTTATACTAATCTGGGGGTGTGCTAAAAGTTTACACACATTATTTTGAACAAGAGTGTACTTGACAAGGAACATTTCATTTCTTTGTTGTATCAGGAAGCTGGTTAGGACATGATGTGTTCAGTTTAGTTGTTTTTCTTGCAACGCAAAGCCAGTTATTGACCCATATTCAGATGCAGCATGACTTATAGGGTTTATGTTCCTATTTTTACATTTGTGTTTGCTTTCTACAAGTTCTTCCCATTGACCTTCCTGCTCACCCCTCAGTCCTTATCACATCCTGATGTCCACCCTCTTCTCATGCCATTGTTTTCCTCTGCCATCATGGAGCTTCCCCCCCCCTCGATCCTGTAAGCCAAAATAATGCCCCCCCCCCACAAGCTCCTTTTGGTCAGGTGATTTCGACCAGCAATGCAAACCTGACTGCAACAGTGTTACTAGTATAAGAGGAAAATTTGAGTAGAAAGAAAGAAAGCTGAACCAAGAATTTATCTCTGTGCCCTGGTATTGGTTCTACCACTGGCCTGTAGTGATTTTGGAGAAACCACTTTACTTAGCTATGTTTGTTCCTCTGTTAACTGTGGGGTTGGTCTAAAATCAGCTTGTATGTGAACCACAAGAATAATTGGTCTGATACAATGCAATTTTAGTTTATTTTTATTAAAGTGATAAATACATTCAGACTCAAAAGTCAATCACACTTGAAAATTGGTAATAAAATGTCACATAGTTCTCTGCTTTACTTGTCAACTTTAATTCCTGCTCCCAGGAGGCTGTAACTTTTCATTTCATTAGCAGTTTCTCCTGAGAGCCCCATTTTTTTGTGAAAATAATATATTTACTCTATGAATTCTTATGTTTTCAGTTACAGATGTCCCAGGTGGGGATCAGGCTAAGGCAAAAGAGTTACAAAAGTGCAATGCATATAGGGTGCCTAAATCACAGTAACCAAAATAGATCATATTTTAATTTCAACAACATATTTAAAAAATCAAAATTATGCAAAAAAACTCTATTTTGAACAAAATGTCAAATGTTTACATTAAAAGCGGGATGAACAGGGTTGGGATTCTGTGAAGCAAAGTATGCAGTGCTGGGTTGTAGTGTGAGAGTGTGTGAAAATTAGCCTTCATGGTCAACTTGACTGAACTTAGAATCATGTAGGAAATTGAAAACACCTTTGAGTATGTCTGTGCAAGTGTATCTACTAGGAATAATTGAAGGGAACAAACCTGAATATGGGTGACACCATCTCACAGGCTGAGGGTTGGATGGAATAGAAGAGTAAAAAAGAGAAAGCAAGTAGACACCAGCCTCTATCTCTCCATCCCCACTCCTTCCCAATTCACCTAGATTCAGCAAACAGTCTCATGCTCCCACCATTATGCCTTCTCCAGCATAATAGGCTATATACCTTCTCAAACTACAAGCCAAATTAAATCCCTGCTCCTTTAATTTGCTTATTAGAGTCTAGATATAAACTTTTGATGTGCATACTAGGATTTCTTACTATGTAAATAAGATTTTAGTTCTCCTATTCCCAGCATTGTTCCTCCTTTCTTCCATCCAATGAGCACTTTTCATAGCCTTGAACATACACTGGACTCTACCTGGGAGATCTTTATAAATGTTTAAGGTCTGGGCTGTGTCTGATACTAGAATGTCTGGGATTGGGCATCCATCTGAATTATAACCACAGTGACAGAAAGACATCACAATGTTTGATTGAGCATAACAATGAAGCACGTACATTGCATGAGCCAATAGCTGTCCACAGTTGAAGCCCAGGATATAGTATAGTTATGATTTTCTCCCCTCAACTCACTCAGCCCTCAGGTCAACTGGCTTGATCACTTAAATTTCTTTTTTTTTTTTCCTGCTAATTCCTTTTTTTTGTGGGGGGGGGTCCTGTTTCTTAGGAAGCGTCCTCAAAATTTCTCTCTCCACTTACCTGTTGATTTTATTGCTTCTACCTTAGTGAGAATTTATCTTTCAGTTTTGTCTTGAATGCATTTAAAAAACATTTTATACCTTGTTTCATAGATGTGATAATAGCTCCTACATTTCTGATGATTTTTTAAAATTTATTTTTATTGACTTATTTGAGAGAGAGGGAAAGAGAGAGAATGAGTGTGCCAGGCATCCACCCACTGCAAATGAACTCCAGATGCATGTAACACCTTGTGCATCTGGCTTACATGGGTTCTGGGGAATAGAACCTGGGTCCTTTGGCTTTGCAGGCAAGCTCCTTAACTGATAAGCAAGCTCTCCAGCCCACACTACTTTCTTAATTAGAGCAACTTTCAGATATTGATAAAATGAAGTGCTAAAAAATTTTTTGTTAACTATTTTCATTTGCAAGGAGAGAGAGAGAGAGAGAGAGAGAGAGAGAGAGAGAGAGAGAGGGAGAGAGAGAGAGAGAGAGTAAATGGGTACATCAGGGCCTCTTTCCACTGCAAATTAACTCCAGATGCACATGCCACTTGGAGCATCTGGCTTTATGTGGGTACTGGGGGATCTAACCTAAGCTTTGTAACCAAGCATCTTTTTCTGTTAATTCAGCCCCCCAAAATTCTTTTTAGGAGGATTTTCTTTAATAAGCTAGACATTGAGGTAGCATATGATATGGGTCTGATAAAGATGAATAAAAGATACTGTGTTGGGTTTAGGGGAAGGGGGTAGAAGTGGGATTGGTATGGAGAGTTTTAGCCAAAATTAAAGATGTGACTAAATCATAGGTAAACCTACCCTTTTATTAGATATTTTTTTAAATTTATTTTTATTAGATATTGTTGCATTCAGATTTGCCTTGCTGGCAGAAATGACCCGACCAAGAGCATCTTTTAGAAAAAAAGGGTTATTTTGGCTTACAGACTTGAGGGGAAGCTCCATGATGGCAGGGGAAAACGATGGCATGATCAGAGAGTGGACATCTCCCCATGTCCAACATGAGGTGGACAATAGCAACAGGAGAGTGTGCCAAACACTGGCAAGCAGAAACTGGCTATAATACCCATAAGCCCACCCTAAAAAGTACACTGCCTCTAAGAGGCGTTAATTCCCATATCTCCATCAAGTGGAAACCTAGCATTCAGAATACTTAAGTTTATGGGGGATACCTGAATCAAACCATCACAGATATGGACATACTTAGTATGTCAACAGCACATGTTGGTACCATCATTTCCCTCATTCCTGCCCCTTTTCTGAAGGGGCCCTCCTTGTTGGGGGATGCAGGTCAACCCCGATTGTGGGTCATGCACTGTGAGGGCAGCAGTCAGTTATGGGGGAGAGGCAATGTTTCTGCGAAGAATGTCCCAACTGTGGCTCTAACAATTTTTCTGCCCCCTCTTCTGCAAAATTCTGTGAGCCATGTTGGGTGCATTTTAAGAATGCTTAAATGATGGGCTCTTAGGAGCCTCTGGATCTCTGCTTTGGTAGGTGTTGAGTATTCTCAGTGTCTATCTCCTTCAACTTTGGGCTGATACCAGGTTCACCAAGAGAGCAGCACTCTTGCTAATTTACCCAATGACTCTGTGGTTTCAGCTGGGAAAGGAGCAAAGTGCATTGGGTCATTTATCTCCTCAGGTCCTGCTCCCATCTGAAAAAGAGAAGCAGATTCTCCAGTGGAGAGTGAAGTCAGCACCAGTTAAATGGGATAACTATTATTAATTTAGAGAAAACTTAAAGGGTGTAGATGCTCCTATAGCTCAAGATTCATAGGAGCTTGACATTGGAAAGCAAAATCATTATCTGGATATGATTCTGACTTGCTTCCCAGTTCCAGATATGGTTTCCTTTCCACTAAGCAGATTAGTTAGCCAATCCAAGACCAGTTGGTTACTCATCATAGCTTTGGGCCACTACTGCATTTGTGTGAGCATCACATTAGGTTGTTTGCTTCTGAATAGCTTAGACTTTGAGTTGCTGGGACAGATGTTGGCCACTTTCCCCTGATAGCTAATGTAGCACCTTCAGGCACTAGATGGGCTAAGTGTCTGGGGACTGACTATCTTCCAGATTCAAACCAGGTCTCTCCATGGTTCTGCCAACAGTATATGGTGTCTTCAGCAGTAGGGTCTTACCATTAACCTCTGGTGGGTAATCAAGTGCTCTGACAGAAGTCTTTCTTGTTTGTTTTGGGATACCTTGAGAGTCTCTCTGATCAACAGCTTGTTGTGGATGTTAACTGTGTCCTGGTACAGGAGATTACAGGCCAGTGCTAAGGGAAAAGAAAAAAGAAAAAAAAAAAAAAAAACAGAGGAAAACAAAGAGAAACAGGAGAAATTTAAATTTAGGCTTAATCTCACCCTCTCCAGGGCCCTTCCATTCAGGTACTTCCCCTAAGGTCCTCTTGAGGGTTCCACCTTTTTGTCTAACTTCCAGGATATAGGTTTCTATGGTACAAGGTCAATTTGGGTTCAGTTTTGAGTTCCCCCCACTCATCCCCTTGCCACAAGTCCTACCCTCCCTATTGTTCAAGCCTCGAGATGCCATTCAGGTATGTCAGCAACTTGGGATTATGCAGGTTAGGAACCGCAGATGAGTGAGACCATGCGACAATTGTCTTTCTGTGATTGTGGAGTTTGCTTAGTATGATCTATTCCAAGTTCGACTATTTTTTCTACAAATTTCATTGTGTCATTTTTTTTCTTACTGCTGAGTAGAATTCCATCATGTAGATGTACCAGATCTTGGTTACCCATTTGTCCAATGATGGGCACCTGAGTTGCTTCCAGTTCTTAGCTATTGTGAATTGAGCAGCTATAAACATGGTTGAGCAAATATCTCTGAACTGAGGTGTAGACCTTTTAGGGTAAATTCCCAGCAAGGGAATAACAGGGTCTGTTGGTAACTCTATATTCATCCTTTCCAGGAATCTCGATATTGATTTCCATAGTAGTTGTACCAGCGAATGAGGGTTCCTATTTCTCCACATCCTCACCGACATTTGATTTTTAAATTTTTGCTATCCTTACTTGGGTAAAGTGGAATCTTATAGTTATTTTAATTTGCATTTCCCTAGTGGTTAGAGATGTTGAACATTTTCTTAAGTGTGGGTTAGCCATTTGTAGTTCTTCCTCTGAGAACTCCCTATTCAGTTCTCTGCCCCACTTTTGGAATGGGTTGTTTGATATTTTATGGTTTAGTTTTTTTGAGTTCTTTGTAGATTCTAGATACTAGGCTTCTGTCAATGGTATATCTGGTGAAGATTTTCTCCCATTCAGTGGGTAACCTATTGGCTGTGCTTATGGTATGTATGTCTGTGCAAAAGCTTTTTAGCTTCATGAAATCCCATTGGTTGTGTGTTTAATTTCCTGGGCTATTGGGGTTTTGCTCAGGAAGTCTTTTCCCAGCTCTATGTCATGGAACATGCCTCCTATATTCTCTTTCAGTAGTTGAAGAGTTTCAGGTCTTATATTGAGGTCTTTAATCATTTGGACTTGATCTTTGTGTATGGAGAGATGAGTGGGTCTAGTTTCATTTTTCTACGTATGATCATCAAATTTGTCCAACACCATTTGTTGAAGATGCTTTCTCTTCTCCATCCTACATTATTAGCACCTTTGTCAAAGATCAAGTAGCTGTAGTTACTTGACCTAAGGTCTGGTTCTGTTCCATTCATCAGTGTTTCTCTTTTATTCCAGTACCATGCCGTTTTTGTTGCTATGGCTTTGTAATATAGCTTTAGATTGAGTATGGTGATATCTCCAGAGGGTTTTTTTTTTTTTTTTTTTTTTTGGTTTTTCGAGGTAGGGTTTCACTCTAGCCCAGGCTGACCTGGAATTCACTATGGAGTCTCAGGGTGGCCTCGAACTCATGGCAATCCTCCTACCTCTGCCTCCCGAGTGCTGGAATTAAAGGCATGCGCCACCACGCCCAGCGGGTTTTTTTTTTTTAATGCTAAGGATGTGTTTGGATATATGAGGCTTGCTGACATACCATAGGAATTTTGAGATCATTTTTTCAACCTTTGTGGAGAATGATGCTGGTTTTTTTATTGGTATTGTATTAAATCTATATATTGTTTTTAGTAGAATTGTCATTTTCACAATATTAATTCTACCTATCCAGGAGTATGGGAGGTCTTGCCATCTTCTCAAGTCTTCCTCATTTTCTTTCTTGAGTTTTTTAATGTTTTAATTATATAGGTCTTTCACTTCTTTGGTTAGTGTTATTCCAAGGTATTTAATTTTTTGTTGCTAATGAGAATAGGACAGCCTCACTGATTTTTCTTTTGCATATAGAAAAGCTACTGATTTTTGTACATTGATTTTGTATCCTGACTCTTTACTGAAATAATTAATCACCTTTAGAAGTTTTGACATGGAGACTTTTGGGTCACTTATGTACAGGATCATGTCATCTGCAAATAGGGCTAACTTGACTTCTTCCTTTCCAATTTGAATCCCTTTTATTTCTTTCTCATGCCTTATTGCTTGGGCTGGTACTTTGAATAGTATGTTTAAGAGAAGTGCTGAGAGTGGGCACCCCTGTCTTATTTCTAATCTCAGGGGGAACTCCTTGAATTAAGTATTATTTGGGCTTTAGGTGCTTTACATATAGCCTTCATGTGTTGAGATATAAATCCTCCATGCCTATTCTTTCCATCATTTTGATCATGAAGTGGTGTTGAATTCTGTAAAAGGCCATCTCTACATCAGCTGAGATGATCATATGGTTCTTATGGTTAAGTTTGTTTAAGTGGTGTATTACATTGACTGATTTCTGTATGTTGAACCATCCATGCATCCATAGGATGAAGCCTACTTGGTCAGGTGGATAATGCTTTTGATGTGTTATTGAATTCGGTTTGCAAGGATTTTGTTTAGGTCCTTTGCATCTAAGTTCATTAGGGATATTAGCCTATAGTTTTCTTTTCTTGTTGCATTTCTGTATGGCTTTGATATTAGGGTGTTGATAGCTTCATAAAAGGAGTTGGGAAGGATTTCCTGGTCTATGATTATGCAAAACAGTTTGAGAGAAATTGGTTTCAGTTATTCAATGAAGGTTTGTTAGAAATCAGCTGAAAAGCCATTTGGTCCTGGACTTTTTTGGGGGAGTAGGGAGGTTTATGATTACCTTTTCAATTTCCATGGTTATGATAGGTTTGTTTAGGAGATTAGTCTGCTCTGAGTTTAGTTTGGGTAGGTGGTGTGTGTCTAGGAATTCATCCATTTCTTCTCAATTAATTCAATTTTGAGGAGTAGAGGTTTTGGAAGTATGCCCTGATGATTCTTCCAATTTCATTGATGTCTATTGTGATCTCTCCTTTTTCATTTCTGATTTTGTTAATTTGAGACTTCTTTTTTTTCCCCCAAAGAACCAGATCTCCCACAGCCCACACAGGGACCAGGCCTCCCCAGTTAGGCACAATAGGATCTACCAGGAACAGGAAACTGGGAGGAGCCAGGAAACAGGGATTTGGCCTACCCATTCCTTGTCATGCCTGCCTGCACACCCTCCTGTGCAGGGTTCCTGGACCAGGGAGCTGGGAAGAGCTGGAAACACAGTCTGGCACAGGGAACCCAGACCAGGGACCTGGGAGGAGCTGGGAAGCAGGGATCTGGCCTACTCACTCCATGCTTTGTCAGCCAGCACACCCTCCTTCTCAGGAGACCTGGACCAAGGAACTGGGCCATTTTTGATTATATACACATATATAGGATTTTCAAGGTAGATTCTCAATCCAGCCCAGGCAGATCTGGAATCCATTCTGCAGTCTCAGGTGACCTCAAATTCACTGTAGTCCACTTCCCTCAGCCTCCCAAGTACTGGGATTAAAGGCATGTGTTACTACACCTGGCTAACTTTTGTTGTTGTTGTTTTGAGGTAGGGTCTTGCAAGATCAGCCCAGGCTGACCTTGAATTCATTTTGTGGTCTCAGGTGGCCTGAAACTCACAGCAATCCTCCTGTCTTGGCCTCCCTAGTGCTGGGATTAAAGGCATGTGCTACCATACCTGTCATGTTCAACTTATTTATTTATTTTTATTTGAGAGATAGAAGAGAGAGAGAGAGAGAGCATACCAAGGCCTCCAACCACTGAAAATGAAGCATATGTCATCTTGTTCATCTGGTTAAGTGGGTCCGGGGGAACTGAACCTGGGTCTTTAGGTTTTACAGACCAGTACCTTAACTGCTAAGCCATTTCTCCAGCATGATTTTAATATTTTAAAGTGCTCAGGATTTCATCTGTTTTTTCAACTTTTTATCCTGTTAAGTTTTATAGATTTTGTACACTAGATCCTTTTAAAAATTATTGGTTCTTGGTTAATTTTTAGATATCAGGTAACTTTGATCTGGTACACTCAATGAATTGAGACAAATCTTAGGAAAAAGTAGCTAGAAACCTGATTATGCATTTTGTGTGTTGTGGGGAATGGTATTGCTATGTGGTAGTAACCTTCTTTTCTGTGACTTTCTGCCTTGGGAACTCTAAATATCAAAGAATTGATGGTGGATAAATATGGGGAACATGGAGAGATTTTTATTCTCCAGCTTCCCTACTGGTCATCAGAACTCTTATTACACAACTCTGTAAATCATGCCTTGTGATCTATTGATATTTTGGTATACTTCTACTTTCCTAATGCCATCTTTTACCTCACCTGATTGACACTCCATTTACAAATCACCTTCTGGCAAGATATATGCATAAAAAAATCTCATCCACTGCAGTTATGCTTTTCATTTCTCAGAAGAATACCTTACATTATCCTGTTTAAGTGCTTCATAAAGGAATGGAGTCATTAGATTCATTCAAGACAACAGTTTGTAAGCAAAAGCAAGGTAGCCTCAAGTGACTTCACTCTTTCATTTTCAGGAAATTGTTGGTTTATATTGAAATTTCAAGTTTTTTTATACTACAGAGATGAAGCGTACTTTCTTTCCTTGCTTCTCACAAGTAAGTATAAAGGTATTGAATGGGTAGTATCTCCTAATTGAGAGCAGGAGAAAGAATTCTAGAGTCAAGAGCTAACAAAATATTAATAAATTTAAAATGTAGAGTTGAATAAAATTTAACCTTTAAAAATCAAATATCAAAAAGACATAATTTTAGAAATTTTCTATGGCACCATCATGGTCATTATCAAAATTCAAATATTGAATGACTCAATTTATATTTGGGGGAGAAAGTAGCGTATTCCAAAAAAACCCTGCACACCTTAAATGCTTACTATTACATGAAGGGACTAGGAATGTGTAGTGGTTTGATTCAGGTGTCTTCCATAAACTTATGTGTTCTGAATGTAGGTCCCCAGCTGGTAGCAATTTGGGAATTGGATCCTCGTGGAGGTGGTGTATTGTTGGGGGCAGGCTTATGGGTATTATAGCCAGCTTCCCCTTGCCAGTATTTGATACACTCTCCTGCTGATATTGTCAACCTAATATTGGCCAGAAGGTGATATCCACCCTCTGCTCATGCCATCATTTTCCCCTACCATCATGGAGCTTCCCTTTGAATCTGTAAGCCAAAAAAAACCCTTTCCTCCCATAACCTGTTCTTTGTTGTCTCCCCACCCCCAGCAATGCCAAGCTGGATGCAAGAGTAAAATTGGTGCCAAGAAGTGGGGTTGATGGATCATTCTGGTCAGAGTTGAAAGACTTGAGTGTAGTAAGAACTGTGGACTGTGAAGTTTGCTTTCTGAGGGAAAGACAGAGCTTTGTCTGAACTGGGCTAAAAGCAGTTTGCATGAGGGGCTTACTGTTATGCCTGTGTCCCAAGAACTTGTGCAGGGTTATGTTGTGTAGAAATGAACTGGTGTGAGCAGAAGTGTATGGCACAGATAAATGAAATATTTGGGCTGAAACTTCTGCCTGTTAAATTAAAATTGTTTGAGAGATTATAACCATTGAGATTGGGCCAGTTGACCTGCATTGGGACAACAGGAAGAATGCAGAGTCTTTAGAAAAGGGCTGAATGTTGAATGAGTGTCCTGACCATTTTTCACAGTCTGTTTCATTTCCCCTCTGGATGAGCAAGTTGGTAGCCCACCCAGTTCTATGGAGTGTAACATATGCAGGAAAAAGAGACACATTCAATTTTCAATATCATCATGTTTTTTTGGAAATGGTCATGGACAATGTGAAGCAGACTTGTTGGATTACCTGCATGGAGATCCAATGGGGCCATGAGGATGAACCACAGGTTGAAGTGGAAACCCAGTGGAGATACCAGAACTATGGGATGGCTGCCAACAAAAGCTACCAGCACCAAATGAAATTTTCTGGGACTATGAATAGCCTAGCTGGAGGGACGGAATTAGAACTCAAGTGACTCCTCAACTGGTTAGAATTATCAGACTTGGACACTTGTCAATGGTTAGAATTGACAGACTTGGAGCTACAGAGATGTTTTCCCTGTTTGTTTTAAAACTTGCGTTGGTTAATATATCTTTCCTATGTCCAATACCATCTTTTTCTGTGTGAATGTTTATTCTGTGTCATTGTGTGTGTGTGTGTGTATGTTTTGTATTACATTTTAATTAAAAGACCTTGGACTATGAGGATGTTTGAGCATCATTGGGTTTGGTAAAACCTATGGGAACTTTTAAAGGTGGAATGAATGCATTGCATTTTGCACCATGAATGGTTATCAGTTTATGGAGGCCAGGTATGAAATGTGGTGATTTGATGCAGGTGTCCCTATAAACATATGTGTTCTGAATGCTAGGTCCCCAACTGGTGGCAATTTGGGAATTGGATCCTACTAGAGGTAGTGTATTGTGGGGGTGGGCTATTGTTGGAGACAGGCTTATGGATGTTTTCCAGCTTTCCCTTGTCAGTGTTTGGCACATTGTCCTGCTCTTGTTGTCCATCTGATGTTGGCCAGGCATGATGACCATCTTTTCTGCTCATGCCATTGTCTCCCCTCAAATCAGTAAGCCAAAATAAATCCTTTCCTCCAATAAACTGCTTTTGGTCGGGTGCTTTCTGCAGCAATGAGAAGTTCACTGCAACATGACATAACTCAGTGGTAGAGCACACCTAACATGCATGAATCCCTGCCTAAACCACTTTGTTGCATCTGGCTTTACATGGGCCCTAGGAAACTAAACTGGGGCCAGCAGGCTTTGCAGGCAACATCACACACACACATTTTCACATGAACACACAATTGTATGATAAAGTGAAATGTAACATAGATTCAGATTCTGAAATAAATTCCCAATAACCTTCAATATTATCATATATATATATATATATATATATATATATATATATATATATATATACACACACTGAGGGATGGCAAGGTACTAGCATATAAAACCAAAGGACCCAAATTCAATTCCCCAGAACCCATGTAAGCCAGATGCACAAGGTGGTGCATGCTTCTGGAATTTGTTTGCAATGGCTAAAGACCCTGGTGTGCCCATTCTTTCTCCATCTACCTCTTTCTTTCTCTCTCTCTCAAATAAACAAAAATATTTTTTTCAAGGACAGAGAGAGAGAGGATGAGTATGGGCACACCAGGGCCTCTTGCCACTGTGGACCATGTCCAGATGCATACACCAATTTATTGCATCTGGCTTTACATGGGCACTAGGGAACTAAACCAGGGCCAGCAGGCTTTGGAAGCAAGCACCTTTAACTGCTGAAACATCTCCCCAAGCTGAACTTTTGGGTTTCTGCTGCAAGCTTCAACCTCACATTTTGTTTATTTGTCAGATTTCCTTAGTTTAGTTTTCTCCTCAGAAGGTATGAGGACAACAAAGTAACTGCTGCGACTGCAAGGCTGAGCCAGATTCTTTCACCCAGAGACAGAAATGCTGCTTATTTACATATTGACATTTAAATTACTTCATTCCTTTTAATAACTGTCACATTACCCCTTTAAGAACAAACCCTACTTGGTTTCTCAAAAGTATGAGAAAATGGTCGTTGATGTCTTCTTGGAAGTGAAGAACGAAAAACTTAAGATAGAGTTACTGTTCTACAGAGCCCATTTTCTTCCCTGGTCCACATCCCACTTAATGGGTTTAAGGACAAACTGATTTGGGAGAATGAGTATGGGGTGAAGTGTTTCCCTTCTGATGTAAGAGATCCCAAGTCCTGCTGATGGTCCTGTGATAGATAAATCAAGCTGGTGCTCTTACCACGCACACTGAATCAATTCACTGATTAAACATGTTCTTCCATGGAATGAAAAGTACATGTGCTTCCAGTAAAAGTTAGAATTGTTTTGGGTCAGGAACTGCTTAATCCTTGTTAGAACCAGTGTAGAGGTTTTGGCACCCCTAGATTTCTCTGAATGGTGAAGAAAAACACCATTTATTTTTAGGAAATTTTTGATGTAGTGCTACGTTTTCTTGAAGGCAAGTTAGAAGGTAGGTGTTGCTGAGTAATAACTAGTTTGTATGTAGATGTAGAAGGAATGGATGACAATTTAGGTGTTTTTTAATGTTACCAGATCTTCTGAAGTCAGCTGGAGAGTCTGGCTATTTCAGGTTTGTTGGTGTGGTTTTCTAGAAGCAAAACATAAACAGGAAGAAAGCAGCCAGCTGCCCGTGTTCATGTTGCAATGACAGAATTCAGACATTACTTAGAAAAACAAATGACACTATTCTTTTGACTAAGCAAAAATGGAAGCTGTGGAAAGCTTCTGAAAACATTTTATATTATATTGAGGTCTTTGATCCAATTGGACTTAAGTGTAGTGCATGGCGAAATGTGTGGATCAAGTATCAGTTTCCTGCATATGGTTAACCAGTTCTTCCAGCACCATTTGTTGAAGATGCTGTCCTTTTTCCAGGAGGAACTTTCCATGATATAGGAATGGAAAAAGACTTCCTGAACAAAACCCCAGTAGCACACGATCTTAAACAGTCACTCAACCAATGGGATCACATGAAGTTGAAGAGTTTCTTTACAGACAAGCATACAATAAGCAAAGCCAATAGGTTACCCACAGAATGGGAGAAAATATTGGTGGGTTATCCAACTGACAGAGGCCTAATCTCTAGAATCTACAAAGAACTCAAAAATCTAAACAGTAAAAAGTCAAACACCCCACTCACAAAATGGGGCAAAGAGCTGAACAGGCAGTTCACAGAGGAAGAAATACAAATGGCAAACACACACTTCAGAAAATGTTCATTATCCCTAATCATCAGAGAAATGCAAATTAAAACAACTATGAGATTCCACCTTACCCCAATAAGTATAGCAAACATCAAAAAATCAAATGAAAATAAATGCTGGCGAGGATGTGGAGAAGTAGGAACACTCATCCACTGTTAGTGGGAATGTAAGATGCTACAACCACTTTGAAAAGCAATATGGAGACTCCTGAAAAAGCTGAATATAGAGATACCAACAAACCCAGTTATTCCCTTACTGGGCATCTACCCTAAAACCTTCAAACCACAGGCCAGAGAGATTTGCTCAACCATGTTTGTAGCGGCTCAATTTGTAATAGCTAAGAGCTGGAATCAACCCAGATGTCCATCACTAGAAGAATGACTAAGATGTGGTATATCTACATAATGGAATTCTATACAGCAGTAAGAAAAAATGACACAATGAAATTTGAGGAAAAATGGTTGGACCTGGAACAGATCATTCTCAGTGAACTTACCCAATCACAGAAAAAAATCGCCACATAGTCTCACTCATCTACAGCACCTAGCCTGAATCTACCCAAAATGCCTTACATACCCAGCAAGCATTTCATGGACTAGACAATAGGATGGGTGGGGAGGAAGGGGAGGGCAATGGAAGGGTAGGAAACACAAATCTAGACCCAAATGGCAATGGTACCATAAAATTCTACTTCCTAAAAGGCAGATAAAATGGCTGAACCCCCACCAGGCCCTTAGAGGGAACACCTGAACCACAAGACACTGGAGAGGGTATGATAAAGACTGACCTTAATCTTCTACAACTTCCCTCCCTTCCTCTCTCTCTCTCTCTCTCTCTCCTCTCTAACTCTTGTATATTAGTTATCTTTTTCCTCCTTTTCTTAGTGGGCACTGACCTGTAACTCCCAGTACCAGCATGTGGCTATCATCCACAATGAGCTTTTGATCAGAGAGACCTACAAGGTTTCCTAAAAGAAAGACAGATTTCTGTCAGAGTATTTGATAACCCACCAAAGGTTAGTGGTAAGACCCTACTGCTGAAGACACCTTATGAAGTCAACACGTAAAATGGAATGGCATGGCTGGAAGCTGGAAGAGAGTCAGTCCCCAGACAGTCAGTGTGTCTAGTGCCAGAAGGTGCTACATGGGAGACTGTGGGAAAATGACCAATATCTGTCCAAGCAACTCATGATCTAACCTACTTAGCAACAAATAACCTGTTGTGATGCCCACACAAGTGCAATAGTGGCACACAGCCATGGTGGGGAACCAACTGCTCTTGATTCAGCTAACTGATTCCTACAGTAGTACGGGACCCATAGCTGGAGCTGGAAAACAAGTCAGAACCATATCCAAACATAAGCATGCTCTCCATTATCAAGCTACCATCAATTGTGGGCTACAAGAGGGCCTACACCTATTACATTCTGTAGAAAAAAATGTAAAGGTTATCTCGTTTGTCCTGGTGCTAACTTACTCTCCGTTGGAGAATCTGCTTCTCTTTTTCAGATAGATGTAGACCCTAAGGAGAGAGCCACACCATCATACCTCAAAAGGGCCCCAGCTGAAACTAAGAAAAATTGGCAAAACAAGCAAGGGGGCTGTTTTCCTGATGAACTGGATACCAGCACAAGGGGGAAGGAGATCAGCACAGAGAAAAATCAACTCCTACCAAATCAGAGAGCCAGAGCCTCAGAGGCCCCCAACACCTCATCACTGAAGCAGACCAAAAATGAATCCAACATGGCTCAGGGAAATTTTGCGGAAGAGGGGGCAGAAAGAATGTCAGAGCCACATGTTGGGTCATGATATGCAGACATTTATCCTACCCATAACTGTGGGCTAACTCCACAATGCATGACCCATATACCTCAACAAGGAGGGGCTAAGGGGAGGGGGTAGGTCATGGATGAGCCTAATAATGGTACCAAACTGACTGTATTTGCTGAATGCAAAACTAATTAATAAAAAATAAAAAATTTTAAAAAAGGAAAACATTTTATATTGACACTTTTCACAATTTTCCCAACCTTGGAGGTTTTAAGAGAAATGTGCTTTTTGGTCTTTGGTCTCTCCTTACAAAATATGGCACCCTATTGTTGAACCTAAACATGTGTATGTATTGGGACATATGGTAAGTGAATAAATGGTCTGCTTCTAGACACTTCAAAATATAAAAATCAGACTGATAAAAAAGCCATGTCTTCTATTTCTACTCATCATTTAAAGAGACTCTCAAATGTCAAGAATGATACTTTGTGTTGTAAAAAACAGAATATACCTCAAAGTTCTCCCTCTGTTTATGTTTCCTATGACCTCATATGAACACCTGTTCCTGCTTGAAATCCCCTTTGTTCTGATTTCCAAGACATCATGCTAACCCAGTTTCTCCTTCTCTCTCTCTCTCTCTCTTTTGCAAGGTAGAGTCTCACTCTAGCTCAGACTGACCTGGAATTCACTATGTAGTCTCAGGGTGGTTTTGAACTCACAGCAATCCTCCTACCTCTGCCTCCCAAGTGCTGGGATTAAAGGTGTGCACCACCACGTCTGGCCTGTCTCTCTCTCTCTCTCTTTTTTTTAATCTACTTCCTTCATCACTTCTTTTATTCCTCTGAGTCATTACTCTGTATACTTCCTCAAGCTCAGTTTAGATCTTCTGACCTCCTCTCTTTACAGTGCTCCTAAAAAAACAGATCTACTCAAATTTCTTCCTTCTGTATGTGTAGATGCTCCCACATCTGTGTGACTCTACAGCCCATGCTTTCCCTTAGTGGTACCCATAGACTTCTCAAAACTTTGAATAAAAGAATGATTTATTTCCCTCAGTAACTGCTCCCTCAGCTGAAGTCTAAGGAAGAGCTCATTACCTTAGCCCCCAGATGAGAACCATTCTTACACAGCTAAAATTTCCCCTCCATTCTTCATAAATAATCAGGTACCCAATCTAAAGATTTGTTTTTCCTCTGAAATATCTTTCATAACTCTGTCTCTTTGGTGTACACTTGTCTCACAAGTCACTCCCTGATTATTGTACCAACTTTCTGCTTGGTCACATAGACCTCATCAGATTAGTTCATTCCCCATAATCTCCTTTTCCTTCTCAGAATAATTATTTCATCGTACCCACCTGATCAAATATCACAACTGATTCTACTTCCTTCAGTTAAAAAGGATTCAGAGTAGTTGGCTTAGCAAGTGAACAAGGAAGATAATGGTGGCATGTGGAGAAGGTAAGGCCAAGGAAGTCTTGAGAGCCACAAGGGCTGTGATTCTGAGTTTTCTCTAAGGAAAGGAAAGGGGTCCCTAACATGTTCAGTATCAACACATTTCACTATAAGTTTGCATTACAAAAATACTCCAATTGCAAGATAAAGAATAAGTTATAGGACAACAGTAGAAGCAGAGGAACAAATTAGGAGTTTATTGCAATAGCTCCTGGAAGAGGCAACGATGGCTAAGTCAAGGGTAAGAAAGAACTTGATGAATCTTAAAATTATGTAAATGATTTATCACAAGTCATTTATCACAAAAAAGAGATAGACATAAAACAACAATAAGTGAGAGATGGAAGGGAAGGACACACAAATGTTTCAGTAGTGGGACAAAGGATATGATCCTCAACTATAATTCAGACAAATCAGAAATCTTATGGAGAAGGAGTCATTTGAATGGTCTTTGAAGATTACTAGAAAAGCAGGATGAAAAAGTCTCCCAGGCAGAGAAAGGGAGACTAGCAAAGACCGGGGTAAAATATCCTAGTGTGTTCATAAAACTCCAAATGTTTAAATTTGGGTCACATGTAGAATGCAAGGGTGGAGGTCGTGACCAGAACACCTGGATAAGGATTGTAGACAAATGGAGAAGGAAGGACTTTGTTTGACCTTTATCACATGGTCTTGGAGAGACATTAAGAGTTTGGGACAGTGGAGGGCCAACACAATTGCATTTGGAGCCATTACTTAAAGAAGAGTATATTAGAGGAAAAGTTGATGGGAGCCAGTAAGATCAGCTTAGTATGGTCTTATTGCTTAGGCTGGAGTTTATGAAGATAGGTATCAAAGCAATAGCAGTGATGAGAGTGACTGAAGATCAGAACAAGGAAGTAGCAAGATGATAAAATTATCAAATTTTAAATGATTATATGTGGTGAATTAAGCATAGGACAAATCTGAAGCCTCAATCCAGATTTATGATATATGGCAATGAGGCAGTTAGGAACACACCTAATGTGTTAGTCAGGGTTCACTAGAGGAATAGAACTGCTAGAATGAATTATATTAAAAAGGGAATTTATTAGATTAGTTTATGGTAGTCCAATAGCAGTTGCAGGCCTGAGAATCAGGGAAGCCAGTAGCTGCTCAGTCCACATGGCTAGATGCCTCAGCAGTCCCAATCCAGCACTGAAGGCCTGGAGGCTTCCTGAGGAGCTGCTGCTTTTCAATCCATGCAGGTCTTCAGTTGACGCTGGTCTTCAGTGTGTGCTGGTCTTCAATTCACGCTGGAAGGCAGCAAGCAGCTCCAGTAGCCAAGTGGAAGGAAAGGGCTTTTTGCTCCCAGAGCTTCATTATATAAAGTTCCCATGTGAGAGGGGCAGCCTCCTCTGAGGGCAGGGATCAGACTGGGGGAAGAACTTCCTCCTTCAGTAAATACTTCCTGGAAGCAACCTCAGAGACCCACCAGAAAGGGATTCCTGTGGATTACTAAACAGATCAAGTTGACAACACCTTAACCATCACAAGTCCACCCCTTGTCAACTTGATACCAAACCATATTTCCTTACATCATACTTAATTTCCGAGTGAAAACAGTAACATGCTCATAATTCCACTTAACATGGTATAACTATCCCACATACAACTGGAAATGCAAAATCTTCCCCCCAACACAAAGCAAGGTTCCTTGAGGAATGCTTAGTCTCTAGTATAATAGATCTAGTATAAATTCAACATGAGTTACCTAGTGATATAATCTTATTATTGGTGTAGATATGTACATACATTCCATATGAAGGTAGGACAAAGACATTGCAATTACAGTCCTCATTTTTGTAACTGGTCATGTGACCTTAGCTGGTATTTGTAACTACTTTCTTCTACTACCCATTCTGTGTTTCCTCCATCTTCAGGAAGCACCCTAGCAGGTCTTGGTTCTTTACCTGGAGGAGTGACCCATACCTTCATTCCTGAAGGATCTGGGCCATTTATCACACTGCCTCAATTGGGTTGTTCCAGTTGTCCATTGAGCTTGATAACAGGGCATAGTAGCACTAAGAGATGCCCTAAAGGATCTCCTGCACTCCAGACATACTCTTCTTTACCTTCACAGTTGAGGAGCAGTCCAATTTCCCCCTAGTAGTCTGGATCAATCACCCCTGCTAACAATATAACTCCTTTCTTAACCTGTTGAGTGGAGGGCATCAGGACCCCAAAGTGGCCAGGAGGAGGAAGTCTTAGCTTCCAGTTCAATGGAATGTTCTTTGTGCCTCCTGGCAAAAGCACTCCCCCTCTGGCACCAAGACCTCTAGGCCAGCAGAACATAAGGTTGTGGGAACAGGAAGCAAAAATTTAGCTAATGGGTCACTTGGGGTGATGGTAAGTGAGACCATTCCCATTTCCACCCCTTGGTTCCTGTACCTGTGATTTTGGGCTATAGGAGAAACAGCACCATATATAGGACGCTGATTCAGAGCATATACAGCCTGCTGTAGGACACTCCCCCAGTCCTCCAAGCTATTGCCACCTATTTGGTGCTGTAGCTGTTTCTTTAAGAGGCCATTCCACTGTTCTATCAAGCCAGCTGCTTCTGGGTAGTGGGGCACATGGTAAGACCAGTGAATTCCATGAACTTGAGCCTACTGCTATACTTCCTTGGCTGTGAAGTGAGTTCCTTGGTCAGAAGCAATGCTGTGTGGAATACCATGATGGTGGATAAGGCATTCTATAAGCCCACAGTTAGCAGTTTTGGCAGAAGTACTACATGCAGGAAAGGCAAGTGCATACGCAGAGTGTCTATTCCAGTAAGGACAAAATGCTGCCCTTTCCATGATGGAAGTGGTCCAATGTAGTTAACATGCCACCAAGTTGCTGGCTGGTCACCTCCAGGAATACTACCATATCAGGTGCTCAGAGTTGATCTCTGCTACTGGGAAATTTGGCACTAAGCAGCAGCTGTAGAATCCCACTGAAGCACTTGTGGCCCACTGATCCACATGATCTGGAGCACCTACCCAGCACTGCCCGCCAGGCATGCCAAGTGGCAGCGGCAGCAGAGACCAAACAAGGGACTTTCCCAACCTCATTAGCTACCTTGGAAAGCCAAGAAATCTGAAGGAAAGATGGCTGAGATCAACCAAGGAGCTACTGAAAGGGATACAGGTGTAACTGCATGAGTAACTCCAGGCTTCTGCACTCTCCCATCCCCCAACCATCAGAACCACAAACCTCCGGCATTCAGCCCCCAATGGCAGTGTGTCCAGCACAGCTGATAAGAGCTGTAGCTCCACAGCATAACATGGAGGGATCAAGGTGGGCACTCAGCATTAGTGAGATTGGGAGCCACCCCAAAAGGTAACAAGGCCAGTTGACAAAAACAAACAGGTGCATAGACCTGCATTGGAAGAGCTAATCTCTCTTTCCATGTCAGGGCAGGTTATAGGTTACATATTCTTGGTTTTCTTTACCATTTCCAAATAAGTTGTATTTGGGGGTTTAATATTGCTGCCTTGATGCTTTCAGATTTATAGAGCCTTTGTCTTTTGCTTCTGTCATTATTGAGGGCAGGGTCTGATGCAGATCCAGGCTGACCTGGAACCCAATTCAGAACAGAAATCTCTACTTCCCAGCTGACAAGATTAAGGATGTAGAAGAAAACACACCCTTAGCAATTTTGGCTTTATAAGACTATCTGTGTGTCTTAATCCCCACAATTGCATACTCTGTGCTGATTTTTATTGAATGTGTATATTGCTCAGTTGAAGTTCACAATTTGCCAGTAAATTGTTCCACTCAGTCCACTAGAATACTTGCTTAGCAAGCAAACTCAACACCTAGGATTACTTCTGAGGTAGGACTGGGGTACAAGAGCTACACGTGGCACCTTAAACTCATATTCTAAAAGTATATAAAGGTGGATCTCCACATCTAAGAACATGGCAGATAAGTATAACACCCAAGAATAAAACCAGTTCAGAATGCAAAAGTTGGTACATTATAGTACAAGAAACACAAATAATCAAGACAATACAATCCGACCAAAAATTATAAATCCATTAGAAATGATCACCAACTATTTAAAAAAAAAAGATTGTATCTATAATCAAATATATCAAAGAAGAAATGAAAGGAATCAAAGAAGCAAACAAACTCCTGAAAGAGAACACAGGAAACCAGCTTAATGAAATAAGGAGGTCATTACAAGAAATGAGTAAGGAAATAGAAATACAGAAGAAAAACCAGGCTGAAAATGTACTCTGAAGAACACAGTCAGTCAAATATTAAACTCTGTGGAAAGTCTCACCAGTAGAATGGATGAAGGAGAGAACAGAATATATAAACTAGAAGACCAGGTGGCAGACCTAATACAGTCCAACAAAAAGAAAGACAAACTAATAGAAAGGTGTGAATGGGAATTTCAAGATATCTGGGACACTATGAAAAGATCAAACATAAGAATTCAGGGTATAGTATTAGGAGAAGAATTTCAATCCAGAGGCGTAGTAGGCATTTTCAACAAAATCATAGAAGAAAAAGTTCCCCAAGTTAGAAAGAAATGCCAGTGCACATACAAGGAGATTTTAGAACACCAAACAGACAAAACATGGAAAGAACCTCTCCTTGCCATGTTATAATTAAAGTACCAAACACACAAATCAAAGAAAATATATTGAAAGCAGTTAGAGAGAAAAAGCAAGTCACCCACAAAGGCCAGCCCTTCAGAATAACAGAAAATTACTCAACAAAAACTTAAAAAGCCAGAAGGGCTTGGAATGATGTATTCCAAGTTCTGAAAGAACAACTGTCAACTAAGATTCCTTTATCCTGCAAAGCTATCTATCCAAACTGATGGAGAAATGAGGACATTCCACAACAAAAACAGGCTAAACAAATTTATGACAATAAACCAGCTGTACAGAAAACACTTGAAGGAATTCTTCATGCTAATGAGAAAGCAAAACACACACAGGAGGATGTAGGAAAAAATAAGCCCCACTCAAATGACAGTTAAAACAAGCCAGTAAAAGGAAAACAGGAAGCACTACAAAATAAGAAGAATGGCAAGAATAAATACATACCTTTCTTTTTTGTTTGTTTGTTTTGGTTTTGGTTTTTCGAGGTGGGGGTCTCCCTCTAGCCCAGGCTGACCTGGAATTCACTATGGAGTCTCAGGGTGGCCTCAAACTCAAGGTGATTCTCCTACCTCTGCCTCCTGAGTGCTGGGATTAAAGGTGTGTGCCACCACGCCCAGCCATACCTTTCAATAATAACTAATAATATCAGTGGCCTCAATACCCCAACCAAAAGACACAGGCTTGCAGACTGGATTAAAAGACAGGATCCTGCCATTTGTTGCCTCCAGGAAAGTCATCTCTCAATGATAGATGGACACTGTCTTAGGGTGAAAGGATGGAAAACAGTACTTCAAGCAAATGGGCCTAGGAAACAAGCAGGGGTTGCTTTCCTAATATCTGACAGGACAGACTTCAAACCAACATTAGAGAGGAAAGATAAAGAAGGTCATTTTTACTGATTAAAGGAACACTTCAACAGGAAGACATTACAATCCTAAACCGCACCTAATGTGGGGGCTCCCAATTTCATCAAACAAACACCAATTAGACTTAAGGTCAGAGATAATACCAAACATAATTGTAGTGGGTGACTTCAATACCCCACTCTCATCAATTGACAGGTTATCATGGCAAAAAATAAGCAGAGAGCCATTTGGATGAAATGATGTCATGGAACAAATGGACCTAACATATATCTACAGAACATTCCATCCAAATGCTATGGAATATACATTTTGCCTACTAAGCCTCTGAATTGGAACATTCTCTAAAACAAACCATATATCAGGACACAAAGCAATTCTCAACAAATACAGGAAAACTGAAATAATTCCTTGTGCTCTACCTGACCACAATGTGATTAAACTGCAAATCAACAACCAGAAAAACTACAGAGCATACAGAAATTCATAGAGACTAAACAGTACACTATTGAATGATGATTGGGTCATTGAAGAAATCAAAATGGAAATCAATAAATTCATAAGATCAAATGATGATGAGAATATCACATACCAAAACCTTTGTGACACAATGAAGGTAGTCCTAAGAGGGAAATTTATAGCTCTGAATGCCTATATTAAGAATGAGAGAGTTCAAAAGCAAACAATTTAATGTTTCACCTTAAAGCCCTGGAAAAAGAAGAACAAGGCAAACCAAAAATCAGTAGACAGGTAGAAATAATAAAGATTAGGGCAGAAATTAATGAAATAGAACCCACCCAAATCCAAAGAATCAATAAAACAAAGAGTTGGTTCTTTGAAAGGATAAACAAGATTGATAAACCCTTAGCAATCTGATGAGAAGAAAGAGAGAAGAGACAAAAATTAATAAAATTAGAGATGAAAAAGTCACCATTAAAACAGATACTAAAGAAATTCAGAAAATTATAAGGACATACTTTAAGAAAACATAAGCCTCTAAGTTTGAAACTCTGAAAGAAATGGATGAATTCTTTGATTCATATGACCTACCAGAATTAAATCAAGATGTGATAAGCCATTTAAATAGACCTATAACAAGTACAGAGATCCAAGCAGTTATAAAATGTCTTCCAAGTAAAGAATTCCAGGCCCAGATGGATTCACTGATGAATTTTACTAGACCTTCATGCAAGAACTAAAATCACTGCTTCTCAAAATTTTCCATAAAATAGAAAAGAAGGAATTCTACCAAACTCCTTCTATGAAGCCAGCATCACCCTCATACCAAAACCAGGCAAAGACCGAACAATAAAAGAAAATTACAGACCAATCTCCCAAAGAAAATTACAGTCCAATCTCCCTCATGAACATAGATGCAAAAATTCTGAACAAAATATTGGCAAACAGAATACAAGAATATATCAGAAAGTTCATTCACCCCGACCAAGTTGGCTTCATCCCAGGGATGGTTTACCATATGTAAATCAAGAAATGTAATACATCATATTATTGGTCTGAAGGACAAAAATTACATGATCATCTCAATAGATACAGAAAAGGCATTAGACAAAATCCAACATCACTTCATGGTAAAAGTATTACAGAAACTGGGAATAGAAGGGACATATCTCAACATAATAAAAGCTATTTATGACAAACCTATAGCCAACATATTACTAAATGGAGAAAAACTGGAAACTTTTTCACTGAATTCAGGAACAAGACAAGGGTGTCCACTGTTCTCACTTTTATTTAATATAGTACTGGAAGTCTTAGCTATAGCAATAAGGCAACAGACACTTATAAAAGGGATACAAATTAGAAAGGAAGTGATCAAATTATCATTATTTGCAGATGATATGATTATATACATAAAGGACCCTAAAGATTCTACCAGCAAACTGTTAGAGCTGATAAACAGTAATGTAGCAGGATACAAAATAAATGCATAAAAATCAGTAGCTTTCCTATATGATAACAACAAACATGTGAGGAATGAAATCTGGGAATCTCTCCCATTCACAATTGCCTAAAAAAAAAAAAAAAAAAAAACAAAACAAAACAAAACAAAAAAAAACCTTAGAATAAACTTAACCAAGGAAGTGAAGGATCTCTACTAAGAGAACTTTAAAACTCTCAAGTGAAAATTTGCAGAAAACACAAGGAAATGGAAAGATATCCCATGTTCTTGGATTGGAAGAATCAATATTGTGAAAATGCCAATCTTACCAAAAGCAATCTACACATTTAATGCAATCCCCATTTAAATTCCAATGGCGAGGGGACGTCTGGTCAAGATGGCAACTGCCTACGTCCGCCACACCTCCCCGGGAAAGAAAGGTAAGGCATTAGGGGTTCACTGGGTCTTTTAGGGGAGAGAAATCTCTAATAGATCTCCAGTGGGAGGGCGCAGAGGGGGAGAAAAAGGGAATTGTTGCTTCCCTCGCTTGCCGGTAGACCACCAGTCTCCCAACCCCCAAAGCAGCTGCTGTACCCACAGTCCCAGCTTCAGGTTACTCCCACACTTACTGTAGGAGAGGGGACCCAGACCAGCATAGTTCCACTTGTCTCACTGCACAGGGGTGATCGTCCTGATACCCCCAACCATGCATGACCTTGGGCAGGCTCCACCTGCTGGCTGACTCGAGCTCAGGCTCAATCGGTCCATCTGCCTGCCACATGCACACCGCCCATCTGCTCGTGCAAGCTTAGCCTGCTCTGCCCATTTGCCCACTTACTGCTCTGGCTGCCCACCTGTCCACGTGTGAGCTCAGGCCCATTCCACCTGCCCACCCAAGCCCAGGCTCACTCTGCCTGTCCACCCATGCCAGCTCAGGTCCAATCACTCTCTGCCATGCAGGCCACCCACCAGTGTCCCACTGTGCAGGAGCTCAGGCTGCTTCAGTGTCCCAGTATCCCACCACGTGCAAGTTTAGGCTGCTTCAGTGCTTGGTGCTTCAGCATCCCTCTGTGCGCTAGCTGAGGCTTCTTCCACGTCCCACCAAGTGAGAGCTCAGGCTGCTTCAGCATCTGGCCTCAGGCTGCTTCAGCTTCCTGCTGTGCATGAGCTCAGGCGGATCCACCCACCTACATATTAGCTCAGGACCACTCTGGCCATCTGCTTGCCTGACTGCTAGCTCAGGCCAGCTCCCCCAAGAGGCACCACTTCCCCTGCCCATCAATACCACAGCCCTACTCTCCCTGCCCATACACTGTGATGGGCATACCACAGCACAAAAGAAATAACATGAAAAATCAAATACAAGAAAATCCAGTTAGATCACCCAATCCTACAATGAATTCCAATCAAAACATAGAAGAGACATTAGGATCAGAACACCAAAATGAAGCTATGAGCAATGCAACCCTGACCAAGCTACTGGCAGAACTTGCAGAAAAGCAACAAAAGACCGATAATTGTGTGGATGCTGTCATCACTAGACTAGACCTAATAGATAAGAAAATGGAAGGAGTTCAAAGACAGTTAAGAGATATGAAGGAGAGTGAAAAAAAAAGAGGACCTCAAAAATCAGCTGGTGATGCTAAATGAAGATATAAACAAATGCAAGGATGAATTCCAAGAAGCATCAAGAAAATCAGAAAATGATGTGAAAAGGGAGCTTGACAGAGGGATGGAAATTATACATAGAAAAGTAGTAGAAAATGCAAACCTAATTGAACAAGTCCAAAACTCTTTAGAAGCTCTCGACAACAGAGTCAGACATGTGGAGGTTAGAAACTCTGATCTGGAAGACAGCACCCTTGCTTGTTTCACCAATTATTCTTAGTTTCAGCTGGGGCCCTTTTGAGGTATGATGGGGTGCTTCTCCCCTTAGGGTCTGTGTCTATCTGAAAAAGAGAAGCAGATTCTCCAATGGAGAGTAAAGTTAGCACCAGATAAATGGGATAACCCTTTTTTTTTTTAAAAAAAAATAGAGAATGTAATAGGTGTAGGCCCTCTTGTAGTCCACAATTGGTGGTAGCTTGATAATGGAGAGCGGGCTCATGTTTGGATATGGTTCTGACTTGTTTCCCAGCTCCAGCTATGGGTCCCATTACACTGAGCACATCAGTAAGCCAAATTAATAGCAGTTGGTTTCCCAGTATGGCTGTGCACCACTATTGCACTTGTGTGTGCATCACAACAGGTTATTTGCTGCTAAGTAGGTTAGACCATGGGTTGCTTGGACAGATATTGGTCATTTTCCCCAGTCGCCCATGTAGCACCTTCTGGCACTAGATGCGCTGTCTGGGGACTAACTCTCTTCCAGCTTCCAGCCATGTCACTCCATGTTACCTGTCAAACGCATATGGTATCTTCAGCAGTAGAGTCTTACCACTAACCTTTGGTGGGTCTTCAGACTGAATAAATCTTTCGCCTTTTACTATGAATCCATTTCTTAACATATATTTATTGAACACCTGATATGGATTGATATTAAGGTGCAATGTTGAAAACAGTGGCTGTTTCTACCTTTTATGGAGGTTACAAATTTATATAGCAGATCACTCTAATTATATGAAAATGTATAACTGAGCTGAGCATGATGGCATACAGGAGGCTGAGGCCAGTCTATTCTACATGGTTAATATATATACATATATATGTATATATGTACATATATATGTTTGGGTAATAAATGCTATAAAATAAAAGTAAAAATAGATATGAAAGCATTTTCATGCATATAAATAATCATCATTATACTTGGTACTATAATGCTATTTAATACTTGATCAACTAATATAGATCTAGCTCTGCTCTGATTCAAAGCTACAATCAGAATGGAGCCAATTGGTGGTACTGCTGTGCACCTAACACATGCAAACTATAATTGTTGTACATTGCTTGACAGATTCAGTCTTTATCCTACTTCTCCAGGGCAAAGCTTTGTACCCAAAAAGTACTAAATAAATTCCGAGAAGGCAAATGAATGACAAGCTGTTATTTTTGGAGTATTCTTGCACTTCACCATAAAGAAGAGGAGTTTTGTTCTTTGCTGCTCATATCCTAGCAAAGTTATTTTAGAATCCAGGGAGATAATTATTCAGTAATCTTATATGAAATACTTAGTGCCAGGCATGGCAAATACATAGCTCCATACAAGAATAATCATTACTGTGTTTTACTACTTTTGTCATCTCTAGTATTAGGACACAATTATGTTACTTAAGGGCATTCTATTCAGGTCCATGAAATTAATCTATTATCTGTATTCAGTAAAACAGATTAGGTAGCCATCTGGAAAATGACTCGAGTTCCTGCCTCTAGCAAAAGTAAATCAGATGATGGAAAGCTCCTAATGTTAAAAAAAAAATTACAAAAGTATCAGATGATATCTAAAATCATTGAAAAAACTTTCCCAGAACTGTGAAGTTTGTAAAATCAACTTTAGAAACCACAAAAAACCTCTATAATTCATTCAGTGACACAAAATTTAAAATGTCTCCATGAGGAAACAGCAAAAATGAAATCACAATACAGTACAATCTGGAGAAAAAAAATGTGACTCATGGATTATAAATGATTAAAATTTCTTTTATATATAAATGGCTCAAACTATCTACAAAGAAAAAACAATAACCTAGTAGTAAACAGTTAAGGATATTTTACAAACTGCACAAATGTCTTTCACATGAAAATATGCTCAGCATCATTTATAATGTGAGAAAGGCAAGAGAAGTGACAAGAAATACCGTTTTCACACATAACATTGGTAAAGATAAAAAATGAAAACTGGGCTGGAGACATGGCTTAGTGGTTAAGTGCTTGCCTGTGAAGCCTAAGGACCCAGTTGAAGGCTCGATTTCCCAGGACCCACGTTAGCCAGATGCACAAGGGGGCGCACGCGTCTGGAGTTTGTTTGCAGTGGCTGGAGGCCCTGGTGTGCCCATTCTCTCTCTCTATCTGCCTCTTTCTCTCTCTGTCTGTTGCTCTGAAATAAATAAATAAAAATAACAAAAAAAGAAGAAAACTACTGAATTAGAGGTTGAGAAACAGAGGAAATAAATGTTCTAAAACATTTTGATAAAAGTAAGTTGAGGGCTGGAGAGATGGCTTAGTGATTAAGGCACTTAACTGTAAAGCCAAAAAGTCCAGATTTGATTCCCCAGGACCCACATAAGCCAGATGCACAAGGTGGCACATGCATCTGGAGTTCATTTGCAGAGGCTCGAGTTCCTGGTGCACCCATTCTCCACCCCCACCTGCCTTTCTCTCTCAAATAAATACATAAAACAAAGTATAAAAAAGTAAATTGATATAACTCTTATGAAAAGAAATTTGGCAATTTCTATTAAGTGTGGAAACTTAATTATTGAAGCAATTCTGCTAAGTAATTTATGTATGACTTATTTTCACAAAATAAGAGATGCATTGATGTGTTTACTACAGCACTGTTTGTAATAGCAAAAACGTGAAACAAAATCAGTATCTGTCAATTGGCATCTGGTTATATCCAATATATTCATATGATATATACTGTATAGACTTTACAAAGAATAAAATTAGTCCCTATATGTTGATATAATCTATAATCTGTAAAACAATGTGTTTTGTTTTGTTTTGTTTTTTACAGACTGGAGATCAAACCAGGGGCCTTACATGCAGCTGTCTGTAAAACAATGTTTGAGAAATAGTATTTATACAACTTTGTAGAGTATGATAATTCCATACCTATATACAAAGTGTAATGATCAAACAAGGCAATAAGCATTTAAGCATTAGTAACTTGTGTGTGGCGGCAACACTCATGCTCTCCCTTTCTAGTTATTTTGAATTGTATCCCAGATTGTTAAAACCAATTCCTCCTCTACATAATAGGAAGTCAAAGTTGCTTCTCTCTAACAACAACAAAAATCCAAAACTTCTTGAGCAGGCATGGGAGCAAACACCTGGGATGCCAAAACTTGGAAGGTGTAGGCAGGAGGATCAGGAGTTCAAGGTCATCCTTGGCTATATGGCAAGTTTGAAGCCAACCTCTATGAAACTCTGCCTCAAAATACCAAAAATAAAAACAAAAAAACTTTTTAATTGGACATAATTTCAAATTTGTAAGAGGACTGCATAGGACATCTACTCTACACAGAGTCATCTTACTGTGAACATTTTCCTTCTCACCACATATATGTACTTAATAAATGTAGTTATATTATTTTCAAAATAGGAAAGAATGCATGATGCAAAATGTTGTGCATAATAAGCTGCCATTCATGTAAAAATATACCATGATATATACTTCCCTATGTGTAAGCTATGTGAAAAAGAGACATTCACAGAGAAGACATATGGTTCCATGTGATAGACTAGACATCTGTATACAAGCAATTCTTTTTTTTATTTTAAAGGAAAATAACTTTAATGCATCAATGCAAATGAAATACATGCTGATCAAATACAATTCAATAATTTGAAAAGTATCTCAATGACAATGTTTGAAACCAGTTAAGGGCAGCAAAATAAAAGTGAGGAATACTGTGTTATCTTTCACTGGTATCATATGCCATAGCCTATGACTATGTAACCCAATCCTTCCTTTCACAATCCCACTGCCTGGTACTAATGAGCTTTGATCTATGAACCCTGAGTTCCTTTTAGCTCACAGGTTAGTGACAACAGCTGTTGACCACTTCCTCTAGACAGTTCTGTCTGCAGTAATTGGTAAAACAGAAGCACATTTCCTGGCTGCTTTCCTGCTCCCTGAATTGGAGGGTTCACTGTGTAGCCCGTTTCCTTCAGCATGTCGCTGTGGTCCTGGGTCCTCCACTGCCTTCTCTCAAGGGAATGAGCCGGTGTGTTTTGTGTTACCTGCACAAGACCTGCCCAGTATTGAGCCCACCAACATCCCATTATGTATGATGGAGGAGGACACAAAAAAGACATCAAAGTAGAAGAGAGATTAATTGGAAAGAAGAGGTTCCATGGGAGAAAGGGAATTAAAGAAGGTAATGGAAGGGGATTGCAATCCAAATATATTCTTTACATTTTAAAAAAAAAGCTTGAAGGATACTAAACAAAGGTTTCTGTACAGAGAAGGAAACAATCAACTCAATAAAGAGACTACAGAATGGAGAAAAATCCCTGTCCACCATTCATCCTACAGAGAGTAGACTGATACCCAGAATATATAAACAACTCAGAAAAGCTAATGACTGATGCTTTCACAACTCATAACCCACATCCCCATGGTGAATAGCAACAATCCCACCGAAGAGGCCCCTCAGTGGAATGTGGGCAAGGAGGAAGGAAATGATGGTATTATCACAGGATGTGTCCATACAAAGTTTCTACTTAATACAAATAAAAAGTTAATGACAAAAGGACATGCCACATAATAGAAAAGTCAATATATGATCTGAATAGACACTTCTCACAGAAAGCACAATCAGGCACATGCCAGTAATCCCAGCATCAGGAGCCTGTGGCTAGTGGATTGTGAGTCAAGGTCAGCCTAGATTACATAGAGAGATACTGTCAATAAATGAATGAATAAATCAATCAATAATAAATAATATATGTTGTCATCAGGGAACTGCAAATCAAAACTATATTGGGATTCCATCTAAACCCAGTTCCTATGTTTATTATTTTTATCATGTTAAGCTTATTGAAATAAATGCATATTTTATTTTTATTTATTTATTTGAGACAAAGAGAGGGAGAGAGATAGATTGAGAGAATGGATGTGACAGGGCCTCTAGCCACTGCAAACAAACTCAAGATGCATGTGCCACCTTGTGCATCTGGCTTATGTGGGACCTGGACAATCAATGATTGAAAATTTCTCAAAATACTAAAAATAGAACTGCCATATGATCCAGTTCCACCACTGAGCAATTTTAGACAGTGATGGTGAGCATCAGATACCCTGACCTGCCTATAATTTAATGTTATGACAGGACCCACACATACTTTTAATAAAGTTCTTTACTTGTAAACAAAGTCTTGATTACATTAGATCACTTACTATTATTGTATTATAAAATCTCATTCATTATTCAATTAAGTAAACATTAATTAAATGCCTACTATGGGACTGGACCTTTGTAAGATGCCAGAAAATAATGGTAAAATGACATGTTCTCTATTCTCAGTTTGTCATAGTTTGTGAGGGAAAAAGGCAAGTGTATGACAACTGAGCCATGGAAAAGGCAAAAGAGACTGTTGATTAAGGTTGGAGGTCAGAACAAAAGAGGTCCAATAAATTATACAACTACATGAGATATATTTGCATATCTTTAAAATGTCCCTGTACATATCAGGGACCATTACCATGACCTTTCAATTTAATAACCCTGTCCTCCAAAGAGAAAAATGCAAAAAGGTACAAATTTGGCACAAGAGAGGAAAGGGGACACCCTAATATGATGTGACCACAGATGTAAGAGAACACTGTTGAGAAGGATGGAGAGAGGCCATGTGTGGCGTTTCCATATTAACATAAAGTTTCCAGAAAAGTCATACTTACTGCTTACATTTGAGTAAGGTCTGAGAGTTAAAGAAACATCACCATACATCTGTCACCTTGAGGAAGAATGTCCTAGCAGAGCAGAAGATCAAGAGCAATGGCCCTCAGACACAGGCACGCTCGATTTACTCCTGGATACAGGGGAAGCTGCGGGAGATGAGAGCAAAGCTAAAGGGCAGGAATGGACCTTTGATAGAACCTTGTAAACACTTCAACTTTGTTCTGGTAAGAAAGAAAGCTTTGTCTAGAAAAGTTTTGTGTTGTGAACTCTCTCTCTCTCTCTCTCTCTCTCTCTCTCTGTGTGTGTGTGTGTGTGTGTGTGGTATGCATGTGTATGTGCCCATATGGCATCTCATGCCCTTGCCTGTGGTAGTGATGGGGTGGAGGAGGGTGAGATGCTTGCCAGAGCAGATATCTGGTGTCCCCTTCCATCACTATTCATCCCATTCTTATTTCAGCCAGAGTCTTACTAATCTCAGGGTTTGCCATTCTTTTGCGAGGTCTGGTGAGTCTCTACTCAAAGATGGTGTGACCATGCCCAGATGTTTATGTGGGTTCTGGGAATGGAACTGGAGTGGTTTCTCAGGCCTCGTGCTTGAACAGGAAGTGCTGGGAACCACTGAACCACCTTTCCAGTCCTTGTGTTAGGAACTTTAAAGAACCTTCTGGGCTGAATAAATTGAGTAAATAAATTGAAAAAGAGGCAAGGGCTAAATTTGGTTAACCAGTTAGAACTCTGCTACAACAATTTAGACTAGCAAAATACTGGAGGCACAGACCAGATAAGCATCGATGGAAGACAGGCAAAATAATCTGACACTGTATTTTAAGATAGAAAATTGATGGTATTCTATGCCCTCACGTAGCTAATGAGAAAATTGGGAAGATTAATGGAATTTATTCTAAAAAGCCCATATAAATTACCCTTATGCTTTTAAAATAATGCCAAATAATTTGTTTTAATTTTATTTATTTATTTGCAAGCACAGAGAGATAGAAAGAGGAGAGACAGACAGAAAGAATGGGTATGCAGGGCCTCCGCCTGCTGCCAACGAACTCCAGATACATGCACCGTTTTGTGCTTCTGGCTTTATGTGGGTATTGGGGAATCATACCTGGGTCATTGGGCTTTGTAGGCAAATGCCTTAACCTCTGAGCCATGTCTCCAGTCCAATGTCAAAACATTTTAGTCATTGAAAAGAACTCCTTTCTTTTTACCCAAGTAGCAAGGTGGGGAAGGCAACTGCTGGTAGAATGGATGTGGAATTTGAAACTCTATAGACCTATGCTGACGTCCTGGTTTTACTTACCACCAGGTGTGTGACCTAGGCAAGGAACTCAAAGGCTGTTTTCCTGTGTAGCATGGTGATGACATGAAGTAAAGCACACAGAGTCTAGCATAGACAGTAAGGACACACTCAATTTCATGCCTTTCTCCTCTCTCCAATACAGCCCTGAGAATCTCATAAACACAATGAAAAATTGACATCTAAAGGCAAAAAGAACTTTTTCTCACTTCTGTAATTATACAAAATGCATCTCAGAAACAAAAGAAAAGAGAATAATTATTTTCTTTTTTTCTTTTTTTATTATTTTATTTTATTTTATTTTTTTGGTTTTTTGAGGTAGGGTCTCACTCTAGCCCAGGCTGACCTGGAATTCACTATGGAGTCTCAGGGTGGCCTCGAACTCACGGCGATCCTCCTACCTCTGCCTCCCGAGTGCTGGGATTAAAGGCGTGCGCCACCACGCCCAGCTGAGAATAATTATTTTCATAATGCTCTTTCCTAGGAAAAATATTTGAGTTTGACGAGAGCTATCCTATTTAGTTTGTTGTCAGTACTTTAACTTGACTAACTAACTGGAAACAACCTTATTTTTTTTTTCTTTAGAGAATCAGAAACGGACCAAAAAGAATTATAGGCTTTTGCTAAATATATTCCTCTTAGATAAAAATCTTTTTCCTGAATACTAAGATTTAACAAAGGTGAAACAAAGTTTAAGGGAGTTGTGGTACATTTGGAAAGTGTTTATATTCTGGGAATAAATTAAGAAAATATGCAGTCATAACTTGAGAAAACCCAACCGTGTAACACAAAGACCTCAACAATTTCCTCTTACATTTGTGCTCACACCACATTTAGATATCCCCTTTCCTCTCCCCCTCCAACAAACACATTCATGTGTGTGCAGAGGTTCAATACTCATATTACAAAGCATTTTCTGGTTCAAGTGCATTTTAGAATGTTATACAAGAACCACCTCTTGTTCAATGCTTTTCTTTTTCAAAACTTCCTGTAAAATAGCTGTCTAGTATTCCAAGATAACAATGAGTTGATGAAAAGAAATTCATCTAATTTTATTGTTGTCTACACAAACTAAAAAAGCTTGTTGGATAAGGAGCTTGCCTCAATTACTAAATTTTGGACATCTGTAAGGTAGATCACCACCTGGCTCCTCCCTGACTAATTAGAGAATTGTACCCATTTCCTGCATGAAGGTGCTTCCCACCACAGACTGGAGAATCTGCTAGCTATCCCATGTACATGACTCACTCACTTCTTCCTTTTAGTCATGTTCCTAATTCTACAGCCTGAATTTTTTTCCTTATGTCTCTTCTTCATGCTGTTTCCTTTCGTTTTTCAAAACTCCTTCAAACTTCTTGTGGCTTCCCTACACTAACCTTCCCAATTAGAATTCATGCATCTATTTTAAACATGATGCCATTAGTTTTACACAGCTGTTTTTTAAAGCATAGAATTTGGGCCTGTAACAGTTTGGAAATTATCTAGAGTGGCTTCTTCATTTTCCAGAAGAAAATAGCTCCAGAGATTTCAATTTACTCAGGATCACAGCTTCCATCTCCTGTCTTTTAATCCAGGGACCTTCCTACACCCCAGGATCAATTTTGTAGTTATGTGTCTCTCCTAGTTCAATTAGTTTAACCTGATTACTAGCTCAACTCACCAAACATGTGTTGATATTCGAGCTTCCTCTCTGCCACTCACTAAATGTTAATGTATAAAAGTTCCACAACCTCTTTAAGTCTCAGCTCCTCGGTTGGGGTTTAATGAGAGTATGGGGCCATTGTGAGGATTTGCTGAGATGATCTACATACCTGGTATGTGGTGTGATTATAATGCCGATGGTGGTTTAGTGGTATTAATAAATGACTTATGTAGTGTGAGGACAAAATAATTTGGTACTGCCTTCGTTTTGTTGTTTGTTCTTTGGTGAGCCGTTTCTTCTCCCACTTTCCTCAAAGTTCATTTCTTCCTCCAGAGGCTCTCTCAGAGGGAAGTTTGCATCCTGACTTTTGCTTATGGCACAAAGGTCTAGAAAAGCATGTCCAGCGTGCAGCCTGAGACCCTGCATGCAGTTGAGGATAGCTATGAGTATGGCCCAACACAAAACCATAAACTTACCTAAAACATTGTGTTTCAAAAGCCTTTGATTGGCATGTATTAATTATACATAGCAATAGATGTAATGACATTTTAATGCACATATATAATATACTTTGATCATCATCACCCGTGATTACCCTCTCATCCCCCTCCCACTCTTGTTGAGTCTCTTTTTTTCCAGCTAGTCCCTCTTCTCCTTTCATGTCCATTTTTCTTGTTTTTTTTTTTTTTCTGTTGTTCTTTTTTCTTCCTGTGACCCATTGACTTAAATTAGGGTTGCTTGCTTACAGGAGCATGGGCAACTTACCAGTTGTTACGCCACTGAGGAACATGTCTCTCTCTTACCGAAGCCATTAATTGCTTATAGATCCTGAGGAAAAGGCCTGGCTTGTGAGGCCTTCCCCTCTCCATGATGAAATGTTGACAGGCCCAATCTTGTACACATACACATATGCACACATACACATGCACACCTGTGCCTATATGCACATGCACACACTTGTGTACACACACAATCCATGTGTGCATTAACCAACCACTGTAGGGACTTAGTAAGATTGGAGGAGTTACTATAATTACCAGGAGTTTTCACTTTTGTTCTGTCCTATTCCAACCTTAAGCATGTACTCTATCCCAATCTTGACTCTGGGTTCAACAAGAAAGTTTCTCCCTAGTCTTACACAGAACAATGTTTTCCATCCTCAGGCCACAATGTGAAATGTCTGAACCTCAAGGACAATGTTAGTGTGGTGGATTGAATTAGATGCCCCTTATACTAATATGTGTTTTGAATGCTTAGTCCTCAGCATGTGGCAATTTGGAAGGTGGAGCCTTCTTGGAGAAAATGTGTTGCTAGAAGCAGGCTTACGGTCCCCCTCTGCAGAGCCCAGCTTACTCTCTTACTGTTGTTTTCCACCTGCTGTGACAAAGAGGTGATGTCCAGCCTCTGCTCTATCATGCTTTCCCTGCCGTCATGAAGCTTCCCCTAGAGAGTGGAAGCCAAAATAAACCCTTCCTCCCATCAGCTGCTTTGGGTGAGGTGTTTTGTCCCAGCAACATGAGGGTAACTCTGTCACTTGGTAAGCAGCATTGCCACCTCTCCTGTGAGGAAGAATGTCCCTGACTTTATTGGTTTGTCGATGGAGCTGTCAGAAGAAACATTTTGTCCAAAATATGACTTCCTATATTCTGAAAGCTTCATCTTTATTTTGGAATCTTCATATTCTAGAAAATATGAAGACAAGTAAGTTTCTCTTACATCTTCAAGCTGCTTACTCTTTCCAGGGAATAAGACAGGAACAAGTAATGGTATCACAGCACGATGTGTCCTACATGAACAGTGTGCAAGGAGGAGGTGCATGGAACCTAAAGTGAAAGGCCACAATTACCATAGGACATGGCACCCAAGTTGAATTTGAATGATATCTAGACATTATTCAGACATGAAAGGGTGGAGAATGCATCCAAGGAGAGGTGAAAACACAAGCAAAGGTTAGCAAGAATAAGAAAGCATGCTGTATTGGAAACGAACAATTCACAGTTTAGAATGGTAAGACATGACTGGAGAATTTGGAAGGTGTGAGATCTTAGACGGCCCAGGTGGCCATGCTAACAGGCTTAGACAATGCCATAAAGATAACGGTGAGGCTGTGAAGCATTTAAGCCAGGAAACAGGGTGATGAGATTCAGATAGACCAAGTACTGATAGGAGCTCTGCTGTGAAGGACACAATAGAGCCCAAGTGGACAGGCCCAGAGGCTATAGGCAGATTGAAATGGACTTGGATCTAAGGGATGGTACAGAGTGATGCTGAGAACATAAACTCATCAGGTCTTAGTAGTATGCCTGTGGGGGCTAATCAGTAACAAGGTTACTCAATGATGACTTGAAAGAACACTGTGTGTGGGGGTCTTTTTCCACCCAAGATCACAGGGTTTTCTGACTTCCATCATTAAGAATGATGTTGAGTGTCCTTTGGAATATGTTGAGTCTTAGGTGCCCTTGAGCCATTGCTATTACTATTTCAAGTGTACAGCTAGTAATCACTCACTCTCACTTTCTTTTTCTCTTTACCACAGTGCCATTTTTTCAATGAGGTCTTTGCATACCACCAACAGTGACTGTCCCACTCTTTATTATTTTCCTTCCTCACTATGGTTTGGATAAAGAAATGTTCCCCCACAGGCTCATGTGTTTGAACACTCTGTCCTCAGGTAGTGGCACTGTTTTGAGAGGTTGTAGAACCTTTAGGAAGTGGAGCCTCACTGGAGGAAGTGAGCTGCAGAGGGCCAGCCTTGAGGTTTACAGCCCAGCCTTCCTGTCCAGTCTCTGCTTCCTGGTGCACTGAGATGTGAGCAAGCAGCTGCTACATGCTCCCACTGCTCATAGAGCAGCCAGCTGCCAAGCCTTCCCACCATGACAGATAGTCAGTAAACATTTGAGGAAAGAGAAGGAAGGAGGGAGGGAGGGAGAAAAGGAGGGAGAGAAGGAGGGAGGGAAGAAAGGAGGGAGGAAGAGGGGAAAGGAAGGAAGGAAAGAAAGAGAGAGAAAGGAAGGAAGGAAGGAAGGAAGGAAGGGAGAAAGAAAGAAAGCCGGCATGGTGGCACACACCTTTAATCCCAGCACTCGGGAGGCAGAGGTAGGAGGATCACTGTGAGTTCGAGGCCACCCTGAGAATGCAGAGTGAATTCCAGGTCAGCCTGAGCTACAGTGAGACCCTACCTTGAAAAACCAAAAAAAAAAAAAAAAAAAAAAAAAAAAAAAAAAAAAAAAAAAAAAGGAAGGAAGAAGGAAAAAGAAAGAAAGGAGGGAAGTGAAAGAATATAGGCAGTTGATTTAAGGAGATGCTCAGAGGGAGTGATTACTTTGTAAGTACCTACTACCTGTCACCTTCGGTCCACTCTGACATGTGTCTCTTCCTCCCTCCTTCATTTCCTCTCAGAAAGACCATTTTCCTTGCTTTCCTGCCTACTTGATTTCACAATTTTTAATGCCTGTGGTTCTTATTCCTGGCAAAATCAAAACCTCTGTGAATCTAACCTATAGTTTTCTTGGACACAAACAGACTCCCTGGTCAACTTTTGGTTGCTTTATTTTTCTACACCCAGCCAAATTGGAGTTAAGTAAACAAAAAAGTATGCCATTTGTTTGGAATCTGAATTATTGGTCTTCAAATTTTCCACCATAACTGGTGGCAGAAAAGAGTTTATTGAATTAGAATGTGAAAATTATTTTTAAAACATTCCAATCAGAAAGGTAATGTTATTGGTAATTTTTGTGTTTCTATCTCTCACCAGTTTCAGGCAAAAAAAAAAAATGTCTTTTTCAAAACAAATGTTTTTACCTGTGGCCTTGACTCCATTACCTATGCCCTACTACCCCACCAATCTGCAGTCCTCTCAGTCCCTTCCCTGGATTGCTAGAATTGCTTTCTCAGTGGGCCTTTGACTCCATGCTCTGTTCCCTATCTGAAAACTATCACTTTAAAAAATATTTTAAATTTATTTCCTTGGAGAGAGAAAGAGACAGAGACAGAGAGAAATGAATGCCGGTGTTCAGTTCACTTTCTACTTTTTATTTGGTTCACACTCCCAGCTCATGGGATGGTGCTCTTTACATTCAGTGTACCTTTGAATTCAGGATGTATCTTTGTTCATCAATGAATCTTCTCTACAAATACCTTCATAGACACACCCAGAGATATGTTTCCATGGTGATTCTAAATCCAATCAAGTGGACATCAAAAGCTAACCTATCCCGCTTGGTATCCAGCTTACTTGCTTGATTTTGTTCTCAAGGTACCTAGACATCATGTATAGGTCAGGTGCATATGTCTATAGCCATCTCACTTTCTTTGATGTCATTCCCTTGCATGAAGACATCTGCCTTGGTGTTAAGGATGCTGAGTTTCAGTACTCTTAAAGTTACTAATCCTTGAGTTTCTGGACAATGCTTGGCTCTCTTTTACGCTTTGCTATTAGCAGAATGGTATACAGAGAAGAGCCCCAGCAAGAAGACTGTGTGAACCTTGGGGAATGGTCATACCTAGTGAAGAGGATTATGCTTAGTCGAGTCTCCAGAACTGGTCTGTCAGAGACTCTCATGTTTGAAACTACTCCCCCCGCTGCCAGCTTCTCTTTTCAACGATATTGTCAGAGATCATCACAGCGATTTGTGCCTATGGCTGTTTATTCCGACATTGTTTATGTGAGTCACTTCCACAGTGCAGTTTTGGTTAAGTGGTAGAGGCAAGGTCAGAATGTGGTGATGAGAGAGGGAGGAGGAAATGGAGACAACGAAATAGAGGAGGGAAGTATGACAGAACCTTAAGAAAAATTGCAAATGTCTCCAGTCAGCAGCATATGGGAAGCCAAGGTGGATGGGCAGGGCAGAAGTGTGGGTAAAGGAAATGTGGTGGCGTGTAGGACTGGACTCTGTACATCTTTCCAAACCAGGAATAGAAAAATTGTTCCAGGATTTTCTTTTGTCCTGCTTTATTTTTGGATATACAGTCTCAGGTTTTAGGTCAGTCTGGCTTCAAACTCTTGATCCTCCTGCCTCAGCCTTTGGAGCCCTGGGATTATTGGTGTGCACCATCATAGGCAGCCATAGTTCTAAAATTTTAGATGGGAGATGAGATTGAGACAGGTAACCATATGGCATAGTTTAGCTGCATGGAACTCAGCTTGCCTTGGAAAATAACACTCCCCATAACTAAACAATACCCCTGGCAACCTGTTGGGAACCTGGGATTCCTGCCTGCTCACAGCTGTGTGCATACCTCTACTCCAAACAACAAAGTAACGAAGTGGGTTTTTCCTACTGTAGTAAGCATTATTAGCTGCATAAAGAAAGACCATGGATATTTTCCCCAGGGGACATAGCCCCTTTGGCAGGTTTTTTGGGTAGTGGGGTGCTAGGGGTTCAGGAAAGTGCTTGAACCCCAAGCCCTAGATTTGTGTCTAATTTTAAACAAGGAATTCAATAAAATTCAACTGAGAAGGGTAATTATTAAATTATTATATTTATTGAGGGAAGTACAGAACTAAGGAAAGGAGAATGAATACACCCACATGGCTTGAGGGCACATGTGGTGGGTCTGGAGAAACCGTGGGAAGGACAGAAAAGAGAACGCAAAGGGCTCCTGCCATGGGAAGAAAGAGCCCATGTGGAAAGTAAGGGCAAGGGGGCCTTGTCCTGGGCTGAGCCAAGGAGAAACTCTCCAGCAGCTGGAAGTTCCCAAGTGGTCAAACGGCTCAGAGACCTTGCTCTCCTGTTGCAAACATGTTTATAACCTTATGGTGGTGGGTCCTACCTTCCGGTTCAGGTGAGCTGAGGGTCAGCTGACGGGTTTAGGATAGGGGCTGTCTCAGGAAGAGGCTGGCCATGAAACCAAGTTCTGCTGTCTAAACTTGACCAACCACAATGCTAGGATTAGATTTAAATCCTAGGAGAGACCTCCCTCCCAGGAGGACCCCAGGTTGTTTGTGGAAAAACAGATCTCTTTTAGGCAAGAGATAAGAATTCAGATCATCCCTTGATCTCTAGCAAGTGTAGACTATAAGGATAGACCCAAAGTCATTCCTGTGTTCTACTTTCAAGGGCCCAGTCACCCTAACTGCCTAAAAGAGCTACCTGACTCCCTCTCATTGGTATCACTGATAAAAAGAATTTAAAAATGAATTCAGAGGAGAACTCAAGAATAATTGATTGGAGTCAGTGAGAAAAAAAAAATAGGATATTCAAGCTGGAGGTCTCAGCATGTGCTCACAAGAGGGATAAGGAAAAGAAAAAGATTACAAGTAAATGACATATATTGGAAAACAAGGTAAGCACAGCAAAGGAAAGCACCAGGTTCTTTGTACTTTTTCTTGAAGGAGTAAAAATTTGCCCCTTCTTTGGATGATGTGAGCCTTGGACATGAAAACAATCCCCTTTTGGGTCAAGCAAGGTGGAAGTATTTAATATTATTTGATTTGCCCTTGGAGTAAAAGCAAGAGGTTTTCTACATTATCTAGAACTCAGAATGTGTCTGAGATAGGTACAAATGATTAACTGAGTTTTTGCAGTGCATTCACTTTCCACTTTTGTTAACTTTGGGCTCAAATTTAGAGATAGACACAAGCATGTCTTTTTATAGTATCAAAGCAAAACACAGGTACACAATACATTCAAAGTTCTAAGTCGAATGAAGTGAACAACATAAAGTGAATGGAGCAGTCTGTGACTTTGCTACAACTACATCATGACTCCAGTATGAACGTGTTCATAAATGTTGTCATTAATGTGTGGGTGTATCCCAGAAATTTCCATCACATAGTGATTGTGACATTGTTTAGTTTTATTTGGATAGTCAGTTCTCCTCTGTTCTTTTGTTTTCTTCAGTAATTCTCAGTAATTTTTAAATACAACAGATGACATGGCTTTGGCTTATAAGGAGACAATCAAAATAATCTGCATGTGTTTATGTTAGCTGCTTTTTGATGATATTAAAATGAGAACCAGAATTTAAAAGTTTCTCTGGGAAAACTCACAGACCCCCCTGAGAGCATGAAAAGACATCCAAACCTTCACAGACCTCATTTTGGGATGGCGTGATCTTTGAGGGTCCTCCCATTGGTGAGGCTCCCCATGAGACAGCTCTCTACTCCTTCCTTCATAGCTAATGAACTAGGTCACTGGGATAGAGATATCATTCAGATATTCCCACTCTGGTTTGCTTTTCTGTGCTATGGATGACTTCTTCAAATCCTATTTTCCATCTCAGTGAGGCTGGAAGATGCTGAGACTCCTGTCCAAAGCTAGTTTCCTTACCATTCGCGGGCACTAAAAATATGAGCTGTGAAAATGGTTTAATGCAGTGTTCTCACGAACTAGTGCAAAGGCATTTAAAAAAATAATAACTCCAGTTAGCTAAGAATGTGAGCCAAAAAAGAAACCAGTCAAAGACCAACAGGAAAGGATGGATTTGCATAAGTTTTTACTGAAAAAAAAAATCCCAACAATGTAAATCTAGACTGCTGTGGTCTTACTTCCCAAAATGTCCAGAGCAGGAACTGGAAAGCCAGCAAACCACTTCTCACGGTCTATAATTTTGAAGAGTAGAGAACTAGATTTCACAGTATTTGGACACCTTTGCTCAATTATATTATAAGTAAGCATTTTTTTTTATATTTCTGGGAAAACTAGCATTCCTATAAAATAAATTCAAAGTAGATTTTACCCAAAGGTAGACTAAATAATAAAAATTAACAGTAATCATTTGTTCAAGGTTTCTTATATAAATAAGTATCACAATGACTGAAACATTCTAAATTAATTCTAGCAATGTTTGGGAGTTGGCTGAACAGACATGGAGCATGCTCACTTATCCCTTTATGCAGGGTCACATGCTGGGCAGGGTGGCAGAAACAGTGTTTTCAGACTTACTCTCCCAACTTTGTTTGTTTATTTATTTGTTTGGCTTATTGAGACATGTTCTCTGTAGCCTAGTCTAATTGAACTTACTATGTAGCCACAGCTGGTCTTAAACTCCTCATCCTCCTGAGTACCTCCTGGGTGCTAGGATTACAGGCATGTGCCACCATGTCTGTTTATTCAAGCATCTTTGATGCTAAGATGATCCTTCCAATCTTATGGTTCTACCATGCACAGACTGAAGGGGAGGAAAAGTAAATCTGTATCGTGAAATACTTGACAGAAATAAGTTATTAATTTTTACTCTAGCTTTTACATATACAATTTGAAATAAAACTTTTTTTGGATATCTAGAACATTAGTGGAAGTTTCTGCCTGAGACACACACTCATACACAGTATGCCTAAATAAATATGCTTGCATACGCAAATATTATGTTAAACTATTTGAAATTAGCAAGATTATTCATGTTTGATGTGCAAAAATGTCAGTTTCAAATATTTGATTTGATATGTACATAAATGAACTATGCGAAGTAGCAGTAAAAATAAGGCACATGTCTTTTTTGGGTTGAAGAAAACACATGTGTTCTTATAGTAGGAAGCTAACATACTGGTAGACATGAGGAAAGAAAGGTGAAGTAAGATGTATAATGGGAGAAATGACAAGGCAGAGCAGCAGCCACATGTATGCCCCCAGGCAAAGGGCACTTGTAGAATCTGACAAGAGGCCAACTTCAGTATATATATGCTGTGCTAATATCAACCGTTTTAGAAAAACTTGTCTGTGAACTGAAAACACATATGGCCAACTTTCCAATACAAATAAAAAAATATGCCTCTGTCTTGACTTCTCCTTTGTACTTAACCCTGGTGTGCTGTCTAATGTTGATGCATGTCCATTCCAGGATATGAGTCATAACATTTTGTTCATAATCCTTTTTTCTTTGTTATCGTGAAGGAATGGGATCTCCCTGAGACATACAAGATTACAAATGTTTTTCAGATTTTCAGACTTATAATGAGCAATGTCTATCAATTTGCCACCCCCACATCCAGTCTCCTGGTAATGACTTGCCACCCCTAGGTTTTGTCTCCTGATTGATGGCTCAGAACTTGACCAGGCAACTAGGTGACTTTGCTACCTGGCAGCTGGCTAGATTCCTGTGGCTTTGCTCAGAGAGGAGATAGATTGGGCACTAATAGTAACTGGGCCCATATGATGAACCCTTTGGATCAGAGTGGTTTCTTTATGGCACCATAGAACTCAAATGAGGTCAGACTAGTTTAGCAGCCATGCTGGGTACTCACGTTTTAGGCTCAAACAAACACAAACCTCAAGTGGTTAGATGAGTGAGGTGATGCGTACCTGGCATCCCAACAGTTGAGAAGCTGAGGCATGAAGATTACTTCGAGTTCAACATCAGCCTGGGCTACACAGTGAAGTGTAGGGCACAGAGAGATATCCTGTCTCATGAAACAAAGCAAAACAAGCAAGCAAACAAACAAACAAAAACCATACACACAAAATTAAGAGGTTTAAAAATGTAGTTTCACAGGGCTTGGAGTTGGGGATGAACTTTCAGGGAGCAGCCAAGGGTGCTATTCTTTTCTAATTCCATTTATTGCATGAATTCTATACAGAGTTGAGTTCAGGGAAACACTTCACAGCTTAACAAATAAAACAAATTCCAATGGGCTTCCCACCAAACAAGTACAGACCCAACACATTGCTCAATGTCTGCATGGTAAGATTATACACTGGGGTGGAAGTCACAGGGGAAAAGCCATAAGTGGAGGGCATTTCACCCCACAATAGTGGTGCCAATTCCAGTTGGCCACACCAGTGTGGCTTCCAGAAACCTAAAGAAAAATATTATTTTAAACTATTTCTCTAGTGTGACACATTTTCTTTAAGACAGAAATAGTGAAATGTTTGACTCAATACTGACATTCTGACACTTTATAATGGAGTTTTTATGAACCTTTAATTATTTGAGGGCCATTTTTCATCTCCTGTTTTCTCTTCGCTAGCTTAGAAAGGGACCTGGATACCAAGCCCTCTTTATTTTGACTTGAAACTTTTTTTTCTCCTTAAGGTTTGAGGAATTCTGCCCCAGTAATTATTTAGGACAGGTTTACCAATGAGGAATGCTCTTTGGAACAGCACATGTCAAATGCAAGTCAATATCCACTTTGTGATGTTATTTTTAATCTGTAGTAATTCAGGTATTTTATAAGAGAAAAACATGCATCCCCAAGTGTATCATTTTGGCATAAAGACTATGTTACGTTAGTGACTAATGGCAAGTGAGAAGAAACAGATGTATGCAAAGCTCTTTCCGTCTCTTATTTGTCTATATGTGGACTATAAGCTTTTATAGATGTGCCCCTCTTCTTTCTTCCGGGAGAGACACAGGTTAGTTGCTGGTGATAACTGTAGGGCTTTATCAGTCCTCCTGGAAGTGTTTCCTGGCCTTCTGCCCTTAGCTCATGTTTATTTCCATTGCTATGTATTACAATGTGGTAAGAAATACTGCTTTGTAAAAGATTCTGCATCTGGGGAGATAGCTCAGTAGATAAAGTGCTTGCTCTGTAAGCATGAAGACTTGAATGCTAAAATGCCAGGTGTGGTGACTTATGCCTGTAATACCAGCACTGGGGAGGCAGAGACTGGGAATCCCTAGGGTTTGCTGGCTAGCTAGTGTGGCTGAATGGGTGATTTCTAGGGTCAGCAAGAGACCCTGTCTCAAAGTATAAGATGGAGAGTGACTGTGTACCCCCCAACATGCACCCACACATATGTGAACATGTATTTACACATGCACACCACACACATACACAAAAGGAGTGCATTGCCTTGTGTCTAAAGGTATCTTCTGTTTCTTGCATGTCTTCTAAAATTTCAAGCACCCTTCCTCATGCATAGTTGCTCAACAAAGTAGCTCTTCTTCCATAGTCACAAAGCACAGCAGCAGAAACGTGACTGCGCATGCCTACTGAGAAGCTGCTGCCCCTTCGGGACGCCGTGTCTGCTCCTCAGATCGACATGAGTGGTGAGGACTTTTCATTCCAGCTCACAGCTGAGGAAACCACTACTCAGAAAGGTTAAATCAGTGGCTCTAGTCCACAGCTTTTAAGTTGCACAGCCAAGGTTAAATTTAGTGTTCTGCCTTTACAGCAATGGTTAGCATTTTCAGATATGATTCCAGATAGGGGAGGCCCACCCCTCAAATATTACCATTGCTTATAGACTGAAATAGCAGATTTTATAATTATCTGCCTTATTGTAAAAATATTTTTTGTGTTTGAACCAAGAGTTTTCTTCCTTAAATGCCTCATAAGGAAATTAAAAAGTCATTTTTTGTTATCTATAAACTTGTTTTTATTTTTTCTGTGGTTTCGGAAACCCCAGGCATGATTCATATATGGGAAATAAATTTCAAAGCTGTTGTTAAAGATATGCAACACCCTCCTCTTGGCCCCAAGGACATGGCTCATGTTGTCTATCATTTTTATTCAAGACACAAATACTGTCTAGAATTGAAGCCAGAGAAAAAGAGTCACATGGTTAGATGATTCTACATGCCATAAAATTTTACCAGTTTGAAAAGAAGGTAAAGTTTTAAAAATTGCATGTATTGATGTGTGGTGGCATATGCATTTAATCCCAGAACTCAAAAGGCTGAAGTAGGTAGATCACTGTGAGTTCAAGGCCAGCCTGGGGCTAGAGAGTGAGTTCCAGGTTAGCCTGGACTAAAATGAGACCATACTTTAAAGAATATGAAACCCGCTGGTCGTGGTGGCACATGCCTTTAATCCCAGCACTCAGGAGGCAGAGGTAGGTGGATCGCTGTGAATTCGAAGCCACCCTGAGACTACATAGGAAATTTCAGGTCAGCCTGGGCTAGAGTGAGACCCTATTTCACTCCCCTCCAAAAAATATGAAACTCTACAAAATAAGAAACCAGATTCATTATTGACAGAGATTTCAATAACCAAACACAATCATTGGTAAGTTCTGTGCTTAATACCCATCTTAAAAAATTTTTATTATTTATTTTCCAGGAGAGAGAAGAGAGAATGAGTGTGTTAGGGCCTCTGCTACTGCAAATGAATTCCAGATACAGGCACCACTTTGTGTATCTGGCTTTACTTCCTTCCTCCCTCCTTCCCTCCCTTCTTTCCTTTCTTCCTCCTTTCCTTCCTCCTTCCCTCCCCCCCTTCCTTTTCTTTTTGGAGTGTGTATTTGTAGATGCATGTGTAAGTGTTCATATGGGAGTGAAGGCAGGTGCAGACCGTGGTGCACATATGGAGGCAAGAGGATGACTTTTCATAGTTTGTAATTGCCTTCCACCTTGTTTTGAGGCAGAATCTTTTGATTTCATTGTTGCTCACTGTTCTGTGTTAGCCATGAACTTCCAAAAAAAATTCTCCTGACTCTGTCTCCCATATTGCTATTAGCATGCTGTGATTAGAGTAGTCCACAACAGTGTTCAGATTTTTACTTGGGGTCTGAGGATATGAACTCGAGTACTCAGGATTGTGCAGCAAGCATTTTATCCACTGAGCCATTTCTCTGGCCCCAAACATTCAGAATTTATAGTGCTTTAAAAAAATCAATGAAGAGCTGAGGAGATGGCTCAGCAGTTAAAGATGCTTGCTTGCAAAGCCTACAAGCCTTGGTTCAGTTCTTCAGTACCCATGTAAAGTCAGATGCACAAAGTGGTACATGTGTTGAGTTCATTTGCAGAAACAGGAGGGCCTGGCACACCCATTCTCCCTCTCTCCCTCCCCCCACTCTCATAAACAAACAAGTAAATAAATAACATTTTGAAAAATAAAAAGCCATTGAAATTAAGTAGGTGATGCATTTTCAATAAAAAGCATAAATGTGAGCTGGAAAGATTGTTTAGTGGGTAAGGTGCTTGCCTGCAAAGCCAAAGAAACCAGGTTCAATTCCCCAGGACCCACATAAGCCACATATACAGGGTGGTGAATGTGTCTGGAGGTCGTTTTCAGTGGCTGGAGATCCTGGTGTGCCAACTCTCTTTGTCTGCCTCTCTCTCATAAATAAATAAAAAATTTTAAAGTATAAATGTATCATAAAAATAAAATTTGTGAACATTTGTCAAATAAGCAGTGTTTTTAAAAATAAATTATTAAAAGATACTGAAATTAAAAAAACACAATATATAAAGTGAGGACAATATAATTAATGATGAAAAATTTAAAACAAAATGATATTGCTAACTCTATTTATTTTTGTTTTTACACTGCTGGTGATCAAACCCAGGGCTTTATGCATACTACTGAGCTACATCCCTAGTCCTTCTTAGATCAATTTTAAAGCCTCTGCTTTAAAAAACAAATTGCTTCAAAGGCTTCATTATTAAATCACAAAATTCATAAACTTCTCTCTGCTGAGTAGAGCCCTTTTGACCCAACACTAGTTTGAAAATGGCAGTTTCAATTTAGAGGAGAAGGCCTTTTGTTCAAGTTTCATAATCTTTAGTTCATGAGTAGAGATTTCCTATTCAGTATTTCAACTTTTGCTTTTAAGTCTGTGAGGTTTGTATTCTACATTTTTTGCACAATCTTATGCTTTAGTGTCATAACTCCATAACATCTCCATTAATTGCATAGTCAGTCATGAGGAGTAATAATAAAGTGTTTCAGTGATTTTCATTTTTAAATTTTAAGTCTAAATTTAAAAGATTTAGATTTGTTATATGTTACTTGTTATTACAATGTGACTCTCACTGATCTCTAGTATATTTCCTTAAGTTGGAGGAGAGAAGGAATTAAGGGGTAGCAGGAGATAGGCTGAGAATGAATGAACTTAGCTGCTCTTATCACAGCCTCTAGTCTCCAGCCACTAGTGAACTTTTAGGACTGTTTCTTGACCTTCTGCCCAACTTTTGAGGCAATTCATTTTAGTTCTTAGCATTGTGACGTGCCGCTATCCCCATCAACTGACTCGATCTCATCATAAGAAAATGAGTAATACTGAAGCAAACTGGTTCAAAGTCATTAGTTTAATTTGAAGAAGACAGCATGCCCTGGGGCAAATGAAACATTATGACGAATGACTCGGTTTCTACTAGGTAAGCAGAATGCTGAAAGCACTCTGGTCAGCCAGAAACCGGCAGGTGTAGGACTTTCCAAAATGTGTCAAGTATTTGTTGCCGGAGGAAGACTGGATCAACCCCTGGTTTGACCAGTTTTGTCAGTTTGGATACTTGGACAAGAAGGGTTCTAATCTGCCTCATCATGTACGCTTGCCAGTATTTGGAAGGTTAGGAAAGAATCATGGTTTTGGAAAAAATTAACAAATGCACAATGGTGTTTTACCAGACAAGTGGCTCATTTCCTACATATGGCTTATATTATCCTACTTAGGGTTGAACTCATGATTAAAATGGTTCTGGCCTCAAGGCAAGTAGATTCACACTGGTGCAAGCTGATAGCGAGGGTCCTTGTGTCCAGTCTTGTTAAGAAAATTCTTGCTATGCTCACAGCCCATGTACTCGTACTCATGGACATGTCTGCAGTGGACTCACTCAGGTTCCTGACCACTTCCCAATAAACAAGAACTGAAGACAGAGGAGAGTGTCAGGCCCTCTGCTCCTTCCAGAATAAGCGCCACTTCTCTTCCGACCTGTCTACCTCCCTCCCTTCCTTCTTTCCTTTCCCCTTCCTTTCTTTAGTTTTACTTCTCTGCTTCCCAGTCTCCTTTACTCTTTCCACATACATGCCTCTGTGCTTCCTCTCTTCCACCAGAAGACAAATTATCTGCTTCTTGCTGCTCCTATGATTTTAGAGGCATAATCTTCAGAAAATCAAAGTTTACATTCCACATTCAAGCTCACAGACTAAGGAATTAATCCACAAACTTTTTCTTTTGACAAACCAATGTGCTGTCACAAATATCCAACGCAGACAATTTAAAGGAGAAAAGACTCGTATTAACGCATCATGTCAGAGATCGTGGTCCGTGGTCAGCTGGCTCTGTGATGAGGCAGAACATCATGAAGAAGGGTCTAGTGGAGCAAATGTCCTCATGAGGGGCAGGGAGTAGAAAGCACTACAGGGACAAGACACCCTTCAATGACACACTACTGGTGACAAACTTCCTCCAACAATACCCCACCTCTGCCACCTTCCAATAATATTATCACTTGGATCACCATCAATGGATTAGACCACTGTTGAAGTCACAATCTTTGTGATTAATTCACCTTCAGTGATAGGATTACCAGCTGGGGACCATGCCTTCAATATGAGAAGCTTTTGGAAGACCCATAATACCTCAAGTATAACAGTATCAAATGTGCAGTCAAGGGCTGGAGAGATTGCTTAGCTGTTAAGGTTCTTGCCTGCAAAGCCAAAGGACCCAGACTTGATTACCCAGAACCCATATAAGCCATATACACAAGGTGCCACATGTGTCTGGAGTTCATTTGCAGTGGCTGAAGGCCCTGGTGCAGCCATTCTATCTGCCTTTTTCTCTCCTTCAATAATAAATTAAATCAAATAATCTCAATAATAAAACAAATTTTAAAAATACCAAATGGGCAGTCAAGATTTGGAGCAATGAGACTCAATTTCACTAGAGTTTAATATCATTATCTTCTTTGGAAGGAGAGGTAACAAAGAAGAAAAGATCATCTTTACTGAAGACTGCCCATTTTGGAATATTCCTACTTGAAGGGATAGGTCTTATTATCTTGAAATTTTTCCCATAAGGTCATATTTTTTCCCATATGGAGTAATTTCTACTTTCTTACTTATTTCTTTATTAGAGAGAGGGAGAGGGAAAAAGAATGGGCTTATCATGGCCTCTAGACACTGCAAATGAACTCCAGACACGTGTGCCACCTTATGTATCTGGCTTATGTGGGTTCTGGGGAACCAGATCTGTGTCCTTAGGCATTGCAGGTAAGTGCCTTAACTGCTAAGCCAGCTATTCAGCTCCAATTCTGTTTTACAGCATGACAATTTTCTCCATTTAGTGGACCCTTTAGACAGTTGGTGCATTCCTTTTCTCTTGGTAAGGATTTGCAAGGCAATGCTCACATTAATGTTGATATCTAGACAAATGAATTCTGCAGTAAAGGTGAATATATTTCAGTTAAGTTTAGTATAATCATTGAATCTGAAGATTGGTCAAAGTTACAGAAATCTCTCATATAGAAGAAAATTGTTTTGTTCATTTTATGTACATAAGTGGTCAAAACATTGGGCTTTCTGTCTCCTATCCCCAAATAGCAATTAGAATAACCAAACAGAATCAACCCAAAATGCTCTCTGAGGTCTTGGAAGGTTAAGCTAACACCACTGGGGTTGTGTGGCAGCACTATAAATAAGATTTGACCTGACCCAGTTTTTCCTCCCAGTGGCTGTAGAAAGTGTGACAGTTTACCAACTGATTAAACACAGTGAGGCAACCATATTTACAGTGATTCACAAACTTGACATGTAGTCATATTCAGATATAAAATGATTTATTTCATGTTTTGCTACTTCATCTATATACATACTCTTCACTGATATACATTTTTAAAATATTTTATTTTTATTTATTTATTTGAGAGAAGGAGAGAGAGAGAGAGAGAGAGAGAGAGAGAGAGAGAGAGAGAGAGAGAGAAAGAGAATGGGCACCAGGGCTTCCAGCCACTGCAAATGCACTCCAGATGCATGCGCCACCTTGAGCATCTGGCTTACGTGGGTACTGGGGAATCGAACCGAGGTCCTTTGGCTTTGTAGGCAAACGTCTTAACCGCTAAGCCATCTCTCCAGCCCTCTTCACTGATATTTTGACCAAACATTGTTTAAGAGATTGACTATACATCAAATATCTATCTACAACTGCTCTAGTTTTTTTCTTTCTTTTTTTTTTTTTTTCGAGTAGAACTATCTCTAGAACAAGCTGACCTGGGATTAGGCTCAAACTGGCTTTGAACTCACAGCGATCCTCCTATCCTCAGCCTCCAAAATGCTAGGATTAAAGGTGTGCACCACTTTTATTGGAAAAAGAATGTGCCATTCTGAGCCTGAGCAGAAATAGAAAATACATTTTTTTTGTAGTAACTTTGTGAGCATTAGAGAAGCTTACTGTAAAATCTTCCCTAACTTGGAACGTGTGGAAGTAGCAAGTTGTGTGCATGTGTATAAATAAATAAAATATTTAAAAAGAATGTCTATAATTGGCATGTTTGCCATTTTATGCAAAATTGATAAATGCTTTGAAACAGTTTAAATCCCTGGTATAATTCACGTGTCTATTACTGCTTAAGGCTCAGCAGTTGTTTACTCCCCTCCCCTTTTAAAAATATTTTGGTTATTTATTAATTTGAGGCAGAGTAAGAGACAGAAAGTGGCAGACAGAGAAACAGAGGGAGAGAATGGGCTTGCCAGGGCCTCTCATCACTGAAACGAACTCCAGACACAAGCACCACCTTGTGCATCTGGCTTTATTTGGGTACTGGGAAATCAAACTCATGTCCTTAGGATTTGCAAGCCTTTATCTTAACCACTGACCCATCTCTCCAGCCCTTCTTCCATTTTTATTTTTATTTTTATTCTTTTGCTTTTTTGAAGTTGGGTCTCACTCTAGTTCAGGCTGACCTGGAAGTCACTCTGTAGTCTCAGGGTGGCTTCGAAACTCATGGCAATGCTCCTACCTCTGCCTCCCGAGTGCTGGGATTAAAGGCGTGCGCCACCATGCCCCACTAGATTTTATTTTCATTTTACAGAGAGAGAGCCAGCAAGAGAATTGGCACACCAGGGCCTCAGGCACTGCAATGGAACTCTAGATACTTGTGCCACCTAGTGGGCATGAGCAACCTTGCACTTGCTTCATCTTTGTGTGTCTGGCTAATGTGGGATCTGGAGAGTAGGATATGGGTCCTTAAGCTTTACAGGCAAGCCCCTTAACTGCTAAGCCATTTTTCCAGCCCCATTCCTCCGTTTTTTCAAGGCAGCATCTCACTCTAGCCCAGGCTGACCTGAACTTAACCCTATGTAGTCTCAGGGTGGTCTTGAACTCATGGCGATCCTCCTACCTCTGCCTCCCAAGTGCTGGGATTAAAGGTGTGTGCCACCATTCCCAGCCTTCTCCATTTAAAAAATATTTTTATTTATTCAAGGGCAAGAGAGAGAAGAGAGGGGAGAGGAGGAGGGGAGGGAGAAAGAATGGGCATGTCAGGGCCTCTGGCCACTGCAAACAAACTCCAGATGCATGTGTTACCTTGTGCATCTGGCTTATATAGATCCTGGGGAATTGAACTTGGGTTCTTTGGCTTTGCAGGCAAGCACCATAATCACTTGCCATCTCTCCAGCACTTTTTCCTCTTTTTCTGAGACAGCTGGTCTCAAACTTGCTATGTAGCTAAGGGTGACCTTGAACTTCAGATCCTTCTGTCTGTACCTCTCAAGTGTTGAGATTACAGGGATACACCACCACACTGGGTTTTTGCAGGTGTTGAGAATAATAGAACCCTGGGTTTCATGCATGGCAGGCAAGAATTCTGCCAACTGAGCAATATCTCTAGCCCTCAGCAGTTGTTTTCATAGTGCCAAAATGATAGTGTCCTGGACAACAGAAGTAAATTGGACACCAGCCTGACCCTCCAATTCCCTATTTCTCTTTTATGTTCTATTTTTGCATATTATTATTTTTCTTATAAATTAGGTCTCTCTCTATTGTTACTATTATGACGCCAGTATTTTGAGGTTTGCTCATTATTGTACATCCCCAGTGTGTAAAATACTTGTGTATATAGGACTGGTCTTGACAGATATTCATTGGATGAGTGAATAAATATGAAGTGACTAAGCCTGCTAAGTGCTATAGACTGAAATTGGTACTTGGTGTGCCTGATACCAAGCCTGTGCATTCATTCACTGGTGAACGATTGCCTCATCAATGCTTAGTAAATCTTGTTGCTGTTTTCCATCTAGACCCCAGCTGGCTATTCCAGGTAATGCCACAAGCATCCCTATGTTTGTCATCCGTGCTGCCATCAGTAGACCATATGGAATTTAAAAAATATATGTTACATATTTCCATAGCACTAGGATTGTCTCTCATCTCCAAATGGACTCTAATTATTTTATCTTGATATCTAAAAATCGGATTTTTCTAGCATAACAATATTTTTCCGGAAGAAAAGCCATTGCTTCTTCATTCATTTTGGCTTGGTCTATCAAACTGCATTGCTGCTGTGGTAGTTTGAATAGATGGCCCCCAATATATTCAGTTCTTTATTGTTTGTAGTTTGCATCTGCAGCCACCTGGCTGGAAGCAGTGTGGATCTTAAGGTGTGGTGGTGGGTTTCAGATTTCAATCTAAAGATATGCAAAGCGTGCCTAGCAGGAGTTCCTGAAGTGTGCTGTGGCTTTTGACCTTTAGGCTTGTGCTTCTCTCTCTCTGCTTGGTCCTGTGAAGGCAGGCCAGCTTCTTCTGCCATTTATGGAACTTCCCCTGGATCTGGAAGCTTCAATAAATATCCCCTCCTCCATAACTGTGCCTGGTCTGGAAGTTCATCTCATTGAACCTGAAGCTGTCTGCTACAGCTGCAATTTATGAAAACTCAATAAAGACTTTGTATTGCTTTGAGGACTATCAGGGCTCCCCTAGCAGATGTATGAAGGTTTTGTTTTTCCATCTCTCAGAGTGCAATTACTTCTAGTCTCAGTTACTGTCTACTTGGAAGGTCTTGACCCACACCATGCTCTCCAATACAGACAGGTTATCAGATTATCCAACCTACCTTCCTTCCTTCCTTCCTTCCTTCCTTCCTTCCTTCCTTCCTTCTTCTCTCTCTCTCTCTCTCTCTCTCTCTCTCTCTCTCTCTCTCTCTTTCTTTCTTCACTGCTGGGAAATGTAATTCTTTGGATCTTAGAACCTTGTTATCTTTTTAGTCATCACAACATTCTCAAGAAGAACAAGGAATATTGAGGTTTCTACAACAGATGAGGCACTTTAGGGAGGTTAATACAACCAATCCTAAGGTTCTGAAGGGAAAGGATGGGGGCACAGTGCTGGTGGAGAGATATATTACCATTGTGTGGGAGACAGATAAAGGCTGGTGGAAAGATATGAGAAAAGAAGCATTAACTCTTATATCATAATGTCAGAGCAGGAATTTTGTCCATGTTAGTTACAAAATATGCTATTTAAAATAAATTTCTGGGACCCAGAACAGAGAACAAATGACTAATCATGGATAGTAATATTCACAGCACTTAGTCTAGCTCAGCGAGTGCTGTCCTCATTGTCCATCACCATCTATGGAGATATAAGGTGAATTTAGCCTTTGTTTGAGCTAGTAAAGCCTTCTTATAACTGTTTGGCAGAGAGAAAAGTTGGGTTTGGAGACATGAAGAAAACTGCCTTAAATCAGGGAAGTAATAAATGGCAGAGTTGGGATTTGGGGCTGTGCACCTAATCCTAAAATATGAACTCTTAATCTCTTAGTGGCTCTACTGATTTAGTTAAGAGCTAAATCAGTGGGCAGGCAAAAGAAAGGAACACCTATCCTGTAGTTAGCAGCTCAAAATTATTTCATTCAGATGATGATGATGATGATAGATAGATAGATAGATAGATAGATAGATAGATAGATAATATATCAATGTATATGCATATTGCCTTACACATGGTCTAGTTGCTTGGTCATAACTTTTCTACCAAAATTAAGGTCCATCTTTGACTCATTGCTACATAGTGCTGGATGGAAAGACCCACAGAACAGAATCCATTGTCCATAATCTCTCCTCTAGGATGAGCACCTTTTCACTGTGTGCAAGAACTGAAGGTATGCCACCATCCTAGGAGCCAGATTGAGATCTTTGTTGGAAGTTTATGGTTGATGTGAAATCCTAACTATGATTTTCTGGAGTATATTTATAGAAAGCTCTTAACCCATAAATGTCTAACATTTTTTTTATTAATTAGCTTTGTACTCAGCAAATACAGTCAATTTGGTACCATTATTAGGCTCATCCATTACCTACCCCCTCCCCTTGGCCCCTCCTTGTTGAGGTATATGGGTCATGCATTCTGGAGTCAGCCCACACTTATGGGTAGGATAAATGTCTCTGCATATCATGACCCAACATGTGGCTCTGACATTCTTTCTGCCCCCTCTTCTGCAAAATTTCCCTGAGCCATGTTGGGTTCATTTTTGGTCTGCTTCAGTGATGAGGTGTTGGGGGCTTCTGGGTCTCTGGCTCTCTGATGGGTAGGAGTTGATTTTTCTCTGTGTTGATCTCCTTCCCCCTTGTGCTGGTACCCAGTTCACCAAGAAAACAGCACCCTTGCTTGTTTCACCAATTGTTCTTAGTTTCAGCCTGGGCTCTTTTGAGGTATGATGGGGTGGCTCTCTCCTTAGGATCTACATCTATCTGAAAAAGAGAAGCAGATCCTCCAGTGGAGTGTAAGTTAGCACCAGACAAATGAGATAACCCTTACTTTTTTATAGAGAATTTAATAGGTGTAGGCCCTCTTGTAGCCCACGATTGGTGGTAGCTTGATGAACTGACCTTAATCTTCTACAGCCTCTCTCTCTCTCTCTCTCTTTTCTCTCTATCTCTTTTATATTAGTTATCTTTTTCTTCCTTTTCTTCATGGGCACTGACCTTTAACTCCCAGTATCAGCATGTGGCTATCATCCACAATGAGCTTTTGATCAGAGAGACCTACAAGGTTTCCTAAAAGAAAGACAGATTTCTGTCAGAGTATTTGATGACCTACCAAAGGTTAGTGGTAACACCCTACTGCTGAAGACACTTTATGCGGTTGACACATAAGATGGAATGACATGGCTGGAAGCTGGAAGAGAGTCAGTCCCCAGACAGCATGTCTAGTGCCAGAAGGTGCTACATGGGTGTCTGGGGGAAAATGACCAATATCTGTCCAAGCAACTCATGGTCTCACCTACTTAGCAGCAAATAACCTGTTGTGATGTTCACACAAGTGCAATAGTGGCACTCAGCCATGGTGGGAAACCAACTGCTCTTGATTCGGCTGACTGATCCCCTCAGTGGTAGGGGACCCATAGCTGGAGCTGGGAAACAAGTCAGAACCATATCCAAACATAAGCCTGCTCTCTACTATCAAGCTACCACAAATGTCTAACATTTATTGAGATGTGTTTTGTGAAAATTTGAGTTAACTTTCAACTTTCAGATATGCTTAATGAAGAAAAGTAAATTATGGACCATGGTAACTTCAAATGCATTACAGATGGTTTTTATGGGGCTGGAGAATTGGCTCAGCAGTTAAGTATGCTTCCTATGCAAACATGAAGGTCTGGGGGTAGGGGAGGGCTAAGACTGCCAGAGCTCTAATCTCCAGTTCCCATGTAAACAGCTGAACATGGCATGCACATCTGTAACCCCAGTCCTGTGGGGAGCAGAGTCTTTAGAATGGTCAGAGTCCCAAAAGCTCTGAAATCAATAAAGAGACTCTGGCTCAAAAGAAGACCTGGCAATGGAGGAGGCTCTAGCCACTGTGAGTGGGTACTCTGCTGAGGCATGTTTGTAGACCAGCACGCCACACCACACCACACACACACACACACACACACACACACACACACACCAACTACATTACAAACACACAGGCAATAAAAAATTTTTTTTATGGAATTGCAAAGAGCATGGATGGAACATAGCAGCAATATGGCAAACTTTTCTATTCTAGAAAGGACTCCTTTGAACAACCTTTCAGGACCTGGGGTTAAAGCTCAGTAGTAGAGTGCACCCACAAGCCCTGGCTTACATTTCAGAACTGTAACATAAACAACAACAAGGGAACAAAACCAAAACTTCCAGATCTACGATAGAATAAGTAAATCAACCTGAACCATATACAACATAGTGTTGGGTGTTAAAAGCAACTTAGAAAACTTCATTTTCTTCTGAGTGACTATTTTCCAAGTATTGTGTTATAACATGTGTTTCGCATGTCACCTGTTTTGTTCTGCAGCCTACAGTCATAATTCACCTTATGAAGACCCAATAAAATGCTCTTTTTTCTCTCTATAATGCCATGAAATTTATAATCATATGCACATCTATATGCTTGCAATCTGTGATAGTTAAGTGTAAAATAATATTTCCATTGTTATTTTAGTATGCATTATGTGAAATAATTTAGTTCCTGTATGTCATCATGGACTTTTATTGATGTTTTCATATAAATTATGAGAAGTGATTTTGATTGTCCCTTATGTACAGATACAAAGGAGGCCATCTACTTAGCACATCACCTTTTACATCGAAAGATTTGTTGTTTAAAAGCACACAACAACTTCTGCTTTATTGACTTAAAGTGACAAGGTGAGACTAGGCTATTTTCAAAGCTTAACTTTTGCTCCATTGTTTGAACACTAAGGGTTTAAAATATACTGAAATTGCTTGTTTAATCACTAAGAAATTTCTTCATTTTTTAAAAACTGTTTTTATTTCCATTCTTTACTACCACACAACCTAGATTTTACCCTTTTCAAAGAAATTGGGTAAGGTTAGGCAAGCATGTGTATTTGTGTTCTATTTCTAGTTGTTTTCTCTTACACTGTATTGACAAAGGTGAACATTTAGGAAACATTCTTTTCCATGAAACAATAAAGGTTAAAACTCATTAGAAGACAAGTCCAGGCACTTAAGTTTTGGCCCTCAGACATTTACTTAAGTAGAAACTAAAAAGTAAACTGCCTTTATTTCTTATAGATTATATTCATGTCTTTTGTGAATCAACCCAATGTGAATATAGCATCGCTGAAGAACATTTGGTCCAGAGGTTAAAAGTGAATGGCTGTCTACGTTGCTGCATTGCTTTGAAGCTGCAGCATCTAAAATGACTCCCTCTGTATTTTGCTGTAGATCTGTGGCTCATCCCGCCATGGACTATGCATAAGTAGGTTAGGTGCGGCACTCTTACACCTAGGGAGAAAGCACAAGGAAGTGTTTTACTTCATATTAGGTTTCTCTCTTTCAGTGTGCATGTGATGTGTCTGGCTTTTTACATGGGTGCTGGGGATTGAACTCAAGTCCTCATGCTTGATAAGTAAGTGAGCTTCCCATTGAGCATCTCCCAGACCACTAGTTTTCCTATTATCTTTACATAAATTTTATTGACAACCTCCATGCACATAGACAATATACCATGACAATAATCCCCTTTCAACACTCTCACTTTGTCCCCTCACCTATTTCCCCTTGACCAAATCCTTTCTTTCCAACTAATCTCTCCTTCAATTTTGATGTCATTTTTTTCCCTCTCCTAATATGTAGGTCTTGTGTAGGTAGTATTAGCCACTGTAACGTCATGAATGCCACAGCCACTGTGTCTCTGGAAAACTGTATTGCAAAGCACTCCTTCCCTTCCTTTGGTTTTTACATTCTTTTTGCCACCTCTCCCATATTGGTGTCTGAGGCTTGGAGGGTGATAGAGAGGTCTCAGTTTTGAATACTCCATTGCCTCCTCGGCACTTTGATGAATTTTGAGTCTCTCCAGTGGTCACCACCATCTGAAGAGAAGCTTCTCTAGCTAACAGTGAAAGTAGCATTAATTTATGGGCACAAAAATAAGTATTTAGAGGGAAGTTTCGTGGGCATAATATATTCATGTAGCCAAATAATAGTTGCAGTTTACTCCCTAAGGCTTATGACCTACCCTAGACATAGGCTTTTGATAAGGTTTTCAGTACCAAGCAGGAATTCCCTTTCATGAAGCAGGCCTCAAGTCTAATTAGAGAGCAGGTGATTTCTCCCATAACAGGCATATCATCATACACCAGTTGGCACTTCGGCCTGGCTGGCTAGATGTAAAACTTGCAGGGTCCACTGCTGGTTAAGACCATTGATGACTTTTCTCCCCAACGGGCTTCATAGATTTTTCCAGCATCATGACATTTAGTCAACAGGAAGGAGGCTTCCAGCTCAGCTCCAGCTTGATTTCTCAGTGTCTTGCAGCCCAAGCCAGTGAAGTCTTTAGCAGCAGGGTCTTACCACCAATTCTAGCAGGCAACCAAGAGCCTTAGCAATAGCTTGTAATGTTTTGGGGCTTCCCTGATCAACAACTTGCTGGAAGATACCCCACTAAGCACAACAATATCCAGCCCCACAGGGTGTGTGTGTAGAATCCTTAGGGTATATAAAAGAAGAATGTAGGAATATTTAGATTTCCATATGGCTTATTCATAACACCTTTAATTTGATTAACTCTCCTCCCACACCTTCTCTCTTCCATCTCCTTTCCTGACCACAATTAGACCATTCCAGTCCCAGTAATCTGCCCTTTCTACTTGCATATCTACTACACACTCCCCTGAAGCCCTCCCCTATCCTCCCTCCCTCATGGCCCCTTTCTAGCATCCAGACCTCTACTACTGACTTTTCCTTTAATTCACATACAAATCTAAATCTTTTGGAAGCTAGGATCCACATATGAGAGAGAATATGTGGTATTTTACTTTCTGAACCTGGGTTACCTCACTTAGTATAATCTTTTCCAGATCCATCCATCTTCCTGCAAATTTCATAATTTAATTTTTCTTTACAGCAGAATAAAAATCCATTTTGTATGTATACCACATCTTCATTGTCCATTCATCAGTTGACGGGAATCTAGGCAGGTTCCATTTCCTATCTATTGTGAATAGAGCAGCAATAAACATGGAGGAGCAGGTATCTCTATAGTAATGTGATCAGTTCTTAGGGTATGTGCCAGGGGCCAAGGAATGGAATAGCTGAGTCATATGGTAAGTGTATTTTTATCGGTCTCAGGACCCTTCACACTGATTTCCACGATGGATCTACCAGTTTACATTCCCACCAACAGTGGAGAAGGGTTCCTCTTTCTCCACACTCTGGCCAGCATTTATTGTCATTTTATTTCTTGAAGATAGCCATTCTGACAGGAGTGAGATGGGATCTCAAAGTAGATTTATTTATTTATTTTGTCTTTTCAAGGTCGGGTCTTGCTGTAGTCAAGGCTGACCTGCAATTCTCTATGTAGTTTCAGGCTGGCTGCTAACTCACAGCAATCCTACCTCTTCCTCCTGAGTACTGGGGTTAAAGGTATGTGCCGCCACACCCTGATTCAAAGCAGTTTTAATTTGAATTTCCCTGATGACTAAGGATGTCAAGTCATCCTGTTTAATGATCAAATAACAAAGCCCATTCCATGGAATTATGAGCAAAATGAAAGGGACAAAGCAACTTTAATAGAGTGTTTCCAAAAAAATCATGCAGCTGCAAAGTCTTATCTCTTACTTTTTAGAAATATCTTACTCATATTGTCAACAGAGGTAATGCATACTTCTAAGTGGAAGTCTGACTCTTGATATCAGGGTTTCCTTGACTTATAGAATTTTCATAATTTTTTGTATTTCGGTGCATGGTGTGTGTATGTTCATCTGGAGGCCAGAGGCTGTGGTTGGGTGTCTACCTCTATCACTTTCCCCTTTATTGACTGAGGCAGGCGCTCTCACTGAACCCAGAGCTCACCTATCCAGCTAGTCTAGCAATCAGGCTTCCTGGGGATACCGTGTCCCTCCCTCTTGAGAACTGGTATTGCAGGCAGGTTGCCATATCCACCTGACATTTACATGGGTACTGGGGGTGGGTCCACCATAACTCTGGTCCTCACACCTTCCCCCAGCCCCAGAATTTTCATGATTTTAATCCAACTCAAATGACTAAGTGTCTTCATGTGAGACCACCCTGTCCTTTTCTAACTGGTTGTTTACCTCTTCAGCATGTTTTACACTTATAAGATGCTGGTGACACATTTTAGAAAGTCCCATCTGGCTTATGTCTGAGTCAGCAGGAGATACATGTTCCAAATTTAGTCAAAACAGTTTTATTTTTTTCGCCTACAAGTTTTCAAATTTCCTAGTGATTTGGTAGACTTATTAGAACCATTTTTAACTGCAAACTCACCGTCCCGGTTTTAAGGTGGGTGGTTTGAAACCACACACCTTCCCAGTAGTGATAACCAGAAGGCCTGGCTTTCAGTTTAACAATTAACAACTCGAGATAAGGACTTGTGTTGACAAGAGTTTGCCAACACATCACTGTGATGACACATCCTGTCGGCTGTCTAAAATCACTTCTCCGTGAACAATATTTTATCTACAGTTTGTCTGTTTTAATTTCCTCAAGGACTTTTCTCTGTCTCTACTAAGAAGATAGCATATGTTCTAGCACATTCTTATTAATCTCTCTTTTACATTTGTGCTGTTTAATGTTCTTAATGGAATAAGATACTAATAAAATGAAAGCTATTTGATAATAAACATTATTTTTATAGTTGAGAAACACTGGCACTGTTTTTTGTTTCATTGAAGTGTTTCTTTTGGGGGAACATTATATTGTAATGGTCCATCTGCACATTATATCTTACACCCATAATCCCAGCACTTGCCATAATCCCAGCATTTGAGAGGCCGAGGCAGGACTATTGTCTTCAGTACCCACTGCAGAGTACATATATCATCTTTAAGGATATATGGTACAGTGACAGGCTGGCAAGGTTGCAAATTCAAGGTCAGCCTGGTATACACAGTGACCTCCAGGCTTCCTGGGCTACAATATGAGACCCTGTGCCTTCCTCCAGTAACTACCTCTGCTGTCTAGGAATTAAATGACATAATGTCTAGTTTTCAATAATCCTTCAGACATTAGAGTTGTATTCCAATAGAATGATTCCACCTCAGCCTGGACCTGTAGGAAAGTCACACAGGACTCCATATCTACTTAAAGGTCATGCTGGTGTGTTTAAATTCCAACTATGGACTCAATCCCTTACAACCCATTCAAGTCTTCAAGCTTGGTTCTGATCCAATTCCATAGCCCTCAGGGCAATACAGTAAGGATTCCCACTGCAGGGTTTTTTTTTTTGAGAGAATGTAGTCCAGAATTTACCAGGCTGTGAACATGCTAAAAGCAGGACTAACTAGTTTTCTCTTTCTGGGGATAAATGTATCGCCTTAATATTCTTGTTATCTGAAAAAGTCATACGAGCTGTTTTCCTGCAGAAGAAAGAAAACACTGTGTCCAGGGGAGTGAAAAATGTACTCCTCTCTGCTTCTTCCCACAGTCTCCATAAATATGCTGAGGCCATTTATTTTGCCAGATGGATTTTGAGACCCTGATGAAACTGGAGAGGCCCTCATTTTCTAGTTCCCTCAAATTCTGCCACAAACCACACTTGGGAGGAAAGAGAAAAGTGGCCATGTAAGCATGTTTACCTTCAGCTGACTAGGAAGTTGAAACACATCCCTAGGGAATGACTCACCCTACAGGCCTATAAAAGGGAAGTCACTTGCCTCTGGAAAGGCGAGATGCAGGCACAGCCATCCAAGATGCACTCAGGTATCCTGGCTGCCCTCCTCTTCTTGAGCTGGGCCCACTGTCGGTCCCTGCCCCTTCCTCCAGCGAAGATGAAGATGACCTGTCTGAGGAAGACCTCCAGTTTGCAGAGGTAGAGTGACTTACCAGTCCTGGTGGGGTGGTGCATCTCTTCTATTTCCTTCTCTCTAAAAAGCAGGCCCTGTTCTCTTCTTCTAGCACTACCTGAAATCATTCTATCATCCTACAAATCTTGCGGGAATCCTGAAGAAGACTGCTGTAACGTCCACGGTTGATAGGCTCCGAGAAATGCAGTCTTTCTTTGGCTTAGAAGTTACTGGCAAACTTGATGACCCCACCTTAGATGTTATGAGAAAACCGAGATGTGGGGTTCCTGATGTGGGTGAATATAATGTTTTCCCTCGAACTCTCAAATGGTCCAATATGAATTTAACCTACAGGTAAAGTATAGCTTATATTTCCTTAACATTCCTTAGATTTTAAAGAATTCCCCGAGGTGTGTAATATTAAGCAAACATTAACAATGTAATTTGAAGGTAAATCTATAAGAAGCATACACATAAATTTAGAATTTGTTCAATTTTCCTAAAATTAAAGTTTATCTTTTACTGAATGTATCTATGACAGACATTTCTACAAATTGGGGTTAAATATGACCTTTGCTATTATAACACTAACCCATTACTTCTCAGTGAGCCACTCAAAGTATTCCTTTTAGAAATGAAATCAAAACATAAGTAAAGGTAATTTAAAGAAAAATTTCAAATGTATACATCAGCCAGATTTATTATGATGGGCTGAAGATGGAAGATTTTACTCTTCCTAGCAACTTTGCAGTATTATTTTAATGTTGCCATAGTAATGCAAGTCCAAAATTTTAACATGCAAAATAATTTAGAGAGTACATTTGAACATTTTAGGTTTTAGATGCATAGCATCAGTAATCTGGAGATATTTCGATATTTGATTGAATTCTCGACTTTTCTCCTTATAAGGCAACATAATAAATAAATTCTGCCCGTAGTAGAACTTTTAAAGCAGTTATTGCATTTTTAATTAAAAAAACAAAATTCTAAAGAAGTGTACTGTAAAATAGCTCTAATCTTCCAAAGTGTAATAGGAATTTTCTCTGTTGAATAGGATTGTAAACTATACCCCTGACATGAGCCATTCTGAAGTGGAAAAGGCATTCAAAAAAGCTTTCAAAGTCTGGTCAGATGTGACTCCTCTGAACTTTACCAGAATCCATGATGGCACAGCTGATATCATGATCTCTTTTGGAACTAAAGGTAAGTGTGCAGAGTCATCTTTTAAGCATTTCAATATCATAATCATTAATTGGTTCAATTTTCATTCCTCCTACTAGTTATTCATTGCTTTTACATCATTTGACAGAAGTCCACCAAGCCTGTGGCTCAGGGATTACTGGGCAAAATGAGATTCTAACTCTTGTTTTTTAACACAGAACATGGTGATTTCTACCCATTTGATGGACCCTCTGGTCTTCTGGCTCATGCTTTTCCTCCTGGACCAAATTATGGAGGAGATGCCCATTTTGATGATGATGAAACCTGGACAAGCAGTTCCAAAGGTAATAATTCTTATAACAATCTAACTTGTGGCTTATTAAACTGTGAACCCACTGTTACAAAGTTAGAAAAATACAAGTAATTTATATTTAGTATATATTATATTTTCTGCAATAATGTTTATCTTGTACTTATCACAAGAGACATTTCTATTTTATTTGTTTATTTGATGGGGTGGGGGAGAGGCAGCTATATAGAGACAATGGGCACACCAGGGCCCCCAGCCACTTGAAACGAACTCCAGATGCGTGCACCACCTTGTGCATCTGGCTTGCATAGGTTCTGGGAAATCAAATCTGTGTCCTGAGACTTTGCAGGAAAGTGTCTTAACTGCTAAGCCATCTCTCCAGCCCAATAGATGTTTTTAAAATTCAATGTTAAATATAAAAAATGAGTAAAATTGAGTTATCATTGTGGTTTGAGGAATGCTAACTGTGAAGTAGGACCCTAATATCTCCTCTGTTAACAAAGGCATTGCTACTGTGGATCGCCCTTTTGCTTGTGAAGAAAATATAGTTCATTGTAGATATGTATCTTAAAACTAGTAGGGCTGGATCTGAGGCTCATAAGTGAATTGGATATAAAATGAAATAGATTTTTTTCATGGTAGAAATCTCATGACATAGGGTCAAATTTCTGTCCCTCATTAGGTGAATTACTTGGTTTAGACTTGCCTATAGCACTCATTTATAAATGCTGCTCTGAAAAATCATGATATTAGTTTAAGTAGAAAGAGTTTTTACAAAGTGAAATGAAACTAAATGTTCAACAAACACATTTCATACTTGAACCTTCATTGGAATGACTAATATGGTTACCATTCTCAGCCATTGCTTTTTAACTCAAAATGCAATGGCTTCTTTTAAAGCTTAAATTATTTATAATGTTAATTTAGCAAGGAAAAGCCATAGATTGTTCCAAATAGGGTTTCACTTTGGAGCTAGAGAGATCCTTAGGACTAGTGGTGGTCCTCATGTACAGTGTTTATTGTTTACTTAAATATAAGGAAAGCGATAGTGGTTCACACCTGTGTAATTGCAGCACTCAGGAGATTGAAGCAATAGGATCACAAGTTTTAAGCCAGCCTGGACTATAAATTGAGACCCCTATTTCAATTGAATAAAAAAAACAAACAAGTGCCCCCAACAGTAAAATTAGGTCTCAAATAAGCAATGCCTTAACTGCAATGCCTCTAAAGTGTCATTTAGATAAAGGTGAGGATTTTCATATTCGTTTTCTGAGTATTCATAGGTAAGAACGGATTTAAGAAGAAGAATATCTAGTAGTGTTACAATAGACTCACAAGAAACCTCAGATTTAGACTCCTCCATAAAACATATAGTAGAAATATTTAATTGCCATAAGTGAAAGCACCCACAGAAACCAAACCTGGATCTGGCTGGAAAGATGGCTTGGAGGTTAAAGAGCTAGCTGTGAAGCCTAAGAACCCAGGCTCAACTCCCCAGAACCCATGTAAGCCAGATGCACGTGGTGGCACATGTACCTGCCATTTGTTCTCAGTGGCTAGGAGCCCTGGTGTGCCCCCACCTCTCTATCTTTCTTTTTCTCTCATAAATAAATAAATAAAAGTTGAAAATTTAGAAAAAAATCTTGATTAAATATTCAGCTGAAGGCCAGGAGTAATAAGCATTACTGGTCATTGAGGTAAAGGATCATTTAACACTCAGATCATATGGCCCTTGATTGACCTATACCGTGCAAGTTATTTCAGTTTTAATGTACTGGCTCTGATAACAAAGAACATCAGTCAAAATGAAACCAAATCATAGGCTTCAGCTTTACTTTTTTTCTCTAAGCAGAAGTAATGATATTCCTATTACCTTACATATCTTTCTTTTCCATCATTCTCTGGTTATTGGGGTGCTTTGTTTTCTCATTGGTTCTTTGTTCTCTTACAGGCTACAATTTGTTCATTGTGGCTGCCCATGAGCTTGGTCATTCCCTAGGTCTGGAACACTCCAAAGACCCAGGAGCCCTCATGTTTCCCATCTACACCTACACTGGCAAAAGCCACTTCATGCTTCCTGATGATGATGTACAAGGAATCCAGTTTCTCTATGGTAACTCCTAGTCTGTCAGTTATAAAAGCAGAAAATAATCACTGGTAGAAGTAGTTAAACCAGCAGAGAAGACACACACATTTGATTTCTAGATAAATAACACATTTATCTCTACCAATAATACTGTTGTTGGTTTGTTGTTCAAGCATGAAAAAAAAAATCTATTTTTCTTTTCAAACTGTTTGCTTCAGTAGAAAGTATTCCATTTTTAAGTTTTTTCAGACTGTGATACCTTGGTTTTGCATTTTATACATTGCAAGATAGCGTCAAAATACCTGTCATGAGAAAGGAAAACATTTTATTCTTCATATTACCCAATGAAGCAACTGGACCCTGTAGAGTTTACAGAGTGTATGGATAGTAACACAGTTTATGGGAAAAGTGAGAGTTTAGACAACGCTTTTTACATTCTAGATATTCCTCAATCACTCTAGTTTGCTGTAGTAGAAATCACTCAGGTGGCTTTTGGTAATTTCTAATCAATACCTACAGTGACAATGTAAGAAATTCTTCCTTTTTCTTCTTCTTTCATTTTTAAAAATATTTACAAAATATTTAAACCTCAACTCAAACCTTATTTGTATACTACCTGCCATAAATAGAACTAAAGCCACTGTGTACAGTCATCAGTGTAAAAACACTTCTGGAGCCAAGAGCTCAGAAAACTTGGCCATGCCCATTTAACCCATTACATTCTCCCTCTAGATCTAAACTTACTATCATAGTTGCTATAAATGAAGGCATGAACTTGAAGGCAGGAAAGGAAATGTTCTAATTTATTTTGTGATTATTATTTTTGCTATATTGTGACCAAGGGATTGGCAACAGAATTAGATAGAAAAAAAACCATTATGGTGTTATTGCACAATGCACCTCCATCTACACACATGTGAACTGTCTCGAAAGTCACAAACGTGCCAGTTGCTGAAGCCTGTCTTTCCACTGAGACACAGATGTACTGTGGAAAACTGGTAAAGCAAAATTAGACAATGTTGACAGGTGTTGAAATAGTCAAGAGGAGAAGCCAGGATGAGGTCTACCTCTGGGGCAGGAGATGGGACATCAGAAATGGCTTTAAGAAGAATATGCTTCTCAAGCACAGTGCCAGTAGGTTGTGCAAAACATGAGGGAAATATTCTCAGCCTTTGCATTTCTTTCTCATTTCTATCATCATCTTTAAGAAGTATAACTACAGTTCAGATGAATCTGGAGGGGTCCAAAAGGATGAAAGCAGAGGGGTGACCCCTGAAAGCCTGCTGTAACCCAGAGGGAAGAAAGTAGGATTTCTGGGGATTTGTTCTTCTGGTTATATAGGAGCAAACCAGAAGGGAACCCTCCTCTGGTGTCTGCCATCAGGATCAGCCTTTCTGTGATTCAAGCCACTGGGAGTGCCAACCTCCTTAACTTTCACATTCCTTTAATGATTGCAGGTCCAGGAGATGAAGATCCCAACCCTAAACATCCCAAGACACCAGACAAGTGTGACCCTTCCCTGTCCCTTGATGCCATCACCAGTCTCCGAGGAGAAACAATGATCTTTAAAGACAGGTACTCTTGTGATTGTTCATCAAACCTACCTACAGTAAACACTGGAAAAGCTGTGTTGGCAAATTGCCAAAGCATCCAGTCAAATTGCCAAAGGTTAACCTGGAAATAATACACCTTGGATTGGTTTATTTATACATCTCAGACCGAGTAAATGATAAACAGCTCTGTACTACTTCTTGAACATCTTTGGGTACAACTTTTTAAAATTTAGATACCAGGAAATTAGAAATCCAAGTTTCTGACAAACATCACATTTTGAAAGTAATTACTGAATAGTAAATTGTCACTTATTAATATTCACATGAATGCCTCTTGAAATAGAAAAGCTAACTTCAAATGTATGTTCAGGAATTTGAGTAGTACATATAACCTAGACTTGTAGGCAATGGAAAAGGAAATCTTTATTACTAATTTTTGATTGTTGTATTATGCTGAGGTATATGTTCTTTCTTCTAAGCATCCATTCATTAGTTGTCCCTTCATCTCTAATCCTGGAATATTTTAATTGACTTGATTCACATCATACCCTGGCTATCACATATCAGTTTATGTAGGCTGTGAGGTCATGGAAAATATACTTTGTTGAACTCATGTTTTGTTTCTAGAGCTCAACACAGTGCCTGGCACATTTGCTTGACACCTGAAATATGTGCAAAATTGAACAAAGAATGCTTTCAACCCACACAGGATTTAGATCCTTCACTAAGGCTCCATGATACTTCAAATGTGGATAGAGCTTGAATAGCCATAACTTATAACTGGTACTTAAAGAGATAAGTCCTTTTCCCCCACTTCCCTGGTGGTAGACACAGCTGAGGTAACTTATCTGCACAGATATGGAGCTAGGTGGTTAGCAGGATGGGCCTATTGCGCTCAGTGTGATAGAAAACTGCATTTTCACTCTTGCATCAGATTCTTCTGGCGTCTGCACCCTCAGCAAGTGGATGCAGAGCTGTTTTTGACAAAGTCATTTTGGCCAGAACTTCCTAACCGCATTGACGCTGCCTACGAGCATCCTTCTCGTGACTTGATCTTCATCTTTAGAGGTAAGGCTCCATTGAGGAGGCCTCCCCCATGGCCAAGGTGTGCAGCAAAGGACTTAGTGTTACCTGAGCCTTAGTAAAATGATATCTACCAAAAAAAAAAAAAAAGCTAAATTAAGAACCTAGTATAGCACATAAAAACCAGAAACCCACGAACCCTTTCTACCAAATGTCCTTAAATTTGATTTGTGAAAGCTCTCTCTGTGTTCTGGGACTGGGGCTATGGCTCAGGAGTAAAACACTTGCCTAGCATGTGCTAGGTTCAATTCCCAGCAATGTGAAAGAGAAAAGCAAAGGGGCTCAGCAGTATTTTCATAGCCATCCTTTGTTTCATCACAATCATTTCAGTTTTTTCCCTTAGTTCCTCTGAGAAATTGCTTACTAAGAAAACATAATGTACATTTTGGAAAAGAGAAAAAATTAAACATTATTCCATCTCCTTTAGCTAATTTTATTTCATAATATTTTTCTAGCCCTTCACCATATTTATACATATTTTTACATATTATTTCCATAATGTGGATACATTTTTTACTTTCTGCTTGCCCCTTTCACATATAATCATGGAAACATGCCAAAATGTTACTCTACCTTAGGACTAAAATTTAATGCCTGTTTACATAATATTCTGCTGTTGTTATTTCTATTATTTGACTATTATTGTTAATGTTACACTAAGGCTGATTTGTAGAGTTGCAAAAAACTTCCTCATTGGTATAAAATTTGAATTTTTAATCTTATTTACTATGCAAAAATCAGTGCATTTTCATTCGGTTATAAACTTAATGTTCAGAGATAATAAATTATCAAGATAATGACAATATTATTGTTAATATGAAATCACGGTCTTAAATACTAGTTTTGTTGCATGTTTTTAGGTTTCATCAAATTCTGTTTTATGTCTTAAGTGTAATAATCATTTTTAAAAAAAAATAACTGCTATGAACACTAATAAATTAACTTGGATAATAAAACTGTGCCTTCATTTATTCTAGGTAGAAAATTTTGGGCTCTTAATGGTTATGACATTCTAGAAGGTTATCCCAAAAAAATATCTGAACTGGGATTTCCAAAAGAGGTTAAGAAGATAAGTGCTGCTGTTCACTTTGAGGACACGGGCAAAACTCTCTTCTTCTCAGGAAACCAGGTGTGGAGGTATGCAGTCAAAACTCACTGAGCCGCTTGTGCCACAGGGAAAGTAAGCCTTAAGTATCTGTCACTGCTCTCAACTATTGCCGCACACTTCATGTTAACTGCCATACCAGTGCTTCTTTCCTGTTCCCGCTCAGCTCCTTTTGGCAGCCCCTCCGCGTTGGATTTAAAAGTCTCAACATGCTCCCATACCCCCATCACACACACACACACACACACACACACACACACACACACACACACACACACCATGCACAATACTCACTTTCTCTGGACCATTCTTTCCTTTCTTCACCATAGGAAAACCATCTGTCTACTTTGGCACTTTCATTCCTTCTAATCTTTCTCCTCAATTCTCATTCTTGTCATCCTCTCTCTCCCAGATAGTAATTGGGAAATGCAATTTATTTAAGAGCTTCTTTTTATTATTAAATAGATACAACGATGCTGACCAGACTATGGATCAAGGCTACCCCCGACTTATAGAGGAGGACTTCCCTGGGATCGGTGATAAAGTAGATGCTGTCTATGAGAAAAACGGTAACTAGTCACATGCACTGACTTTCCAGAAGGGCTTCTGTGGCCCCTGAGAATGTTTTCCTATACAAAGGATATTTTTTTCAAGGTAGGGTCTCACTCTGGCCCAGGCTGACCTGGAATTCACTGTGTAGTCTCAGGGTGGCCTCGAACTCACAGTGATCCTCCTACCTCTGCCTCCCCAAGTGCTGGGATTAAAGGCATGTGCCACCACGCCTGGCTCAGAAAGGATTTTAATACAGGGTATAGATGTGCTTATACATGTATTGTTGCTAAGGCATTAACCATTCCTGTGTCACTATTTACACAGATAGCAAGCAAAAATAACCTGCTTAGATTAAATAAGTATTTTACTTAATTACTATTAAGTTTATGAATAAGACCTGCCAAACCCTATATATTAGCTTAAATTATATACAAAGATGCCAGGAGATAAGCTCCACAATTCAAGTTAGTGCTCATGTGGGGAGTAATTTATATATTAAGACTCATAACTATCATTGACTATGTAAACACTTTTGCTTTAATTATGACAAAAATATAAATATTTTGCTTTAATTAGGGTATTATTTTTAAATTACAATAAAAAATAATATCAATGTTTCTAGGATCAAAACCAGACTTGTGGCAAAATAGTTAGTTCATAAGTGATAATTTAAGTGATCTGGGAACGTTTATATCTTTTAAATTATAAGCAATACATTAAAACTTTTAAAGGGTTTAAAACTCAGATTGAAATGTTAAAAATCAATAAAGGAGCTTAGCACATGGCTCAGTGGCATAATGCTTCCCTACATTCTCAGCACTACAATAAATAAATAAATAAATAAATAGTACTATAATAGATTGAATCTTTAATAGTAGTGATAGCAAAATGCTATTATATTCAAACTGAATTTTCCTTGTGTGTGTGTTTTTTTTTTCCTCCTAGGTTACATCTATTTTTTCAACGGACCCATACAGTTTGAATACAGCATCTGGAGTAATCGCATTGTCCGTGTCATGCCAACAAATTCTCTATTGTGGTGTTAAGTGGCTTGTAAAAACTGTTATTTATATGCAGAGGAGCAATTGGGGTATACTTTCAGAAGTGTGGGGGGGGGGTAGTAGGGGAGAAACATATCAGGTGAGAGCTTAGTTCTGTGAACGAGCTTCTGTAAGTTATCTTAGGACATGTAGTAACTATATGACTATGCGTGGCTGGACCCACATTGAAGAATTTTAACGTAATGAAAATGAGTACCTCTAAGGATCACTACACAGAAACAATAGTTGACATTTCCCACACCAAAACAGGAAATATGGTCTGTTGATTAGAGTGAACATAATATTAATATATTTATAAGAAAACTTAGAAAGGCATACAAATAAATCATATTTATATAATTATGAATCATTTTTACTAAAAAGTATAAACACAGAAATTTGGGGAGTCCATGGTTATTCTATGGGAACACAGATGAAGGGAAATACCTGTAATAAATACACTTGTAGACAAACTTGCAAAGGGTTCTGTACTATGAACATGTTGATGTACAGCCATCTTTTCACACAAACACTAAGAAAATTTCAATCACTAAAAGAGGGGGACAAAGATCATTTCAAGACAGTAGATGTGACTTTGCATTCTGCTTAATTTCCACTTTTGGCCATGACTGCAGGCTGCTTTCAAATAAGACAAGCATTGCTTTCCATACTGATAGAAGATAAAGGGAGAAATCTTTTTACTAAAATACTTCAGGGCTTTGAAAGCTCAGACAGTAAGAGATTAAAATAGTTATCAAAACATCTAGGTGACAGCATGGCTTTTTAAATCATTTGGTTATTTAAGACGAAAACTAGTCTTTCAACACTATTTACCTACCTAAATATTTTTAATTATCCAGTGTTGATATATACACTATTTTTAATGACTTGTATTGATATATTACAGGAAATATGATAGATATATGCAGTAAGCATATGTATTAAAACCGACATCCAAAGTTCCGAGTTTGAATTCCCTTGGAGATCTGAGACCATTCCCCTCCCTCCATTTTTGAATCTTAGTCATTTTCCCAGTGCCTGACACTTGGCACAACTGAATATGTGAATGGGCACAAAAGGAGAAACTATTGACTATTGTGCTGAGAGATCTTGCTCATAAAAACTCAGGCAAAGAAAATGAAGTGTATGTTTGTGCAATGTATTAGAATATGTTTATGTTGTTTTTAATAAAAAGACTTTCAATAGACATTGCTACTTGGTGTATTTTATCTGTAGATATAATCTCAAGCTTTCCTCACAGAAGAACTGTTTACTAGTATTTCCCAATAAACGCAGTCCACTCACTGCCTGCCTTCTTTCCTTCCTTCCTTCTTCCTTTTGAGTCCAGAAAGCAGAATTAATCGCACCAGGCAATGTTAACAAGAATTCTGACAAGAGTTTGCTCATGTTGATGTTAATGAGACCTTCCTGCTGGGGCAGCTTCCTTTGATGGCTGCTGGGAGTGGTTGGTCAAATACAAGATGCTGGAGTCAGGAAGCTTGTGTTCTAACCCTTGCTCTACCTCCAACTTTGCATGCAACTTCGTGTAGGTCATTTAGATTGTGAGGACTCACTTTCCTAATCGGTCAAAGGAGAAAGTTGACAGCTTTGGAGAATCCAGGAGATATAAGGGAGGCAAGGAATTCTAATGAAGAAGGCAAGAGAACCTAGAGAAATTTAGGTTTGTTCCATTTTTCTAAGCTTTGCCCATTCCTAAATATTTAAAAGTGTCTGATAAATGTCATTTACTAGCAACAAGAAAGGAAAGCAAATTATTGACCTCTTTCCCCTAAAATGTTTATATCCTACTGAGAAGACAAAATTGTATGACAATTAAATTTAGTAAGGGAAATTTTCTTTTAGGAGAGAAAAGATCACTTACTGTATAAACAAGAGAGACTTCTGATTTCTTCCTCTTGGTATACCACAAAGGTAGTCTGCATGTTTTGTCTTCTTAGAAAATTCAACAGGATTCTGATTCCTAAGGTTTATCCATTCACCTAACCATCCATCCAATAAATATATACATTCATCTAATCAAAATTAATTCAGCATATGTCTTGTTCCAGGAGCTTACATAGAAGCTGAGGAAACAACAAAGAACAAAACCTCATTCCTTTCTTAAAGCTCGCTGTCTCCTGGGGATACATGAAGGGCTGGGGATGTAGCTCAGGGGTAGAGCATTTGCCTAGTACTACAAGACCATGGGTTCTATTCACAGCCCTGCAAAATAAAAGAAATAAGAACATATTACAACTTTCATAAGTTCTACAAACAACCATGGTGTACATAGGATGTTGAGAAGCAACAGAGGATGGTTTCTGAAATGTCTCACATGGAAGAAGCACCTAAGCTAATGCCAAAGTGAGAAGAAGTTAACCAGGTCAGTGAAGGGAATCACAAATGGGCTCTATTCCCAATCTTCCAAACTGGAATGGAACTCTGGAACTCTGGAGCCTAGTAGGGAGTTCAAAGATTGATTTGTGATGGTTTTGGCTGACTAAATATGGTCTATTGGTGGGGGGGCTGGAGAAATGGGCTTAGTGGTTAAGGAACTTGCCTGTGAAGCTTAAGGACTCAGGTTCTAGTCTCTAGGTCCCATGTAAGCTAGAGGCATAAGGTGGCACATGCGTCTGGAGTTCATTTGCAGTGGCTAATGGCTGGTGTGCCCATTCTCTCTCTCTCTCTCTCTCTCTCTCTCTAATAAATAAATAAAAATAAAATCTTTAAAAAGTGGCCTATTGTCCTTGAAGTTGCAAAGCCAAATACCCCCCCCTTTCTATATTCCTAGTACTAAGAAAAATATTTGTTGATTTTTTTTTGCCCCAAATGTATTTATTGGGATCATTTCTCACTCATCTTGAACAGACTGCCATTAGTGCTGCTTCCTCCTGAATGAAAATCCTTCTGTAAGCCTTGCTTTTCCTCCTGTAGGCTGGCAGAGGACAGTGGAACAGCCAACACATGAAACTACCATTTGTGCATAGCTAAACACTGTGGTGACTTTATAGCATCCTGGGCATTTCACGTCCATGAAGTAGGAATTGGGGCTCTGCACCAGGTGCTTCTTCTTGTGTTTCCTCTTCTCTTCTGGAAAGGGGTGAAGGAGGTCCTTGGTGAGAAGCATGTTCTTGCAGGGAGGTTCTCACTGCCAGAAATGTTTGTTGATTTTTTTTAGATTAATGTTTATTTATTTTTTTTTACAAGGGGGAGAGAGAGAGAGGTAAAGAGAGAGGAAAAAAAATTCTCCAGGGTCTCCTTCCACTGCAAACAAACTCTGGATGCATGTGAATCTCTGTGCATCTCGTTTTATGTAGGTACTGGGAAATAAAATCTGGGCATTTAGGCTTTGCAAGCGAGTACCTTCAACTGCTGAGCCATCTCTCCAGCCCTTTGTTGAGTTTTTACAAATTTTAAAGATTTATTTATTTACTGTGTGTGTGTGTGTGTGTGTGTGTGTGTGTGTGTGTGTACATGTGCTACAGTGAGCATATGGAGGCCAGAGCACAACCTTGGAGTGTTGGTTTTCTTTCACCTTCATGTGAAACTGGGTCTTGTTATTTTGCCACTTGAAGAGGCAGACTAACTGGCCCTTGAACTTGAAGATTTCCCTGGCTCCACCCCTCTGTGCCAAAGGCACACTGATTTTACAGACATGCGCCACTTTGCATCCTGCTTTATATAGGTATTGAGGCTTGAATAGCCAACACTTTTAACAGGTGAGCCATCTCCCAGGCCAAACTGATTGATTTGTAAGTTTAAAGAGTAGCATGGGTCATTTAAGACAGTAGCATTGAATATCTGGTTCTTGGTAATTGAGTCAGTTGATGGAAACATTGATTTTGTGGGTTACATGAGCACCAATATCACTATTAAAAGTGAAACATGGTGGGCACCCATCTACACATGAGCACCAAGGAAGCCCCTTCGTGGAGATGGGCTCTCTGTTGTGGAGCCCACTGAATTCTCCTGGTATGGTAAGAGGCTGCTCACTGTCTTTAGCTCTAATCTCAGGCAGCAACTCTGGGTGACTGATCGCTCTCCGGGGAAGGAAGGCTGCTTAGAGCAGCAGTTCTCACTGTGTTCTTCAGACCAGCCCATCAGTACTGCCGGGGCACTTGTCAGCATTCTGTGGCACCACAGACCTGCTGGGTAAGGAACTTGTTTTAGCCTTTGAAGTTCCTTGGGTCCCACAGTCCTGCAGGAAGTGTCTTCAGAAGTACTCCTTGCCATGCTTTTCAGAGAGAGTACACAGTGTCATTTTCGGGTGAGATGGTAGGGAATTTTGTGTTCTGCATGCCTTCCAGAAGACTCCAGGTGCATGCTAACATGTTAGGTGCTACAGGAACGCAGAGAATAGACGTTGTTTCCCTTTACTGAGCAGGGTCCTCACACATATCTAAATGTAAACCATCATCTACTTTCTGCATTAGCCATTGTTCTGCAGGGGAACCAACAGAATACACACACACAGAGACACACACACAGACACACACACACACTTATAGAGAGGGTTTACTAGCTTGACTTACAGGATCAGGGGTCATATGCAGGCTGGAGAACTGCTTAATACAAGAAGCTGAATGCCTCAGAACAAAAGGAACTAATGATGAAGTTCCAGAAGGCCTGGAAGCCCCTGGACAGTTGCTAGTGCAAGTCTATGTTTAAAGACCGAGGAATTCAGAGTCCGACGTTCAGTGGGTGATGCAGCACCACCCCCCAAGGAGAGCTGAGCCTGAACACACATGAGAGCAGCCCCATTCTTTCTGTTTTTAAAAACCAATTTTTATTTGTGCACTTGTGTGTATGTGCACATGATCATGCATGTGCCTTGCACGTGTGCTTGTGTGCCAGGGTCTCTTCCTACCACAAATACCAGATGCCTGTGCCACTTTTTGGAAGTAAGTGCCTTTAGCCACTGAGCCTCAGCCCTCACTCCTTTTTGTTTTTGTTCCATCCAGTTCCACAGCCCATCGAATGGTACTGCCCCTTCAGGGAAGGTCTTTGCTACTCATTTCTCTGACCTTCATGGGGATTGTCTGTGGAAACATCCTCAAAGTCATACCCAGAAGTGTGCTTTAACAATTACACTTGAAAACCAAGTTTACCTGTATTTTTTCTCATTTTAAAAGAGATATTTTGAAATATATATATATATATATATATATATATATATATATATATATATATATATATTTGAGAGAAGGAAAGAGGCAGAACAAGTGAGTGAGAGTGAAAGTGTGTGTGTGTGTGTGTGAGAGAGAGAGAGAGAGAATTTGAGAGAGAGAGAGAAAATGGGTGTGCCAGAGCTTCCAGCCACTGCAAACAAACTCCAGACGCATGCGCTACCTTGTGCATCTGGCTTATGTGGGTTCTGGGGAATCGAACTGAGGTCCTTTGTCTTTGCAGGCAAGTGCTTTAACCACTAAGCCATCTCTGCAGCCCTTAAAAGAGATATTTTACAAAATATTTTTATTTATTTATTTGAGATGCAGAGAATGGGCACACCAGGACCTCTAACTATTGCAGACAAACTCCAGATGCATGCATCACTTTGTGCATCTGGCTTATGTGGGTACTGGGGAATCAAACCTGGGTCCTTAGGCTTTGCAGGTAAGCACCTTGACCGCTAAGCCATCTCTCCAGCCGTAAAGGAAATATTTAACTTGATTTCTGAATATTTCCTCTTTTTTTTTTTTTTTTTTTTTTTTTGGTTTTTCGAAGTAGGGTCTCACTCTAGCTAAGGCAGACCTGGAATTCACTATGTAGTCTCAGGGTGGCCTCAAACTTGCAGCGATCCTCCTACCTCTGCTTCCCGAGTGCTGGGATTAAAGGCATGCGCCACCACGCCCAGCTTTCCTCATTTTTTGATGTTCATTTTTATTTTGTGTTTCATTTGCTTGCATGTTATCTTACACCCTTTTTTGGATAGATAAATAGACACACTAACACAGATACCGGTGACAAGTACATGTGCTCAGCATTGCTGCCTGACCCTCATCACAGCTCTAAAATCAATTTCAAATATTTTACACTTGGTATTATTTATATTAGTATCGTTCCACTGGGACCAGGGCATCAAACGCAAATTATGCCAAATAGGTATTTGGAACTCAGCATTGGAGGTTGGGTGGTATTTCGAGAGTATATTTTTACTAGCTGGTCAGATTATTCTAATAGAATCTTTTATAAAATAATTTATAGGTAAAATATGGGTAGGGCCTTCTCATAAATATTACCAAATAGGGTGAGTAGAACAAATGAAAATTTTACAAAGTCATGCTAATCCACAGAGCTGATGTACTGAGAAACTCAAGTACAATGGCAGCTAGTCATAGCCCCTTCATCAGCTAATGAGGGCTACATGTTGAAAGACCTTTCCGTTTCCCAATACCCAGAGTGTAGTTGAAATAGGAAAGACTGCTTTCTTCCTTGGAATTATCCTGTTATTTCATATTAAATTAAACATATCCTGGGGGCTGGAGAGATGGCTTAGCAATTAAGGCACTCTCTCTCTCTCTCTGTCTCTCTCACACACACACTTTTACTCTCACTCACTCGTTCTGCCTCTTTCCTTCTCTCAAATATATATATACATATATATATACATATATATATGTATGTATATATATATACATATATATGTATGTATGTATATATATACATATATATGTATGTATGTATATATATATATACATGTATGTATGTATGTATATATATACGTATATATGTATGTATGTATATATATATATATATATATATATGTATTTTAAAATACCTCTTTTAAAATGAGAAAAAAAAAACAAATAAAAATCTGACCAGCTAGTAAAAATATACTCTCGAAATACCACCCAACCTCCAATGCTGAGTTCCAAATACCTATTTGGCATAATTTGCATTTGATGCCCTGGTCCCAGTGGAATGATACTAATATAAATAATACCAACTGTAAAATATTTGAAATTGGTTTTAGAGCTGTGATGAGGGTCAGGCAGCAATGCTGAGCACATGTACTTGTCACCGGTATCTGTGTTAGTGTGTCTATTTATCTATCCAAAAAAGGGTGTAAGATAACATGCAAGCAAAGCCAAAAGACCCAGGTTTGATTCCCCAGGACCCATGTAAGCCAGATGCACAAAGTGGCACATGTGTCTGGAGTTCGTTTGCAGCAGCTGGAGGCCCTGGTGTGTCTGTCCTGTCCCCCCTCCCCTTTCTCTCTGTCTCTATCTGCCTCTTTCCCCCTCTGTCTCTCTCAAATAAATAAATAAAAATTTAAAATTAAAGACTATATCATCCTCTGTCTCTCTCAAATAAATAAATAAAAATTTAAAAATTAAAGAAAATATCATCCTGGGTCTCTTTGTTCTCCTGTCATAATAAGAACACTAAAGTCCATTGAGCAGATGCAACAAAGCATGCAGAAGCTCTGGCTACAGAAAGAAAAACAGCAATTTTAAGGCTTCCCACAAGGTTGTGGGATTTACAGTTCCACTAGGTGGCACCAGCAATGCCCTCTTTAAAGTATAGAGGTAAGTAATCGGAGAAGTGTCAGAGCTACAGTTTTACCTGTTATATAGGGAAAAGTGACCTGGTCAAACTGCTGGCTGTGCAATTTCTGACTTGTTCTATTGACTTTCAACAAGGTTTGTCAGCTTTTATGAATTTAAGGATACTTGACTCCAGGTTCAGTAGTCCTTATGTGTCCCTGTCACTTATCCAAGAGTCAGCATGATGTGTCAGGCAAAGCCACCAAGACCTCTAGCATGTGCCCTGTGGAGTTGGGTCTTGTGAGTCATCACGGGCCTAGGTTTTACACACTCCCTGTGATCACAAAACACACAGAGTACATAATACATACACATAAGTATATACAAACCAGAATCACCACCCCCAAGGCAAACCAACCTAGGGCTCCTCCAGCAGCACAAGGAAAGAAAATTCTCATTACCAGGCATGATACATCTTGTTTTCCAAATAAAAAGTGAATAACTGCCCATTAGCTAGGGGTGATTAAACGTTTATAGGAAGAGGATGTTTAAGGTTTCCAAAGTTTCTTTCTCAAGTGGTTTAGATGTTCTCAAGTGGGGAGCTTTAGAACTGCCTGACATTCTGACACTGTGAGATGCTGACTTAGGATCACTAGTGTGGTTAGGTAGACCCCACTGCTTACAAGTTATTCACATTGAGCTATTGCAAACAATAATTTCTGGCAAAAAATCAAAGCTGAACTGAATTTATAGTCAAAACATGACCATTTTTAAAGTTTAACATGATGACTTTCTTGATATGAATTGTAAAAAGTATTCTCTAAAACTGGATTTTTTGAGAAAGAAAACTCATCTTTCATGTATGAATATGAGCAGATCAAATTCTATGGAATAAATGCTATTTTAACTATACACATACGTATTTAAAATATATTGCAACCTACTCTAGACTTAATCATTCAATGTTGTCACTACACACCAAATGGGCAAGGAACAATTATAGGTACTTAATATTTGGCAAATTCAGTGTGTGGGGGTGTGGATATGGTATGTGTATGCATATGTGTGAGTGCTTATGTAGAGGCCACAGGTAGATGCGTGGTGTCCTCCTAAATCACTTATCATCTTATTTTTCAAAAAAGTATATATTTGTAATCAGAAAGAGAGAGGGGGGATGGGCAGGCCATGGCCTCTTGTGTCTACAAACTCCAGATGCATGTACCATTTTGTGCATCTAGCTTTATGTGGGTACTAGAGAATCAAACCTGAGCCTGTAGGTTTTTCAAGCAAGTGTCTTCAACTGTTGAGCCACTCCCCACTCCCCTCATAATTTCTGAAACAGTGTCTGTCACTGATTTGGTCAAATTAGTTATCTAGTAAGTTCTTTGTATCCTCCTGTGTCCCCCTCACTAGTGATGGAATTACAGGTGCACTCCACCATGCCCAACTTTTGTGTGGATGTTGGATATCCACATTCAGGTCTTCATGCTTGTGTGGCAATACTTTGTTGGGCCTTCTTCGTAGCCCCACTCAATGAATTCTTAGTCTCTTGAGCTTTGTGATGGAATTGGATGCATGTGATTTAAACAAACATATTACTTCTATGTTCTTGTATCTCCATAGCTTTATGCTTAATCAAATAACATTGATAAAGCATCTCTTGGTACCAAATCATTTAAGATTAGCAACCAAAAGAACTTTCAGGTTTATTTGTTTTTCAATGGGAACATGTACCAGTAGCTTTCTCCTTTAGTAGACAGGCATTCAAGGTAGCACAGGCTGTGCATGGTGGCACACACCTTTAATCTCAGCACTCAGTAAGCAGAGGTAAAAGGATCACTGAGGCCAGCCTTAGACTACATAGTGAATTCTAGGTCAGTGTTGGCTAGAGTGAGACCCTACCTCAAAAAATAAATAAAATAAAATAAAATAAAATAAAATGAAATAAAATAAAATAAAATAAAAGGTCAGCACAGCACACATCAACAGCAAAGCCTTTGCGTGACCCATTCAATGTTATCCGAAGAGAAGTTGTTTCCTTAGTGAGAAGCCGGGCTTCTCAGAGATTTGCACTTCAGCCAGACTAAGTCTCAGTTCAGTGTGTGTTCTTTTCCTTGTGACTTTGCTTCTAAAACAAATGAAGAAACACGTATGATCTAGGCTGTAAGCCGGCACTGGCTCAGCTTCTGGCAAACTCCTGCTTGATGGTTTTGAGCTGAGGACTGAGATAGCACCCCAGCTACAACACTGTCAAGCCACCTTTCTGAATCCTCTTCTCAGCCTTTGTCCCTTAAATAACATCTCTCCCCAAACATTTGTATTTCCTAGGAAGCATTTAGATCACTTTGTGGTTAGAATAACAGAAGGATAAGTAGAGTCAAGAGAGCAGGGTAGTGAGGAAGTGAAACAGTGGTTAACAGTTAGCAACAGTGGTATGGAAATAGAGTATTTAGCAACAAAAATCACCGGAAATTATATAGGGTTAACTAGAAGATGACTGAAGAACCAAGAGGTGCTTTATAGAGTTTCATTGTGTAGTCTGCTTGGTATTACATTTAAGCTTAAAATATTTTCTTAAACATTTCAGAGTGGGCAGACTTAGGGGCTAGGAGAATGTGACAATATTATAGCTGGTGTAACTGTATCAAATAAAAAATGGAGAGATCACTTTGCTGTTAAGGCACTTGCCTGTGAAGCTTAAGGACCCATGTTCGACTCCCGAGATGCCACGTAAGCTAGACATATGTGAAGGTCGCACATGCACACAAGGTGGCACATGCACCTGGAGTTTGATTACAGTTGCTGGAGGCACTGGCATGCCAAATCTCTCTCTCTCTCAATCTTGCTCTCTCTCATAAAAAATGCTGGTCTGTTGGGCTTGCCTAAAAAAAATAGAGGAGCAGATTATATCATCTGATTTCATTCCCTCTTTTTAAAATTTTTTTTGTTCATTTTTTATTTATTTATTTGAGAGTGACAGAGAGAGAGAGAGAGAGAGAGAGGCAGATAGAGAGAGAGAGAGAGAGAGAATGGGCATGCCAGGGCTTCCAGCCACTGCAAACGAACTCCAGATGCATGTGCCCCCTTGTGCATCTGGCTAACGTGGGTCCTGGGGAATCAAGCCTTGAACCGGGGTCCTTAGGCTTCACAGGCAAGCGCTTAACCGCTAAGCAATCTCTCCAGCCCTCATTCCCTCTTTTTAAAGATAAGAAACTGAAGCCAGAGCAAGGTATAATGGTACATGCCTGTAATTCTGGCTCTTGGTAGGTGGATTCAGAGGGATTGCTGCAGTCAGCTTTGTGTTGTTGACTGAAAACACCCAACCAGAGTAGCTTATAGGAGGAAAGGGTTTATTTTGGCTTACAGACTTGAGGGGAAGCTCCATGATGGCAGGGGAAAATGATGGTATGAGCAGAGAATTGACATACCCTCCTGACTAATGTCAGGTGGACAATAGCAAAAGTAAAGTGTGCCAAGTACTGGCAAGGGGAAGGTGGCTATTAGGCCCATAAGCCCATCCCCAACAATCCACTGCCTCTAGGAGGCTCCAGTTCCCAAATTGCCACCAGCTGAGGACCGTGGTCAGAACACATAAGTTTATAGGGGACACCTGAATTAAACCACAACAGGGATCAAGAGGTCAAAGCCAGTTACTGCTATGTACACAGTTTGCGACCAGCCTGGATTATATAATACACTTTCTAAAACACACACACACACACACACACAGAGAGAGAGAGAGAGAGAGAGAGAGAGAATAAAAATAAAAGAAGAAAAACTAAAGCCAAGAGAGAAGAACTGGTCTCTAAAGATATTCAATAGTGTTGAAAACTGTACCAGAAATATTAACTCATTTTTCTCACTTTAGATTATTAATTCCCGTACAATTTTCTATAAGACAGAAAACACTTGAGTATCCATTATTTATTAGGGGTCATGAAACACATTATCTCTTCATATATACAGTACCATCTATAACCCAAGGTCAAGAGACTCAGGGTGAAGAGAATTGAGACAGTGAGTCTGTTATCTGGGATAAAGTCAGTTCTTACCAGGCCCTTAGTCCATAGCTTGTCCACACCACAGAGCTCTCTGGACCCTGAGGAGGGGTTGACTGAGATCCAGCCCAAACATCTGGGGCTCGGTAAAAAATTTTCTTTGCCAGGACAACTTGGATTCTGCATTTAGTTTAAAAATGTTTTTAAAAATTATTTATGAGGGAAGAGAGGGGGAGAGAGAGGTGGGTGTGGGGTGGGAAGAATATAGGTGCACCAGGGCTGCTTGCTGCTATAAATGAACTCCAAATTCACAACATACATGCCACTTTGTACATCTGGCTTTACATTGGCAGAATTGAACCCAAGCGGCAGGCTTTGCAAATAAGTGCCTTTAACTGCTGAGCCATTTCTCGGGTGCTGTACTTAGTTTGAATATCTTGGCTTCAGTGTCTGTGCCTGCGTTCCCACTTCTGCTACAGCATAACATACTAGACACCTCTTTTACCCTCTATCCAAAGGCCCTGATTTTTAATACTCTGTGCCCTGTGGCGACTCATGTTCTGGTCATATCCCAGTACTGAGGCCGGGTCCTTCTATCAATGAGAAATAGGCTCTGCCCTTTGATCTTCAGGAAACACAAATATTAAGACATACCTATATCTACCTCAACTTAAACTCTGCACATTCCAAACATCCTCTACTTTCCTCTCTTTTCTTGCTGTCAGCCATTAAGTTCCTTTTTTTATTTCAAGGGAACAAAAATACTTGTCACTTACACTTCCTTTCCCCACACATCTCACTTGCACCAACAGACCACTCCATAGACTGTGGACATTGTTATCATGAAAGCCAGTCATGTCTAGAGAGATACCTCTATCAATAAAGTACTTCTCTTCCAAGGATGAGGAGCCTAGTTCAATTTCTAGAAACCAACATTAAAAAATAAGACAAAATAAAATAAAACAAAACAGAAGCCAGAAGCTGTTTTGCCAGGCTTGGGAGATGGCTCAGTAGTTAAAGGTGCTTACTTGCAAAGCCTGCTGGCCCAGATTCAATCCCCCAGTACTCATGTAAAGACAGTTGTACAAAGTAGCACATGTGTCTGGAGTTTTTTTTTTTTTTTCACAGCATCAAGAGGCCCTGATACACCTATTCTCTTTCCTCCTTGAAAATGAATAAATGAAATTTTAAAATGAACAAACAGAAAGAAGCTGGCTGTGATGGCATGTGCTTGTTTTCCCGGTGCTGGAGATGTAGAGACAGGTCGCTCCCCAGTCTATGAGCTACATGGTGATCTCCAGGCCAGTGAAATACCTTGTCTCAAAAAAGAAGAAAAGAAAAGAAAACAGGTGGACATCAACTAGGGAACAACACCCATTCATGACTGTCTTTTGGCCTCCACATGCAACTTCACACATGTACATGCACGCTTGAACACACACATTTACATAGCAGTCACAACCTTTGTCTTTCTGGCTCTCACTGTTGTTTCCTTTAACTATGCATGTTCTCTGGCCTCCTCAAGAGGCCTGTCCCTATCCAGACTTGTTCATTCAAGCCTTTCTGATTTTGTTCTGTGCTATAAGAGAATTCAGGTACCTGGACATAAACATACCAGGAGATAGGTCCAGCCATACTCAGTGTGGCCATCACTGTTATGCATATACTTAAGGAGCCTTATCAATAGAAACATGATAGGCTCTAGGAATATCATCTTAAGTTTTATAGCAGTCACATTAAAAAAAAAGAAAAGAAAAGAGCAAGGCCAGGCATGGTGGCACAGGATATAACACTAGCATTTGGGAGGTGGAGGCAGAAAGATGAGGAATTAATAATTAGTAGCTAGCATTTAAGTTCATCACATCCATTAATTTACTGTTACATTAGTTTCACTTTTGTCCTTAAGTAGCAAATGAAGAAGTAAATGTAAAGAGGTTAGATTTGTCCTAGGTCACACACTAGTGTGTGGAAGAACTGCGATTTGAATCTAACCAGTCTTTCTCTAACACTGTGTGCTAAACTAAAGCAACGTGTGTAACATTCCTTAGCAGAGGCCTTGGCACATAGCAAGTGTTGAGCAAATAGTAGTTATTCCTTCCATAGTCCTGAAGATGGTGTCAAGTGTGGGTCATGGGTGACAGTGATATGGGGTGATAGATCTACCTAAATCAGATACAAAGCATCCTCTCAACATTGCTGAAGTCATTATTTCAAGTTTACATGTGATCCTTAAGCACTTCCTCTGTTTGTATAATCTACAATCACTTCTTTACAGCTTAGTCAAATCATTGTATACCTTCTTTGGGTTCTTTTGAGGATATGAAATTCTATTAAAAATTCCCTAGAACAAGGATAAAAACATGAATCAGCTGCACTTTTGTTTTGCCTCCCTTGTTTTTGTTCTTCCTATATGGGTGGTGGTATCCAATAGCCTTTGTGAATAATCTCTAGGTAACTATGGAACTACCTATACTAATAATGTATATTGACATTGGACATGGAAGGTTAGTAAATAGGAAAGATTGGACAATAAGGGAGAGATTATTGTGTATCATTATCATATTTGTCCATGAAATATAGTTTAAGGTTAGCTTGGGGAGTTTTACTAGACATCTTATTTAGAATAATTTCAAAAATTATACTTCTTGAGCATATACAAAACTAAGGAGAGAGACAACAGGTTCTAAGTGGTAAAGAATATTAACCAACAATTAGGAGTTTCTCTCAAGGAAAGGTAAGGAGGATGTCGAGTTATAGAGGCACTGTCTGGGACATGGCAAGATGTGAGGCAGGAACCTGCTGGATGCTCACAGAGGCATGGTCTAGCTTGTTGTGGAAATGATTTCTTCCTGGGCTTGTACAACCTGACCATGCACATGATCTAGTTGGCAGAAGCTCAAGATGGTCATTTTTTCTCCAATCACATGCCTGACTTTATTTCATCAAGTCAGAGGATTTATGCAATATGAAAAATGCCAAATCCTCTAGGCTTCTCCCATTGTTTTAAAACCACAGGGAGTGGGCATTCATAGTCATTTCATAGGCAGGTTCTGGACATGGCCACACCCTTTGATGACAGCATCATGGGTGTGTCTCATGTTACCTGGAATGGAGGCTAACGTCTCTGTAAGTGACAGTTCATGCTATCAGCTACCAATCCCTCACCTTGGGAAAGGAAGAAGATAATTTTAAGGTGCTCCCTTTGGTAGTACAATCATTGGTGATGATTACTTCCCTAATGAAGAAGAATTAAGACTTTGAACCCCAGGGGGAAAACACACCCTGCGGAGCATAGTTTTATAGCAGCTGAAAGCCTGTTACTGAGCATGAAATCACATCATCAGAGCTGACTCAAGCTTGAGAAAAGGTTTAGTATATGCCCTTGAGACTCACAGTGAGGGCTTCCAGGAGGATGGCATGCTGCCATGGGTTAGCTGGTCATTCACTTTCTTAGACTAAAATCGAATTCTATCTGGGTTTTCATCAACAGCTTCCATATGCTTAATGAGGTGGTTGTTGGTTGGAGAAGAATCAGGATTCAATTTAGGTTTAAAACTGGATCAAACTACCCAAGTGAGAAATTAAAGTAAAAAATTCCACGTCATCTTTGGTCAATTATGTTCATTGAACTGCGGGTTAGAATTACAAGATATCAGATTAGATCTAGATAATTTCTAGGTCTAGATAATTTCACAGATCAGTATTAAATACCTTCCCATGGTAGAGACAATATAGTCCCTGACTACTAGAACATAATTAATGGCAGAAGGTAGAGTGGCTGGAGGAGTAACAGGTACCTGAATGGATTATACCCTTCTTATTTCTCTCAGTGGTCTATACTCATTTGGCTTCTGTGGCACTAAAGACTTTCAAATTTTACTAAAAGTTTTTAGCAAATGACAGTGACTTAACGTGCGCTTCCAGGGTGGTAGTCCCATTGGTGGTGGACCTTGGAGCTCTGGCTGTGGTGAAGTGGTGACTTTATTCACCATTCACAGGTCAGGCCCAGCTACATGACCTGAAAGTCACTGTGCTTCAGCACTAGTTGTGCTGACCACAACTCTTCCCAAATTTGGGTCCTACTTTGAGTCAAAAACAGTCTTGCATTCGAGATGCCATTCACAGGTCCAGAGGACATTTGGCCAGAAGGAGCTATAAATTACAAAGATTAAGGAGAAAAGGAAGGGGAAAATGAGAAAAGTAGGAGCCTCAAACCAGAGTAAGAGAAAAGAAAGATATGTCCTTTGGTATAGATTGCTATGCCAAAAAGGGACATGGGAAACACATATGTCCAATGTAGTATAGAGCTGACATACTTAGACATCTGGTATGTGTGTTGTGTTGTGTTGTGTTGTGTTGTGTTGTGTTGTGTTGTGTGTGTGTGTGTGTGTGTGTGTGTCCTCAGTGATGGTACACTACACTTGATGGGCCCCAAAGCTAAGTGACAGGAAGATCCAGAGTCCTAGAGCAGAGGTGGACTCAAAGCCACTGCAGACCACAAAATACACACTGAAATTCCTTCTTTAGTATTTTTTGGTTGCTTTGGCTACAGCGACCACATGGTACAGTGATTTTTAAAAGCATTAACAAGGTTTGAATCTGAGCTCTGGCATGTTGAAGTCAGCCCACTGCCATGCTCTGTATTTCACACAGCTTTGCATGAAAATGAGGCTAGGAATTGCACTGCCTACTTCAAATAGCATCTTTGACACTTGTGGATGACCAAGTGAGGCTTCAAATGATATTGTTAAATGTTTATAGATCCACTCTTTCCTTCATTCTTCCCTACAAACATCCTGCAGTCTAAGATCTCTAAGGGCTTAGCCTTGTGCAGAGGAGTGGGAGATTGGCTGTCATCACTGCAGTGGTTGTTTAAATCATTTTACCCCAGGAATAATCCAGTATGAGCTACTGATGGGAAAGAACAGAGGCACAGTATCTTCACCAATTTAATTTAGATGTACTTATTTTATCCCTACTTATTATGTAGGAAATCCTTCTAATTTTTGAGGATGACAAACATGCTATCCTTTCCCTAAGTTTTGAGTTAGTCCTTTAAATTCTATTTCTTTAAATCCTATTGACTTTTGACCAGGGATCTTATGGCTATGGTCCCAGTAAATTTAGGAAAAGAGTTCAGTCATTATATGGTAGCTAAGCCAGTACCAACCTGGCAGAGAAAACATAGCCTGAGAACAGGCTGAATCTTATATTTCATTTGTGGTTTTCAAAATGACTAATTTATTGGAAAAGAAAAATCAGCTATATTATAAATACACTACAGAAAAGAACTTTAAAATGGACACATGCTTAATTAATCCCCCAGACATTATTGCCCCACTCATTCAGACTTTCTTGTTATGTGGTATTCTGTGTAATTTAGTCACTATTCTGGAAGGTCCATTTGGCCTTCAAGCTCTGGTCTCGGGAAATATAATCCAGAAGAAGACGACAAGGAAGTGTATACCCCAAGACTAGTGTCACCTCTATTTCAGTGAGTAAATATTTATTAGTGTTTCTTAATTCTTCCTAAGCCTAGTTGAGTGAGGGAGGGAGGTAGGGAGTCCTCCAGCCTGTTGGTTGTTAGTTGTTGGTTTCAGTGATGGGAAAAGGCCAACCCAACCTTCTTTATGCAGCTGAAATGCCAGGACTCCAGGAATAGATTTCTCCTTCTCCTAGACTTGCCACATATCTTCAACTTGCTTCCAGCATTTGTTTTCCACTAAATTATGGAACCCTCTGTGGATCATGTCCTGTACCTGATGCAATGCATTGTACACAGAACAAATAAATATTAGACACACTGAATTGAAGTCCAACTCAGATATCAAACAGTGGTATTCCACATCCCACACAATCTCCACAGCACAGTGAAGGTACTGGTGCTTTCAGTGAATCAATGCTGCAACAGAGATGGTTTCCTGAGTAGTTTCATCATGGCCACATTGACTTTGAGCTCCTGGTGTCATGAGTGGGGTACACTTGGTTCTGATACTCACACCCTGTTCTTGGCTCTGCTCTCCCTGTCTCTTGCATAAGGAAATGATTTGAAGGTTGCGGTATGACTTCCTTTCCTCTCTTAGCATCAGTGATTTCTTTCTTATCTCCCATAGACAGTGCTGTTGCAACACCTCTATGTACCCACTGTATAATTTATGAACCACACTGAGTTCACCTGTGACCCATAATTTACTGCTCAAATCCTTATTTGGCTCTACACTAAAGCCCTATAATACTCAGGACTATGCTTTCAAAGCCTGATCAACTCTGGAGACTGCTTTCAAAGCCCTATCACCCTCTGGGGACTGTGTTTTCAAAGCCCTATCACTCTCTGGGGACTGTGCTTTCAAAGCCCTATCACTCTCTGGGGACTATGCTTTCAAAGCCCTATCACACTCTGGGGACTGTGCTTTCAAAGCCCTATCACTCTCTGGGGACTATGCTTTCAAAGCCCTATCACACTCTGGGGACTGTGCTTTCAAAGCTCTTCTGATCAGCTGTGTTCTACTGGCTGCCAAATCTAAGAATTTTTATTCTTCATGTCTGTGCCTTTTGTTTCTCTTCATCACAGGAGGAACTATTTAGTAGCAATAAAATCCTTTGGCATTGTTGACACTTTCTCTTGTTTTAAAGATCATAGTGATGCAAGATTTTGGGTTAACAAAGAATTGGAAACATGGGCCATGAGAAGGGTAAATTATGAATTATGAGGTTTATTTTAGGGAGAATTAGGATCTAGGGAGGTTAGCTAAAATACCTGAACTAGAAGGGAATTCTTTCCCCTTGCCTGGCTAGAAAAAACAAAGGGGAATGAAGAATATCTCCTTCACAGAGAGATTTCTGGGGGAAAGCTTCCAGGAAGGCACATGTACCGGTGGAAAGCAAAGCGTGACAGCCCTTCTCCTTCACATTCACACAGGGGCTCAGACAAGAGCAAGAAGTGGATGGTGGAGCACTCGCAGATTAAAGACAGGCCATACATGTAGGAAAACAGGGCAGCATCAAGCAACAAGGCAGGAAAGCACCCAGGCAATCAGAAATCCTTCCTCTTCCCAGCTAGGCTGGGACAGACAGAGGAATGGTGACCAAAACAAGGACAGGGAGAGGCAAGCATCAGGAAAACGAAAAGGGATCAAGGGGTTTACACAGACCTGCCAGGTCCATTTATGGATTAAACATCCCATTAGGATAAGCCATGGTCAGGCTCAGGTGTGTAAGGGAGAGACCTGATCCTGACTGGTTAGTGACCCAAGATAGGTGTGCCAGGCTCAAGAAAACCTGAAGAAGCCAGGTGTGGTGGCATAAACCTTTAGTCCCAGCATTCAAGAGGCAGAGATAGAAGGATCACAGTGAGTCTGAGGCTGGCCTGAGACCACATGGTGAATTCTGGCTCAGCCTGGACTAGAGCAAGATCCTACCTCAAAAGACAAACAAAAAATAATTGAAGAAAAAGCAAGAAGCACTGTTGCTGAGGAACTGCTCGCAGCCGTCTTGGAGGAGACTGAATCAGACTCAGGTTCTAGTCCTGCCAGGGCAGTCAAGGTGGCATCCATGCTCTACTTGTACCTTTAGCCCTGGAGGACTGCCTATAAAAAAGCTATCTTTCTCGTGTTCCTCCTTCAATAGATCCATTACTTTGGTAAGGTCACACTTAACCAGTATTTCTCTGTTATGATTACTCTACCTCGTGAATTGTATCAATACTTCTCTTGTCAGGCCTTCTTTCTTTTTCCTTCCCATTCTTGCTTTGGCTGACTGATGCACTTCCCAAGTCTCAAAGGACTCTTCCTTCAATATACACTCCTTCAAAAATCTGAGTCTCTGGTCTGGTTTGATCAGAATTAACAGTGGCTATCAGTCCTCCATATGCAAGTCTTGGTGGCTGTATCAGACAGCTTCAGGTTCACTGAGATGAACTTCCAGACCAGACACAGTTATGGAGGTAGGGATATTTATTGGAGCTCACAGATCAGGGGAAGTTCCATAAATGGCAGAAGAAACTGGCCTGCCTTCACAGGACCAAGCAGAGAGAGAGCAGTACAAGCCTAAAGGTCAAAAGCCAGAGCACACTTCAGGAACTCCAGCTAGGCACACTTTGCATATCTTTAGATTGAAATCTGAAACCCACCACCACACCTTAATATCTACACAATGGAACTGACTCCAGCCAGGTGGCTTCAGAGGTAAACTACAAACAAACAACTGAATATATTGGGGGCCATCTATTCTATTCAAACCACCACAGTGGCACATCAAATTCTAAAGCAAAGTGTTGTGTGATGGTCTCCATTAGCTTTTATTGCCATTCAAGTTGTCATTTATATACTGTTTCTCAGTCCTATTCATTGCTAGAACCTTTCTGTTCTTCAAACAAATTGAATTTACTCTGGTCTTACATCTTTGAAATTGTATCCCCACCCCAGGTACCCACTTCTGGTTCCCCACACAGGCACTCCCCACATCATTCCATATGCCCCAATTCAGAACACCTCCTTGGTGCATCTCAGTCTCTGAATGTAGTTTGTTTGTTTGTTTGTTTGTTTGTTTGTTTGTTTGTTTCTTTCTTTCTTTCTTTCTTTCTTTCTTTCTTTCTTTTTCTTCCTCCTCTCTTTCTTTTGGTTTTTCAAGGTAGGGTCTCATCCTATCCCAGGCTGACCTGGAATTCTCTCTGTAGTCTCAGGGTGGCCTCGAACTCATGATGATCCTCCTACCTCTGCCTTCCAAGTGCTGGGATTAAAGGTATATGCCACCACACCCAGCTCATGCTTTGTCCTTTTAATGCAGTTCAGTACCCCAGCCCAAATAATCATGCCATCCATAGTTAAGAGGGGTTTTTCCAACTCAGTTAACCTAATCTACAAAAGGACATTGAAGGCAATGTCATGCTATAGATTTGACTCTTAGATGATTCTAGATTCCATCAAGTTTACTATCAGCATTAACCATTACAGTTATATAGCACAAACAGCAGGTTGAAACATGAGACCAACAAATTTAAAATCATTAGTTTACAACAGGCACTGTGGCCTAGGTCTATAATCCCAGCACTCAGGAGGATTGAGGGCAGTCTGCTCTACATTTCAAGCTCCAGGCCAGTCACAGATGTATAGCAAGACCCTACTCAACCAAAAAAAAAAAAGAAAAGAAAAGAAAAACCAAGTTCCCCATGAGGTGGAAGGTGCGCTGAGGCTTCTTTTCCAGCAGGTTGAAGTCTATGAGGTGCTCTACCACCCTGACCCTGCCAACTGGTTGGAGAACATTTGGAGTATACTTCACTTTCTCAATTCTCATGTTCTTACAGTGTGACTCTCCCCTGCCACAGAGAAACATATCAGCCATGCTCTTCAAATCACTACTGGGCATAGTCACAGTGAGGGCAAGTTTGCTTCAAGTAGACATCAAGGAACTGAGTCACTCATGTTCTTAGAATACAGGCCCTAGGAGCAAATAATAGCCTGGGCAAACTGAGCTGAAACCAGCAGATCCAGACACTGTTAGGGAGTTGGGTGAACTGTGCTGACTTTCACAGCAAAGAAGTGTGGCCATTACCCCTTCCTGGGTCCCACTGAAGAGGCCTGAGTAGAGGGTGGACAGTGGGTCAGGAGCACTCCATTTGGAAGATATGACACTAGAAGTCAGTGATGTCCTCCACACGATGATTGACCAACACAAGTCCTGACCAAGCTTCCATTAGACTTTGGGCTGTTCTTTGAACAATAGGGACATGAAATCTTTATCCCTTTCTTCTCTCTCTCTCCCTCTCCCATTTCCTTTACTCTTCTCTTCCTCTATTTTCTTTTTGTCTTTCTTTATTTATTTTTTCTTTTATATACAGCATCTCACTGTGTATTCTACACTGGCTGTAAACTTGTAATCCTCCTGCTTCAGTCTCCTGAGTGCAAATATTATTTCTTTTCATTGTCTGCAGCACTGTTTAGCAGCTTTGGTTGGTAATCAAGTGCTCTGACAGAAATCTGTCTCCTTTTGGGAAAACTTTCAGATCTGTCTGATCAACAGTTTATTGTGGATGTTAACCACATCCTGGAACTGGAAGTTATAGGCCAGCACCAAGGGAAAAGGATGAAGAACAAGATAGGTAATATAAAAGAAAAATAAGAGAGAGAGAGAGAGAGAGAGAGAGAGAGAGAGAGAGAGAGAAACAGGAGAAGATTAAGATTAGTCTTCAGCATACCCTCTCCAGGGCCCTTTGATTCAGGTGTTCCCTCTAAGGACCTGATGAAGGTTCAACCATTTAGTCTGTATTTCAGGATATAGTATTTTGTGGTACCAGTTCCATTTGGGTCCAATTTTGTGTCCCCCCCAACCCTTACCCTCCCTTATCACCCCCCCATTGTCCAGTCCTCGAGAGGCCTATTCGGTATGTCAGCATCTTGGGCAGATTCAGGTTAGGAGCCAGAGATGAGTGAGACCATGTGAAAATTGTCTTTCTGTGATTGGGTGAGTTCACTTAGAATGATCTGTTCCAAGTTTGACTATTTTTCTTCAAATTTCATTGTGTCATTTTTCCTTACTGCTGTGTAGAATTCCATCATGTAGATATACCACATCTTGGTTATCCATTCATCTAATGATGGACATATGGGTTGATTCCAGTGCTTAGCTATTATGCTGTAACCTCTAAGCTATTTCCCCAGTCCCCAGTTCTTAGCTATTATGAATTGAGCAGCTATAAACATGGTTGAGCAAATCTCTCTGAACTGAAGCATGGAGCTTTTAGGGTAGGTGCCCAGTAAGGGAATAACTTGTTCTGTTGGTAACTCTATAGTCAACCTTTTTAGAAGCCTCTATATTGCTTTCCATAGTGGTTGTACCATCTTACATTCCCACTAACAGTGAATGAGGGTTCCTATTTCTCCACATTCTCACTAGAATTTGTTTTATATGATTTTTAAATGTCTGCTATCCTTACTGGGGTAAGGTGGACTGTCATAGATGTTTTCATTTACATTTCCCTGATTATTAGTGATGTTGAACATTTTCTTAAGTGTGTGTTTACCATTTGTATTTCTTCCTCTGAGAACTCCCTGTTCAGTTCTCTGCCCCATTTTGTGGGTGGGTTGTTTGACTTCTTACTGTTTTTGGTTTTTGAGTTCTTGGTAGTTTCAAGAAATTAGGCCTCCATCAGTTGTTTAGCCAGCAAAATTTTCTCCCATTCTGTGGGAAATCTACTGGCTCTGGTTATTGTATATATTCTGTGAAAATCTTTTCAGCTTCATGAGATCCCAATGGTTGAGTGATCGTTTAATTTCCTGAGCTACTGGGGTTTTTGTTCAGGAAGTCTTTTCCCACTCCTGTATCATGAAAAGTTCCTCATATTTTTTTCTTCTAGTAGTAACAGAGTTGTTGGTCTTATGTTGAGGTCTTTGATCCATTTGGACTTGATTTTTCTTCATGGTGAGATGTGTGGATCTAGTTTTATTTTCCTGAATATGGTTGTCCAGTTTGCCCAGCACCATTTGTTGAAGATTCTATCTTTTTTCCAGTCTACATTGTTAAGGCCTTTGTTGAATATCAAGTAGCTGTAGTTACTTGACCCAAAGTCCAGGTCCTCTATACTGTTCCGTTGGTCTATAATCCTGTTTTTATGCCAGTACCATGATGTTTTCATTACTATGGCTTTGTAACATAGCTTTAGATCCTGTATGGTGATGTTACAGTCAGGTTTGCATTGCTGGTAGAAATCACCCAACCAAGAGCAACTTGTGGGAAAAAGAGGTTTATTTTGTCTTCCAGGCTTGAGGGGGAAGCTCCACGATGGCAGAGGAAAATGATGGCATGAGCAGAGGGTGGACATCGCCCCCTGGTCAACAGAAGGTGGACAATAGCAACAGGAGAGTGTGCCAAATGCTGGCATGGGGAAACTGGCTATAACACCAATAAGCCTGCCCCAAGAATACACTCCCTTCAGGAGATGTTAATTCCCAAATCTCCATCAGCTGGGAAGCTAGCATTCAGAACACCTAAGTTTATGTGGGACACCTGAATCAAACCACCACAAGTGAAGCCTCCAGAGGTGTTTCTTTTGCTGAGTATGTGCTTGGATATCCTAGGCCTTTTGCCATTCCATATGAATTTTGAGATCATTTTTTTCTATCTCTGTGAAGAAAAATGTTGTGATTTTTATTGGTATTGCATTAAATCTGTATATTGCTTTTGGTAGAATTGCCATTTCCACAATATTAATTCTACCTATCTAGGAGCATGGGAGGTCTTTCCATTTTCTCAAGTCCTCCTCAATTTCTTCCTTGAGTGTTTTTATGTTTTCATTGTATAGGTCTTTCACATCCTTGGTTAACGTTATTCCAAGGTATTTTGTTGTTGTTCTTGCTATTGAAAAAGGGACAATGTCACTAATTTCTTTCTCTGTATCATTGTCTTTTGCATATAGAAAAGCTACTGATATTTGTGCATTGATTTTACATCCTGCTACTTTGCTGAAGGAGTTAATCACCTTTAAGTGTTTTGAGATGGAGGTTCTCAGGTCACTTATGTATAGAATCATGTCATCTGTGAATAGGGCTAACTTAACTTCTTCCTTTCCAATTTGTATCCCTTTTATTTCTTTCTTCTGTCTTATTGTTTGAGCTAGGACTTCCAGTACTACATTGAAGAGCAGAGGTGAGAGTAGACACCCCTGTCTTGTTCCTGATCTCAATGAGATTTTTCTTCATTCTCTCCCCATTAAGTATTATTTGGGCTTTAGGAGCTTTATATATAGCCTTTATTATGTTGAGCTACAAACCATCCATGCCTATTCTCTCCAATGTTTTTTTTTGTGATTATTTATTTATTTATATCAGAGAGGGAAGGAGGGAAAGAGGGAGGGAGGGAGAGAAAGAGAGAGAGACAGAGAGAGAGAGAGAGAGAGAGAGAGAATGGCACGCCAGGGCTTCTAGGCCACTGCAACTCCAGATATATGTGCCCTTTTGTGCATCTGGCTTACAAGAGTCCTGGGGAATTGAACCAAGGTCCTTTGGCTTTGCAGGTAAGTGCCTTAACTGCTAATCCATCTCTCCAGGCCCCTCTACAATGTTTCAATCATAAAGTGATGTTGTATTTTGTCAAAGTCCTTTTCTGCATCTATCAAAATAATCATGTGGTTTTTGTGCTTAAGCTTATTTATGTGGTGTATTATATTGACAGGTTTCTGTATGTTGAACCAACCCTGAGTTCCTGGGATAAAGCCTACTTGATCAATATGGATAATGCTTTTGATGTGTTGTTGAATTAAGTTTGTGAGGATTTTGTTCAGGATCTTTATGTCTAAGCTCATTGTGGAAATAGGCCTATAGTTTTCTTTTCTTGTGGCATCTCTGCCTGGTTTTGGTATTAGGGTGATACTAGGTTCATAAAAGGAGTTGGAGAGCTTTCCTTGTTCTCAGAGTATGTGGAATACTTTGAGAAAAATTGGTTTCAGTTCTTCTGTGAAGGTTTGATAGAATTCAACTGAAAAGCCATTTGGTCCTGGACTCTTCTTTTTGAAGAGGTTTTTGTTTACTTTTTCAATCTCAATGGGTGTGATAGGTTTGTTTAGGAGATTAATCTGCTCTGAGTTTAGCTTTGGTAGGTGGTATGTGTCCAGGAATTCATCCATTTCTCCCATATTATCCAGTTTTGTGGAGTAGAGGTTTTTGAAATAAATCCTGATGGTTCTCCCAGTTTCACTTATGTCTGTTGTGTTTGTTTCATTTTCATTACTAATTTTGTTAATTTGAAGTGTCTCTTTTTTTCACTTGATCACATTGGCAATGGGTTTATCAATTTTGTTTATTGTTTCAAAGAACCAGCTCTTTGTTTCATCAATTTTCTTAATTGTTTTCTTAGTTTCCAATTCATTAATTTCTGCTCTGATCTTAATTATTTCTTTCCATCTGGAGCTTTTTGGGTTGGGTTATCCTTGTTTTTCCAGTGCCGTTAGGTGGGTGGTTAGGCTATTGATTTGGGATCTCTCTGTCTTTGTTATGAAGGCGTTTAGTGCTATGAATTTTCCCCTAAGGACTGCCTTCATTGTGTCCCTAATGTTTTGGTACTATGTGTTCTCATTGTCATTCAATTCTAGAAATTCTGCAATTTCATTTTTTATTTTGTCTACTACCCATTTATTGTTTAAAAGTGTGTTGTTCAGTTTCCAGGAGCTGGTGGGATTCCTGGCACATCTTTTGTTGTTAATTTCTAGCAATACAGCACTGTGATCTGATATTATGCATGACATTATGTCGAGCTCCCTAAATATATGGAGGCAGGCTTTATGGCCCAGTACATAATCTATTTTAGAGAAGTTTCCATGGGCTGCTGAGAAGAATGTATAACATGTGGATTTGCAGTAGAATATTCTGTAGATGTGTTAGGTCTAATTGATCAAAGGTGTTGCTTTGTTCTCTTATTTCCCTTTTAATTTCTGTTTGGATGATATATCTATTGCTTATAGTGGAGTATTGAAGTCCTGGACTATGATGGTGCTGGTGGTTATTTCTGTTTTGTTGTCAAGTAGGTTTTGTTTTATGAATTGTGGTGCACCTGTGTTTGGTGCATAAAGATTGATGATTGTGATATCCTCTTTTTGGATCTGTCCCTTGATAAATAAGAAGTGGCCTTCTTTGTTTTTTTTAATTACTTTTGGTTTGAAGTCTATTTTATCTGATATTAGTGTAGCTATGCCTGTTTGCTTCTTATTTCCATTTGCTTGGAATGCTATTTTCCACCCTTTCATCCTGAGGCTGTATCTGTCTTTAGTGGTGATGTGGGTTTCTTGAAAACAGTACATTGAGGGGTCTAATTTTCTGATCCACCCATTAGCTTATGTCTCTTGATGGCTGAATTAAAGCCATTAATGTTTAGGGTAATAACTGTGAGGTTTAATTTAATCCTTGGCATATTGTGGTGGTTTATGTGGTTTGGTGTTTTCTTGAACTTTGTAATTTTTTGTGCCTTCTCTGAGCTTGGTTATTGTGATCTGCTTCTTATAGGCTTTTGACATTTGTTATTTTACTCTTTGGTGTGGCAAATTCCCTGAAGTACTCTCTGTAGGGTTGGCTTTGTGTTCATATAGTTGTGAAGCTGATTTTTATCATGAAAAGTTTTTCTTTCACCATCTATTATGAGGGCTACTTTTGCTGGGTAGAGTAGTTTGGATTCGAAGCCATAAGTTCTTCAACTTTGCAATGTTCCATTCTAAGCCCTTCTGGCTTTCAGGGTTTCTATTGAGAAGTCTGAAGTAATTCTGATGTGGTTACCTTTATATGTAATGTCTTAATGATAATATGTCTTGAAGAATTCTCCTTTGGTACAGTTTTTTTGGAGTTCTATTAGCTTCTTATAACTTGATGGGACTTTCTTTAGAGAGGGTGGGAAATTTTTATTTGATAATTTTGTTGAATAAGTTCTCCATGTCTTTGATCTGAATTTCTACCCCTTCTGGTATTCCCACGATCCAAATGTGGGGACATTTTAGGGTATCCTGCAGTTCCCTTGTGTTCTGCTCTCAAAAAATTTTGAACTTATTGAAACTTTTGAGCTCACCAACTGTTTCTTCTGTTTTGTCTTCCAGTTCTGAGTTTCTATCCTCTACATGGCTGGCTGTATTCTTGAGAGCTTCTACAGAGTTTTAGACTTGTTCACTTTGGTTTGTATTTTCTAGTACCTTTTTATGTATAGTTTCCATCTCTCTGTCAAGTTCCCTTTTTATGTCATTTTCTGATTTTCTTAACGCTTCTTGTAATTCATCCTTGCATTTATTTATGTCTTCCTTGAGCTTAGCCAGCTGATTATTGAGGTCCTCTTTTTTTTCTCCTTCAGATCACTTAACTGCCTTTGGAACCCTTTCTGGCTCTTTTCTATTAGGTCTAACCTAGAGAGGACAGCATTCATACAACTATCAGGACATTTGTTGATTTTCTGCATTTTCTGCTAGTTGCTTGGCCAGGGTGGCATAGCTTGTACCTTCATTTTGAGATTCTTATCCTATTGTCTCTTCTATATTTTGATCAGAGACATCCATTGTGGAACTGGCGATCTTGTTGGATTTACTTGCATTTGATTTTTCATGTTATTCCTTTTGCGTGGTGGTCTGCCCATCAAGTGTAAGAATTCTTTTCAATTTAGGAGGAAGCTGTAATTTGCCCTTGAAATGTCTTCGGTTATTGTTCCCTTTTATGTTTGCTTTGATTAGGCTTTTTATGGCAATGGGGCCTATCTGCTCAGAGGGAAGGAGCCTGTGAGGCTCTGGTGGGGGCCCAAGGAACTGATGAAGGGGTTTATTGGTCAGTGGTGGTTTGGGGTATGTGACTGCGTGGTGAGGTGGCCCAAGGGGACCCAGGCTAGGGGGAAATAGGACAAAGCAGACTGGTGTTGCAACTGGGCTGCAGAGGATGGGAGGATGAGATTGTATTGTGGTTCTGCAATGCTGAGGGGTGAGGGGTGAGACAGCAAGGTCCATTGGGACCATGTAGCAGGGGTGGATGGTACTTCTGGGTCCTGTGATAGGGCAGGGTGGGGATATGGGACTGCTTTGAGTCAGGTGATGGATGGGGGAGATTGACATCAGTCCCAGTGGAGTTGCAGGAAGGGGGAGGGAAGGGTGAAAAGTGGACTGCTGGCCCTGGTGCTGGTAGCCTGCAGGAAGTGCAGGAGGACCTGCTCCACACATGGTGGGGCAGTGGGTGGGAAGGCGGTCACACATGGAGGTCCCTGGTGGTGGAAAAACTGAAGGAGGGAGGTAAGGGGAATGCTTGCCTGTTGATCTGGGTCTTAGTAGCCTGAAGGACATGTAGGAGGACCTGGTCCTAGCAAGGCAGTGCAGCAGGTGAGAAGGCAGTCACTAGTGTGGAGGTCCCCATGGCACTAAAACCTAAGGAGGGAAGGAAGAGGAATGCTAGCCTACTGACCTGAGTCCAAGTAGCCTTAAGTAAGTGCAGGAGGACCTGGTCCGCATGGAAGGGCCACAGGTAGGATGGTGGTCACAGGTGGAGGTCTCTGGTAGTGGAAAAACTGAAGGAGGGAAGGAAGGAGAAAGCCAGCCTGCTGGTCTGGCTCTGTACGGTGGGGCAGTGAGTGGACTGGCAGTCATGCATGGAGGTCTGTTGTGGTGGGAAAGCCTAGGGAGGGGAGAACACCACCCTGATGACCTGGATCCACTTAGCCTGTGGTTAGTGTAGGAGGAACCTGGTGGCATGCATCTGGGAGGGCAGCTGGGATGGCTGCTTGAGGGGGCTGGGGACTGGTAGGGCTACCAGAGATTGTGGGAATCAATGGATTCCCTAATTTGCTCCTCCATGCCTTCCCACTGGAGGTATGCTAGGATCTGCAAACCCCTAAAACCCACAAAGAACCCAAACTCTCTTGCCTTTCCTTCCTCACGAGGTGAGGTGTAGTTAGGCAGATGTCATATTGACAGGAGGTCCTTTTTAAATTTTTTTATCTTTTATGTTAAACTTTTTATTGACAGCTTCCATAATTATAGACAATAAACCATGATAATTCTCTCCTCCACTGTCATTGTCCCTCTCTAAAATCCACCCACTATTGAATCTCCTCCCTCTTCCAATTAGTCTCTTTTATTTTGATGTCATCATCTTTCCCTCCTATTATGAGGGTCTTGTGTAATTAGCACCAGGCACTACAAATTTATGGATCCCAAGTGTGGTAGTTTTAATCGATGTTAGTTTGCAGTTTGCATCTGTAGCCACCTGGCTGAAGGCAGTGTCACTGGGCGGATCTTAAGGTGTGGTGGCAGGTTTGAGGTTCCAATCTAAAGATATGCAAAGTGTGCCTAGCTGGAGTTCCTGAAGTGTGTTGTGTGGAGTGGCTTTTTGCTTTTTGGCTTGTGCTTCTCTCTCTCTATGCTTGAACCTGCAAAGGCAGGCCAGCTTCTTCTGCCATTATGGAACTTTCCCTGGATCTGTAAGCTTCAATAAATATCCCTTCCTCCATAACTTTGCCTGGTCTGGAAATTCATCTCAGCAAACCTGAACCTGTCTGCTACACCAAGGCCATTTTGTGTCTGGAAGATTACATTATAGGCAGTCCTACCCTTCCTTTGTCTCTTTCATTTTTTCTGCTCCATTTCCACAATAGACCCTGAGCTTTGGAGGGTGCGATATAGATGTCTCAGTACTGAGCATTCCTTTGTCACTTCTTAGCATTATGATCCCTTTCGCATCACTCCAGTGATTACCACCGTCTGAACAGAGAAGATTCTTTAACCAAAAGTGAGAGTAGCATTTCTATATGGGCGTAAACATTTTAAAAAGTGCTTACAGGGAAGTTTGGTGGACATAATATATACATTTAGTCAGACACTAGCAGTTGTTACTCCTCTAGGGCTAATAACCACCCCAGCCATGGACTTACATGGGTACTGGAGAGATGAACCTGGGTCCTTAGGCTCTGCAGGTAAGTGCCTTAACCACTAAGCCATCTCTCCAGCCCTCTCTCTTACTATTAATTATCCATTTTCTCCCAGTAGTTGCAAAAGCAGAATTACTGCAAATATGAGATAAGCCTGTTCTACATAGTGAGTTTTAGGCAAGCCAGGGATACACAGTGAAACTTTGTCTCCAATGTATGTATAATGTTTATGTATGTGGTTTCCAGTACAAGATTATATAGATGACTCAAAACACACTTAATAAGAGAATATGGAGTTTCACTTTTCAGCAACTATTTCTAACCACTTCGTTTTATTTAGAATATTATAAGAAGTCAAAATATTACTTTTATCTATACTTAAGAAAAATCTATAGTTTTTGTTGCAGTCAGGTTCACATTGCTGGCAGAAATCACCTGACGAAGAGCAGCTTTCAGGAAAAAAGGGGTTTGTTTTGGCTTACAGACTTGAGGGGGAAGCTCCAGGATGGCAGGGAAATCAACAGCATGATTGGAGGGTGGAAATAACCTCCTCTCCAACATAAGGTGGACAACAGCAACAGGAGAGTGTGCCAGAAACTGGCAAGGGGAAACTGACTACAAATGCCCATAAGCCCACCCCCAACAATACACTGCTTCCAGAAGGTGTTAGTTCCCAAATCTCTATCAGCTGGGTACCTAGTATTCAGAACACCTAAGTTTATGGCGGATGTCTGAATCCAACTAGCACAGTTGTGTTCTATTAATAATTTAATAAAACACTCCAAACTAGTCAGTAATGCAGGAAGACAAAGTCATGCAGTTCTGGGCATTAGTTGAGGGCTGAGAGGGTAGGATCTGATAATGTCCATCTTACTTAATAGTTGTGTCATTCCCTTGCTCCAAGCCCATGGAAGATTCCAGTGCACTTGGAAAATATGACTCAGACTTCCAGCGAAGACTATAAACTCCACACAGCTTGAACGCCCTCACCCATTTTTCTCTCCAGCTGAACCTTCAATGTGGTCCTTAAGCCTCCCCCATAATGCTAGGTATCAGTGGCACCCTGTCAGTGCCTAGAAGGGGTCAAGCTATCCATTCTGTTCTATAAATATATGCTTCATTATTCTCAACCTCCTCATGTTGGACACCTTCTTGGACATCTGGGTTTATATAATATAAAAGGCCTCTTATTTGAATTATAATTGCCTTTGTTTTTCATTCTTCACCAAGACTATAAATAAGCTCAGGGTATGGCCGAGGAAATGAAAAGAATTGTGTGTATGCATAACACACACACACACACACACACACACACACACACACACATGCTAAGCAGGACAGAGCCATAGTGACTTGTGTTCCATGTCTTGAGGTATTTCTCTGGAGTCAGGTGCCCTTAGAGGACAGGCAGGGTTACCCAGGCATGAAGTTCATGAGAAGGTATGCAGACATGAGGCAATTGCAGTCACAGCAGTATCCGACCTTGAAGTAGAGAAACAAAAGTCCTCAAGTGAGGCTTTTTATTTTAGTGTCTGATTTAAAAAAAAAAAAAAACTGAGATAATAACTTTTTTTCACTTCCATGGGAAAAGAATTCACAAGCTGACTGGGCCCTTGTGTCAGCATGGATAAGACTGAGTATGGCAGCGTGTATACGTGGCCAGGGCAAGAGTACAATGAGAAAGGTGTTTCCCAAGTCACACAATGTAGGCATCCATGCAAATGTCTCTCCATACAGCTTGTGTGTAAGGGCATACCTCAGTATGTGAGTATGCATGTATGCCTGTGTGTGTGTGTGTGTGTGTGTGTGTGCATGCGTGTGTGCATGCGTGTGTGCATGCGTGTGTGTATGTGTGTGTGCAGGCCAGAGAATAACTTTGAGTCTTGTTCCTCAGATTTTGTCCATCTTTTGTAGAGACAAGGTCTCTCATTGGAGCTCCCAGTTAGGCTAGATGAGCTGCCTGCCTTCATCCCTCCTCCCCAGCTCATGCTACCTGGGGATGGAACTCAGTTCTGCAAGCTTACGTGACAAGCATTTTACCAGCTGATTCATTTCCTCAACCCCACCTTCAGGTGACTTTACTTCATTGCTCCTCTCTGTTGGGGTCATAAAGTTTGGAAAGAAGCCTTAGGATCATTTATAAATCTTTGCTTTTGTTTTTTTTTTATGGTTTATTTTGCAGTGCTGGGAACTGAACTCAGGGCCTGAACTGAGTATATGCTAGGTCTGTACTCGACCACTAGTTAAATCCCCAGGTCCTAGAGATCTTAAGTGAGCAAAGTGAAGCATTTCACTTTCCTACCGGAGAAGATATCTTATACACTGAACTGAAAAGCTCCCATTCTAGGGTTAGACAGGTCCAGTCATGCCATGTTGTCCTGGCCACAGCCCAGCACCTGGCTTGCCCTAACAAACCCATACAAAAATCAGGCTTACAGCTTCTGGCCTGAGAGTGAGGTTGAAGTTGGCCAATAGTGGATTGATGGGATAGTTGGGAGGGAGAATGGGGGAATGGCACAACTTTGACCTCCAATTTTCTTCACAATAGCAACTTATCTGTTCATTATCAACCTGGTGACTTGTGCTAAGGAAGCCACTTTTGCTACTGAAGACTCAGAGGAGAAGAGATTCTTGGTTCTCCCTGCCATCATGTTCTCTTTCTCCAGGCATATTCTACCACCCAGGCCACTAACTGCTACCTCTGGACAAGTGTGTGTGTGTGTGTGTGTGTGTGTGTGTGTGTGTGATTATGGTGTGGTGTGGTATGATGTATTTGTAATGTGGGTTGTATGCACATGCAGGTGCACACACTCTGTGTGTGTGCATAGGCAAAAGGAGAACACCAGATGTCCCCCTCCATTGCTCATCTGCATGCTCTCCTTAAGATAAAATCTCTCTTATTCTGTAGTTTGTCATTTTTTGTGAGCCCTGGTAATTTTCCTATCTCTGTACCCCACAAGGCTGGGGTTACAGATGTTCATAGCCATGCTCAGCTGTTTATATGGGAGCCCAGACACCAAACTCAGGTGGTCTCAGGCCCCCTTAGCCCCTCATTTTTGTGTGACAGACGCTCTTAACTAATAAGCCTCCTCCCCAGCCGTACAAATCTTAGGAAGCCACTTAGGCAGTTATCTCATTCTCACCGAAAAATATACCAGCTAAGCAAATACATGAGGGTGTAAATGAGATGATTATGACTCTTCTGCAAAGGAGGAAGCAGAAACAAGAACTCTACAGACTCCAGTGAGTGACTTCAGGTTTCCCACAGTATTTGGGAAGGCGTGGGCAGCTTATTTTGCTGTAGATTCAATGTGGTTTCAGCAATACCTCATGTGTCTGGGAATGGTTTCATTTCCTTTACCATGGTCAGTGATAGTCACAATAACATTAAGACAGCAGAAAAAATGAACTGTGTCTATATGTAGACAATACATCACCTCTTCATTGCACAATAGCATGGGACAATTTTAGTGACTGTTTTTGTATACTCTACACAGAAAGTTAAAGAACCAATATAACCCATTCATCAAAGTAGCCTAAATATGGTACTGAATATTTTTAGTTTAGCCATTTGGCCACATAGATCCAGTTCTTCCTCACAATTCTATGAGGCTACAATACACTACTGAGTACAAAGGATGTGTATCAGTAATTCAGGGGCTGGTGATGTAGCCTCCTGGTAGGACACTTCCCTAGGATGTGTAAAGCCCTTGGCTCAACCTCCTATATCCCCCAACGAGCAAAGCAAAGAAGTACAAGAGTGAGTTGACCGTAACCTTTCTCCCATGGCTAACATTGGCTTCTTACTAACTTTCCCTCTTGATGGATGTAGATGAATTGGATGATGAGCTTGTCAGGATACTTTACAATTATGGGTTCCAATTTCCTGTACCCAGTCTGACAGAATGTAAGTGCAGTATCAAAGGTTTCTTGACAAATTACCTGTCTCAAAGTCTCTATTTGTATGGTATGAAAAAAGTGGGGCTCAATTCTCTTCTTGAGAATTCAAGTTGTTAAAATTAAAGGGAACCTCTAATATTTAATTTCTTAACTGATTATTCATTGGAACCAATCAGTAGAGCTTTATGTTTTAAATGCTCATGCTTCAGTTTTTATCTGAATATTCTTATGCTAAAGGTAGGGTTGAATAGTGGCAGGTGTTTATATTTTAAATTTGTAATGATAATTTTGATATTTAGGTAGCACCGGAAGCCAGTGAAATTTTGGATGAGAGGTTTATAATTTGTTCTTATTTTCCTCTTGTCACTGCTCAAGAACTGGCTGACTAAATGGTAGTCTGCAAATGATTGATGTTTTCCTTGTTTTGAGAAGGAAAAGGCTGTTTCTCAAGGGTTAACTTCCATGATACGTGAAAGACAATTGTGCAGTCCCATCAAGGTGGAATCATGCAGCAGGGAAGTGAGTTGTGGTTAATTTAATTTCCTTGGAACCTTCTTGGGGTTCAACATAGCTTCTGTTTTTCAGCTATTTTGATTTTTAGGCTGGAGGACATCAATTACAGATTTTTGGTATAGTATTAAAATTACAAGCAAACTCTTGAACACAACCAAAAAAATGAGCATACTACTCAGCAATAAAAAGAAACCAGAGGTTCATGCAACAATGTAGAAGAAATTTCAAAACATATTCAGTGGGAGATGACAAACATAAAATGGTAGAAAATGTGGGAACCAGCAATCCCACTGAGGAGGCCCCTCAGTGGAATGGGGGCAGGGAGTAGGGAAATGACTGTACCAACACATGATGTGTCCATACAAAGCGTATACTTAATAAAAGTGTAACCGGGTGTGCAAGTCTTTAATCCCAGCACTTGGAAGGCAGAGGTAGGAGGGTCACCATGAGTTCAAGGCCATCCTGAGACTACATAGTGAATTTCTGGTCAACCTGAGCTAGAGTGAGACCCTACCTCGAAAAACAAAACAAACAAACAAAAAAAAAAAAAGTGTCCTGTGGTGAGGGACTTTTTGGTTTTTCTTGTGATGAAAAGCAAATAACCTGAAATCTATTTTCTTAATACATTTTCAAGCTTATAGCATGACATTGTTAACTGTATGTGCACTGTCTTACAGAATATTTCACAAACTTCTCATCTTGCACGAGTTAAGCTTTACCAAGTTGTCATCTACCAAGGCTGATTAACCAGATACTTAAACAAGGTGTGGCTGATAAGCAGCAGAAATTTGTGTCTCACATCCTGAAGATTAGTCCAAGACCTAAGACAAGGCAGCTGGGGGGTCTGATGAAGACTTTGCTTCTGGATCATGGCACCATTCCTTGCCCTCATAGGGTAGAAAGAACGAACTAGTTCTTGGGGATATCTCTTTTATGAAAGAACCATTAATATCAATCATAGTTGTCCCATGTTCATGATTTAATTACCCCTGTCCTAATACCATACCTTGGGAGTTAGGATTTCAAATCACAAATATTCAGACTTCAGCTTTCCTCTGGCAAGGTTTTAATTTAGTTATGGTATTCCTCAGCTCCAAAATGTGTTTGATTCTATCACTTCTATGATTTTCTATTTCTTTGTGGATATTTTCATTTTGCTCATGAATTATTTTCTTGAGCTTTCTAAGCAACTTTATTATGGTTGTTTTTAATTATTTTTCAGCTATTTCAAACACACATATGAGGGTTTTTTTTTTTTTTTTTTCAAGGTAGGGTCTCACTCTAGCTCAGGCTGACCTGGAATTTACTCTGTAGTCTCAGGGTGGCCTTGAACTCAAGGCAATCCTTTTACCTCTGCCTCCCAAGTGCTGGGATTAAAGGCGTGCGCCACCATGCCCAGCTCCATATGAGGTTTTTATATCAGTTTCTGGAGATTAGTTTCAGTGCAGTAGAGTGGGGTTTCCCATGCTCTGTCTTGTTAACAGCCTTCCACAACTTGTTTCTGTATTGATTGTGTTGCTAATATATATATATGTTTGCCAAACTCTGAGAAACATCAATTTTGCTGTATGAAAATTTGCCTCAATATAATTATGTAAGCTATTCAACAAATTTGACTTTAAAAATAAATGAAGAAAGCAGGGTGTGGCAGCCTGTTTGCAATTTTGGCTCTCAAGAGACTGAGGCAGGAGGATGGCTGTGAAATTAAAATTGACCTGGGATTCACAGTAAATTTCTAGCCAACTTGAGTTACACAGAGTATGCGACTCTGTCTTAATAAATAGATAAATGAATAATAAAATTCATTGTAACAAGAAGCCTTTTAAAACCCAAACAATGTGGCCTAACCCACTCCTATGTATTTTCTTTTGTTACTCAGAAATTTACATCTCATTGAGCTTCATATACAAAAAGGATTGAGATGGTAAAACTTTCTTTTTAAAAAATATTTTATTTTTATTTATTTATTTGAAAGAGAGAGAGAGAGATACAGATATAGGCAGGTCGAGAGAAAGAATGGGTGCACCATGCCCTCCAGCCACTGCAAACGAACTCCAGATGTGTGTGGCCCCTTTTGCATCTGACTTACGTGGGTCGTGGGGAGTCGAACTTGGATCCTTTGGCTTTGCAGGCAAGCGCCTTAAGGCATCTTCCCAGCCCAAGTTAAACTTCCTTATGGATCTTCTTTGCTTACTGCTGCTTTAAAACTTTCTCTCTATCCCCAAAATTGATACTACAATGGTCAAGTGATGTAATCAGCACCTAAGAATGTTGGGTACATAACAGATCTTTAGTTGTTCTCTTTTTAAAATAAATAAATGGAATGTCCTTAGAATAGGTAGTCTAAGTGATTTAAGAAGACTAGGATTCTGAGACAGCTGCTATTTTCAGATCTTGCACTTCCTGTTAGGAGCTTGTGACCTTAGACAATCTAATTTGCATTACTTCTATTTGAACATAATAATAATACATATAAAGGGATTGGCAAAGTGAGAGCTTCCCAAATGGCAACTTTCCAATGTCTAATGGTTACCCAAATAATAACTTCTCATCAACTCTTTTGTGTTTAATAGTCTTAATTTGACACTTATTGACAATTTGTGAATACTCCAATCACCAACTGGGCTGTTTCCTTAAAACTTTATTTTTTTTCTTATTAATCTAATTATCCTACTCATTTGCATTTTAGATTGATATTATCTGACAGCAGCTGACAGAAGCTAGATCTTCAATAAACATGTCCTTTAATGACGTATGTACAGTCATTGCTTTGATTTTTCTCAAAGTGCAATGTTTGGGACACCTGAATTCATAGAACCTGTGGAGTAGAGCTATAGAGTCACCTCATTTCATTTGTTCATGATGGCCTCTTGTCTCTTGTGTCTACTAGACATATGTTGAGAAGACACATTTGGAAGGCCTGGGAATGTGCGATTGTGCCAGTCCATCTCAGATGAGAAATGCAGCACATGGTTGGAAGGCAGAGCTCTGGATGGGAAATTTAAGGCACAAAGCCAGAGAAAAAGTAGTTTAATTCATGTGACCATGAGTAGTAGTGAATCTTAGTGGTTCAGATCTTCGATTGGCCTCAGGCTACTGGGCTCAGTTTCAAGCTCTACCACATGCTAACTGTATGGGCTTTAGTATATCCCTTTAGCTCTCTGTGCCTGTTTCCTCTTCTATAAAATATATTACAAGATTACTGTGAGGCACATACTCTGCAAACCTGCTGAATAGCACTCAAGTAATTTTAAGATGAATATCTTTTAATGCATATGTTATTGTATATGTAGTTGCTAATGAAAACATTTTAAGATTTATTTCCTGTGTCTTCCAACTTGCTTCCTGAGAAGTTTTGTCTGTTTTATTTACTATCTCCCAGGTCTAGACTAGTACCTGCCACAAAGAAGGTGCCTGATGCTGAGTGAATGAACATTAATAAACATGTCTACTCATTTCTGTATTAAAAACACCCTGGGCCAGGCACCAACTTCATTCTTACATTTGATGTAATTTCCCTTGAGCAGCCTGTTGCTGGTGAACTAAATCATTCATAGAAGGGACTGGCCTATAGAAGGAGCCCATTGCATCATGAGAGAGCCAGCTGCAGGACCATGTGTGACTCTCAGGCTTCAGGGATCACTCCAGGGCATTTCCAGAGAGCTTGTCTAGACAGTTGTGAGTTGCAGAATCACATGTACATCACAGTAACCTGAGGAACATCTGGTCTGTGATCTGAACCATGGCTTCCTAATTCCATCTATAAAAAAAGAAGGAAGAAAAAAATAGAAGCAAGAACTTGACATAAGACAAAAATGGCATTTTTATACTGTTGGGAACTTTAAAGCTACTTTAAAATAGCATTGAGATAATTGGCATGAAAAACAAAAGCTCCTCTCTCATACCTAGTACAAAATTACAATGTATGGACTGAGGATCCAATGTAAGAAATACAATATTAACAATTAACAACAAATACAATATTAACAATATTAGAAGAGAATTTAGAAGAGCATACATGTAGCTTGAGAATAAGGAGTTATGCTTAAGCACAACAGGTGAAATCCAAACTCTAGAAAAGATGAGCAGATATTACATACATATGTTTCATATTTATATTTTGAATACACTTCATAGTGAACATAGTAAGGAGTTAGTTCTCTTTGTCAATAAAAGAGAATGTCTACTGATGCTGAGAAGAAAATAGCCTGATAAAAATGAAGAGCTGGGGATATAACTCAGCTAGTAGAGTCCTTTCCTAATGTACATAAGACCCTGAGTTCAATTTCTAGCACCAAATAAAGCCTGGTACACACCTGTAATCTTTGAACTTGGGAGATAGAAGCATGAGGATCAGAAGTATGAGGTCATCCTTGGCTACATAGTGGGTTCAATACCAGGCTGGGGTATGTGAGACCATACAAGAAACAAAAACAAGAATGGCTAATGATACAAGTGGGAAATTTAAAACATACACACACACATACATACGTGCACACACTATTTTTTAATTGCAAGCAGAGATATTTTAATTTGAAAATTTTAATATTTGCAAACAGAGAGAGAGAGAGAAGAGAGACAGAGAGAATGGGCATACCAGGGCCTCTAGCCATTGCAAATGGACTCCAAATACATACACCACTTTGTGCATCTGGCTTTATGTGAGTACTGGGGAATTGAACCTGGGTCCTTGGCTTTGCAGGCAAGTGCCTTAACTGCTAAGCCATCACTCTAGCCCTAAACATATACTTGAAGATGTTTATGTTAGTAGTCAAATATGTAAATCAAAATGAATTGAATTAATTATGAAATCAAATAACAATATCCTTGTTTTATCAACAGGATTGACAAAATAAGTTCATGTCTTTTAGCAGAGTGACTGAACTTACTATTTCCTTTGGACACTGGAGCACTGTTGACTGAGAATATTAAATAAATATGGTGTAGTGGTGGTATATCTCTCTGCATGGACTTGTGAAAGGGGGCTAGCTTTTTCTGCCATTCTGGAGCTTCCCCTGGATCTGTAAGCTTCAATAAATTCCATTCCTCCTAAAAAAAAAAAAAAAAAAAAACAACTGGCAGTCAGGTGTGAAGGCTTGTCTGTATGTCCCACCTTGTGACTAGGCTGAGACAGAAGAACCAAGATATTTGAGCTCACCAGCTCAAGATAAGCTTGGAAACATCTTTGGGCAATAAAAGAAATTTGACATTGATAAACTGGACTCTGTCTTTACCTTTATCTCATACAGCCACCATAGAATGGCATTTCTTTGTTGTTTATTGCTGCTGTTTGAAATAGTGTCTTATTCAATAGCCCAGGCTGGCCTTAAACTCATGGTAATATTCCTGCCTCAGTGTCACAAGTACTGGGATTATAGATGTAAGTCACAAGAATAACACATCTTATTGAAAATTGCCTGAGACTTCTCCTTATTATTTCATGGTCTATAGTGCTGTTAGGATTGAATCAGGAACTCCTTATGTAGCGTAGAGTCCTGCCTTCCTATATAGTTCTAGCGATACCTCCATTCCATCACACATATGCATATACACATGCATACATATACATACCTTCTGCTCTACTCACTCTGACCTGCTCCTTAGAACATAATGAAAATGTGATGCCTTACCTTGGGTTTTGCACATTCTCTTACCTTCTGGTCCCCCCCCCCTTTTTTTAACCTCTGCCTCTGCCCACTTTCACCTGGTTAAATTTTTATCTTAGACTTCTACTGGGAAGCCTTGCCAGATCCAGCGGTCACCTTTGTGGCCCAGGCCATGTCCCACCAGTATGCATTAAGGGATCCTTGACTCTGTCATCGTCATTGCCTGAGAGTTAGAAGGAAGAGTGTCAGATGACCCTAAGAGTTAATAATATGTTTGCTAAATGAATAAAAGATTTTGAGATTGAGTGAGGGAAAGTATCTTATGCTCATTTGCTACATCGGATGTCTATTAGGCACCTGTCTCAGGTGAGGCTCTAGTTTCTGCACTACAACCTTGACATCCCCAGGTCTTTGATTCTGGTGATGGGAATTATGGTGGCCCTCGGATAAGCAGGCATATTTAGACTGAGAAAGCAATCAAGGGTAGTTAAAACATTTGGCCAGTTTTTAAAGAGCACCATCCTCCTTTGAAGTTTTGAGCACGCGAGATGATAGGAAGAAAGGGTTAGCGGATGGTATCAATCCGGGGTGCTTCTGGTCAGTGAAGCTGCTCCAGAGAGGTGCAACCCCCTAATTATGCAGTGGTTGGTGTCTGGGTGGTGTCACATGAGGAGATGGGCAGAATTCTTTCTTTTTGAAAACTGGGAATTAGTTTCTTTCCTAAGAGGCATCCTCTAGTAAAAATTCTGTCAATAACCAATGGTTATAAAAATCACAGAAAATGTAAGAAATTGATGAATAAAATAAAATCACTGCATAAATCAAATGGTTTGATTTATCAGCCTGTATATTATACAGCAATAAAACCTTCACCTAAAAGTGTTCAGTTCCTTACTAACTGGGTAACTACAGCAAGTCATCAAGACTCTATGAGCTCCAAAATCCTCATCTGCAAGATAGATGTTAAGAACTTAAGTAATGTACATCGTGTCTAGCCCAGAACTTGCCACATAGAATGTTCATTCATGTGAGGCCCTGATCTGCTCCAGTATCCCTACTGTACACTTTCATAAGCTTTGTTCAGGTTTGGGTTTCCAAAACACCAAAGAGAGATCTACTGAACTGGACCTGGAAAAGACCAAAGCAAAGACTCCTTGAGGGCCAAAGGCAGCAGGCCCTGGTATTCTTGGGCAACAGGGAAAATGTGAAGGATCCCTGTGATAACTGAAACCCAGCCAAACACTGCTTCTGAGAAGCCAAGGAAAATAAGAGAGCTTGCAGCTGAAATGACAATATTTTCTCACTGCGAAGGTTCTTCCCACAGGAAAATACAGGACTAAGTAAAACAGCCAGTAATATGAAATATCAAAATAGTGGGATTTCCCAGGGGATGATCAGAGTAGGGAATTTGAGTCTACTTTTTGGTACCAGTCTTACAGGAATATTTGGTTGACTCATTAAAATCCAATCAATGGCTACTTTCATAGGTTCTGTCTTCCAGCATGGGATTTTGGAAAACCAAGATTTTCTGATGTGAGTAGCAAATAACACTGACTTGTCAGCTCTTCTTGAATTGGTTTCTCTCAAACTTTCTGTTCTCCATAATTGGCTGCCTAAAGCAAGCCAGTCAAAGTTCATCTAGTAAGAATATTTACAAAGTCTTTAGCTCTAAAGCTATTTTCCCCTCACCTGGCCTCTTCATCAGACCATGGTCTTGACCATCTTTTCTCTTCAATGCCTTCTTCCTCACCCAGTCCTGGCCTGAGCTTGCCCTTTGTGGTACTTACGTGTTTACCTTAGTGAACCCTTACTTATAACACATAATCAGTTCAGTGCTCCCCATTAATACTGAACAGTAATAAACAGGCTGCCATTTCCTTTACTACAGCACCCTTTTAAATATTTTTATTTATTTTTATTGATTTATTTATTTGACAGAGAGAGAGAAAATGGGCATGCCAGGGCTTCCAGCCACTGAAAACGAACTCCAGACATGTGCGCCCCCTTGTGCATCTGGCTAATGTGGGTCCTGGGGAATTGAACCTGGGTCCTTTAGGTTTGCAGGCAAACACCTTACCCGCTGAGCCATCCCTCCAGCCCAACAGCACTATTTTAGATTGACAAGGATTGTATTCAATTCTTTTAAAGATTTCTTTAAATGCAAAGTAACATTTCCATCCACAAGTCACTTGAGCAAAAGAATATTTATTATTTAAAAGTACTCATTGCTTAATCTCAAAAGGTACTTGGCTCAAATTTGATACCATATGTTTCATAAGGTGTTAAGGTCTCTCCCTTTGTTTTATAGAATATCTGACCTTGCCTTTCTTGGTGTCTTATGAACTTGGACCAGTCTCTAACCTTTAGGGCATAGCAATGAGGGGAAAAAGATGCAGAAGAGATGACACACTTAAGGTTAGGATTCCCTACCCTCAGTATCTGTAGCCCATTTCTTTATAGTGACTACAAAAATAGAGGTGGGTGCTGGGTGTGGTGGCATACACCTTTAATCCCAGCACTGGTAGGCAGAGGTAGGAGGATCACCATGATTTCGAGGCCACCCTGAGAGCAAAAACTGAATTCCAGGTCATCCGGGCCAGAGTGCGACCTTACCTCCAAAATCAAAAAAAAAAAAAAAAAAAAAAAAAAAAGCAAAAGAAAAATAGAGGTGGGTGCACTAAAAGGCTTCTACATTCCCACTTATCAGTGTATGATACAATGCCTTTAGGATTTTGTTTGCTTGGTTATTTGTTTGTTTGTTTCAAGATAAGGTGTCCTGAATGGCCTTGAACTACTGACTTTCCTGTCTCTACCTCCCAAATGCTAGAATTACAGGCACACCCCTCTTTCTACCCATGGCAGTGGGGCAGGAGCATGAAGGCTACTCTTGCCTGGAGTTTGAGACTGATTTCTGTCTTTGTATCACTGGACTAACGAACAAGTATGAAACAGAAAGAATCCAGAAAATTTACATAATATAATTCTACTCCTTTTGGCGTGTGTGTGTGTGTGTGTGTGTGTGTGTGTGTGCTCCTGTGGAGTCCAGAAGTTGATGTTGGGTTTCTTCCTCAATTGCTTCCCACCTTATTTCCTAGGACAAATATTATTTTAGATCTCATTGACTCAGCTAGACCAGCTAACATCTAAGCCCCAGGAATCCTCCTATCGCTGTCTCTCCATTACTGGGATTACAGGTGCACAACACAACTCAGCTTTTATGTGAGTGTTGGGGATCAGAAGTCCTCATGTTTGCACAACAAGTGCTTTACCCACTGAGCAATCTCTCCCCAGCCCCGAATTTCAATTTTATAGAACAAATCATTAGAAACCTCCTTCCATATATATATATATATATATACATATATATATATATATATATATATATATATGCATATGTGTGGTGCACACAATTACATGTGTGGCTATAAATACAGTATAAGCAATGAAGAAAATATAGAAGAAAATTAATGAAGAGAAAACACACAGCTGGAGAGAAATGAGTTATTAAATGAAGGGGCATAAAAAAGGAATTATATAAAATAAACAATAGAAAGATCTACAACAATTGAAAAAGAAAGGCATTTTTATAAAAATTGCATGCATGTATGAACTTTGTATATAAAATTACCTGCAAGTGCACACATGCTTAAAGAAATTCATAGAATAAGGGTGAGCACAATGGTGTTGATCTCACAAGTGAAATATCAACTGATATTTTATTCTTTTTATGTTGATTCTCATTTCCTTCTTTCTTGCTTAAATTGCTATTCACCTCCATACATATACACAATGCATCCTGATCATAATCCCCTCCCACTGCCCTCTTTTCCCCTCTTCTCACTCCCCTCTTCTTTCCAACTAGACCCTCTTCTATTTTGAAGTCATTTTTTTGCCTTCCTCCATCACTCCTAGCAACCTGTCAATGCCAATACTGTGCAAGTAGCAATAGCCACCAAGAAGCTATGAATGTTCAGGTGGCATTTCACATTCTCCACTCATATTATTAGTAGTCATTAAATTAATTATTTGCAGAAAGCACACATAGAAATGACATAAATCTTAGTAGTTGTACAGATTCAGCAAGGACATGGCATGCACCAGGAGGACTTGAAACTTGAGAGTGAAACATCTGATTAGCTCTGTGAATGCAGTCAGAATTTAAATATTCTGCCTAGGATCACAGGTGCTAAGGCAAAAACCAGACAGGCTGCTAGCTGCCTGGAGAGAGATTGGAGAGAAGGATGGGGACATGAGCTAAGGCTTCATGGGAGTTCGCTTACTGGAACTGCACCTGGGGGGTTCAAGCCGGGACCAGTGAAGAACAGGATTGTTTTTTCAGAAGCAGGGAGGAACATAAATGCAGTCAAAGCCCCTCTTGGACTTCCTTGAATTATGCATAAAACACAGATGCTTAGACATTGTTCTCATTCACTGTGATATGCTGCATTCATAAGTGGATTCTAGGCATGATTCACTCTTCTTTGAAGAGCTTAGTAATAATCTTTCTGACCTGGCCTGAGAAACAAGGAAGTTTGTTGCGCTCTCCACAGAGTGGATCTTCTGAGCTGACTTCAGTTGGAAAATCCCAAGAGATTTGTTGTTCATAATGAAACTCAGATGTGAAACATGAAATCCTGAAATGAAGCAGTGCTGAGGAAGCCCCCCGCCGACCCCATTTTGCTGTATTTTCTGAATTAAGTGAGTTAACCATAGGCAGGAGAATTTCACTTCTGATTTGGTAAAGCTCTGATCAAGTGGCTTCATTCTGTTTCTCTCTCTCTCTTTCCTTCTCTCTCTGTGCTTCCATTCTTCTCCTTCCCTTCCTGTGATTGCTTGTTTGCCTTCCTTCCTTCCTTCTTTCCTGACTTCCTCCCTCCCTCCCTCCTTCTCCCCCTTCCCTCCTTCCTTCCCCCCCTCCCTCCTCCTTTCCCTTCCCCTCCTCTCCCTTCCTCCTTCATTCCTTCCCCTCCCCTTCCCTCTCTTCTTCCTTTCTTTCTTTCTTTCTTTCTTTCTTTCTTTCTTTCTTTCTTTCTTTCTTTCTTTCTTCATTATTTTGCCTGCAAATTCTCCATAGTTTAGTTTTGGTCAAGACCCCATCAAAGACAAGCAACCAGGAATAATAGGAGGACTTGCAGTGGAAGAACATTCACTCAAAACTATTTTCCTCACCAGCTACCCAACATGTTCCCCAAATCATCCTTTAGAGCACTCAGATGTCTAGGGATTTCCAGCAGAAGGATCCCTTCAGTACTTAGGCACTGTGGCTTTCAGGCATTTCTATGCTAATGAAAGTACTCATGATATTAGAAATTCTTTAAGGAGCCATTGTACAATACCTTTAAAAGGATTTATTGAAAGGCAGCTAAGGATGGGAAAGGTTTCTGAGAGCTCTGTTTTGTTTGGATGGGAATGGTTGAAGAACTGAGGTAGGAAAACATTTAATTTTTACAGCTTTACCTCATGTACCTAAGTTGAGGGACTGCCTGTGCAGAAATGTGAGCACATGCCAGGTCCAATGATGACACTTTCGTGTTTTTACTTCATTTAAATTCAAACATCTATTTATTAACTGTCTAAGGATATTCCTTGTGTCTTTTTAGGCTAACCAACATTCCATCATAATAAATCACATCCCCATAAACTCATGAAATGTAGATTTCCATAAAAATAAGACAAAGCATTTAGAAAAGTATACTTAAAATATGTCTGTAGTAATGCTGAAATGTTGATGAGTCCAATATGGTGAAGATCTTGTGGAGGTGATGAAGGAGCACACTCACCATGTTAACTATCTCTTCTGGATACACAGCTTGTCTGAAGCCTCCATACCATTGGACTTCTAAGAAACTGAACCTCAGTCCTTGTAGAGGTCCACCTCCTCCTTACTGGTTCCTCCCAGCCTGCATGGCTTTCGGCTCTGCTCACAGCTGACTCCAGGGCATGCTGTGTTTCAAGAACATTAGCTGTACCAGGCTCCAGGACCTCATTTCCTCATTGCCTCCTGTGCTCATTCCTCTGGGGTCCCTCTACATCCTTGCAGTGCTGCCTTGGAGAGGAGTTCCACCATTGTATCAGTGGGCACATCTTGCCTGGCATGTTGGTTGTACAGCATACTGGGTTCACGGCTGAGTTAGATTGCTGATGACTTTTCTCTCCAGCAGGCTGCATAGTCCCTTCCAGCACTCCCATTTATTTATTGGGCAATTTTCATACTTAAACACAATATAATTTGATCATAATAGTTTCCCAATTTCTTCTTTTGTCCTCCTCCTCCTCATTTCCATGAAACTCTTTCTTTCCAATTAGTCCCTCTTCTAGTTTGGTGACTATTTTTTAACCCACCTCCATCATACATGTCAAATGTTGATGAACCATTATTGTGGAGGCCATGTGGAGGCAATGACAGTGAGTGAGAGGTCATGTAGTAACATCCTCTTTATTTCTGATATAGTGTCCCGATCACTCTGCTCTATGCTCTTACTCTGACATTTTGCCTCCTTTTCCAAAATGTTCCCTGACCTCTGTATGTGTGTGAGTGTGTGTGTGTGGGGGGGTGTTGTAGTTACTTTCACATAGATAGGACCAAACACCAACCAAAAGCAGCTGATGGGAGCAAAGTTTTTATTTTGGATCATAGTCTCAAGTCTTCAGGGTGGTAGGAGAAAGTATGGCATGAGCAGAGGCGAGATATCATCTCCTTGCCATACCATGTGGAAAACAGTAGCAAGAGAAGGAACCAAACTCTTGCAAGGGGGAGCTGGACTATAACATCCCAAAGCCTGACCCCAGGAACACACCTTCGCAAGGCTCTATCCCAAAATTGTCACCAGCCAAGGACAAAGTATACAAAACACATGAGTTTATGAGGGCTATATGATTCAAATCACCACACCAATGCTGGCACTGGGGTTTTCCTGTAACAACCTATGGCTTCTGACAGCAACATCATCCCCCCCCCCAAAAGGAAGTATCTGTCCAAACTAGAGTTGTGTTTTTGCAATTAATTATATTTTCAGTTAACAAGGAAGTGAGTTTCACTATGAATTTTTCTTAATGTCCATTGTTTGAGTTAGTTATCTCCAAGCTCCTTCCTCTCCTCCAGTACCCTCTCTTTACCCCACTTAGACTTTGAGTTCCATCCCCAGAATTATAGCCCTCTGTTTACATATCTACTGTCTCCTATCTTTACATCCTCACCCTCCCCCATAATGGTTTAATTTCTACCTTCTTGGCCTCTACTGACTCTTACTCTAACTTACATACAAACCTCAACTTTCAAAGTACATACAACACACAAGAAGACTCACAGACTTCTGTGGAATTGAAGTGGTATATAGCCAAAATGTTTAAAATTCCTGTCTATGAGTAGTAATGAAAGAAATTCCAAGAAATAGTGATTTACATTTCTTTTTTTTAAAAAAAGGAAGGAGAATAAGCAGTGACAGGAAGGCTGGCAATGGCTCAGATACAGCACTGAGCAGGTTCTCGTGCTCTTATTTAATCCTCACAATAGTCATTTTTGGATGAGTAAACTGAATCAAATAACTTGAACAAAACCACACAGGTTGTAGGTAACATAGCTGAGGTTTGAGGCCAGGTCTATTTTGAAAACCTCATTGTTTCCAATAAACTAGGCTCCAAAGTCAAAGTCAGGCCACATACTTTGAGTCATGGCCTCCGTCAGGTATATACCTTGTTGTTGTTGGAGAGCAAAAGCAGAAAAAGCATATATTCCCTTGTACGTTTACTTGCTAAGGGTTGAACATGGGGCTTGCACATGCTAGGAAAGTAGTCCATCACCAAGTTACATCTCCAGTCCCAGAATAGGAAAATGAAAAACTCACCAGCAACACATATGCATGAACATTCACACCGTCTCTACCTCACAATGTACACTTCAGGCATCACAGCTTCATACATATATGTGTTTGCAGGAGAGCCATTTGCTAAGGAAGAGAAACGTCAAGAGGATGGAACCACCCTGTCTGTTGTACCCTTTACTCCTGCTTCTCTGCTCTGAGCTACAAGCTGCGCAATGGACCTTACTCCAAATTCCACATTTCAAAATTTTGCCAACATTCCACAGCATCCTTGTTGGGAAGAATGCCTTGAGATTAGGGAGCTCTCTGATACAACTTCTGGCTGAACGCTCATTTAGAAGGCAGTGGAATCTAATCAAGTATTGTGACATTCTCTGCCTTACAAAGACAAGTTGAATATCCATTCCATGCAAGGTCAAGGTTCTAGTGCATCCCTGTGGGAGGAAATCTATAATTCACCAGCATCCACTACTTCTAGGTAATGGGCGTTTCCTTGTTGGGTACAGATGGGCTTGTGGTTGAAACAGAAGAGTGGGGAGGAACTATACAAATGTTCACTTCCCTATACAGTCTCACAATCAACTTTCCATAAGAGGTTTTAAACAAATTTCTTTTACTTTTATTTTGATGAGTTATGATCCATTGCAAAACAGCTGATTTATCTCAGGCATGATATAACCAACATACATGTGCAGGAAGGAAATGGAGAAGGCAACATTTATTGAGGCCTTGTTATCTGCAGGCGCAGGGCTACATGCTTTTAATTGATTATGTTATATTATTATTTTTTTGAAAAAATCCCTTATTATCACCCCCATTAAAAACACAAAGCGAGCTGGAGAGATAGCTTAACAGTTAAGGTGCTTGCATTGCAAAACCTAAGGACCCAGGCTTGATTCCCCAGTACCCACATAAACCATATGCACAAGGTAGCAAATGAGTCTGGAGTTCATTTCAGTAGCTAGAGACCCTGGCGTGTCCATTCTCTCTTTCTCTCTGTCCCTCTATCTCTCTCTTTCTCACTCAGATAAATAAATAAAAAAAATATTTTTAAAAAAGAAATAGACCAAACGAACCTTTTTAAAAAATAAAAAGAAAATGAGGCATAAAAACATTTGGTTTGCCAAGTTCACACAATTTGCTAGGATGGTTTCCAGACACTGGGCTCTTTCTAAGGTGCTCCAACCCAAGGCCTCAGAGTCCTGGCAGCAGGGGGCACCTTTGCAATAAGGCACCACCCAGGATAATGGCAAGGATAAAGGTTCACAGACATTCATCTTCCAGAGGGCATACAGGTACTGCTATCTCTCTAAGGAGCCAGATATACCTACAATTGTCCTAAGACCCCTAGTTAGTCTCGGGAAGCAAGTCTTTAAACTAAACAGCTAGAGAGTATCAAGGCATCATTTTGTAATGCTTGCCATAAGATACTCATAGAAAGACAGAAATTCAAAGAAACATCAAAATGGCAAATGAAATGAATGAAGTGTTATGTAGCAACAAGGCAGGACAAAGTGAGAAGACCCTAGGATGTCTTCAATAAAATACAGTTCCTTTTTCCAGACTTCTGTTTTGGGGGAGGTTAATTAGCAGCAGTTTTTTTCTTCTATCAACAGGCCTGTGCATGAGAGGACAACAGAGTTATTTCTGTACATGGAGAGCATAATGCACACCTGGTCCTTTGTTGGGACCATGCTTCCGCTTGTTTATGAATGCAGATGGCATGAGAAATGGCTACAAATGTCATTGATAGACCCTCAAATGTCCTGGTCTCTGTCTAAGGAAAGAAAAAATATCCTGGCATCTCAAATATTTTTGGGAGCTTTGTGTTTTGAACTATAGCTTCTATATAATAAAGAATTTCTTACCAGTGCAAGTCATTCCTTTCACAAGGAAGTCTCACCTCAGCTATTTTCTGGATGTTCATAAATTCATTCATCATGGAGAGCATTGCCAGTGATTTCTTGATTCTCACTTCCCCAGTAACTCTTCTGGGACCAGCAGCTTCCAACCTGGATCTGAGTCAGGATCTTTTTGTAGCTTATCACCCACAGGACAGAGGTCTGTGCATGTAGTTGGTCTCCCACTCTGTCCCTCATTACCAAGTTCTTTAAAAGTATCTTACATACAAGTGAAGGAGCACTGAAGGAACATTGCAATTATTGAACCTTTACGGCTGGGTTGGCAAGATTGCTCAGTGGTTAAAGGCACTTGTTTGCAAAGCCTTCCACCCTGGGTTGCATTCCCACATAAGCTAGACACACAAAAAGAAAATGAACCTTTAAGCTGTGTCACAAGGCTGGCTGGATAATTTTTCCTAGTGTTTAAAGGAACTGGAATAAGAAGTCTTGATGTAGGAACAATCATGAGCCCAACTTTAGAAATGAAAAAATTTAAGTCTAGAAGAGGTAAAAGTAACTGCTCAAGGTCATATTATAATAGGACAGCTTCACTCTAGAACCTAAGTTTACAGGCCCTGCAGTGTCCTGTGACTGCCAAAGGACCCTTTATCTGCTTACCTTTGATCCGTTTGGAGCAATTGGTGAGTCAAGATGCAGAGGGGAAGAAAGCTTGGGCATATTTTTACTTCTGGTGAGGACATTCTTTCACTTCTTTCTTTTTGTTTCTCCCTTGCATCCTACGCTCATAAGACACTTCCTACAAATCTTCCAAGAACCAAATTCCTTCCCACTGTGGGTGAGACCCATTTTTTGCTTTTTGTGAGATTTTAAGAACACACTCTCCATGAAATGACTGCTCCCACCAGCATTGTTCATTCCTAATGTCCTCGATATTCTCTCTTTAGATCCCGTCACATGGTTTCAACACCAGTAGCAGAGAACTAGTTCCAAAGATACTTGAAGAGCATATCCCTTCTAGAGACCATGAATTTTAACAAAGTTAGTGTTAACAATTGAAAGAGACTGCCATTTTCTCCACTTTCTAGCCCAACTCTAATGCTTTCCTCTTATGATTTTTGAACTAAATGTAATATTTGAAAAAAATTGCCTCATGGTTTTTATGTGACCTTTCTTGTCATGAATCCTTGAGCCACATATGGTAGCAAATTCAATGCATGATATTCACCATAAAGGCCAAAGGAAAAGTAATGAATATTAGTGATTAGCTAATATATGTGCTGGTACTTATAACTCATTGTCTTATTTAATCATCACAAAATATAAGAAGGTAAAGATTGCTATTCTGAGTTAACCACAGAACATGAACAAGGCAGACTTTGCAGGTGAGGGTCCAGGAACAATGCAGGAGGACTCCTTTTCCTCCTACTTGAGAAAAATCCCAGCCACATAAAAATGCTAGGAAAGTGGAACAAATGAAAATTAAAGAATATTGACACATACATGTGATGATTCCATGATGAGAACCACTATTTTGTATGCTAACCTAAAAAAAAAAAATAACTCAAAAGCACTTAGGAACCAGCCACATGCCTCCAGTCCAGGGAGGTGGGTCCGAGCAATGTTTGTACTATAACCTACTCTTGTGCCTCCCACCCCATCCACTAGACTGTTCATAGAGAACTAAGGAGGCTCACTTGCAATGTGATTTGAAGGTGTGTTGAGTAGAGTCTCTCTCCACACAGCTGTTTCACTGTGCATTTTTGCTTTTGTAGTTTTCTGCCTTGACCTTTAAATACTTTCTAATACTCTATTAACTGAAGAGTAGATTCTGTGGGAACAGAACAGCTAGGTCCATGGTGAGGGAAGCCGAGCTGATGAGGTGGAGAGTCTGCAGAAGCAAACCCTCCTATCACCAACAATTAAAAGGTGCTAACCCTAATCCTACCCACCCTAGACAGTCTAGGAAACAGGGAAAGTTTGTTTTGGAATCTTTCTGATAACCAGTTGGAATTAGGTTTCAACTCTAATGGCTGAAGCTCTCAAGCTTATAGAATGAATATCAAAGCCTATGTACACAGAAGACATCAACATTTGTTGATATTATGAACTTTCCCTTGCTAAATATGAACTTATTTCACAGTTCTTCTTTGAGCTAGACTCAAAGGATTCATCTATTCAAGCAAGGAAGCTTTTTTTGATGTAATCTTAAATTTTACTTAAAACAATTATAACTGATATACGAAAAGCATTCTGATGAAATTTGAGAGCATTAAACTTACTAAAACTATATTTTATGCTATCATGGTTTTAGGAATATGGGTCGGTTTTTGTTTATCATTTACATTTTACCAGGGTTTACTGTGTAGAGTGAGTAGGAGTAGAGGCTTACTGGTCATTTTGAAGAAATACACCTTGAAATGTCCAGGCAAGTGACGAGTGAGATGCCAGCAGACCCATCCTAAAGTTGAATAAAGTCATGCATTTATGTGCATGGTTTGGAGATAAATCAAAGGATGATATCAACTGTGACTCACTCAAAGATTTCATCTTCACAGAGCCTGGCATAAGGGTTATATAAAGAAGGCCTTTTAAGGAACTTGCACTCAGAGGGAGCAGACGGGTTGCATTGAACTCTTCTAAAGGGAGATATTCACAATGAACTTTCTTCTGTTGATTCTGGCCCTGCAGGTTTCTACATATGAAGCCATGCCCATGAGCAATCAAACAGACCTAGAGGAAAAGGAAATGGAATCTGCTAAAGTAAGTATTGAAATTATTTTATTGACCTAGCCTGACTTTTATCTTTACCATTTATTAATTTACTAGTTTTATTTTGAAAACAGGCCTGGAGGCTGTTTTATTTCAGTATGAATTCTTCTTTGCTATTAGGGAATATAGAAAGAAATTGTGGGCTTGAAGTGATGTTATGAAATTTTCCCTTCTGCAAAAAAGGCTTTGACTAAGTACTTTTAGTTCAATGTAATTGGTGCTACAATTTGTTCCAGTGTTATATGCTAGTCCTTTGTGCCTTTTTTTGAGGAAGAATCTCATGTAGCCCAGGCTGGCTTCTATGTAGCTGGAGATGACCCTTAACTCCTCATTGATTCTCCTGTCTACCTCACAGGTACTAGTATTATAGGCATATACTGTCACACCCAACTGATGTTAAAAATTTAATATCAGCAATGATCTGTTATTTTAACAGTGTCTTGACCAATGTAATCACTTCATATTGTCATGGTAATTATAGCATACTTGTACTATGCTCATTCATCCCAGACAGTTCTTATCATTAAGAGTTTCTATTCATCTTTTCTAAAATTTACATTCTTTAAAAAATATTTTTATTTATTTGCAAGGAGAGAGACACACACCCAGAGGGAGAAAAAGACAGACGCAGAGAGGAGACAAACAGAGAATGGTCATATCGGGGCCACCAGCAGCTGTAAACAAACTCCAGATGCATGCATCACTTTGTGTATCTGGTTTTACATGGATACTGGGGGAATGAACTCAGGCCCTTAGAGTTTGCAGGCAAGTGCCCTAACCACTTAGCAATCCATCCAACCCTGAATAATAATAATAATAATAATAATAACAATATTTTGAGCCAGGATTTGGTTATGTTGTCCAGTCTTGCCTTGAATTTGTGGCTCAAGTGATTCTTCTGTATCAGCCTCCTGAATATAGATCTGGCTTTATTTCCTGACATTATTTGACTCTGAATTCATTAAGTGGACCATTGTGTCAAGATTTTTTCTTTCAGTGTTGGAGATCAAACGTAGCATTGTTATCATGTTAGGTAAGAGCTATATCACTCAACTGTATCCTCAACCAAGCATGACTTTTATCTCAAATTAAATGAATGATTTTAACATCCTAACAATAAAGATTTGGCTACCTACTGGGTGCCATAATGTGCTAAAATCACATCTGAAACCTAGAAATAACTTTGAAGAAGTAGAAACAGAAATATATTTCCACTGGGACTACAGGAACAAAACTGGCTAATAATTTATGACATGTTTTTGACAGCATGGAAAGTTAATATTGTCCTTACTATAATTACCTGCCCAAAAGCTACTAATAACATAACCTGTGATCGAGATACTTGTTCAAAAAAACATAGGTGTGCTACAAATTCATCCATGCACATGCACAGCTCCCAACACAAACTTTTCTGTGTGTGATGATACATAATTGAATGTATTTTTTCCAGAGGTACTTGGCCCAGTTCTATGGCTTTACAGACGGAATTCCAGTGACAAAAATGAAACACAACGGAAACTTCCTGGAAGAAAAAATTCAGGAAATGCAGCAGTTCTTAGGGCTAGAAGTGACTGGACAACTAGACACACCTACCCTGGAGATGATGCATACTCCTCGGTGTGGAGTCCCAGACGTTCATCATCTCAGAGCAGTGCCACGGAGGTCAATATGGAAGAGATATAACCTTACCTACAGGTAATGTTGGTGTGTGGAGACTCATGAATTCTTCTACTTCCCTGTAGTCTGACTTCTAGAAACCTTGAAATCATTCAAATACAACACAGTCCTGAATTTGGAAGTAGTGGTTAAGGAGTCTCTTTCAATTGCTAAAACTAGCTCTGGGTTAAAATTCCTTGTCTTTAGATGGGACAGTTGTTCACTCAAGATTAATAATTCTTTGACTCTGAAGTCATTCTAGAACAAAGTAGAGAAGCTGTAAATAAAAAGGCTATGAGCTAAATTAAATACAATTAAAAACACATATGGGAGTTCATAGAATGTTAAAGGAGAATAAATGTGGAATCTGAAAGCAAGAGCAAAAGGTGTTTATTTCTATGAAAGTAAATCTTTCAGGCTCAGTTGGTCAAGTTCTTTGCACACAAATATGAGGGCCTGAGTTTGGTCTCCAGCACTCATACAGGGCTAGTTGTGGCTTAGCAGTGGTGTGCAGCTATAATCCGAGTGCTGGAGAATCAGATACAGGGGGATCTAGAGGGCTTGCTGGCTTGCAAGTCTAGCCAAATGGTGAGTTCCAGGTTCAGTTACAGACCCATTCTCAAAACAAGGTGGATGGCTAGAAAGATGGCTTACCAGTTAAGGCATTTGCCTGCAAAGCCTAACGACCCAGGTTCAACTCCCCAGAACCCATGTCAGTCAGATGCACAAGGTGGCACATGCATCTCGAGTTCATTTGCAGTAGCTACAGGCCCTGGTGCACCCATTCTCTCTTTCTGTCTGCCCCCCATAATAAATAAATAAATAAATAAACAAGGTGGAGAAAAACTGAGAAAGACACTGGAGATCAACTTCTGGTCTTAAACACACACACACATACATATTAACATGTATTCACACATCACACATATGCCTACAAACATACACACACATGCACATACACAAAGAAAGTAAATCCTTCACAATGATGACATATATAAATAAGAAGAAATTAAGTTATAGTTTAGTTAATGTTTTAGTTTTTAATTAAAGGAAAAATGGTTTTGAACTTAAAATTAAACTTTCTTATTTGGATGCTCAATTTATGAAATAATTCATTTTCTAGAGAAGGTAGCAAAACTGAAAGATTGTGATAAGATGAAATTAACAAGTGATTTCCATTCATTTCTTTCTTTCTTTTTCTAATGCAGGATCAATAATTACACTCCTGATATGAAGCGTGCAGATGTTGACTACATCATTCAGAAAGCTTTTCAAGTATGGAGTGATGTAACTCCCCTGAAATTCAGAAGGATTAATGCAGGCGAGGCTGACATTATGATACGTTTTGCATATGGAGGTAAATACTTGGATTTCACCTGTGCCATTTGACATATCTGCTAACTTGGACAGCATGAATAACTGTCTTTCTTTTGAAAAAGATCATGGGGACTACAGTTCTTTTGATGGTAGAGATGGAATCTTAGCCCATGCTTTTGAACCTGGACCTGGCATTGGAGGAGATGCACATTTTGATGAGGCAGAAACCTGGAGTAAAAGTTCTCAAGGTAAGAGAGGACATACACACACAAAATGACAACTAAACAAACTTCAAAGTAGGTCCTGCTTTTGAAAGATAACATTCTGACACAAGATTGTAGCATGAAGTAATAGGTTCTGATTATGTTTGCTTCTAAATCAATTTTAAGATTGTATTATATCGAATCTCAATTTTAACCCATATAAATCGAGAGTATTGAATATTAAAGTCATCTTTAAGAAGCCGTGAGGTTACATAAGCAAGTTCATTGGCATAATCCCTTAGAAAGGTAAAAGCTGCTAGCTAGGTATTTTTTTATTTATTTTCTTTAATTATTTTAGAGAGAGAGAGAATGGGTGTGCTAGGGCCTCCAGCCACTGCGAACAAACTGCAGATGTGTGTGCCACCTTGTGCATCTGGCTTATGCCGGTACCAGGAAATCGAACATGGGTCCTTTGGCTTTGCAGGCAAGTACCTTGACTACTAAGCCATCTCTCCAGCCCCTGCTAGCTAGGTTTTGATCAGTAAATTCCATAAACTCAAAAACAAATACAAACACTAATTCTGTGCTAACACATGTTATTGTGGTCATCTGTATGACTCACCAAATGCTGACAGTTTCTTAAACTTACAGGGACCAAGAAGGGAAAATTTATAGAGAATTTGGAGATTCCAATGGAGAAACATGAGCTTATATATGGCCATATCTTCTTGTGTGATCTTGGGATGAAATTTTCAGAACCAGAATACCCCACCAATCAATTACCAATATCTGTATGCACTTGCAGAACAACTGTACCTCACCATCTGTCTCAGATAGTAGAGGAGGAGCTCAAAATAATTTGAGGCAACCCTGGGCACTTTCCCAATCTCACTTAGAAATTCTAGATATGATTCACATGTGGAAAATACTTAGGGAGAGTCAAGTCAAGCATGCCTATAGCTTGTTGGTATAAATTATACTACACAGGATTCTAAATGCAATAAGGGGATGACTTGGATTTTAATCATGTGTAGTGAAGAGCATGAGCTCAAGAACTTTGGATGCGAATCTGCCTCCAGCACTGAAGTGGTCAGTACAATGCCATTCATTCATGCACATTTGTAAGTGAAGAGTGTAGTAGCTTCTTGCATCTGTGTGGGGAGCACATATACAGTGCTACCCTTCTCAATGACTCATAATGCCTGGAACTTAATGATAGCCTTATATGTGGATTTAGTAGAAGATACTTCCTAAAAATATTTTCATCTCCTTTCAAGCCTGATTAAAAAAAAAATAAGAGTCCTGGGAGTAGAGGATTTCATTCATTCATTCATGTTTGCAATTGAACCCAAGGCCTTACCTTGCGCATGGTAGTCAAGCAGCACTGTACCCCTGAGCTACATGTCTGGCCTTTATCTGTGTTTTTTTTTTTTTTTCCTGAGGCAGAGAATTGCTATGTTGTCCAGCCCAGGCTAACTTTGAACTCGTAGGCTTAGGCAATCCTTCTGCCTCAGCCTCCCAAGTGGCGAGAGCAATCATTCCTAGCCTCCAGCTCTGAGAATAATTGCCAAGCACACCTATGATTTATTCTAGGACTTTTCACATCGCAATCCATTCCATTAACCTTTCAGTGAAGAGGTCCTTAACTACAGACCAGTTTGGCCCCAATGGGGTATTTTCATAATATTGGGAGGCATTTTTCACTGTCAAAACTGAGGGAGATTTCTACTTGCATGCAGTGGTTCAATCAGAGATTTCTGAATATCTATAATACAGAGGATTGCTCTGAAAATAGAGTATACAAATGATAATATTAACAATGTTGAGGTTGAGGAATAGCATTTGAGAGAGTGGGGAAATAAGTGAAGGATTCTCAGACAGCTCCCCCTTCAGAGTCAGATGTTGTATTATTGTCTTCAAGAAGGCATTGTAAGGGCTGGAGAGATGGCTTAGTGGTTAAGCGCTTGCCTGTGAAGCCTAAGGACCCTGGTTCAAGGCTCAATTCCCCAGGACCCACGTTAGCCAGATGCACAAGGGGGCGCATGCGTCTGGAGTTCGTTTGCAGTGGCTGGAGGCCCTGGCACGCCCATTCTTTCTCTCTCTCTCTCTGCCTCTTTCTCTCTCTGTCTGTCGCTCTCAAATAAATAAATAAAAAGAAGGCATTGTAAGAGAGATAGCTCACTCCCTGTCAGGAGGTGAACCATCCCTTGCACAGCATTTGGGGCTCAGGTGAAATCACAGAGGAATTGTTAAGATGAGCAAGAGTGCAGCTTCCATGGTGAGCCTGACATGCCTGCACCAGGGTGATGGAGACAAACACTGAGGACGCTCAAAATGTACACAGCTTGGGCTGTAGAGATGGCTTAGGGGTTAAGCGCTTGCCTGTGAAGCCTAAGGACCCTCCTTCGAGGCTTGATTCCCCAGGACCCACGTTAGCTAGATGCACAAGGGGGCGCACATCTGGAGTTTGTTTGCAGTGGCTGGAGGCCATGGCGAGCCCATTCTCTTTCTATAGCTGCCTCTTTCTCTTTCTGTCTGTCACTCTCAAATAAATAAATAAAAATAAACAAAATGTACCAGAGCAGAAATCCAGAACCTGCTGAGAGCTCAACACTAAAGGAGACTTAGAACACACTGACCATGGCCAGGGAATTTGCGGAACAGGGGAGAAAGATTATAAGAGCCACAAGGTAGGAGGGAATATCCAGAAGCATTGCCCTCCCACCCCCACAATAACTGACAGCTGCACTCACAACTCATAACCCACAATCCCATGGTTAATACCAGCATACCAACATATGATGTGTCCATACAAAGTTTCTACTTAATAAAAAAAAAAGGACCTTGTAAGAGTCTTGGTGGTTGGGAATAGCCTGAGGCCTCTTGGTCTCTACAATGAATGCCAATAACCCCACTGAAAAAGACACTTAGCAGAATTGGGGTGGGGGAGGGGGGTCTAAGAGTACAACCTTTGTATATAAAATCAATAAATAATAAAAAATTAAAAGTTAAGGTAAGAGATGTAACTGTAAGTACTCATCAATTAATGAGTAGATTAAAAAATATGTTGCATCTCATGAACCATGGAATACTATTTGGCAATAAAAGGATGGGATTCTTTTACATGGATGAAACTGAGTTGTATTAGTTTTAAAACAAATATAAGTAGCTCATGATTGCACTCATATCTATAATCTAAAATATTAATCACATAAATGTTGAAAGAAGAATTGTGGTTAACAAAGGTGGAGTAGAGTGAAGAGGCAAGGACATGGGGAAAGGTTGATCACTGGTACTAAGTAGGAATAAGATTTTCTGTTTAGTAGAGTAGAGTGACTAGATAAGAATAATATACTATTTACTTCAAATAGCTAGAGAAGAAAAGACCTTGAATGTTTTGCCACAAAGAAATGGTAAATATATGAAGAAATAGATATATCTATCCCGATTTGAACATTAAAATAATATATACAGGCATCAAAATACCAAATGGTATATCACAAATACAGACAACTTCTTGTCATTAAAAAATTATATCAATGTATTTCACTGTGCTTTATTCTTTTCTTGCTTTTCTCATAGGCAAAAACTTGTTCCTTGTCGCTGTTCATGAGCTTGGCCATTCCTTGGGACTTGGGCATTCCAGTAATAGGAAGGCCATAATGTTCCCCAGCTATGGTTATATAGATCCCAAGAAATTTCACCTCTCCACTGATGACATTCGTGGCATTCAGTCCCTCTATGGTAAGTAGAACTTATCATTTTAACACATAAAGCTGCTCATTCTTACAAATAGTCTAGTGATATCCACAATTGGATAAAATTTTACTGTCTTATTTTGAGCCCTCTGTGAGATAAGATACAAAGATAATATCTTGATAATGTCTTTAAGTTTTGAGTTCTTTCCATCAAAGATACCACTCCACCCAGTGAAAATCCAACCAGAAAAGGAAAATCAAAGTGATTCCACCATTCCCCTCAGGCTGCCATCATATGGGAAGAATAATAGTTTATGTTTCTTGTGAATTCTATAGGAAGCACTACTTGGATGCATTTCCCATAAAGAAATAGAATATTTTACAAGACAGTTCTTCCTCTTCTAAAGTAAAAGGCAAACTTTCACCAAATCCTTCTCCAAATGTATTTTCAGGCATCCCAGATAAACAAGGACCTGTGGCAAATCCCCATAAACCAGAATCAACTGTCTGTGACTTCAGCTTGAGTTTTGATGCTGTCACAACAGTGGAAGACAAAATCTTTTTCTTTAAAGACAAGTAAGGTCATTTTCATATTCAATCAATATTATGGGCATTGTCCTTAGATTGTTTCATTCTCATTCTCTCTTTCTCCCTTTTTTTCTTTCTTTATTTCTCTTCTTGGTCAATGAATCTTTAAAATAAAGTCAATGAAACTTGCAAAACAGGTACTTGTACTTGACTCATGGGCACTGAGATATCCTGAAAAATTTGAAAGTGGGAAAGTGCTATGATAAGGTTTGTATAGACTGAAAAACTGATGTGTGAAAACTGAATTTGCAAGAAACCCAGCTATCTCAGCCAGAGGTAAAAATGCCGGGTCTGGAACTAAGGCTATGAACCAGTTTTCATGTAGACTTCTGAGCACTCGGAGAATTTCAAGATGGCTTGTGGTTTCTGTCTTTGAACATGGATCAAGACATGTGTTGGTGTTGGGGATGGAGAGACAGTGGGGAGACCAATAACTGTCAGGTAGGACAAATGATCCCCACTTTTGAAATTATAAAATAGATACTTGAGGTGACTTTATTCCTATTAAAAAAAAAAAACCTGGCAACGAGATTGTGGGGCCAGTGTAGAAACTTAGATGCTTGCCTTCAAGCTCCAGGGTATTTCCATATGCCAGAAAGCCTATTTGTCATTATCATGACCTGATATTATTGAGATTTTTCTCCCATGGTGCATTTACACAGATATCCATGGAATAGTATGTGAACATAATGAGAATTAATACTAAATCACTTCACAAGTTCTTCCCATTTGCATATAAAGATACCTGAGTGATCAACATTTAAATTTCTTTTGATTTTAAGAAATTATTTATTTATTTTGAGGGAGAGAGAGAGAGAAAGAGAGAGAGGCAGATGAGAGAGAGGGGAAGAATGGGTGTCCTAGGGTCTCTAGCTGCTGCAAATGAACTCCAGATGCAGGTGTCACCTTGTGCATCCAGCTTATGTGGGTCCTGGGGAATTGAACTTGGGTCTTTTGGCTTTGCAGTCAAGTGCCTTAACTGCTAAGCCATCTCTCCCATGTCAGGTACTTCTGGTGGAAACTTCCTGAGAGCTCAACCACTAGTGTTGCTTTAATTTCTTCTTTGTGGCCAACTATACCATCTGGCATACAAGCTGCTTATGAAGTTGAAGGCAGAAATCAACTTTTCCTTTTTAAGGGTAAGTTCTGTCATTGAGTAGATTTTAAGGAAACACACAACTAAAGAAAATATTAGTATTTTTATAGTCATAGGCCAAAAATAATTTACTTATGGTAGGTATAAACTAGAAGTTAAATTAGCCTAACTATATGAGGAATATATATATATATAATGCATATGTATATATATGTATATGTATGTATATATACATATATATATATTCCTCATATAATTAGGCATATAATTTGGCTAATTTTTATATCTATAGATAGATAGATAGATAGATATTGCTGTTTTTTTATTTTAATATATGTATATATCTCCAGGGGAATATAATGTATTATACTTATTATACTTACAAAAACCCAAAAGCCATGGAACCATAAGAGATAAACCAATGGTTGAGAACAAAAGCAGGGCAGGGGCTTCCTCAGTAGTAGAGCACTTTGCCATGAACAAGAGTCTGGGTTTGATCTCCAACATGAATGAAAGTAAAAAAAAAAAAAAAAAAAAAAAAACCAGGAAATATATTTTAGAACTCTGGGAAAAGAAAGTTGCCACTGGTAGTAAGCATTTTCGTTATTCTTTCTGCGTAGCTATGCTAAACCCATCTTTGTCTTCACAGATGACAAGTACTGGTTAATAAGCAATTCAGTGCCACAACCATCCTACCCCAGGAGCATCTCTTCCCTGGGCTTCCCCAAGTCTGTGAAAAATATTGATGCAGCTGTTTTCAACCCATCTCTTTATAAGGCCTACTTCTTTGTGGATAAGCAATATTGGAGGTGAGATATAATGGGGGTATTTTGTCCTCTAAAATTTATAGAATGAGTAGGGAGTGGAACTTTCTAAAAGGCAGTATTCCTGTTTTTTTTTTTAACTTTTTGCTAACAATGTTCATACATTAGAATAATAAAATTTTATTATAATCTCTTCCTGATGCCTTCTTTTGCTCCCCTCACTCATTCCCTTTCAAGGAACTTCTTCTAGAAGGATTCTTTTCTACCTGACAGACAGAGAAAGAGAGAGAGAAAAGAGAAGAACAAGCAAGTTATTGCCAATCTAGTTCTTTTCTCTGAGCTTTCATTCTGATCTAAGAAGTAGTGTATACTCTTTATTTTCATTCCAATCTAAGAGGGAGTACATACTTGTATTTTGGAGGGTGTATGCCTTCCCAGACTCCGTTCCATAACCACTGGATTCAGAAGACAAAGTAAGTAACCCACCCTTAGGACATGAGTTTGCCACCACACTTTACCTTGTTTGAGAAATAGAAATTCTGATTTTAGAAAATAGGAACTAAGACCGACTAAAGAAGTCACAGACAGTTGTAGTTGATCATGACCTATCATTACTAACACTTCAACTGTGACTCCTGGCTCTATTTACTTTTATGCTTCTAATTGTCCCAGAATTTTCTTTCTTTCATTCTTTTTTTCTGTAAGGCCAGTGAGCAGTGCTGAGCAAACAATACTTGAAGAACTAAATTGTAGAAAAATAAGATAACAAGTATATTCAACTCTCACTTGGAAGTCTAGGGAAAAACAAAATTCTTCACTCTGATAAAAGAGAAGTTAGGGAAGATACTAGGATCTGACAATACAGAGTAGAAACTATAAATTCTGTTTGAATGTCTCTCGAATGTGGATGTTTAAAGCCCTTTGGTTCCATGATTTTTAAACTCTCTCTTCTGAGATCTGATGGGGGAAATTATTAATCTTATTTTTGTAGGAAGCCTTGCAAAAGTGACGATAAAGGTGACTAAGTAGTTGGGCCAGTGAAGAGCTGTAGTACTAAATCCACTTTAATATCAGGGTATATCAAAAGAGGCTGAGCATCAGGGAAGCACTGTGAAGTAGTGAGGAAAGGGTTACCTGCAATGGAGAGCTAGGTTTTCAGTCCCATGGTGAGTAGGGTTCAGAAAGCCAAAGGTTCAGATGGTTGGTTGTTTTGTTGTTTTTCTTCACTCCAATTAAATCCCACTGGGGAAAGAAGAATGTGGATTTGTGGTTCATTTCATTAAATCCACTTTCTGATTGAGTTCTTGACGATTATATCCTCACACAGGTATGATGTGAGAAGACAGACCATGGACCCTGCTTATCCCAAACTCATTTCCACACACTTCTTAGGAATCAGACCTAAAATTGATGCAGCCTTCTATTTCAAAAGTAAGTAGATTAGCAAGATACTGGAGATCACATCTTAAAGCATAACAAAGCTTGCAAGAGCATAAGACAGGCTCCAAGTTGGAGAGATGGAAGACTATAATTCTCACAAGGAACACAGCCATATTGCCATTAGCTCAAAGTAGACAGGACAGAAGAATGAGTAATGAGGGGTACTACCAGGGGGCACTCCCTGAGTGAGCTGACAGGTAGAGGCAATGTGGAATTGCTGCTGCTTCTTCTGAGTCTCTGGAATCTTCTGTGATCATATCAGTTGCAACTTGGGTGCCAACAAGCAAACTCAGAGAAGCCTAGAGTCTAGTTCTCAGTGCACCTTGCATTCCTTACCTTTTAAGTTTTTATTTACAGCTCCTTTTACCCTCATGATCCCTCATAGACTGGGACTAAGGATAAAATGAAAGAAACTCAAGTGTGTGTTGTAAATATTCTCAAGTTCAGCCTAAGCAAAATTGTTCACTGGACTAAGATTTTTATTTATGTATTTATGAGAGAGGGAATAGAGAGAGGATATAAATGGGTGCATGAGGGCCTGTAGACACTGAAAATAAATTTCAAACACATACACCATCTTGTGCTTCTGGCTTTATACAGGTACTGGAGAATCAAGCCCAGGTCCTTAGGCTTTGTAGTCTGGGGCATTAACCACAGAATAATCTCTCCAGTCCTCCAACTTTTTTTAAATTTTATTTCCTCGCTTCCAGTTTCATTTCTACCACAAGGTGTCTTTGTGTTCTAGCTGGACCCACTACCCTCTCTTGAATCCCCCACAGAGACTGGCTGGACGTGGGTGGATGCAAGAGTATAATACACTGATACACTGCCAAGCCTCCTGTACTTTTACATCTCAAATCACATCTCATATAATCAAGATTATTTGTAACAACAGTTTTATTTTTTTAAATAATTACAAGGGATGTATTAAACAATTGAATTTGTTTTTATTTTTAGGACACTACTATTTCTTCCAAGGATCAACCCAATTTGAGTATGATGTCCAATCACATCGGGTCACCAAAACCCTGAAAAGCACTAGCTGGTTTGGTTGTTAGGAATGATGCAATTAATGATGCTTACCAATTCACTTCAGTTTAATAAGTATTGGTTGCATATTTGTTATGTTCTCAGGGTATCTCAACATGGTGATAATGTATCATTAAACAAAGCCAAACCTGTAGGCCACAGATAAATGTTGGCATAGATAAATGATTACATAAAATGTAAAGCCTTTCTGTAAATCTTTGTTTGATACTACTATTAATTTTCAGAGTGGTTCCTTTAAAGGCCAGCATATGACTTCTGAAAACTTCTCTGTAACTTGAGCTGAGAAATTAGACTTTTCTGGCTAAACTAAACTTAAATATGTATATTTTTGCTAAAATAAAAATCATTTAAAAATATTTCAGTGGGAACTTTAATACATGAACATACTGCATATTCGTCATATTTCTATCAGGTTGTCATGTTTTTCCCTTGTCCCCACCCCCATTCCACTGAGGGCCGTCCACATTGGGGGCATCTGTAATCACTGTGAGATCATGAATGAACCAATCAGTCTCTGTAGGGGGCAATGCCTCACAGTACTTCTTCCCACACTGTGGTGCTTACAATCTTTTCACCCCTTCTTCCATAATGCCCCCTGAGTCTTGGAGGGAGTGCTATAGGTATCCAGTTTCTGGCTTCCTGCTTTGATAAGTTTTGAGTGCTCCAGGGCAGACTGCCATCTCCAAACAGAAGGTTCTCTAGCTAACAGTGAGAGCAGAACTCATATTTAGTCTGCTACTCCTTCCTCTGCAATATTTTCTGGTCCCTGGTGGGTGTGGTAGAGATGACTAGGCACTGGGTTTTTTCTTCTGGTCATTTTGATGGGTCTTTGATCTCCCTAGTATTGGCCGTCATCTGTAAAAGGCAGGTTCTTCAATCGAGAGTAAGAGCAGCATTGCTAGAGGGGAACAAACACATACATTTAGAAGGCCTTTTGATGGACATAACCTCTTTAGTCAAAGAACAGTGGAGGCTTCCCTCTAATGTCTATGACCTTTCAAGCCATATGCTTTTGACTTGGTTCTCAGTACCAGGCGTGAGTTCCTCCCACTGAGTGGGACTCACATCCAGCCAGACAACAGTGGATTAACCCCACAAGTTTAGTATCACTATCACTTTAATATCAGTATCTCTTGTCTGGTTGATTTTGTAGCCTGCAGGATCCAGTTTGTTCACATGGTTGATGACTTTTAGGCTCTAGCAACTTGCACATCACTTCCAGCACTATGACAGCTAGTTGCTAGGAGGGAGATGGCTTCCATCTCAGTTCCAATTTGATTTCTCAATGCCTGCGATTTCAGCCTGTGTTGTATTTGGTAATAGGATCTTACCATCTAGTTCTTTTGGGTAACCAAGCACTATAGCAATGGCCTGCATTGCTTGGGGGGAGGGGGTGTTGATAGGCCTCCTGGACTAACAGCTCACTTTGTGAGGGCAGGCAGGGGAGGATTGGTACATCTTGGGCACTGGCATTTACCAGCAACAACCTATGGTTTTAGGGTGAAGCTTTCTCCAGCCCAGCACGGTACTTGTTCCTGAACTCTTGCTCTCTTTTAAAGAAGCAGACAAGTAGGTTTCTATGGAACTTACTCATAGAAGCTTTAGTTTTGTGTATCTTCTTCCTTCCCTTCCTCCCTTTCCCTTGTCCCCTAGACTTTTCTACTACATTCCATCCCTCCACTTCCTTATCTATGATCCTCTCCCCAGTCCCTCTTTGCTCCTCCTTTTTTTTTTTTTTTATTAATTAGTTTTGTACTCAGTGAATGTAGGCAAGTTAGTACCATTGTTAGGCTCGTCCATGTCCTACCGCTTCCCCTGGCCCCTCCTTATTGAAGTATATGGGTCATGCACTGTGAAGTTAGCCCACAGTTATGGGTAAGAGAAATGTCTCTGCGTGTCATGACCCATGTGGCTCTGACATTCTTTCTGCCCCCTCTTCCGCCAAATTTCCCTGTTTGTTCCTCCTTTCTCCAAGCCTCATTATAGCTTCCTGACCCTTAGGACTAAAGCCTACCACAATTTATAAATAAATTAAACTATTCATGTTAGATCTGCATATTTGAAAGAACATACAGTGTTTATCTTTTTGAGCTTGAATTACCTCACTTACTATGATTTTTTCCAGGTACATCCAGTTAAAATTTCACAATTTATTTTTCCTTGCTGCTGAATAAAATGCCACTGTATATATGTACTACATCTTATCATCCATTTATCAGTTGATGGGCATCTGGGCTGATTCAGTTTCATAGCTATTGTGAATAGAGAGCAACAAACATGGCTGAGCAAGTGTCTCTAAAGAGTAGAGTCTTTTAAAAATAGTTTTTAAAAATTACTTTACTTATTTGAGAGAGAGAGAGAGAGAGAGAGAGAATGGGTGTGCCAGAGCCTTCAGTGTTGCAAACAAACATGGGTCCCTTGGCTTTGCAATTGTCTTAACCTCTAAGGCCTCCCTCCAGCCCAAGAGTAGAGTCATTATGGTATATGCCCAGGAGTGGTAGTTCTATTTTTAGATTTTTGAGGAACCTCTGTACTGATTTCCATAGGGACTGTACAAGTTTGCACTCCTACCAAGAGTGAATGAGGGTTCCTCTTTACCCACACTCTGTCAGCATGAGTTGTCTTTTTTTTTATGATTGTCATTCTGACTGGAGTGAACTGGAATCTGAGTCCAGACTAGGGATTTATTTTTTTCTGCTTGAGCAATGTTATCTTGCTGGTGTCAAGAAAAAAATGTCCAAGACTTAAATATTACAGGTGTTCTTACAATAGTAAGCTGAGCAGATTCTATAACAATGAGTATCTTTGGCTAGGTTACTTTTTAACTCTGTAAACATAGAAATAAAGTATAAGAAAACTGAAAGTAATATAAATTATTCTTCTCATAATAATACAAGTCCACGTTGCCTATTAGAGATACAATTGACTGGCAAAAGAAATAATCTCAGACCTTAATATTTTGTTGTCTTCTAAGGTATTAACCCACTCTTAAATTGTTAGAAAATTCCTTTCTGCATGACACCATATAGAACTGGTTTTCTTACTAGTTAATGCATGCTATTGCATGTCTCTAGAATGTCACCCCCCCCCCAAAGCTCATGTGCTACAGGTTTGTTCCCTAGCTCTGTGTTGTCCATACTTGTGGGTTCTTGGTTTAGGAGGCTGCCAGGGGGCTGTTTTTCAGACACACTACCATTTTTCTTCAATATTTTCTTCTCACTTGCTGCAAGCTTTGGGTAACTTTCTAGAATTCTGATTCTTCTGTGTGTTTTGGCAATGCTGAGAATTTATTCCAGGGTCCTGTGTGTGCTAAGCAAGTGCTCTGTCTCTGAGCTATCATCCTAGACTCCAAGAATCCAAAAAGGTTGATTTTGCCAATATTTTGCCATGTTTCATTGCTATTATGGAAATAGATGTTTTGATTGTCCTTCACCCATCATTGCAGCTGACATTGTTCTTAAAATTATTGATTTTAATGTTGACAGTATATTTTAAAAAAATATAACTGTCACCATCTCACAATATTTTGAGAAATATTGTTATTTTCAGAAAATGTATTAAAATATTTCATTTTTCTTTATTTATTTAAGAGAGAGAGAGAGAGAATAGGCATGCCAGGGCTTCCAGCTGCTGCAAACAAACTCCAGATGCATGCACGCCCTTGTACATCTGGCTTACGTGGATCCTGGGGAATTGAACCTGGTTCCTTTGGCTTTGCAGGCAAGCAGCTTAACCACTAAGCTATTTCTCCAGACCCATATTGTTTATTTTATTTTGGTTTTTCAAGGTAGAGTCTCACTCTCATCCAGGCTGACCTGGAATTCACTCAGTAATCTCAGGGTGGCCTTGAACTCATGCCAATTAAAGGTGTGTGCCACCATGTATGGCTCTTTTTAATATTTATGGTAAAAAAATTAAGTACAATTCCATAGCTTGCAGATTGTTGAAGTTTAGTATCCCTGGAGTCCTTCTGATTTAAACCTTACCCTTGGAAGTTTCACTTTCTCCTTGGTTGGCTACTCACTCATACTTAGTCTAATTTGAGATCACTCTGTGTGTGTATGTATGTGCGGCTGCAGGTGTGTGTGTATCTATGCAGGGTGTCCAGGAAGTCCCAATCATTTCCATTATCATCTACAAGCTCAGCAGTGAATTGAGAAGTTGGTTTTCTTGTACTGTAGTTTCCTTGGAGAGGCTCATCATCTGTTAGGTTGCAAGAAGTGAAGGTGGGGGCTATTAAATTTTGCTATTAAAAATATCTTGAAATCTGGCAAATCTTGGCAGTGACTGCTGGCACAAAGTCCACAACACTGACTAATTAGAAAACCTGTTCACTGTAACAACTTAGTCAAGTTAGTTGACCTCAGGGAATACAATTCTGTTCTGAAGTCTGTTCTGCAGTTAATATAGGTGACACCTCTAACACTGGCCTAGAGCAAGACCCTACCTTGAAAAAAAAAAAAGAATTAAGAAGAAAGAAGGGATGAGGAAATAATGTACTTAGTAAGGTACTTGCCTCACAAGCATGAGCATCTGAGCTCCAGTAACCAGGAAAAAAGACTAATTGCGGTGATCATCCCAAAGTTTGTAATCCCAGCACTGTGGAGGCTAAGGCAGGACGAGCTTTATGGCTCACCTTTCAGCCAGTCTAGTTTAATTGATGAGCTCCAGCCAATGAAAGGCCATGTCCAAAAGGAGGTTTACATTGTTGAGAATGATGACACCAGAGGTCAAGCTCTGACCTCTACAAACATCTGTCTATACACAGAGGTACATACAGGAACACACACACACACACACACACACACACACACACATATATCTATATGCATTTAAATTTTGTAACGAATGAAGAGAAAAGAATAAATCAAATATGGAAGAATTAAGAACAAGCGATCTTTCATGTCACAGAAATAAGAAGTACAGAAACTAAGATTATAGTTAACTCAAAACTCATGCTCTTTCTTCTATGACTCTTTGGTTTGTTTGGCTCTTATTCTCTGACTAACAAGGAGTATGGTTTGGTACTCTTTGTCCCAATTGCGAGACACAAAACAAAATGATAATAAATTTTCACCACTGAAAGCCCAGCTCCTCCTCTGTACTTTGTGGAGCAGTTGCACTGTCATAAACATGTTTTCATGGGGATGTGTACGTAAATGAGGCTGGTGGAGAAGGTTTTCCACTTATGGTCTCAATTCAGGACTTTGAACAACATGTTCCTGTCTTTGTAATGGAATAAACTATAACTTTCAAAGAAAAAAAAACACGATTGAAAAGTGTGTTCAGATAACAAAGGTATGGGATTGCGTATGCTGCTAGCTCATATCCTCGGTATTGGGTTTGTTGAAGGCATTGCAGTCCTCAAGATTCTGCTGGTTTTCCCCAGGACTTAGACTATTGGCAGTATTTGCGGGGAAGAAGGCTTAGTGTGCTGTTGAGAGCTACTTTTCCCCAGGATTTGGAATATTGACATTGTTTGTGAGTGACGATGCCTGGTATGTTGGTGTTAGTGACACAGGGACTGCTCATAGCATACATCTTAACTAGGTCAGAGCTGTCACCATATTCCATACCATGAGTGGAATAGGATGGCCACAAAAAACTAGGCTTAGGGAAGAAAGAAGGAAGTCAGGAACTCAGAAAAGCCATGAGAAGTGCCCCCACCACAAGCTGGTGACTAACAAACACAGAGTTAAGAAACGTAGCCAGGAGGCTGGGGATGTAGCTAAGTTGGTAAAAGCACTTACTTAGGACACATGAAGCCCTGGGTTTAATTCATAGCACTGAATAAGCTAGTTGAGATGACACACATCTATAGCCTCAGCACTACGGAGGTGTGGGCAGGAGGACCAGAAGTTAAAGCTCATCTTCAACTATATAGTGAGGTAGAGGCCAGCTTTGGATACATGAGACCTTATGGAAAAAAGAAAATAAAAGAAAGAAAGAGAGAGAGAGAGAAAGGCAGGAAGGAAGGAAAGAGAAAGGAAGAAAAGAAAGAAAGAAAGAGAGACAATTAAGAATCTATTTTTTTTAAATGTGAACATTTGGCAAATAAAATTTGTGTGATGGTATTCAGAAAACAGACAACTTTTTACTGTTATATATCCAGTCTTGGGTGTGGTGGCTCATTCCTGTAATTCCAGCACAGAGAGGTTAAGGCACTGCCTCAAGTTCAAGGCCAGCCTGGTCTACATGTGAGACGTTGTCACTCAAAACAATACCAACAAAATTGCTATTGCAAAATTTGTAAGATGGATTAAGTCTCAACTAGAAGAATGTTACTAACAGGTAGCATGAAGGGGTTAGATTAAGCCAGAGAAACAAACTCTTATTCTAGTTTGTTCCCCCCCCCCCCTCCGGCCCCCGAGGTAGGGTCTCACTCTAGCCCAGGCTAGAATTCGCTATGTAGCCTCAGGGTGGTCTCAAACTCATGGTGATCCTCCTACCTCTGTCTCTCAAGTGCTGGAATTAAAGGCCTGCGCCGCCACACCCAGCTGTTGTTCTGGTTTTGATTGAACATTATTGTACAACTTCTAGAACTTACTGACCAAGTAGACTTGAATAAACAAACTAACATTTTCTTTTATTTTTTTAATCATCATTCTTTTTTTCATTTTTTTATTATTAGATATGGATATATTTTGTATGTAAACATCACATGTTGGTACCATCCTTTCCCTCCTCCCTGCCCCTTTTCTGAAGAGGCCTTCTCATTGAAGATGCAGGTCAACCCCATGGCGATTGTGGGTCATGCATTATGGGGGCAGTCAGTTATGGGGAAAGAGGCAATGTCTCTCTGAAAAATGTCCCAACTTGTGGCTCTAACATTCTTTCCACCCCCTCTTCCACAAAATTCCCTGAGCCATTCTGAGAGCATTTTAAGTCTACTTCCGTGATGGGCACTTAGGAGCATCTATATGTCTGGTTTGGTAGATGTTGAATGTCCTCAGTATCTTTCTCTGACACCCTTGTGCTGATATCAGTTTAACTGAGAATGCAGCATTCTTGCTCATTTCCCCAATTCTTCAGCGGTTTCAGCTGGTGGTGGGGTGGAGTGCGCTGGGTCATTTATCTCCTCAGATCCAGTTCCCATCTGAAAAAGAGAAACATTTTCTCCAGTGTAACGTGATGTCAGTGCCAGTTAAATGGGATAACCACTATTCATTTAGAGAGAATTATAAGGGTTTAGACACTTTTATAGTGTAAGGTTAGTGGGAGCTTGACAATGGAAAGCAGAATCATTATCTGGATATGATTCTGAGTTGTTTCCCAGTTCCAGATATGGTTTCCTTTTCACTGAGTGGATCTGTTAACCAATCCAAGAGCAGTTGGTTACCCACCATGGCTGTGTGCCACTATTGCACTTGTGTGAGCATTGAGTCTGGTTGTTTGTTTTTGAGTCGCTTAGACTTTGAGTTCCTTGGACAGATGTTGGCCGCTTTCCTCTGGTAGCTCATGTAGTGCTTTCAAGCACTAAATGGGCTAATTATCTGAGGACTGGCTCTCCTCTAGATTCCAATCAGGTCTGTCCATGGTCCATGCCAGCAGCAACTGGTGTCTTCAGCAGTAGGGTCTTACTGTTAACCTCTGATGGGTAATCAAGTGCTCTGACAGAAGTCTGTCTTATTTGTTTTGGGAGATCTAGTAGGTCTCTCTGATGAACAGCTCATTGTGGATATAGACCACTTCTGGTACAGGGAATTACAGGCCAGAACCAAGGGAAAAGATAAAAGAAAAAGCCAATGAAGAAGAGAAACAGGAGAAATTTGAGGTTAGGTTTCATCTCATTCTCTCCATGTCCCTTCAATTCAGATTCTCTCTCTAAGGTTTGATTGAGGGTTCCACCTTTGAGTCTGATTCTATGGTACCGATTCAATTTGGTATCAGATTTTGAGTTTCCCCTATCCTCTCCCTTCCTGCAAGCCCTACTCTTCTTGTTGTCCAAGCCTCAAGATGCCATTTAGTTATGTCATCAACTTGGGCTGATCCAGGTTAGAAACTGCAGATGAGTGAAATCATGTGACAATTATGTTTCTGAGATTGTGTGAGTTCACTTAAAATGATCTGCTCCAAGTTCCACCATTTTTCTACAAATTTCAATGTGTCTTTTTTTTCTTACTACTGAGTAGAATTCCATTGTGTAGATATAACATATCTTGGTTATCCATTCATCCAATGATGGGCACCTGGGTTGATTCCAGTTTTTAGTTATTATGAATTGAGCAGCTATGAACATGGTTGAGCAAATCTTTCTGAACTGAGATGTGGAGCTTTTAGGGTAAATGCCCAGTAAGGGAATAATAGGGTCTGCTGGAAACTATATTCATGCTTCTCAGGAGTCTCCAAATTGATTTTTACAGTGGTTATACCAGCTTACATTCCCACCAACAGTGAATGAGGGTTCCTATTTCTACATAGCCTTACCAACATTTGTTTTCATTTGAATTTTTAATGTTTGCTATCCTTACTGGGGTAAGGAGGGATCTCATGGTTGTTTTAATTTGCATTTGCTTAATGGTTAAGGATGTTGAACATTTTCTTAACTGTGTATTAGCCATTTATAATTCTTCCTCTGAGAACTCCTTATTTAGTTTTATGCCCCACTTATGGAGTGATTGTTTGATTTTTTATGGCTTAGTTTTTTGAGTTCTTTGTAGATTCTAGATATTAGGCTTCTGTCAGTGTTATAGCTGGCAAAGATTTTCTCCCATTCACTGGGCACTCTATTGGCTCTGCTTATGGTATATTTGTCTGGGCAAAAGCTTTTTAGCTTCATGAGATCCCATTGATTTAGTGTCTGTTTAATTTCCTTTGCCACCGGGGTTTTGTTCAGGAACTCTTTTCCCAGTCCTATATCGTGGAGCATGCTTCCTATTTCTTTTCCAGTACTTGAAGTGTTTCAGGTCTTATATTGAAGTCTTTAATCCATTTGAACTTGATTTCTGTATATGGCAAAATGAGTAGGTCTAATTTCATTTTTCTACATATGCTCATCCAATTTGTCCAACACCATTTCTTGAAGAGTCTGTCTTTTACCAGCCTACATTATTAGCAACTTTATCAAAGACAAAGCAGCTGTAGTTTCCTGCCCTAAAGTATGGGTCTTCAATTCTGTTCCATTGGTCTATGTTTCTGTTTTTATTCCAGTACCATGCTGTTTTTGTCACTATGGCTTTGTAATATAGCTTTAGATCAGGTATGGTGATACCACCAGAGGTGTTTCTTTTGCTGAGGATATGTTTGGATATCTGAGACCTTCTGCCATTCCATATGAATTTTGAGATCAATTTTTCAGTGTCAGTGAAGAATGATGCTGGTATTTTATTGGTGTTGCATTAAATCTGTATATTACTGCTGATAGAATTTCCATTTTCACAATATTAATTCTGCCTATCCAGGAACATCAGAGGTCCTTCCATCTTCTTAAGTCCTCCTCTATTTCTTTCTTGAGTGTTTTTATGTTTTCATTATGCAGTTCCTTCACATCCTTTGTTAGTGTTATTCCAATGTATTTAATTTTTTGTTGTTATATACAATGGGACAGTATCACTGATTTCTTTCTGTGTATATTTGTCCTTTGCATATATAAAAGCTACATATTTTTATGCATTGATTGTGTATCCTGCCACTTTGTTGAAGGAATTTATCACCTTTAGAAGTTTGTAGATAGAGACTTTTGGGTCGTTTGTTTATAGTATCATGTCATCTGAAAATACAGCTACCTTGACTTCTTCCCTTCTAATTTAAATCTTTTTTTCTTTCTCCTGTCTTGTTGCTTGGGCTAGTACTATGTTGAAGAGCAGTAGTGAGAAAGGAAACCCTTGTCTTATTCCCAATCTCAGTGGGAACTTCTTGACTTTTTTCCTCCTTAAGAATTATTTAGGCTTTATATATAGCCTTTGTGTTGAGATATAAACTCTCCATGCCTATTCTTTCCAGTGTTTTGATCATGAAGTGTTGTTGTATTTTGCCAAAGGCCTTCTCTGCATCAATTGAGATGATCATGTGGTTCTTATGGTTCAATTTATTTATGTGGTGTGTTACATTGACCAATTTCCATGTGTTAAACTATCCCTTCATCCCTGGAATGAAGCCTACTTGATCAAGGTGGATAATGCTTTTGATATGTTGTCGAATTTTGTTTGCAAGGATTTTGTTCAGGATCTTTGCAACTAAGTTCAGTAGGGATATAGGCCTATAATTTTTCTTTCCTTGATGCATCTCTTTCTGGTCTTGGTATTAGGGTGAGGCTAGCATCATAAAAGGAGTCAGGGAGGATTCCCTGGTCTCCAATTATGTGGAATAGTTTGAGAAAAATTGGTTTCAGTTCTTCCATGAAGGTTTGATAGAATTCATTTGAGAAGCCATCTGGTCCTGGACTTTTTTTTTGGAGGGAGTTTTTATTTATTTATTTATTTTGTTGTTGTTGTTCTTTTGGTTTTCGAGGTAGGCTCTCACTCTAGTCCAAGCTGACCTGGAATTCACTCTGTAGTCTCAGGGTGGCCTCGAACTCACGGCGATCCTTCTACCTCTGCCTCCCCAGTGCTGGGATTAAAGGTGGTTTCCACCATGCCAGGCTGGAGGGAAGTTTTTAATTACCTTTACAATCTCCATGGATGTGATAGGTTTGATTAATCTGTTCTGAGTTTAGTTTTGGTAGGTTGTATGTATCTAGGAATTCATCCATTTCTTCCAGATTATTTAATTTTGTGGAGTAGAGGTTTTGGAAGTATGCCCTGATGATTCTTCCAATTTCATTGATGTCTGTAGTGATCTCTCCTTTTTCAATTCTGGTTTTGTTAATTTGAGATTTCTCTTTTTTGTGCTTGATCACTTTGGCCAGGGGTTTGTCAATCTTGTTTATTTTTTTTTGAAGAACCAGCTCTTTATTTCATTGATTTTTTAAAATTGTTTTCCTAGTTTCCAATTCATTGATTTGTGCTCTAATCTTGATTATTTATTTCTGTCTGTAGCACTTTGGGTTGGATACTTCTAGTTTTCCCAGCGCCTTTAGGTGGACCATCAGGTTATTGATTTGTGATCTCTCTGTCTTCATAATGAAGACATTTAGAGCTATGAATTCTCCCCTTATGACTGCCTTCATTGAGTCCCATAAGTTTTGATAGGTTGTGTTTTCATCATCATTCAAATACAGGAATTTTACAACTTCTTTTTTGATTTCTTCCCTGACCCATTCACTGTTTAGAAGTGTTTTGTTTAGTCTCCAGGAGTTGGTGGCATTCTTGACATGTCTTTTGTTAATTTCTAGCTTTAAAGCATTGTGATCTGACATGATGCAGGAAGTTACTTCAGTTTTCCTGACTTTATGAAGGCATGCTTTATGGCCCAATATATGGCCAATTTTGGAGAAGGTTCCATGGGCTGCTGAGAAGAATGTGTATTCTGTAGAGTTGGGGTGGAAAGTTCCATAGATATCCTTTATGTCTAGTTGATCTATGATGTTGTTGAGCTCTGTTATTTCCCTACTGATTTTCTGCTTGGATTATCTATCTATTGATGATAGTGGAGTGTTGAGGTCTCCAACTATGATGGCATTGGTGTTTATTTCTGTTTTATTGTTCAGTAGATTTTGTTTTATAAACTGTGGTGCCCCTATGTTTGGGACATATATATTTATGAATGTCTGTGCTCAAGTTGGATAATTCCCTTGATGAGTAAGAAGTGACCTTCTTTGTCCTTTTTGATTACTTTTGGTTTTAAGTCTATTTTATCAGATATAAATATAGCAACACCTGCTTGTTTTTAACTTCCATTTGCTTGGAATATGATTTTCCATCCTTTCACTCTGAGGAGGTGTCTATCTTTAGTGGTGAGGTGGGTTTCTTGAAGACAGCAGATAGAAGGGTCCATTTTTTTGATCCGTCCTGATAGCCTGTGTCTTTTGATGGGTGAGTTAAGACCATTAATATTTAAGGTTATTATTGAGAGGTTTGAATTAATCCCTGCCATGATGAGGTGTTTTATGGGTTGAGTGCTTACTTGCATTGTGTACTGTTTTGAGCCTGGTATGTTTTGGTTATTGTCTTCTTGTTCTTGAGGGCCCCTGAGAGCATCTGGCTTTATGTGGGTACTGAGGAATCTAAGTCTGGTCCTTAGGCTTTGCAGGCAGGCACTGTTACCACTGAGCTATCTCTTCAGCCCATTTTTTTATTTTTGTAGTCAGTGAATACTATCAAGCTGGTACCATTGTTAGCCTCCTCCCTGTCCTACCTCCCCTCTACAGGGAGCCTCCTTGTTGGGGTATATGGATTGTGCATTGTGGAGTTAGCCTTCAGTTTTGGGTAGGAGAAAATGTCTCTGTGTGTCATGACCCAACGTGTGGCTCTGAAATTCTTTCCACTCCCTCTTCAGCAAATTTCTCTGAGCCATGTTGGGTTCATATTAGGTCTGCTTCCGTGTTGAGATCTTGGGCTCTTCTGTGTCTCTGGATATCAGGTTTGGCAGGAGTTGATTGTTCTCTGTGTCTACCTCCTTCACCCTTGTGCTGGTTCCCTGTTTGCCAAGAAAACAACATTCTTGTATGTTGCCCCAATTATTCTTAGTTTCAGCTGGGGCCCTTTTGAGGCATGATGGGGCAGTTCTCTCCTTAGGATCTGCATCTATCTGAAAAAAGAGAATCAGATTCTCTGATGGAGAGTAAAGTTAGCACCAAGTAAATGTGGTAACCATTGTTTTTTAAAGAGAGTTTAATGGAGAGCAGGCTCATTTTTGGATATGATTCTGATTGTCTCCCAGCTCTAGCTATGGGTTCCAGTCCACTGAGCAGATCAGTTAGCCAAATTGAGAGCAGTTGGATTCCCACCATGGCTATATGCCACTATTGCACTTGTATGAGCATCACGTCAGGTTGTTTGCTGCTGAGTAGGTCAGACCATGTGTTGCTTGGACAGATATTGGTCATTATCCCCCAGTCACTCATGTAGCAGCTTCCAGCACTAGACACACTGTCTGGGGACTAACTCTCTTCCATGACACATGCCAACAGTGTATGGTGTCTTCAGCAGTAGGGTCTTACCACTAACCTATGGTGGTTCATCAAGTGCTCTGACATAAATATGTAGGTCTCTCTGATCAAAATCTCATTGTGGATGATATCCACCTGCTGGTACCAGGAGTTACAGGTCAGCACTCAAGAAGAGAAGGAAGAAAAAGATAAGTAATATAAAAGAGATAGAGATATGAGAGAGAACATGGAGGGAGGGAGGGGGAGGGAGGGAGGAAGAGAGAGAGAGAGAGGGAGAGGGAAGCAGAAACAGGAGAAGATAATGGTCAGTTTTCATGGTACCCTCTCCAGGGCCTTGTGAATCTGGTGTTTCCTCTAAGGGCCTGATGAAGGTTCAACCATTTGGTCTGTCTCTTAAGATGTAGAGTTTTATGGTACCATTGCCTTTTGGGTCCAGTTTTGTGTCCCCTGCCCCCTCCCTTACCCTCTCCTCCCTCCTCATCTTCCCTATTGTCGGTCCTTGAGATGCTTGGTAGGAATGTTGGCAACTTGGGTAGATTCAGGTTAGGAGCTATAGATGAGTGAGACTATGTAGTGATTATCTTTCTGTGATTGTCTTCAGCCCAATTTTTACATGTTTAATATTGTCATTCCATCAAGGGGACACAAAACTTTTGTCTATCATGGAGATACAAAGCCTTTCCAGTGAGAGATTAAATGGAAATGGAAATTTTCCAGACCATATATAAAAACAGAACGTTGATGTCCGAGCTTGTAGTAACCTTCCCAGGAAACCAATTCCTTTATCAACTGTAAGCAGCCTAGGAAGCCACCTGCTATCAGGTCATGCTTGCAGGAAGCAGGACTATCAACTACAGTGGAAGGTAAGTCTTGGAAGGTAAACAGCAATGACATCTGTCAGTTGGTCTCAAATGCCCAGAGCATTATTAATAACTGGCAGAGTTGCCACTTCTTGTTCATGTTTGGAACTTAGGGCAAATAAGAAAAACCAAACACAATACCAAACAATCAAACGAGATCCTTCACATCTGTGCAACCTGTCCACAACTTCCCTCACCAACAGCCTCATGGCAGGCAGGGCAGACCTGAAGTCTCCTCTTTGTTCTTTCCCAAGAAGATTTCCCACCTCTCTGTCTATGTTTTTATACTAAGCTTTTGGCTTTTCCTTACTGAGTCAACTTTGCTTATTTCCATATCAGAAAAAAGTCTCCCAGATCAAAAAAAGGAACAGAACTTTAATTGTGAATGGACTACTTTCAATTCTTCTCTGTATACAGAACACAGTGCTGTGACACGCCCTTCTACCTTCCCTCTCTTCAGTCTATGTCATCTCTTTTCCTCTTTCCTTTTTCAATTCTTTTTATTTATGTTTGCAGTCATTTAGGCTGCCTTTATACATAAATGTCACACACACACACACACACACACACACACACACACACACACAGTTTTTTGAGACAGCATCTTGGCTATGCAGGCTAGACTGGCCATATCAATTACTTTCTCATTTCTAGAAACACGTACTACAAGACCAGAAGCAACTTATAGAAGGAAAAGGGATTAATTCAGGTTACAGTTCCAGAGGGTACAAGCCATCATTGTGGGAAAGGCGTGCCAGCATGGGAAGTCGTAGTCAGACAGACTGGCAAAAGAGGAAGAGCAGCAGGTGGGGCTGGACCATAAAACTTCAAGGCCCATCCCTGCTGACCAACTTTCTCTATAAAGGCTCCACCTTCCCAAAGTTCCGCAACTTTCATGAGCAGTGCTATCAGCTGGGAATGATGTATTCAAACACATGAACCTAAGGGGAGCATTTTACATTCAAACCATTACACTGGTCTTGAACTCATGATCCTCTTGCCTTGTTCTCATGAGTGCTAGAATAAATGTGCAACACCATGCTCCAGTTGTTTATATATCTCACTCCTAAACTAGTCAACTTCACATTCTAAGTCACCTTCGTCACTATCTCACAGAAGCATAGTTCTGATGCCATTTATCTGACTAAAACAAGTAAGGGGAAATTTTTTCTCTAAAAACATAACTGACTAGTAGTCACAGAAGAATTAATTTTCCACTACAGCATATAAAAAGCGAAAAAGAAACAGGAGAAGATTAAGGTGAGTCTTCATCATACTTATCCATAACTGATGGGTAACTCCACAAAGCACAGCACACATTCCCCAATGAGGAGGGTCCCTGTGGAAGGGGGAGGACAGAGAGTAGGCTAACTGTGGTACCAACATGGCTATATACACACTGTGGACATAAATAATAATAATATATAAAAAGGGAAAAAGAGTAATGGAATTGATCATGCTGGAACTTAAGAGGAAGTCAGCTCCATACTAGCTATCCCTCATAGTGCTAGAGAATGTTATGTGAGCTACAGGGGTATAATGACCACCAATAGCATAAATTAGCAGGGCATCCTACAAGCTAGGAGATAAACAAGTTGGGCACTAAAGCAGACTTAAAACACACCCACTACAGCTCAGGAAATTTTGTGGAAGAGGGGGCAGAAAGAATGTAAGAGCCACAGAGTGGAAGGAAGTGTCCAGAGACACTGCCCCCCTTGCAATTACTGACTGATGCACTCACATATCATAACCAACAAACTCAGGGGGAATACCAGCAATCCCACTGAGGGGGCCCCTCAGTGGAATGGGGCAGGGAGGAGAGAAATGATGGTACTGACATATGATGTATCCATATTATTTTCTACTTAATAAAAGGAAAGAATTTGAGCAGAAACCTCAAAAACATTTTTAGAATGCATAACACTACAAAGCACTTTCTATAGTTGTCTTTTGTTTGACAAAGTCAATTTTCTGATTGAATGATGGCTGCCAGGTAGATTTGGCAGCCCAGAGATAAAATGTGCCCATAAATTTTTTCATAGCAATTCTCCCATTGCTTCTATTCTGAACCTCATATGAGAAAATGTGTTTCTTAAGCAATATTTTTTACCCTACAATGAGGTGAGATACACTGATCTCTTTCTTTCTTTCTTTCTTTCTTTCTTTCTTTCTTTCTTTCTTTCTTTCTTTCTTTTTACATAGGGTCTCACTCTAGTCCAGGCTGACCTGGAATTCACTATGTAGTCTCAGGGTGGCCTCAAACTCATGGCGATCCACCTACCTCTGCCTTCCAAATGCTGGGATTAAAGGCATGTGTCACCACACCAGGCTGAGATACACTGATTTCTTTTTTTTTTTTTTTTTTTTTTTTTTGGTTTTTTGAGGTAGGGTCTCACTCTGGCTCAGGCTCACCTGGAATTCACTATGTAGTCTCAGGGTGGCCTCGAACTCTCGGCGATCCTCCTACCTCTGCCTCCCGAGTGCTGGGATTAAAGGCGTGCGCCACCACGCCCGGCCACTGATTTCTTAAGTACTACTAAACACATTAGTTTATGTTATTCTGTTTTGCACAATTGGAATATTTATGCCAAGAATATTGCAAAATGCCCTTCTGTCCATAAAATCAGAGTTCTTGGAACCATATGAAAGCCATTACCAATGCCAAGGAATTTGAATGATGGATTTCAACATTTTTGTCACTCTTGGGAGTGTTCTGAGGCATTGCTAAAAGTGAGAATGATGATATTTTTCTATCTTCTATTGTCATGAAAACAACTATTAAAATGTAATTCAGGATAGTATTTCTCTAGGCTCCCTTCTTGCTGGTATTATGAGAGTCTCAACAGAGATATCACCTGTTCTAAATATCCCAATCCATTGTTCATGTGAAATACATACCTTATATACTCCTGTGCTTTTTTCCCCTGAGGCTAACTGAATGCTATTGTATTTCCCCACCCAAGCAGATAGTTAAGTCCACAAGGAGTAAGATCGAGTGCTACTTCTTGCCTAATTAATGCCTCTCATTAAGTCATTTCAGAAGCAGTAGGAGCTGATGTGCCTTCTCCATTATACTCATAGATTCTACTTGTCTTATTTTCACATTTTGGAACAAGCACTTTTGCAAACAATGAATTGAAAGAGTATTGAAACTCCTCTTCCAATTAAAAATAAAATCTCTAGTATTACAGAAAATTTTAAATCAAATTCTGAAGAGTTCCCTCTTTGTTCTGGGAAGTGAAAAGTGCATTTTTTCCACTTGAAGATCAGTGCATAGTGACAAAGATCCCATGCCAGGGAGGCCAATCTAAAGATTCTCCCCATTCTAAATCTTATGCACTGGAAGAGAATCTGTTACTATGTATGTAGACACAATACTTTCAAGTAGAACAGCTTTGTGGTTCTAGTAAGTCTTTCTTGGAATCCAATCCATAAAGCATAACACTGAACCCACAGTGTAACTACAACTTCTGTTCAGGAAAGAAATTTGCATTTCGTTGACTTGATTGTTTACATCCAGTAGGATATCAGCAGGAGAAAGCTTGCTCGATGACTTATACAATTGTGGTTTGGCTTTCCTTCATTTCTGCAGTATTCTTTCAGAAGTTGGGTTTGAACATCTGTAAGCTCTTAATTATTCCTCTGCTAAATCACTCATTTTATCTCTTTCTATTTTGCTACTAGGTGTTTCTTTGTAAACAGAAACTGAGACTCCTGTGATCTGTGTCCACATCCTCTTTATATTCCAGTGTGAACAGTGTCATCCTCTGAATTGGAAGGAGAATATGCATCTACTTTGCTATTAAAATAAGACCTTGTATTTTTTATCATTTTCTGAGATTAGAGGGTGGTAATGGTAGACATTCACATTTAGTACTGTCTCTCAGCTGAGCTCTGGCTAAAGAGCAACGCCCCTTACTTCTTGAAGGAGTGCTCATTTAATTAAAGGATCATTATTTGAAGTGACTGAAGTGCTTTTTCTTGGTGTTTCTGCACACTTTGTTCCTACCATCGGGATCAGAACTGTTTTGTAATTCCTTCTTGAAGGTCAGTGGCATGGCATCAGCATGAACTCAGCTCTGATGACGTCCACTTGACTGCACCACATGGTGGATGGCATCACTGGGGGAGAAAACACAAGATGGAAAAATCATGTGGCAAGACAGGAAGCAGAAAGGCCATAATCATTAGAGCTTTAGCCATCCAGGTGTGGATTTTGTCTGTTCTTAGTCCTTTTTCTCTCCTGTGATGGGGATGAAACCCAGAACCTTCAGCATGCTGGGCAAGCAGTGTACCGCTGAGCTGCTCTGAAATACCACAACCTCTTTACATTCTAGCTTACCTGCCAGTTAGAATATTTGAGATTTTCTGTAGAAAATTGGCCTAAACATCAGCATAGAAGACCTGATCTCAACACATAAGCAAAAAACTCTGTATGCACTGTATGCAACGTTTTTCCTACAAATTCAGACAGCTATATTACTTTATTATTGCTTTTCTCTGGCTAGCAAGATACAGAATTTTGGAAAAAATAGATGAAATTTCCAAGTTGCCATGATCATCATGATGTGAAAATAATATGCAGGTACAAAAATACAAGAAAGAACATTATTGATAGTATTGGTACTTTTCCTACTTGTCACAAGACTACAAGTGATTTTTTTCTTTCTATTTTTTTATACTCAAAAATTTCTATTGTAAGTATTTAACAATGCATCATACTTTATAGAAATATGAATGTCCACCAACAACAGAATAATCTTCAAACATCTCAGCTACAGACTTGTGGTCTTGCATGATCAAGCTCCAATTTAACTTCACATAGTTTCAGTTTCATATCTATTACCCTTTAGTTCCATAAAAGTAACTGCTATGGAGCTGGAGAGATGGCTTAGTGGTTAAGCACTTGCCTGTGAAGCCTAAGGACCCCGGTTCGAGGCTTGACTCCCCAGGACCCACGTTAGCCAGATGCACAAGGGGGCGCACGCATCTGGAGTTCGTTTGCAGTGGCTGGAGGCCCTGGCGTGCCCATTCTCTCTCCCTCTCTCTATCTGCCTCTTTCTCTCTCTGTCTGTCACTCTCAAATAAATAAATAAAAATAAAAAAAATTTTAAAAAGTAACTGCTATGTATTTTTCAGGTAGATTATAGCTTTCTTAAAAAATTTCAGTGCTGGGAATCAAACCCACAACCTCAAGCAAGCACTCTACCAATGAGCTACATCCCTTTCTTAACTCTGAAGAGCTGTATATTCACTTTTGAAGTTTACCCCCATGTCCAAATTATTCTAAAGTCACATTTGCTGCTTTTGCTATTTTATCTGTTTTCCCCTCTAAACACTTTCTGCTTAACTCCTGTGCAGTGTCTTACCTTACTTCTTAACAGTGTAGGATGTATAAGGTTCATCTCTTCTTGATTATTTCCTTTCTTTCTTCTTTCCTCTATTTCTCCCTTCCTCCCTCCTTCCTTTCTTCCTTCTTCATTTCTTCTTTCCTATTTTTGAAAATGATCATTGTAAATTAGCTTGAGCTAACTTTGTCACTTGTTTTACTATTTTTCTCCTTTAAATTTCATCTTCAGATGTGAACTCTCAGTGTGGTTGTTCCACACCACGTTGGATTCAGACACTTTTTAATTAATGTATCTGTATAATCATAGCTACTGGCCATAGCAGGAGCGTGCATTGTCATGTCAGGTTAGTCACAGAAGAACGTGACAAACAGGAAGGAAAATGTGAAGATGTATCATATAAAATATTATCTAGGCTATTTGCATTTTTATTAACACGTGGTTGTTCTGACTGACCTTGATTCCAAGTTTCTGAGTGCTCTGAAGTCAGATTTTTAAAACCAGCCACTATCTGACCTTTGTGTATATTAAGCCATGTAACAAGTGATTGATAGACAGAGTAATATTCTAATTCATGTATTCAATTTGCCCATTTTTTTCATAGTGTCCGCAGTTTCCCTTTACATTTGATATATTAATTCACTCTTTATACTTCTTTCCCCTATCTCTTTCCTCTTTAGTCTACTCAGCTACTCTTTAGCTTATCCATTCTTTTTCACTTATGAACTTCCTGCTCACATTTAATTCACAAAATACAATTTGACTATTTCTTTGATTGTCACTAAAGTCTCTGGCTCTTCAATTTTTGTTTGGAAATTCTAAAGACAGATTGCCCAGAAAAGATTTTTTTAATATATGCATTCATTTTTTTCTCTTACTAGGATTAAGATAATACTTTAATCTTTTTCTATGGCTATAAAACATAAATTTATAGCCATTGATGTATTTGTAAGACATGAAAATTCAGAAACAGTTGTATGCTTCATACATTTTTTGGACTTTTAATTTACTGTAAGACTTTTGATATATGCCTTTCATTCACAATTAATGTATTAATTAATTATCTAAGCAATTTTTTTGAGTATCTATTATGTGCCAGGCACCATGGCAAGTACAGAAACACAGAATTCATTGCAACAAGAAACTTAGTGTACAATATTGGCAAGAGAAAAATAACTCATACACCACTGTCAATAGTAATAGAGACAGGTACAAGGTACTTTTGAGAAATAAGGAATAATTTTGCCTGGGGCTGAGGAAAGACATCCTAGGAAAGTCTCAAGCTGTTCTCATTTATGAATCATTTTACATTGGCAGATTAATATTTATTCAGGAACACTATGGCCCATTTTACAAATCACATCTGAACTAACAAAATAAGCACATTAACTTTCAGGCTTCCTTCTAAACTTTATATATGTTAAAACATATTTTAGTAATAATTCCAGAGGAAAAAAATGCCTGGAAGAAACCTTAATCTGGAAAGAATTGTGGCTCTCAAAGCCCTTTTACTCTTTGCTTCTCATTATTTTTTTTTTCCACTTAGCTCTGTTTCTTTGCTTCCTGAAACCCATATCTAGGATAAGCACTGCCATTCGGAAACCCTCATCCTCACATCTACACAGAAAGTGTTTTCCTTCTTTTTCATTTAAGACCAATACAGAAGTTCATTTTTCTCTAAGGTACAGAGAATCATAGAATTCTAGTTTTCGGTTGTCTTTTGACAGAATCCAAAGTGAAAATGAGTGCTTAACTTTCATGCATGAACTCCTGCTAAGTGGCCCTCAAACCTCTGCTTTGCATTACCAGTGTTGGTGATCTCATCAGTAATGAATAATATTATTGTATTTTAAATTTTTTATGCATGTGTGTGTGTGTGTGTGTGTGTGTTATGGGGAGGGGATGGGCTTGTCACAGTGTGCCTGTGGCAGTCAGAAGACAGCCTTGATGTTTGTCCTTGCCTTCCACCTTGTTTGAGGAAGGGTTTCTCATTGTTCACTGCTACTGGCCTATGCATTTCTGGGAATTATTTCATCTCTGCCTCTCATCTCCTTGTAGACACACTGGGATTAGACAAACACTGCTGCATCCAGCTTTACCTGGGTTCTGGGGATCAAAACTAACATTAACACACTAGCAGAGCAAACACTTACATACTGAGCCATCTTCCCAGGCCCTATCATATTTTTCTACATCTTTCCAGTGCTTATTGCATACAAAAATACAGATGTGAGAGGGAACAAAGCTTACATTTATTAAATGATTATAAGTACACAACATTTGAAGTTCATAAATTAACCCAATTCTCACTCACAGAACATTTGTCCATTTTGCAATCAAATAATCAAACAAGCAAGAAAAGAATAAGCAAGCAACATGTAATTAGGAAGAGTGGTGGAGGTGGGCAGGAGCAGTTGAAAGGATGGTACAAAATTTGGCAAATTTTTTATTCTGGGCCTGGAGATGTAACCCAATTGGTAGAGTGCATGAATCCGTTGGGGTCCATCCCTAGCACAACATAAACTGGGGTTGGTGGCCTATGCTTATAATCCAAGCATTAGTGAGAATGAGGCAATAAGATTATTGTGAATTTGTGGGCAGATTTGGCCTCAGTGAGTTTGAAGCCAACATGGGCTACAATGTGAGTCCTTTTATAAAAAAAAAATAAGGAAGAAAAAACTGGGGAAATAACTCAGTTTGTAGAGTGTTTGCCTAACATAGACAAAGCTCCGACTTCTATCTGCAGCACCAGATAATCCAGGCATAGTGGCATTTAATTTTAGCATACAGGACTCTGAAGGTAAAAGCAGAAGAAATGGAAGTTCAAAATCATCCTCCTCTGTATAGTGAATATGAGGTCAGCCTGGGATAAATGGGACTTTGACTCAATTTTTTCCCTGTTGGACCATGCTAAGATCTTTGCTACTATGATTTCCTATGCACTAAACATGTGACAAATGTGCCACTTGACAAAGAAAAGGAAAGGAGAGGAGGGGAGGAAAAATGAAAAGAAAAGAAGAGAATAAGCAAAGAATCTATGGTGACTTTTTTCCAACTTCAAATCATCTACTAACTTGTACTTAAGGATGAGGGAATGAGATTTAATAAAAATAAAAAGAAAATACATAATATAAAAATGAGAAATTTTCAACACAGTATGCACTATACTTCTTATTAATTCTATAGGCACTTATGAAATAGCTACTATGTGTTTATTAGCCACGAATAACTTTGGTACAGAATTAAAACTAACTCCCTAAAGGATTAAATTCTTTCTCACAGATCATCTTTTTCACTTCTTCTCATGCAGTTTTCCTCCTTAATCACCAGTAAATTCTGGGCTTGGGGAGAAGGCTCAATGCCTAAAGATGCTTGTTTGAGAGCCTGTCAATTGGATTTTGTATCCCCAGCATCCACCTACAGCCAGATTTAATGTGGATATGGGTCTGCAATACCATTGCACCTGCAGCAATGGAAAGCAGAGTTGAGACAACCCTGAAGCTCACAGAACAACTAATCCTGCCTTCCCAGCAGCAAAATAATGAGAGAGACCCTATCTCAAACGGGGGCGAAGAAAAGAACCAAGGTTGTCTTCTCACCTTCACCAGTGTGCTGTGGCACACATTAATCCATACACAGATACACATACATCACACACACACACACACAAAAAAAAATCAAATTCAAACAAAAATCAATTTTAGGTATTTAAAGTCACTCTCAAAAAAAGAAGAATTTTTCTTCCAAAATTTTCTGGATATTATATCCTGTATTCATGCAGGGTAATAGCATGTAATATGGACTATAAGTTTATAAGTACAGCTTTTTCCATATGGACTTTTATTATAGTGTTTTTTTTTATTAGTTATGGACATACACAGTATGTAAACAGTACATATTGGTACCATCCTTACCTTCATCCCTGCCCCCTCCAAAGGGATTCTCCTCACTGGGGATGCCAGTTATCCCCATGGGGATTGTGGTTCGGGCATTGTGGGGGTAGCCATCAGCTATGGGGAAGAGGCAATGTCTCTGTGCATAATGTCCCAACTTGTGGCTCTAACAATCTTTATATTCAGTTTCAATATATGTTCTTCCTAAAATAAAATTGCTTGTTGAAGTTCAGCACAGCTTTGACTTTCTACCAAGTCAGTTCTCTTTCCCCCTCCAACACACAAACATAAAGCATGTAGTGATTTGAATCAATTTTTCCAACATGTTCCACATTTTTCCCTTGCCAAGACAGGAAGCATTTCCTGAAGATTAATCACCATTTTTGTCTTGCAAAATTAGGAATGTTCAGAGAAGTTAGTAAAGTAGGTTATATCATCCTAATTTGAATTTGGAATTTTTGGAAATGGTCCTGGTGCCATGTGGATGGAGGCAATGATGAGTCACGTTGCGGGTGATCTAAACAAACACTACCACACTATAAAAGTTGCAGTCTAGAGGGTGGACCTAGAAGGTGGTAGGCAGAGAGCAAGGTATTGGTACAGAACAGGGCTGAGAAAAGCCAGTGGAAATGAAGAGCCTCCCAGTCCTCCTGTTGCTATGTGTGGCAGCCTGCTCAGCCTATCCACTGCATGGAGCTACAAGGGGTGAGGACACCAGCATGGACCTCCTTCAGGTAACAACAGAAGGAGCCCTTGTGCTCACTGGCAGGGCACACTGAGGAAACCATCCAAAGAAGTTAACTTACTATGTAGGAAAGGTTCAGTATGTTTAGTTAGAAACTCTCTATTGTGGAAAGCATATCAGTATTACATTATTTGAGCTCGTATAGGAAGAAACAAAGACTAGAATATTACGTAATTATTTTCAAGTTTGTATAGTTAGCATCACAACAGTGATAGCATTGGGGCTAGAGGTTCATGAATAACAAGTAAAGCATGTGTGAACTATACGTTGTTTGAACTGTCTTTGAGTATTTCAATGCACAGTCATTTTTAGCTCAATATTTGTAAGGGTTGGTACCATGTTTATATAAAAGTATTTGTCTAATGTTTTCTCTTATAAGTGCAGCCCTTGTGAGAAGTGAAAAATTGAGGAAATTAAATGAATTTACCTAAAATAGACAAATATTCCAGGTGATGTTTGTTTGTTCCTTTTACCCTTCTCCTTTAAGGGCACTAGATACATATCTCAATTTTCCACTTCATTTTCATTACAGACACATTTAGTTACAGTGCTAGAACAAAGTTGTCACTTAAAAATTAAATAAAATATGATGTTCATTATTTCAGTAAACTAGAAAAATAGTTAAACAGAGTAAGAAAAGTGAGCAATTGCCAAGCTTGGCAATGCATGGTCATAATTCCAACACTTGGAATTCAGAGGCAGGAGCATTTAGAGCTCATGACCAGAGCCTGGCTTATGGAAACAGATACTGTCTCCAATCCAATAATGATGATGGTGATAATAACAATAATCATAATAATAAATAAAAAATTAAAGGTGAATGCTTGTAAAAGTTTACTATAAGTATCAATAGCTAAAAGTCATAAGCATGATGTAAAATCAGTATTTATTCCATCATTTCACTAGCAATATCTAGAAAACTACTATGGCCTTGCTAAAGATCCAATACAATTTGTTAAAAGAAAAGATAGCAGTCCTGTTGTCAAAAAAATCCAAGAAATGCAGAAGTTCCTTGGGTTGGAGATGACTGGAAAGCTCGACTCCGGCACTATGGAGGTGATGCGCAAGCCCAGATGTGGCGTCCCCGACGTTGGTCACTTCAATACCTTTCCTGGCTCTCCAAAATGGGGGAAAACCCAGCTTACTTACAGGTAATGAGTAAGTTCAAGGGACTCACATACTATTGAAATTGTATAAGCTATACCCCAGCAAGAAAGACTACCTTCTTCAATGTTTCTCCCCAGGATTGTGAATTACACACCAGATCTGTCAAGAGATGCTGTTGATGCTGCCATTGGGAAAGCTCTGAGAGTGTGGGAGGAGGTGACTCCTCTCACGTTCTCCAGGATCTATGAAGGAGAGGCTGACATAATGGTCTCCTTTGCAGTGGGAGGTAAACCAAAACAAAGCAAAAGCTACCTGAAATTCCCATTTGCCCAGTGGTATTTTACTGGAAGAGAATCAAAAGAGGTCCTAATTACCACTTATTACAATTTTAAAATGTCATATTTTCCTATTAGAACACGGAGACTTTATTCCTTTCGATGGGCCTGGAACAGTTCTGGCTCATGCCTATGCACCTGGGCCAGGACTTAACGGAGACGCTCACTTTGATGATGATGAACAATGGACAGAGGATACAACAGGTTAGTGCTTGATCTCACAACATGATTTAGTTCTAATTTCCTTCGATATTTAAAACTGTCTGCATAACATGGAATTTGGAATCATAATTAAAACATAAGGAAAATATCTGTAGAAAATACACATAAGTGTCATGTTGGATAAAATACATGGTTTGATGGGACTAATATATTCCTTCCAAGAAATATTCCTATAAAGACTCAAATGAGAACATTCCTAGGCCTACAGCACCTGAAAGTAATGCTTGTAAACGTAAAGGAGACTTCTTATGTCACTCATAACTAGCCAGTGCCTTCCAATTCAACAATGTGTGACTTACTAACATGATGATGATGAAAGATGGGTGAATACAGCCAATGTTTGTGTGCATATCCCGTATGTCTCTTGTGACAAATACTTGGGCATGTTATGTTTGAAACCAATTTTACAAATCCTATGACATCTACCATTACTCATTTTTTGGACTCAGTATGTATATATAATAGGGATGATGAAGCTGAGAAATTATGCAGGCAATATTCCAATGGAAAGTAACAAAATCACAGTCAGTTAAGGATTTCATGTCCTTCCAGTCAGTGTGTAATCATTCAGTTGCTTTGGGAAACTACAAGGAAGGTGAAAAAAGCCTGTGTGGTTTTAGAAAGCAAATGAATGCAATGTACAGTTGACCTGTGTAACATACATGCATTTAAAGAACTATTATTTGTGATTTCTTCAATAGGGACCAATTTATTCTGGTTGCTGCTCATGAACTTGGTCACTCGCTGGGTCTCTTTCACTCGGCCAACCCTGAAGCTTTGATGTACCCAGTCTACAAGTTCTCTCAGGACGTGGCCCGGTTCTGCCTTTCTCAAGATGATGTGAATGGCATTCAGTCTCTCTATGGTGAGTGATACTGGACAAAATAATCATGGTAACTGTGCAGTGATGCTACCTCTAGTATCCATAGTTAAGCTCAACACACCTTGAGGGAAGTTTAGGAAGTATATGAAATGATGGAGCAATCACATTTCTCCTAATGTTTCCTCTCCTAATCTGTTTCCTTTAGGATCTGTCCCTGTCTCCCCCGACCACTCTGTGGCACCCCCTGAATCTGGCCCTCCAGAATCTGCCACACCAACCATGTGCGATCCCTCTCTGACCTTTGATGCAGTTACCACCTTGCGAGGAGAAGCCTTGTTCTTTAAAGACAGGTCAGACTTAAGACTTACATGTTTCCTACCTATTCTTCTGATCGAAAATTATTAGAAAGGAAAACAGAAAATTGATAGACATCTTTAAACACTAAAGCATATCCCTGTGGATTTGGAAGCAGCAGGATCTAGTGACCTTTCCACATGACCCTTTAGTGTCCAGTTCAGTTTTGAAGACTCTGGAAGATTTGATCCTAGTGATCAGATTGTTGTTTACACCTGTTCTAAGAAATGGTTACTTTTCAAAAGGTACAAGTAAGTCTTTGGAAGCAGAACTGTATCTTTCTTTACCTCCTTTCAAAGTGACACTAGGATAAACATTACATTTATCAATTATTTCACACTGCTGGGTAAGTCTGCATGTGAGAAAACATTCAGCATTCAAACTCCACAAGTGGAAGTGAAAAGCCTTGGTTCCTCATTTCTTTATTTACTACATTCAAGACTCTGTATTGTCAGTATTTACTTTTTTAAAGATAGATACTTGCTATGTATCCCAGGCTGGCCTGAATTGGCAATTCTCCTGACTCTACACCACCACACATGGCTTCAAGACCTCGTATGTACCCTTTCATAACTCTTCTATGCATTTGCAATAAAATATCTGTACAGTGTGCTGGAGAGATAGTTCAGTCAGGAAAATGCTTGCTGCCCAAGCAAAAGGAAGTAAGTTCAGATCCCTAGCACCCACATAAAAGCTGGGCAGAGCAGTATGCATCTGTAATCACAACACTAGGGAGGCAGAGACAGAAGTATTCCAGGACTAGTCTAGCCAAACTGATGAAGTCCAGGTTCAGTAAGAGACCCTGCCTCAACAAAATAAGATGGAAGACACCCAAAGTTGACCTCTGCTCTCCGTACACACACTTACACATGTATGCACAATACATATGTACAAAAGGGAATGTAGTTATACATACAACAAACACACTGTCGATATTTTTGAAAAGTTGTAAGTGATAGTTTAATGCTGTTTCTTAGAGGAAATTAAAGTTTTTGCTGAGCTAATTAACTGACATTATGGATAACTTGGATTTTATAGACATTATTACTCTAGAAATTGATAACAGGATGTTGGCCACAGTCTTCTGAAAATCAAAACCAATGGGCAGGAGAAATGGGTCAGTATTTAAGGTGCTTGCCTGCAAAGCCTAAGGACCTGGGTTTAGTTCCCCAGTACCCACATAAAGCCAAATGCACAAGGTGGCACATGTATCTGGCTCTCTCTCTCTCTCTCCCTCTTTCTCTCAGATAAATACATAAATTTAAAAAACACAAGACAAGGGCTGGAGAGATGGCTTAGCAGTTAAAGCACTTGCCTGTGAAGCTTAAGGACCCATGTTTGGCTCACTAGATCTCATGTAAGCCAAATGCAGAAGGTGATGCATGTGCACAAGATGGTGCACAGATCTAGAGTTCAATTTCAGTGTCTAGAGGCCCTAGTGTGCCAATTATTTATCTTTCTCTTTATCTCCCTGTCATATATAAAATAAATAAGAGAAGCCGGGAGTGGTGGTGCATGCCTTTAATCCCAGCACACAGGAGGCAGAGGTAGGAGGACTGTCATGAGTTCAAGGCCACCCAGGTCATCCTGGGCTAGAGTGAGACCCTACCTGTAAAAAGAAGAACAAGAGCAATATTTTACTAGTGGAGATATTCCTCATTTCTGCCTGTCATCCAACTGAGAAGAGGGAACATGGTAGGCTGGGTGACACAAGACAGGGATGTAAAACAAAGATGAAAGGCTGTTTTTCAATTCACACTTCCTTTTACACATATTTTCAGGTACTTTTGGCGCAAGTCTCTCAGGACTCATGAACCTGGGTTTTATTTGATCTCTTCATTTTGGCCTTCCCTTCCTTCAAGTATAGATGCTGCGTATGAAGTAGCTGGCAAAGACACTGTTTTCATTTTTAAAGGTACTTATTTTACAAACATTGCTTTAACTTGCTGAATGCTATTTTCTCTACCCTGTTGAATTTTGGCTACTAAGATATTCAAAGGTAATGCAAAAACAAGTAGGGCTGGCTTTGTATTGTTTATGTTTCACAGATTAAAAGGTGAAGTCTGGGAGATCATATCCCTGAGCTGTAAATTCCCTCACTTGATCTTTGTTCATTCCTGCAACCTATAAATTTTGTTGAATGTCCCTACTGAACTGATGACTAAAGCTAAAAATTCATCTTCTTTACAGTGAAAATGAAAAGTGCTAAAATGTATTTACAAAACTAAAAGACTTGGTTATTGGATTTTTAATATGACACTGATTTGTCTTAAAACAGGAAATCAGTTCTGGGCCATCAGAGGACATGAGGAACAATCAGGTTACCCAAAAAGCATCTACACACTGGGTTTCCCTGCAACAGTCAGGAAAATTGATGCAGCCATTTCTGCTAAGGAAAAGAAGAAAACATACTTCTTCGTGGGGGACAAATACTGGAGGTAAGATGGTATGGGAATGACTTTGGAGCCTGACTAGGGAAATTATCGTCTTTATCTAAGAAAAGTCCTCCTCCTTCCCTTCAGCCCCACCTCCCTCTCAGGAGGACAGGGATATCCACGGCGGGAAGGGCTTATTCAAAAACCCAGCAGCATCTTGCAACAGGCATTTCTTCAGCACTCCTGTTCCAAGTCCTAAGTGCAGTAGACTAGTTCTTCCTTCAGTGCTCCTTCCCATCTGCCTGGAGCCCACCTTCTTTCCTCCACCTCCTCAAATCCTGCACAGAATGTGCTTCTAGCCCTGACTCAAGAGCCTCCATCTCCATGAAGCCTTTCCTCCAGAACTTCAAGTTCAACTGACCTTTTTTCCTTGGAGGAAAGATGCTTTGAGAATAGAGACACAATTTACCATTCCTTTCCAGGTATTCTAGAGATCTGTTCATTGTCTCACTGTCTTCCTAGCATTATATTTTCAATGGTTTGGTTGAAGCTTATCCATTCATTACTTCAGTTTTATTAAAGATGATAGGAATGGGAGTCCTGTCTTAGGTTTACAACTCAGGCCTCATCATCATCTGATTCTTGGATCATCTGTCCAAATATTGAGACGTTAGAGCAAACCCTCCAATGTCCAGCTAAGAAGTCAAAAACACATGTGCTATGCTTTGCTTATCCAATAACTTTTCCTAGAGGGCTGCCAGAGAAAATATCAATGTGCAGGGTTGGGTAAGAAGGTACCTATAGGTCAATTGTGCATGGGAACTGCAAAATGTACTTCAATAATATAACTCACACATATATATGTGTATATATGCACTATATATGTATATATATATATTCATATTTTGTGACAGAAAGATAATGAAGATCATTTCTCTCAATGCTTAAGGAAAATGTAACAAGCAGCATCCCTCTAATAGGTTGCTGGCTCCATTCCCTGTGATTTGAAGAGCCAAGTTTGTTGCATTTAAAATCAGATATTTCTGTAGTGCTAAGTCTGGTTGACATTTATTTGTAGAGCTTGGAAATTTTATTGGAAATCCATATGACTTAACAAGTTTAGGAAGCATGGCCTCCATGTACTGCTGAACTCTGCTTCTTTCCTTTCCTGCAGATTTGATGAGAAGAGACAGTCCATGGAGCCAGGGTTTCCCAGGAAGGTAGCAGAAGACTTTCCAGGGGTACACTCACAGGTCGATGCTGTGTATGAAGCCTTTGGTAAGAGGACACTTAGTCTGCTTGCATGGGGGCTCTTGAAATGTTCTTGAGTATGAGAGGGAAGTGGAGAATTGAATAAAACAACTAAAAAATAGTAACTTAGTACTCGCTTCCCTCCCCCAATTTGCAACTTAGTTCCTTTTGTGGCAATCACAGTACTCCTTCACATGAGTTGTTTTGCCATGAATTACTACAAATTTCCCAGTTTATCCATGCATATAAAGCAGAGGCATGGGGCTGAGGACATGGCTGAGTGGATTGCTTATAATGCAAGTGTGAGGAGTAAAGTGTGGATCCACGTAAAGTGGGCATGGTGGCCCATCACAATCCCAGCACTCGGAAGGTGGAGAAGGGAAATCCCCAGGGCAAGCTGGCTGGATGTACTAGCTGAGTCAGGGAGCTCTGGGTTCCTGTCACAGCCTGTCTTAGTAAATAAAGTGGAGAGTGACCAAGGAAGACACCTGACTCCTCTGGCCTCTGCATGGGCATGTGCTCAGTATGCACGCATGCGTGAGCACATACACATGCACACGCACATGCACACACACACACACACACACCACATACATGCATATGCAAAAACAATCTTCTGTAGTTTACTAACCATAAAAAAGAAAGCTGAAGCTGGGCATGGTGGCGCATGCCTTTAATCCCAGCACTCAGGAGGCAGAGGTAGGAGGATTGCCGTGAGTTCGAGGCTACCCTGAGACTACACAGTGAAGTCCAGGTCAGCCTGGGCCAGAGTGAGACCTTACCTCGAAAAACAAAACAAACAAACAAACAAACAAAAAGCTGAGTTTCTGGGAAGCCACTTCCTCACATCTTGAGCTTGTATACTAATAGAAAACTCTCACTGGGTGAGGGACCCAATTTAATCTTGGCTGACTAGCCTTCTCTTCACTCCCTCCCTGTTTCTATTCCTGCATCTCAGGGAGCATTAAAGGTCTTTCCTGACTTAGACAGTGACTGACCATATCAGTTCGTTGCTTTTAAAATCTTATTTTTAAAATCTTATTTTTTTCCCTATGCAAAGGTAAGTGAGTGAAAGCTAGTCATCTTTAGTGAACCTTGGCACATTTGCAGTGCAGGAAGGAGTGCTTTGAAAGAATTACTGTGTTTCTCTGGAGCCAGACATGCCCCCTTGGGCTACAGAAATTTAGCTTGCCAAATTTCTTCTTTTGAGAAAATAGCTCATACTTTTTCTTGCAATGTGGCAAATGGGCAAAAGAGGGTTAGAAAGAAAGGAAATAAAAGATGTTTCATAACCTAATAAAAAAGCAAACTAAGAAGACAAAACAAAAAAACACCTTGTAAAATGCTTAACACTGCCCATGGTACAGTAAAGCGCTATAGAGACTTGGAGGTGCCAGGCAAGTGTTCTGCCTAACTACAGCCCAGGCCCTGAGATTTTCATCTTCTCACTTATCTATGACTGAAATTTATAGCTTGCCAAATTTCTTCTTTTGAGAAAATACCTCATACTTTCTCTTGTAATTACAGGGTTTTTCTATTTCTTCAATGGATCTGTGCAGCTGGAGTTTGACCCAAATGCAAAGAAAGTGACCCATATTTTGAAGAGCAACAGCTGGTTTAATTGTTAGGAGAGATGGGAGGAACACACATTGTGCATTTTAAGTGAACTCACAGGTTTTGATTGACGTCTTTGTGAACTGAAGTGATTCATTTTCTCTGGCGAGTGCTACAACAGACCCCAGCCTCGTGTTCTTTATTCCAGGACACTCCAGAGGGCTGCTTTGCTTGTATGTGGCCACATGAAGTAATCTTCCACAAGAGGAAGGGAGGCACTCAAGGCCAATAGACAATGACTTATCTTTGTAGAATATTTACTTGTTATTTAATAAAGATGATGTATCATTTATTTAATCCTAGTATTTGCTTGTTTATTTCATGAGTATGTTGTTCTTAGCAGCTTGTGTACATTATGGACAGAGGAATAGCCTGAGATGATGTGACATTGGAATGACAGGATTAAAGCCTTGATGGTAGAGACTTCATGTTTGCTTTATTTATTAGTGAAGAAAATCCACTACTTGCCCACTCCATGTACCTTACAAAGCAGTTCCCCTACTTAGACTGCATATGGCTTCTGGCATACCTAAAGAAAAAAAAAAAAAAAACTAGGGTGGCTTTCATGTGGTAGGGCAAGCTCCAGGAATAATTGTGGGATAAATGTTATACTTCACAGCAAATGATCTCATTCACACATTTCATCTTACAGACAGGGAAGCCAAATCATTGTTTACCATTTCCTTTAGTATATAGGCACCTTGAGTGCTGCCTGCTTCTGGCCTCAGCCACCAAATTTGCTTACTTCTATCCTATTCACACACAAAAATATCCTCTGGTGCTCATTTCATATCTGCCTATGCCTGAAGGTAAATGTTCATTTGCCAATGACAATTCTAGGCATATCTGTAACATCCTAGCATAGAGCCTAGTATGTGGTAAGAACTCACTCACCTTTTAACTTGCCCACTCATTGTATAATAATTTATAATTTATCAATCATATTCCATAGGAGAGACATGGTGATAGGTTGAAGGCACAGGAACTGTAAAAAATGCATATACCCCCTGGTGTCTTTGAGATTAATAATCCAGCAAAAGGGAGTTACATAGAAAACCACAAATGTGAAGATGTACATGTAAAACCAATCAGAATTATAAAGGAAAAATGGATTTCCTTCATAGTCTAATAGTAATGGCATTGGAGAAACTTTGAGTGGTGAGAGGAAATGGACATCAGATAAGAGATGGTGGCTTGAACTAGTGGCTACATAGGACAGTTAGATAATTATACATATATATATGGAATATATATATATGGAATATATATATGTGGAATATATATATGGAATATATATATGGAATATATATATATGGAATATATATATGGAATATATATATGGAATATATATATATGGAATATATATATATGGAATATATATATATATATATGGACAATAGGACTAGATAATAGCTTGGATATGGTGTTTGAGATGAAGGGAGGAGTGCAAGGTAATTCTCAGCTAGCTTGCTTGAGCAGAGACTAGATGATTACTACATGTAATTTAATTTATATTAAGAAAGTACAAAAGGTAGAATTAAGTATTTAATTCTGCCAATTTTGGAAGCTTCTTTGAGCTATTCAAGAAGGCCATGAGATGACTTAGTTTGAAACTCAAAAAGGCATATGAATATGTGGGAGTTTTTGGCATTTAGGTTGTTAAAATCATAAATATGAGAGGAAACTGTATAGGAAATTTTTTAAATAAACCTAAAAATAGCAATATTTTGCCTAGAACTATACCATTTATTAATATTTAAAATCACCCAAACTATCTTCATACGTTCATTTTCTGTTTTTGAGACAGGGCCTCAAACTAGTCCAGGCTAGGCTAGAACTCACTATGTAACCCCGGGTTGCCATCAAACTCACAGCATTATTCCTGATTTAGCCTCCAAAGTACTGAGATTATAAAAATGAGGTACCATTCTGGTATTTTTAATATATGTGTGTGTGTGTGTGTGTGTGTGTGTGTGTGTCCTGCAGAATTAAACATGGGTCCTTTAGCTTTGCAGGTAAGTGCCTTAACCACTAAGCCATCTGTCCAGCCTCCTCACACCTATCCTATTTGTTATTATTATTATTTGGTTTTTCGAGGTAGGGTCTCACTCTAGCCCAGGCTGACCTGGAATTCACTATGGAGTCTCAGGGTGGCCTCGAACTCACAGCGATCCTCCTACCTCTGCTTCCCCAGTGCTGGGATTATAGGCGTGCACCACCACGTCCAGCTTTATGTTTGTTATTATTATTAACATGATGCACTGATGGATACATCATGTGTTGATCCTCTCTTTTCACTCATCTCTGCCCCCATTCTGTTGCAGACATTTCTCAGCAGGGTTACAGGTATTCCCCATGGGATTGTGGTTTATGCATTCTGGGAACAACAGTCAGTTATTTTTAGGGGGAGGGAATGCCTCTGGGCATGATGTCTCAACCTGTGGCTCTTACAATCTTTCTGCTTCCCCTTCTGCAAAATTCCCTGAGCCATGATGGGTGAGTTTTAAGTCTACTTCAGTAATGAGCTCTTACGAGCCTTTGGATCTCTATTTTGATAGATGTTGAGTGTCCCCAGTGTCTGTCTCCTTCACCCTGGCACTGATTATCAGGTTCAGCATGGAATCAGCACTCATATGCATTTCCCCAATTCCTCTGTGGATTCAGCTGTGGCTTGGCTGAAGTGCAAGGGGTAGTTTATCTCCTCAAGTCTTGCTACCTTCTGAAAAAGAACAGATTCTCCAACAGAGTGAAGTTAGCAGAGTTTAAATGGATAGCATCATTAATTTATAAAGAATTTGATGTATGCAACCCCTCTTTTAGCCAAAGACTAATGAGAACCTGACACTGGAGAAAATAATCTTTGTCTCTGATCTGGTTCCCAATTCCAGATATGGGTTCCTTTACACTGAATGGATCTCTTAGTGAAGCAGAAAGCTATTGGTTACCCACTGACGCTGGGTGCCACTATTGCACTGGCGTTTACATGGTGTCACAGTGTTTGCTTCTGAGCAATTTAGACCTCTGGCTGCTCAAACCGTTGTTGGCCATTTTACCCCAGTAGCTCATGTAGTGCTTTCCAGCACTAGACAGGCTGCTAGGGACTGGCTTTCTTCTGAATTCCAGCCAGGTCTCTCCGTGTCAGCAGCATATGGTGTCTTCAGCACTAGTGTCTTAGCTTTTGCCTCAGGCAGGTAATCAAGTGCTTTGACAGAAAGCTGTCTTGATTTGAGGACCTCATGGTTCTCTCTGACCAATAGCTAAATGTGAGTCTCTGGTACTGGGAGTTATATGTCAGAGACAGAAAAAAAAAAAAATTCTTTTTTGCTTAGGCTTCATCCCACTCTCACAAGAGCCCTACATTTTAGGTGCTTCCCCCTTACCATTCTGAGGGTTATATCGTTTAGGCTATCTCTAAGGATAAAGGGTTTTGTTGTTGCTGTTGTTTTGTTTTGTTTCGTTTTGTTTTACAAGCCCTTGTGTAGAGGGCTGACTTTCAATAGATCGCAGCAAGGGAGCTGCTCTGCTTCTTAGGAAACCCGACCCTGACGCAGGTTGTCTACAAATGGTTTAGTGCCAGGTTCCAAACGAACTTGCTTTACGTGGCAGGCGGGAGGGCGGCCCCCTTCCCGGCAGCGCCCCTTTCCGGGGACAAAGGGCTCTCCGCACCTGATCCCGGTGGTCCCTATGAATGATGGCCCGCGGGTGGGACGGACGGAGACCCGGCTATCCGAGGCCAACCGAGGCTCCTTCTGCGCTATCGTTCAGCCTGGGCGGGATTCTGATTTAGAGGCGTGCAGTCATAATCCCACAAATGGTAGCTTCGCCCTATTGGCTCCTCAGCCAAGCACATACACCAAAAGTCTGAACCTGCTGTTCCTCTTGTACTGAGCAGGATTAGCATGGCAACAATACATCATGAGTAGGATAAAACTAACCTGTCTCAAAACGGTCTAATCCCAGCTCAGGGTCCCTATTAGTGGGTGAAAGTTTTAGTTCATATCTGTATACCATTCAGCAGTTGAACAGTTTAATACATCAAGTGAATAGGCTATTTCCAAGGATAAAGGTTTCTATGATATCAGCTCATTTTGGGTTTAATTTTGTGTTTGTTTCACCCTTCCCCTTCCCCCCCTTCCCCCCAAACCCTTCTAACACTACTGTCTGGGCCTTGAGTTGCCTATCAGGTTTGACAGCAACTCAGGCAGGTCCAGGTTAGGAACTGCAGACCAGTGACACCATGTAGCAATTGTCTTCCTGTAGTTGTATGAGTTGGCTAAGTATGATCCAAGTCTGTCCATTTTTCTACAAATTTCATTGTACCTTATTTTCTTATTGCTGAGTAGAATTCCATTGTTATAAATGTACCACAACTTCTTTATCCATTCATCCAATGATGGGCATCTGGGTTCCAGTTCTTAGCTATAATGAATTGAGCAGCTATAAACATGGTTGAGGAAATGTCTCTATATTGATGCATGGAGCATTTAGGATTAATACCCAGTAAGTGAATAATTGGGTCTGTTAGTAGCTCTATGTTCATCCTTTTCAGGAATCTCCAAATTGATTTCCACAGTGGTTGTACAAGTTTACATATTTATCAACAGTGGATGAGGGTCCCACTTTCCCCATATCCTCACCAACATTTGTTGTTAGATTTTTTAATTATTGCCATTCTTACTGGAGCAATGTAGGATCTCATGGTTGTTTTAATATGCATTTCTCTAATTGTTAGGGATGTTGATCAATTTCTTAAGTGTGTGCTAGCCATTTGTAATTCTTCCTCTGAGAACTTCCTATTCTCTGCCCCACTTTTGGAGTAGGTTAGATTAAAATCTTTAATCACGGAAATTATTTCTCGTGGTGGATTGTGTTTTCTTTATTAAAGGGAAAAACAAAGGTGATCCTCTTCAGGATTTTGTACTAACAAGTGCCAGTTCAGGGATTCAAATTCCTCCCAGCTGCCCTCAGATTAGAGTCATTGCCTTCATTGTGTTGTGGCTTCCTAAATTCGAGTTCTTTGTAGATTCTAGATATTAGGCTTCTGTCAGTGGTATAGATGACAAAGATTTTTCTCCCATTCAATGGGTAATCTATTGGCTTTGCTTATGGTATGTTTGTTTGTGTAAAAGCTTTTTAACTTCATGAGATCCCATTGGTTGAGTGTTTATTTAATTTCCTTGGCTACTGGGGTTTTGTTTAAGAAGTCTTTCCCCACTCCTATGTAGTTGAGTGTGCCTCCTATTTTTTCTTCCAGTAGAAGAGTTTCAGGTCTTTTATTGAGGTCTTTAAGCCATTTGGATTTGATTTTTGTATGTGATGAGTGAATGGATGTGATTTTTTTTTTTTTTTGTTTAGTGCTTCTAATAGCTTTAAGTTTTAATTTTAGACTTTTTTTTTCTTTATTAGTCAGTTTTGTATTCAGCAAATACAGTCCGTTTGGCACCATTATTAGGCTCATCCGTGACCTACCCCCTCCCCTTGGCCCCTCCTTGTTGAGGTATACGGGTCATGCATTGTGGAGTTAGCCCACAGTTATGGGTAAGATAAATGTCTCTGCATATCATGACCCAACATGTGGCTCTGACATTCTTTCCGCCCCCTCTTCTGCAAAATTTCCCTGAGCCATGTTGGGTTCATTTTTGATCTGCTTCAGTAATGAGGTGTTGGGGGCCTCTGTGGCTCTGGCTCTCTGATTTGGTAGGAGTTGATTTTTCTCTGTGCTGATCTCCTTCCCCCTTGTGCTGGTATCTGGTTCATCAGGAAAACAGCCCCCTTGCTTGTTTCTCCAATTTTTCTTAGTTTCAGCCGGGGCCCTTTTGAGGTATGATGGGGTGGCTCTCTCCTTAGGATCTACATCTATCTGAAAAAGAGAAGCAGATTCTCCAACGGAGAGTAAGTTAGCACCAGGACAAATGAGATAACCCTTACTTTTTTTTTAAATAGAGAATTTAATAGGTGTAGGCCCTCTTGTAGCCCACAACTGATGGTAGCTTGATATTGGAGAGTGGGCTTATGTTTGGATATGGTTCTGACTTGTTTCCCAGCTCCAGCTATGGGTCCCATACCAGTGAGGGGATCAGTTAGCCAAATTGAGAGCAGTTGTTTCCCCACCATGGCTGTGTGCCACCACTGCACTTGTGTGGGCATCACATCAAGTTATTTGCTGCTAAGTAGGTTAGACCATGCGTTGCTTTGACAGATATTGGTCATTTTCCCCCAGTCGCCCATGTAGCACCTTCTGGCACTAGACGCGCTGACTGTCTGGGGACTGACTGTCTTCCAACTTCCAGCCATGCCATTCTAATTTGCATGTCAATCACATAAGGTGTCTTCAGCAGTAGGGTCTTACCACTAGCCTTTGGTGGGTCATCAAGTACTCTGACAGAAATCTGTCTGTCTTTTAGGAAACCTTGTAGGTCTCTCTGATCAAAAGCTCATTGTGGATGATAGACCCATGCTGGATCTGGGAGTTACAGGTCAGTGCCCACTAAGAAAATGAGGAAAAAGCTAACTAATATACAAGAGCTAGAGGTAAGAGAGAGAGAGAGAGAGAGGGAGAGGGGAAGTGAGGGAGGGAAGATGTAGGAGATTAAGGTTAGTCTTAATCTTACCCTCTCCAGTGTCTTGTGGTTCAGGTGTTCCCTGTAAGGGCCTGGTGAAGGATCAGCCTTTTGTTCTGTCTTTTAGTAAGTAGAAGATTATGGTACCATTGCTGTTTGGGCCTAGATTTGTATTTCCCACCCCTTTGATGCCCTCCCCTCCCTCCCCTTCCATCCTAGTGTCTAGTCTAGGAGATGCTTGCTGGGTATGTAAGGTATCTTCAGTAGATTCAGGTTAGGTGCTGTAGATGAGTGAGACTATGTGGCAATTTTTTTTCTGTGATTGGGTAAGTTCACTGAGAATGATCTGTTCCAGGTTCAACCATTTTTCCTCAAATTTCATTGTGTCATTTTTACTTCCTGCTGTATAGAATTCCATTGTGTAGATATACCACATCTTAGTTATCCATTCTTCTAGTGATGGACATCTGGGGATGTGATTTTTGTATGAGATGAGTGAATCTACTTTCATTTTTTTTTACAAGTGGTCATCCAATTTGTCCAACACCATTTTTTGACGATGCTGTCTTTTTGACAGTCTGCATTATTGGCTCCTTTGTCAAAGATCAAGTAGCTATAGCTACTTGACCTAAGGTCTGAGTCTTCAATTCTGTTCCATTGGTCAATGTTTCTGCTCTTATGCCAGGATCATGCTGTTCTTCTTACTATGGCTTTGTAATATAGCTTTAGATCAGGTATGGTGATACCTCCAGAGGTGGGGTTTTGTTTGTTTGTTTGTTTGTTTGTTTTGCTTTTTTGCTGAGGATATATTTGGATATCTGAGGCCTCCTGCCATTCCATATGAACTTTGAGGACATTATTTTCAGTCTCTCTGAAGAATGATGCTGGTATTTTTATTGTTATTGCATTAAATCTGTATATTGCTTTTGGTAGAATTGCCATTTTCACAATATTAATTCCACCTATCCAGGAGCATGGGAGTTTTTTCCATATTCTCAAGTCCTCCTTATTTATTGAGTTTTTCTATGTTTTCATTGTATAGGCCTTTCATATCCTGGGCTAGTGTTATCCCAAGGTTTTTTGTTTGTTTGTTTGGTTGGTTGGTTTTTTTTGTTGTTGTTTGTTTGTTTTTGTTTTCCAAGGTAGGGTCTCACTACAACCCAGGCTGACCTGGAATTCAATATGTATTCTCAGGGTGGCCTCAAACTCACTGTGATCCTCCTACCTCTGCCTCCCAAGTGCTGGGTAAAGGTGTGCGCTACCTTGCCTGGTTCTATTCCAAGGTATTTAATTTTAATTATTTTGTTGCTATTGAAAATGGGGCCGCCTCACTGATTTCTTTCTCTGTATATTTTTCCTTAGCATATAGAAAGGCTACTGACTTTTGTGCATTGATTTTGTATCCTGCCACTTTACTTAAGGAATTAATCACCTTTGGAAGTTTGAGATGGAGAATTTTAGGTCACTTATGTATAGGATCATGTCATCTGCAAATAGGGATAACTTGAATTCTTCCTTTCCAATTTGAATTCCTTTCATTTCTTCTGCCTGTCTTATTGCTTGGCTAGTACTTCTAGTACTATGTTGAAGAGCAGTGGTGAGAGTGGGTGCCCCGTCTTGTTCTCAATCTCAATGGGAACTCCTTGAGTCTTTTCCCATTATCTATTATTTGGGCTTTGGGTGCTTTAAATATATGGCCTTTATTGTCACACTTGTTTTTAAGGCTACCATATAAATACCACATAGAATTCACAAGGTTAAAAACCAAGTTATCCAATGAAAAGGAATTTTCCTCTTACCCATGTTCCCAATATGGACTTACTTTTATTAGAGGCAACCAAGTATAGTTTTATGACTCCTTCCAAATCTCATTTATGCTTACAAAGCATCAATGCCATCTTTATAAATAAAACTGGCAATATGCAAAAATGTCATAGTCTTGCTCTTTATTTTTTTCACCTCACATTGTGTGGTCACCAATTCATACTGGTACATATGTAACTGCCCCATTTTATAAAGATACATTTAATTTGATACCCAGCATGCAAAGGGCCTAGATACAATGAACACTGAAGATGACGTTTCTGAAACCCATGCCTATTGAATAGAATGCAGAATTGACAATAAAGTTCACAGATGAAGAAAGCTAATGCAATGAGTCTCATCAATGCCAATGTGCTTCTGAAATGTAGAAGTGAAATGAAACTTTATAATGCTTCAGTTCAGACCTGAAGTTTATACTCCACCTTCATGTTTGCATAGCCCTCAGGTGTGCTTATCTACAGCAATGAAAAGAACAGCTCATTAATTAAAACTAGACTGAGTTCTGTGGAGATGGCTCATTGGATAGTGTTTGTTATACAAGAGTGAGGATATGAGTTTGAGCCCTCAGCACCCATGAGTGTGTGATGGTGTAATTGCAGCCCATCTAAGATGGGAGATGGAGGCAGGAAAATTTCTGGAAGCTTGAAAACCATCTGGTCTGGCATTCAAAACAGCAAACAAGAGATCCTGCCTCAAACAAGATGGAAGACAAGGACTATTCCTGGAAAGTTTCCTCTGACCTCCACACATGTGTCATGGCATGTGAATGCCCACAGTCACATTCATCACATGCACACAAAGATTAAAAAGCTAAGAGGCAAAGCACTGGCCTAACAAGTGCAAGGCCCTGAGTTCATTCTTCAAAGCATTACATATATGTATGTATGTATATATATATTTTTTTTTACTTGAAAATAAGTCAAGTAAATTGAGCCCCCAATTAAATGGTTAACCACATGAACTACTTACACTTATATCTATTACTTGATTCTCTTGTAATTATTAAAACTTTATTCTGAGCTGATTAACCTGGCAAAATTCATTTCCTTTGAGTTTTAACCCTGTAGTCAAGCAATGATGAAGTTCACAGTCTTATGGCAAAAGTCACTGAGCTCAGGATCAAGAAGGACATATATTCCATTTTTACATTTCACTGGAGTTTTGCATAATTCATGGTTGAAAAATTTCAGATTTTTGTTCTTCCCAACTTCTATTATAGACACAACACAGTACAGAACGATGACTTCTGTTTTTCCCTCTACTTTCCTTCAATAGAAATATTTCTCAAGCACTGGCAAGTGCTGGAAGGGGAGCTTTAAAGACCACCATTTCTTTAAAAACGTTTGATCCCCTCTAGCCTCTGAAGCAAGGGATTTGACAGAGGAAAGGGCTGAAACACTGGCATTTTGTACAAGCTGGCTATATGAGGTATGAAGAGACATAGAGATGGGGATCCCCACCCCAGACAGCTAAGTCTTGGTGTTGAATAATTTCTTGACTATCGAATCATATCTATCTAAGTAGTCGGATCCCCAGGGAGGACTTCACGGGGCATGGGAGCCGTCTGCATCAGGTGTATACTTCTAGTGTGGGACTCATTGGTGGTTGGGTTCAGTCATTCTCTGGTCCCCACAGGCTACCTTTCATTTTTAGCAAAAACAAGTCCGTAGCTGGGTCTACTGCAGAGCTGGCAGAGCTGCTGAATTTGCATGAAATGTTGGATGTCAGGGAGAATCTCTTGTGTCTTGATTTCTAACCATGTTACACAAAGGCTTATGCTGGGGCTGCTTTAGTTTTCCTCTAGGCTTTCTGACGCAAATCATATCCCCAGAACCTTTTCCATGCACCTCCTGCCGTTCCCATGTAGGGATTTATCTTGGGCTCTGACCTTAAATTCAATTTCTTTCTGCCCTTCCCCTGACCAGTACTACCTCATCCCCAGGCTCCAGTCTTGTGGGGAAAAAGTTGTCCAGGTGGTCATCTTGAAATCAGTAGTCATCTTCATAAGACCAACCACAGTCACGAGCTCGCTTAGCTCCAGAGCCAGGAAAGAGACAGGCGAGGCATGGTCACACCTGCTGTATATCTCTGTCAACCCAGAGGTTGTCCTGGTCTTTCCCCTGGAGCCAGAGAGCTCTGCTGCCCAACGGCTCAGCAAGCCCCTACTTCTTTCTGCTAGTTCTTCATACACACTGCAAGATAAATACATAGTGTATTTATTTAGCTGCATTAGGGATTAGAGGCATAAATTTGTGAATTACATAAATACATAAATAAAAGATAAAATAATGACTAGCACAAAGATTTGGTCTCAAGAAGACAAAATTAAAAATTAATAATTACAAAACCTAAATATATTTAACTAAGCATAAAAATATAAGAAATATATTCTATTTTTTAAATTTTTTGTTCATTTATTTATTTATTTATTTGAGAGCAACAGACACAGAGAGAAAGAGGCAGATATATACAGAGAGAGAATGGATGCACCAGAGCCTCCAGGCACTGCAAACGAACTCCAGATGCACACACCCCCTTGTGCATCTGGCTAACGTGGGTCCTGGGGAATCAAGCCGTCAAACCGGGGCCCTTAGGCTTCACAGGCAAGCGCTTAACAGCTAAGCCATCTCTCCAGCCCAAGAAATATATTTTAAATACATGATTATTTAAATATAATAATCATGCATAAGTCAAATAAAATATGTGAGCATTAGACTAGCATGGTGCCACAAGCCTGCAATCCCATCATTCAGGATGTTAAGGCAGGAGGATTGTCAAGAGCCTGAGATCAGTCTGGGCTGTATAATGAGATGCTGTCTCAGAACTAATATAAACAAAATTAGTTGTCAGCAAATCAATTTTCATATTCATTGGGTTAGTGGGTTATTTCCAATATTGTAGTAGAACCATCACTGCAACAAAAAATGTTTGAACACAATTCAAGCCTGATGGAAACAGATATGAAACAGCACGAAAACACTTTAGGTGAGTTCTCCATTATTAGGACCATCAGATAATGACCTTTTATAATAGCAGGGTCAGTGGGATGCTGGAGCTGAATCTTATTGTGAGTAGAAGAGCCGATAAATGAGAACATCTTGTTTATAAACAGCAGAAAATTCTAAGCTGTTTCCATACACATGAGATTGTGGATTTGCAGTAAGTGTAGGATATAGAATCACCTAGGAGACAAACTTCTGATCATGAGGAATCCTCTGAATTGGGTTAATTGAAGTAGGAAGACCTGCCCTAAATGTGGACAACACCATTCCATGGGCTGAGGTCAGAGACTGAATAAAGAGAAGGCAAGCTGAGCACCAGCAGTCATCTTTCTCTGCTTTCTGACTGCAGATGCGTTGTGACCAGCTGCCTCGAGGGCCTGCCACCATGCTTTCCCTGTGATGATGAATTGTATGTTCAAACTGTGAGGCAAAGTAAATCCTTCTTTAAACCACTTTTGTCAGGTATTTTGTAGTAGCAACAAGAAAACTAACTTTAACTTTAACTACTTTAACCAACCACAGGTGTTCTTTTCTGTGCCTGCCCCTGGGTGGCCCACCTCTAACTCTGTGACCACCCAGACCCATCATGATGGCATGGAGGAGGCTGTCCTCCTGGACATGCTGCTGCTACAGAGTGACATGGAGCTTCAGATATTCACCCAACCCAGTGAGAAATGGGGACTGTGACAAAGCAGAAATAAATAGTGCAGATAACTATTAGAAGCTGAGATGGGAAGGAATCAAAATTTTCTTGTCCTGGCAGACCTGACTCGTTCTTACTCATGCTTTGCTTGGTTGGGCAAAGGGAACTAAACAGCTTTTTATTGCACATCTGCATTGTGTCCAGCACTGGTCTTTGGCTCTCATGGGTACATTTAATCCTCTTACACAGTTGAGCTTGTGGCTTGTCTCCAAAATGCAAAAGTATAACCTTAAATTGATTTGGCAGCATTCTTGGCTAACTAGTAAGTATCATAACCAGGGACTAGTTATATATCATCCTAGTTTCAGACATCTCATTCTTCCTTTGTCTGTGGTAACAGAAAGTAAGTCTGCTGGGGTAGCCTTATTTTATCTACTTTGACTTCTTTCTGAGATAGAGGATTGGTTTTATACTATACAGCCACAATTGGGATAGGACCTTTCCCAGTTCTATGGTTTGGAATCCAAAGACCAGGATTCTTCTATCTGCATCTGGCGTGCAGTCTTAAATGCTAAAGTTCTGTGTGTTATCACAAATTGTAATGGACAGCAGGGAACCTTATACCTGCTGCTATTCTTGTATGTAAAATTTCCCTGGGCAGTATTGCTTCAGAGGCCAGGGGATGGGGTGTATGCTGATAAGCTGTTGACCATGGTTTTCTTGATATCAACCAGAGACCAGGTTTCATAACCCATATCAAGACAAGATCAGCCCTAAAGGTGATCTCTTGTCAGTCCCAGTATAGCTCAATTCCTCTTGTCTTAGACATTTTTGACCCTGAAAATAGGAAGTACACTTGAATTTACCAGTATGAGCTAGTGCATGAGTCTGTGAGTAGAGAGAAGGGAAGCAGAAGCCATGAATCTGATTAGGATGTGTGAATAAACCATCAGAATAGTGGATGTGACATAGCAGAGACAACAGCAGATGAAGAAGATACAGAATCTACCAGTCAGGGAACAGTTCAGATGTGTTCTTACAAGCCTTTAGGAAGTCTATCATCAAAAATCAAGTCAAACTACTTAAACAAACCCACCATGGCTCAGGGAATTTCACGGAATGGGGGGGGGGGAAGATTGCTAGAGCCACAAGTTGGGATATTACGCACAGATGCATTGCCTCTTCCCCATAACTGATGGCTACTCCCCAATGCATGACCCACAATCCCCATGGGGATAAATGGTAGCCCCAATGAGGGGGGTCCCTTCAGAGGGAGGGGCAAGGATGAGGGTAAGGATAGTACCAACATGTGCTGTTTACATACTGAGTATGTCCATAACTAATAATTTTTTTTACAAAATCAAGTCAAACGAACATTAGTTATGATCCTATTGTGAAGAGTCACCATGGGAAGAGCCAGGTGGATCTATTCAGATTTGGCGGAAAGGTCTTGTGAAACCAATTCTCTGTTATATTGAAGACACTGGCTAAACTACAAGGAAGTATCCAGCTTGCTTATTCTGCATTTGGGCAGAAGCATCCTGGATGCGCAAAAGCAGCCTTTGCCTCTATTTATAAGCACAGGTAATCCTCATGCATAACTTTAATGTCTCTAGCAAACCTGAAATATTGTCTTCTATTTGGTTGAAGAATAAATTAGCCACTTCCATAAAGAGAGAGAAACAGAATTGATACCATGCTGAGTCTTTTACTTAAGTGCTGTTATGCAGTGCTGTGTTTCACAGCTGTCCTGAACATTGCATGTGTTCTGCCTATAAGATGTTTGAAAAGTGTATGAGAATTTAACTTAAGGCATTCAACTGTTTGATTTATTAGATTAATAGGAGTTAAGAGCCTGGTGTGGTAGCACACGCCTTTAATTCCAGCACTCGTGAAGCAGAGGTAGGGGGATCACCACGAATTTGAGGCCACCCTAGGAATACAGAGTGAATTTCAGGTCAGCCTGGGGTAGAGTGAGACCTTACCTCAAAAAACCATAAATAATGCCGGGCGTGGTGGCGCATGCCTTTAATTCCAGCACTTGGGAAGCAGAGGTAGGAGGATTGCTGTGAGTTTGAGGCTACCCTGAGACTATATAGTGAATTCCAGGTTATCCTGGGCTAGAGTGAGATCCTCAAAAAACCAAAAAAAAAAAAAAAAACCCATAGATAAATAATTTTAAAAAGAGGAGTTAAATGTTTAGCAATACTCAATTTATTGGCTTTTTTAATCTACATAAGGTATTTAAACTATTTGAAAGAATTCACTACATTAAAGTAATAATTATGGGGGCTGGAGAGGTTGTTGCTTTAACTCCCCCCCCCAATACCCACATAAAGCCATGCACACAAAGTGGTACATGCATCTGGAGTTCACTTGCCATGGCTGGAAGCCCTGGCGTGCCTATTTTCATTCTCTATCGCTCCTTCAAAATAAATTAATAAAATTATTTTAGAAATTATAACTTTGAATTGAAGTACCAATTAAAATGTTGTTTATTAATGCAAATAAAATTAAATAATTAAGGATTTGTTTGTTTACTATTAAAGTTTGACTTACTTTGTGATCTCAAAAGCTATCTCTTACATTACATTATGAAGAATGGATAACTAAGATGTGGTATATCTACACAATGGAATTCTATACAGCAGTAAGAAAAAATGACACAATGAAATTTGAGGAAAAATGGTTGAACCTGGAACAGATCATTCTCAGTGAACTTACCCAATCACAGAAAAAAAATCGCCACATAGTCTCACTCATCTACAGCACCTAACCTGAATCTACTGAAGATACCTTACATACCCAGCAAGCATCTCCTAGACTAGACACTAGGATGGAAGGGGAGGGAGGGGAGGGCATCAAAGGGGTGGGAAATACAAATCTAGACCCAAACAGCAATGGTACCATAATCTTCTACTTACTAAAAGACAGACCAAATGGCTGATCCTTCACCAGGCCCTTACAGGGAACACCTGAACCATAAGACACTGGAGAGGGTAAGATTAAGACTAACCTTAATCTCCTACATCTTCCCTCCCTCACTTCCCCTCTCCCTCTCCCTGTCTCTCTCTCTTACCTCTAGCTCTTGTATATTTAGTTAGCTTTTTCCTCATTTTCTTAGTGGGCACTGACCTGTAACTCCCAGATCTAGCATGGGGCTACCATCCACAATGAGCTTTTGATCAGAGAGACCTACAAGGTTTCCTAAAAGACAGACAGATTTCTGTCAGAGTACTTGATGACCCACCAAAGGCTAGTGGTAAGACCCTACTGCTGAAGATACCTTATGTGATTGACATGCAAATTAGAATGGCATGGCTGGAAGCTGGAAGACAGTCAGTCCCCAGACAGTCAGCGCGTCTAGTGCCAGAAGGTGCTACATGGGCGACTGGGGGAAATTGACCAATATCTGTCGAAGCAACGCATGGTCTAACCTACTTAGCAGCAAATAACTTGTTGTGATGCCCACACAAGTGCAGTGGTGGCACACAGCCATGGTGGGGAAACAACTGCTCTCAATTTGGCTAACTGATCCCCTCACTGGTATGGGACCCATAGCTGGAGCTGGGAAACAAGTCAGAACCAGATCCAAACGTAAACCCATTCTCCAATATCAAGCTACCATTAATTGTGGGCTACAAGAGGGCCTACACCTATTAAATTCTCTATTTAAAAAAAAAGTAAGGGTTATCTCATTTGTCCTGGTGCTAACTTACTCTCCGTTGGAGAATATGCTTCTCTTTTTCAGATAGATGTAGATCCTAAGGAGAGAGCCACCCCATCATACCTCAAAAGGGCCCCGGCTGAAACTAAGAAAAATTGGAGAAACAAGCAAGGGGGCTGTTTTCCTGATGAACTGGATACCAGCACAAGGGGGAAGGAGATCAGCACAGAGAAAAATCAACTCCTACCAAATCAGAGAGCCAGAGCCACAGAGGCCCCCAACACCTCATCACTGAAGCAGATCAAAAATGAACCCAACATGGCTCAGGGAAATTTTGCAGAAGAGGGGGCGGAAAGAATGTCAGAGCCACATGTTGGGTCATGATATGCAGAGACATTTATCTTACCCATAACTGTGGGCTAACTCCACAATGCATGACCCGTATACCTCAACAAGGAGGGGCCAAGGGGAGGGGGTAGGTCACGGATGAGCCTAATAATGGTACCAAACTGACTGTATTTGCTGAATACAGAACTGACTAATAAAGAAAAAAAAAAAGAAAGAAAAAAAAAAGTTACAGCAAACCTGTAATCTCAGCACAATAGTGGCAAGTTCAAGACCAGCCTGAGTTACAGACCAGTCAGGGATATATAACAAAAGCCTGTCTCAAAAAGAAACATTTTCTTTTAAGTTCAACTTTCTAATCTCATTATTCTTTGTACTAGTATAGTATATTTGTATAAAAATAAAATCACTTTTACTAGTTCTAATTGATATTCAGTTGGTTAATTTAGTTAAAATAATGTTAAAGTGTAACCTTATAATCATTAATAAAATAATAATTAATAATAAGGATTATTAATTAAGTAATGAAATATTTATATTATTACACATAATTCTTGATTGTTTCATTAGTATCTGTGAGAGTCAAATAAGTAATTATCATATAAATATGTCTGAGAGTGTGGAGAGATGATGGGGGTATAGACAGTTTGGGACAGGAAGGAGTGGACCTTAACATATGTTTCCAGGATGTGATGGGTGTAGATGTGTTTCAGCAGATGAAAGGAGGAAATGAGAGAGAAGCAAGCAGGGAAGGAAAAGGATTAGAGTCATATGAGGAAATGTAGTCTAGATTGATGGTATAGAACGTGGGCAGAGAACATGAAGGAGAAAAGTACCTGGAGAGTTCATCCAGACTCTGAGTTGAGACCAGAAAACCTTCCTTAGGACCTTTATCCTTAAGAGCTTGGAGCTGGGAAAGCTCTGGTTGGTCTAAGAAGAAACACCAGACTTGCCACTGCTCTATCTCACCTCTGAGAATGTCCTACCACAAAATGTAATATTCCCATCATATTAAATCACATGATGTTCTCTGTTTTACCAAGTTCTCCCTCCAGTCCTCAAATTCCCAGTACCCACTTCTTGGATAGTGTGGTTGACATTTGGACAACGAAAGCTCAGTTGCTTTCTCTTCTCTGATCATATCCAATCCCACAATTGTGGCCACAGTAAAATAGATTACAGAACACAGATTAACATGGTCTATCAGGAGCTTTCCCAGGATTAGAATCAGACCCAGACTTACAGACAAACTGCATTGGTGAATTTGCATCACCTAGGACTGGAACAAGAGCAGGAAGCATAGCAAGTAAGAGTCATAACAGACTGATGCTAAGCAACAGTGTCTATCAGCCTTGAAGAAAAGCTGATTTACAGAAAGAGAGAAAACTACAAACCCTCACACTCAGGGTAAGCACATGAAGGGGACAAGAGAGAAACAGAAATGGTAGAAAAATAGAGACAGAAACAGAAATGGTAGACAAATAGAGTCAAAGACAGATGGAGACAGAGCAACTGGAATCTTCACTCTGTGTGTGTGTGTGTGTGTGTGTGTGTGTGTGTGTGTGTGTGTGTGCATCGCTGCATATGCATTTGTATGGAGATCAGAGGCTGACCTCAAGTGTTTTACTAGATCATTTCCCACCAAATTTACTGAGGCAGGGTCTCTCAGTTGAACCCAGGGGTCATAGATTCAGCTATCTATCTAGCCAGCTTGTCCCAGGGATCCTCAGTAACCACTTTTCTAATACTGGGATTTCACTTGGGCTGCCAGGTCCACCTGGCATTTATGTGTTCTTGGAACCTAACCTAAAGTACTCACACTTGAGTGGCAAGTGACTTTACTAATTGAGCAATCTCGCTAGTCCAAATCTTCACATTTCTGTTTTTTTTTTTATTTTCTTTATTGACAACTTCTATACTCACAGACAATAAACCATGATAATTCCCTCCCCTCCCCCACCTTCCCTCTTTACAACTCCACTATCTATCATGTCCCCTCCCTCTCTTTGTTAGTCTCTCTTTTATTTTGATGTCATTGTCTTTTTCTCCTATTATGCGGGTCTTGTGAAGATATTGCTAGGCACTTTGAGGTCATGGATATCAAGGCCAATTTCTCTCTTTCAAGTTGCATTATAAGGAGTTGCACCCTTCCTTTGGCTTTTACATTCTTTCCGCCACCTCTTCTGCAATGGACCCTAAGTTTGTAGGGTGTGATGGAGATGTTTCAGTGCTGGACACTCCTCTGTCACTTCTTCTCAGCACTGTGTTGCCTTTTGGATCACCTCAGTGGTCACCACCATCTGAAAAGAGAAGCTTCTCTAACCAAAAGTGAGAGTAGCATTAATATATGAATATGAACATTAAGTGTAGTGGTGCTTACAAGGCAGTTTGGTGAGCATAATATATGCATTCAGCCAGATGAGATCAGGTTTTATACCCCTAAGGTTCATGACCTCTCCTGCCATAGGCTTTTTAAAAAATTTCTTTTGTTTATTTTTATTTATTTATTTGAGAATGACAGACACAGAGAGAAAGAGGCAGAGAGGGAGAGAGAGAGAGAGAATGGTCACGCCAGGGCCTCCAGCCACTGCAAAGAACTCCAGATGCATGTGTCCCCTTGTGCATCTGGCTAACGTGGATCCTGGGGGAATCAAGCCTCCAACCAGGGGCCTTAGGCTTCACAGGCAAGTGCTTAACCCACTAAGCAATCTCTCCAGCCCTGTCATAGGCTTTTGATTATGTTTCCAGTACTTGGCATGTATTCCCTCCCATAGAGCGAGGGGCTTCTGGTCCGATTAGAGAGCAGTTAGTTTCCCCCAGAGCAGACATGCCACTATTGCATCCCTTCAGTCATTTGGCCTGTCTGGCCAAACTTGAGACTTGCAGTGTCCACTGTTTTCACCACAGATGACTTCTGTCTCCCATAGAACTGCATGCAGTGCAGCTTTTTCCATCTTTCAGTTAGCTAGTCTATAGGGAGTAGGTTTGCTGCTCAGTACCAGCTTGATTTCTCAGTGACTTTACCACTCAGACATGTGAAGACTTCAGCACTAGGGTCTTACCATCTGTTACTCAAGAGAAACCAAGAGCTTTGGCAATAGCCTGTAATGTTTTGGAGGCAACAGAGACCTCCCTGGCCAAGAACTCACTGGAAGGTATCCCATCCCTTGCACTAAAAATTTTCTAGTAGCAATATATGGCTTTTGGATGTGCAGTTATCCAAAAAAAGTAGGCTTTCAAATGTCTTATTCAGAATATCTTGAATTTTCATTGACCCTCCCCCCTACCTTTCTCTTAATCAATTTCTCTAACCTCACTTAGGCTACTCCATTCCCTGTAATCTGTTCTTCTACTTACATATATCAATACTATCTTCTTAAGTCCTTTCCTCTCGTGCCTCCCTTATAGTCTTTTTCTAGCTTACTGGCCTCTGCTACTGAGTTTTGGTTACAGCTCACACACAAGTCTAAACATTTGTAGCTAGGATCCACATATGAGAGAGAACATGGGACATTTGGCTTTCTAGGCCTGGGTCACCTCATTTTGTATAATCCTTTCCAGATCTATCCATTTACCTGAAGTTTTCATAATTTCATTTTTCTTTACTGCTTAAAAGAACTCCATTGTGTAAATGTACCACATCTTTATTATCCATTCACCTGTTGAGGGACATCCAGGCTGGTTCCATTTCCTAGATATTGTGAATAGAGCAGCAATAAACATGGTTGTGCAAGTATCTCTAAGGTAGTGAGAAGAGTATTAGGATATATGCTAGGAGTGCTATAGCTGGATCATATGGTAAATCTATTTTTAGCTGTCTCAAGAACCTCCACACTGATTTCCACAATGGCTGTACCAGATTACATTCCCACCAACAGTATAGAAGGGTTCCTCTTTTTCCGCATCCTTGCCAACATTTATTGTCATTTGTTTTCTTGATGGTAGCCATTCTGACAGGAGTGAGATGGAATCTCAAAGTAGCTTTAATTTGCATTTCCCTGATAACTAAACATATAGAACTTTTTTTTTAGATGTTTATATGCCATCTGTATATCTTCCTTTGAGAACTCTCTATTTAGTTTTATAGCCCATTTTTAATTGGATTGTTTGATTTCTTATTGTTTTGGTTTTTGAGTTCTTTGTGTATTGTGGATATTAATCCTCCGTCAGATGTATACCTGGAAAAGATTTTCTCCCATTCTATATGTTGTCAATTTACTCTAATCACAGTGTCCTTTATAGCAAAAAAAAAAAAAAAAAAAAAAAAAAAAAAAAAGCTTTGTAATTGCATGAGATTCCAGTGATTGGTTAGTGGTTTATTTCCTGAGCAGTTGCCATTATATTCAGAAAGTCATTGCCCATGCTAATATATTTAAGTGTTTCCTCTACCTTTTCCTCTAGCACTTTCAGAGTTTCAGGTTGATATTAAGGTCCCTGATCCATATGGACTTGATTCTTGTGCATGGGGAAAGACAAAGATCGGTTTTCATCCTTCTACAGATAGATATCCAATTTTCCCAGCACCACTGTTGAAGAGGCTATCTTTTCTCAAATGTATATTTTTGGCATTCTTGTCAAAAATCAGATGGCAGTAGCTGCCTGGATTAACATCTGGGTCCTCTATTCTGTGCCATTGACCTATGTGTCTGTGTTTGTGGCAGTACCGTGCTACTTTTGTTACTATGGATCAGTAATACAGCTTAAAATCAGGTATGGTGATACCGCCAGCCTTATTTTTGTTGCTCAAAATTGTTTTGGATATTCGAGGTTTTTTTGTGATTCCAAATGAATTTTAGGATTGTTTTTCCTATTTCTGTGAAGAATGCCATTGGAATTTTAATGGGGATTGCATTAAATGTGTAGATTGCTTTTGGTAAGATTGAAATTTTCACATTATTGATTCTTCCAATCCAAGAACATGAGATGTCTTTCTGTTTCTTAGTGTCTTCTGCAATTTCTCACTTGAGTGTTTTAAAGTTCTCATTGTAGAGATCCTTCACTTCCTTAGTTAGGTTTGTTCCAAGGTACTTTATTTATTTATTTATTTTGAGGCAATTGTGAATGGGAGAGATTCCCTGATTTCATCCTCCGCATGTTTCTTGTTAGTATATAGGAAAGCTATTGGTTTCTGTGTGTTTATTTTGTCTCCTGCTACATTGCTAAAAGTCTTTACCAACTTTAACGGTTTGCTGGTAGAGTCCTTAGGGTCCTTTATGTATAGAATCATACATATCGTCTGCAAATAATGATAATTTGATCTCTTCCTTTCCAATTTGTATCTCTTTTATGAGTGCCTCTTGCCTTGTTGCTACAGCTGGGACTTTCAGGACTATATTAAGCAAAAATGGGAACAGTGGACACCCTTGTCTTTTTCCTGAATTTAGTGGGAAAGCTTCAGGTTTAACCCTACTTAATGTTATGATGGCTGTAGGTTTGTCATAAATAGCTCTTATTATGTTGAGATATGTTTCTTTTAATCCCAGTTTCTGTAGGACTTTTACCATGAGGGATGTGGGATTTTGTCAAATGGCTATTATGCATCTATTGAGATTATCATGTGAATTTCTGTCTCTCAGTCCATTTATATAGTGTATTACATTTACCAGTTTGTGTATGTTGAACCATCCCTGCATCCGTGGGATAAAGCCAACTTGATTGGGGTGAATAATCTTTCTGCTATATTCTTGTATTCTGTTTGCTAATATTTTGTTCAGAATTTTTGCATCTACGTTCATGAGGGAGATTGGTCTGTAATTTTCTTTTTTGTTCTATCTTTGTCTGGTTTTGGTATCAGGGTAATACTGGCTTAGTAGAAGGAGTTTGGTAGGATTCCTTCTTTTTCTATTTTATGGAAAAGCTTTAGAAGCAATGGCATTAGTTCTTCCCTGAAGGTCTGGTAAAATTCAGCAGTGAATCCATCTGGGCCTGGACTTTTTTTATTTGGGAGATTTTTGATAACTGCTTGGAATTCCATACTTGTTATAGGTCTATTTAAGTGATTAATCTCATCTTGATTTAATTTAGGTAGGTCATATAAATCAAGGAAATCATCCATTTCTTTCAGATTTTCATACTTAGTGGAGTATATGTTTTTATAGTATGTCCCTATGATTTTTTGAATTTCTCTGGTATCTGTTGTGATGTTACCTTTTCATCTCTAATTTTATTAATTTGTATCTCTTCTCTCTTTCTTTTGGTCAGATTTGCTAAGGGTTTATCAATCTTGTTTATCCTTTCAAAGAACCAACTCTTTGTTTCATTGATTCTTTGGATTGTTTTTGTTTGTTTGTTTGTTTGTTTGTTTGTTTGTATTTCAGTAATTTCTGCCCTAATCTTTATTATTTCTTCCCATCTACTGATTTTTGTTCTTCTTTTTCCAAGGCTTTACGGTGAAGCATTAGGTCGTTTACTTGCAACCTTTCTAATTTCTTAATATAGGCATTCAGAGCTATAAATTTACCTCTTAGAACTGCCTTCATTGTGTCCCAGAGATTTTGGTATATTGTGTTCTCATCATCATTTGACTTTATGAATTTTTTAAATTAATTATTTATTTATTTGAGAGTGACAGACAGATAGAAACAGGCAAATAGAGATAGATAGAGAATGGGCGCACCAGGGTCTCCAGCCACTGCAAACAAATTCCAGATATGTGTGCCCCCTTGTGCATCTAGCTAACTTGGGTCCTGGGGAGTAGAGCCTCGAACCGGGGTCCTTAGGCTTCACAGGCAAGTGCTTAACCGCTAAGCCATCTCTCAGCCCTCTATGAATTTTTTGATTTCCTTCTTGATTTCTTCATTGACCCATTCATCATTTAGAAGTGTATGGTGTAGTTTCCATGATTTTGTGCATGATCTATAGCTTTTCTTGCTATTGATTTGTAGTTTGATTCCATTGTGGTCAGATAGAATGCAAGGAATTATTTCAATTTTCCTGTATTTGTTAAGATTTGCTTTGTGTCCTAATATATGGTCTATTTTAGAGAATGTTCCATGTGTTGCTGAAATGAATGTATATTCTTCAGCATTTGGATGAAATGTCCCATATATATCTGTTAGGTCCATTCCTTCTATGATCTCATTTAGTCCAGATGCCTCTCTGTTTATTTTTTCCTGGGATGACCTGTCAATTGATGAGAGTGGGGTGTTGAAGTCCCCCATTACCACTGTGTTTGGTGTTATCTGTGACCTCAGTTCTAATAGCCTTTGTTTGGTGAATTTGGGAGCCCCCATGTTAGGTGCATATATGTTTAGGATTGTAATGTCCTCCTGTTGGAGTGTGCCCTTAATCAATATAAAATGACCTTCCTTATCTTTCTTGAATAACGTTGGACTGAAGTCTATCTTGTCAGATATTAGGATAGCAAACCCTGCTTGTTTTCTAGGCCCATTTTCTTGAAACACCGTTTTCCAACCTTTCACCCTATGATAGTGTCCATCCATTGTAGAAAGGTGAGTTTCTTGGAGACAACAAATTGTAGGATCCTGCTTTTTAACCCAGTCTGCAAATCTGTCTTTTGGTTGGGGCATTGAGGCCATTGATACTAAGAGATATTATTGAAAGGTGTGTATTTATGTTTGCTTTTTCTTTTCTTTCTTTCTTTCTTTTTTTTTTTTTTTTTTTTTTTTTTTTTGTAGTTCCGGTTCTACCTTTGCTCTCTTGTGTTAACTAGTATTTGGGTATTGTTTGTTTTTCCCAGGTTCCTTATATGTGTGCTTTTCCTCCTCTTCGGCATGGAGGATTCTTTCAAGTATTTTCTGTAGAGCTGGTTTTGTCTTCAAATACTCCTTTAGCCTGCTTTTGTCGTGGAATGTCCTTATTTCTCCATCTGTTTGAATGGATAGCTTTGCAGGATAAAGTAACCTTGGTTGACAGTTGTTTTCTTTCAGAACTTGTAATACATCTCTCCAAGCCCTTCTGGCTTTTAAAGTTTGTGTTGAGTAATCTGCTGTAATCCTGATGGGCTTGCCTTTGTAGGTAACTTGATTTTTCTCTCTAACTGCTTTCAATATTTTTTCTTTGGATTGTGTGTTTGGTAGTTTGATTATAATATGGTGAGGAGAGGTTCTTTCCAGGTTTTGTCTGGCTGGGGTTCTAAAGGCTTCCTGTATCTGCATTGGCACCTCTTTCACAATTTGGGGGAAGTTTTCTTCTATGATTTTGTTGAAGACACCTACTATGCCTTTGGAGTGAAATTCTTCTCCTTCTACTATGCCCTGAATTCTTATGTTTGATCTTTTCATAGTGTCCCGAACATCTTGAAATTCCCATTCATACTTTTCTATTAGTTTGTCTTTCTCTTTGTTGGACTGTATTAGATCTGCCACCTGGTCTTCTAGCTTAGGTATTCTGTCCTCTCCTTCACCCATTCTACTGGTGAGATTTTCTACAGAGTTTTTTATTTCATTAACTGTGTTCTTCATTGCTAGTAATTCTGACTGGTTTTTCTTTATTATTTCTATTTCCTTATTTATGTCTTGTGTTGACTTCTTTATTTCATTAATTTGGTGTCCTGTGTCTTCTTTGATTCCTTTGATTTCCTCTTTGATTCCTTTGATTTCTTCTTCCCCTTCTGCTATACTCTGAATTCTTATGTTTGATCCTTTTATAGTGTCCCAGATATCTTGAAATTCCCACTCATATCTTCATGTTAGCTTGTCTTTCTCTTTGATGGACTGTATTAGATCTTCCATCTGGTCTTCTTGTTTAGATATTCTGTTCTCTCCTTCATCTATTCTACTGGTGAGACTTTCTACAGGGTTTTTAACTTGATTGACTGTGTTTGTCAGTGCTGGAATTTCTGCCTGGTTTTCCTTTGGTATTTCTGTTTCCTTTTTCATGTCTTGTAATGTCCTCTTTATTTCATTTAGTTGGTTTCCTGTGCTCTCTTGGAATTCCTTCAAGAGTTTGTTTTCACCAGGCATGGTGGTGCATGCCTCTAATCCCAGAACTCTGGAGGCAGAGGTAGGAGGATCACCATGAGTTCAAGACCACCCTGAGACTACATAGTGAATTCCAGGTCAGCATGAGCTAGAGTGAGACCCTACTTCAAAAAAAAAAAAAAAAAGAGTTTGATTTCTTCTTTAATTCCTTTGTTTTCTTCTTTCATTTTTTTGAGTATTGATAAAATTATTTTTTTGAAATTTTTGTCAGGCATTCCATCTAAAACAGTCTCATTAGAGGCCATTACTGATGGATTTTTTTTTTTTTTTTTGAGGGATTGTATTGTCTTGATTTTTTGTGTTTCTTGTATTACAATGTGGCAATTTTTGACTCCTGAGCTGATTTGATGTTTGGGTTTTCTAATAATCTGTGGTGTTTTTAGATTTGGAAATCCAACTTTATGCACATTCAGAGTAGTTTAAGGTGCCCACTGTAGCTCTTATACTCCAATCCAACTGCACAAGTAATTCTAGTCATTGAGTTTTCCTGCTATTCAATTATTCAGGTGGGCTGGGTGAAGCAATTTACTTGCATGATTCTAAAATTCAACTGACCAATATACACATTCAATAAAAACCAGCACAGAGTATGCAAGTGTGGGGATTGAAACAAACAGATAACCTTATAAAGCCAAAATCCCTAAGGGTATGTGTTGCTCTACACCCTTGAGCCTATCAGCTAGAAGGTTGAGATTTCTGTTTTAAATGTGTCCAGGTCAGCCTGGGTCTGGATCAGACCCTGCCCCCAATAATAACAGAAGAAAACGTCAAAGACCTTATGAATCTGAAAGCATCAAATACAACAATAGTCAACCCCCAAATATAGCTTAATTGAGAGTAGTAAAGCCAACCAAGAATATGTAACCTATAACCTGCCCTAAATGGAAAGAGAGATTCACACTTCCAGTGCAGGCCTATGTACCTGTATCTTTTGTCAGTTGGCCTCATTACCTTTTGGGGTGGCTTCAAACCTCACCAAAGCTGAGTGCCCACCTCAATCCCTCTGTGTTGTGCTGTGAATCTGGTGTTCTCATCAGCTGTGCTGGATGCCCTGCTGCCAGGAGTTGAGTGCATTGTCCACAGGGTCACAGCTTTGCCAGTTGGGGCATGGGAGTGTGCAGGAAGCCTGGAGTTAATTGGAACTGCTCAGCTGGTCCCTGCTGTGTCCCCTTTAGCAGCTCCTCTGCTGTCTCCCCTTCAGGCTTCTTGACTTTGCAAGGAGGCTGATAAGGTTGGAAAATCCCCTTGTTTGGTTTGCTCCTGCAGTTGGGTGCCAAGCAGGCACTCACATGGGTATGTGTGGAATGGGTCCAGGTCTACAAGCCCCTTGGTGGGATTCTGTCTTATTTTCTCCTTTCTGATAGATCTTAGTCTCTCCTGCTTCTCCACTGTGGCCAATGAAAACCTATACTCTTTCACTTTTCAGACAGAGTATATTTTGCTGTGGTTTTGCTCAAATCTTCCCTAGGCTGGATTGGTATGACTCCTATGCAGCCATCTTACCCAGAAGTCACTCCTACATTTCTTTAAAAGGCTGTCTTGAGATTGAATTCCATGAAATTCCCCATGTTCTTTATCATAAATACACTTTAAATAATCTCCCAATGAAAGGATTCTAGGCCACACATAAATTGACTATGTGAAACTAGCTGTGGGCTCTCTGCAGGACAAGGCAAAGTGCCACAGGGAAGCCAGCAGCTTATAAGTAAAGGAGAAGAGAAGTTGCCTTACTTGTTATCTGTCAAATGCTCCTAGAACCTATGCCATGGGCTTCCTGAAGGTGAAGTGTTAGGGTTTTTACATAATAAGTTCATGTGTTTAAAGGTATTGGTTATTCCTCATTATACAAAGTCTACAAGGGAAAGGACCTATTACAACTTAGATTTTCTTACTGGAAATAAGGAAAATTAGTTATGGAGCCCTCTTGACTTGTTCACTACCAGATTACTCAAGATATTCCCAAAGATTACTCATGCACCTGAAGAAATTGAACAGTGCAGTATTCTGCTATGAATTACAGTGTGTTCTGAGTGCTGAGAAATCAAATTGGGACCATGGAAAAAAGCTGGGGGAGGTCTTGGAGAAACTTAGCTCTACCTATCAAACCTTCCTTTTTGAAGCACTTCTCATTAACGGATTCCAGGAAACAACTTTAATTCTTCAAGCTCTCCTTTAATTCAGATTTTCATTCCTTCCCATCAAATGGTTCCTGGTTAAAATAGTCAGCATTCTCTTAGCTTTCCTAAAATTGAAGAACTAGTTCAGTGTTAACTTCTTCACCCTGCCCTCTGGCTATGTTTAGTATTCATCAGCACACAGCACACACAATTGTCCATTTAAATATGTCAACATGGACATAGTGGATAGTGCCCAGCACTATGCATATGATTCAGTCAGCGCTTCTTAAGATTACATGCTTTAAAAAAATGCAAAATCAGGTTCAGAGTCCAAAACAGCCACAAAAATTTGAATGCTTTCACACCAGAATGTTTATTCCAGTTCTGAATTTCATTTCTTTATACAACTGGTAGTTATATATTTTCCAGCAAGCTGCACATAACATCAAACAATGGGAATACAGATTTTAATACTATGTGTGGTATTTTGGTTAATTTTCTAGGAAAAAATCTCTTGTGAGTTCAAGAAAATACTAACTATAGATTTACAAAATTGGTTCCATCTCTAGGAATCCCTGTGTTGCAGTCAGCTTCACATTGCTGACAGAAAACACCTGACCAAGAGCAGCTTGTGGTAGAAAATGGTTATTTTGACCAAGGACTTGAGTGGAAGTGTCATGATGGCAGGGGAAACAGTAGCATGAGCTGGAGATCACCTCCTGGCCAACGTCAGGTAGATGGCAGGGGAGTGTGCCAAACAGTGGCAAAGGGAAGCTGGCTATAATACCCATAAGCTTACCCCCAACAATACACTGCCTCCAGAAGACTCCAATTTTGAAATTGCCACCAGCTGGGAACCTAGCATTTAGAATATATAAATTTATGTGGTACACCTGAATCAAACCACCACACCTTGTATGTTCCTTTAATTAATACATAGTCCATGATCATGATCATAGGAATAATCTTCAATGTGAGAAAGAAATCATTACAATAGGTAGTGATTCAACTTATAAAGTGCTGGCCTCAATTGCATTGTAAATAACTGGACCAGAGTGTTATTTCCTCTTAAGAGATAACATTCAGGGTTGAAGTTATTCAGTTAGTGACTATATTCATATTTTCCTATGACAATCTAAATGATTTTAATTTTCAAAGAGTAGAAGAAATAAAAACTGATCTTACTCTGAGAGGGACTAATCAGGTAGCTTTGGCTGATAGGCAATTAGACAGGGGAAAGGCTCACAAGAAGGAAATCTTTCCTGTCACACTCTTTCCATGCTTACCTCAGATGCAGGAGTCTGCTCATTTCATCCAATCATATCTCTCTCTCTAGCAAGCAACCCACATATGTGTGAGTAGACCCCTTCTCTGAGCCCAGGCCAATTGGCTTTCATACCTGTGTCAACACTGGTGTGTCAACCTTTTCTGGAGCCCTGACTCCAAATACCTTACCTGGGCTCATGGAAGGGAATTCCCTTTCTGGATCTTTGGCTGTGTACATCTCCACGCCTGGAACCCTGTGCCAGAAGAACTATGCCAGTAAGACTAGCTGTCAGAGTGGGAGGGGATATTTCTTTGTTTCTATTTTTATGGCCTTTTGATTTCCTTGAAAGCACATGCCTTTATAAAAAATATGTCATGGGCCCCATGTGGTGGCGCATGCCTTTAATCCCAGCACTTGGGAGGCAGAGGTAGAAGGATCACCATGACTTCGAGGCCACCCTGAGACTACATAGTGAATTGCAGGTCAGCCTGAGCTAGAGTGAGAAGCTACCTCAAAAAAAAAAAAAAAAGATATGTCATGGAACAAATGGACCTAACAGATCCATTGTTGGCCAGGGAGATTCCTGATCCCTTCAAAACATTAGAGGCTATTGCCAAGGCCCTTGGTTTCCCACGAGTAACAGATGGTAAGAGCCTATTGCTGAAGACTTCTCATTCCTGGGCAGCAAGGTCACTGAGAAATCAAGCTGATGCTGAGCTGAAAACCATCTCCCTGTAGCCCATCCAACTGAAAGCTGGAAAAAGCTGCACTGTATGCAGCCCTATGGGAGACAGAAGCCATCATCGGTGAAAATGGTGGACACTGGAAGCCTCAAGTTTGACCAGACAAGCCAAATGACTGAAAGGGTGCAATAGTGGCATGTCTTCTTGGGGGGAAATGAACTGCTTTCTAATTGGACTGAAGGCCCACTCTATGGGAGGGAATACATGCCTGGTACTGAAAACCTAATCAAGAGCCTATGACAAGGGAGGTCATGAGCATTAGGGGTGTAAAGCCTCTTCTTGTCTGGATAAATGTATATATTATTCTCACCAAACTGCCTTGAAAGCACTACACTTAATGTTCATATTCATATATTAATGCTACTCTCACTTCTCGTTAGAGAAGCTTCTCTTTTCAGATGGTGATGACTAAGAAGGTAACATAGTGCTGAGAAGAAGGGACCGAGGAGTGTCCAGCACTGAAACATCGCTATCACACCCTCCAAGGCTCAGGGTCCATTGCAGAAGAGATGGCAGAAAGAACGTAAGAGCCAAAGGAAGGGTACCACTCCTTACAATGCAACTTTCCAGAAAAAAATTGGCCTCTATATTCATGACCTTGCAGTGCCTAGCAATACCTACCTACACAAGATCCTCATAATAGAAGAAAAAGATGATGACATCAATTAAAAGAGAGACTAATGGAGAGAGGGAGGGAATATGATAGAGAGCAGAGTTGTGAAGAGGATAGTGGGGGAGGGGAGGGAAATATCATGGTTTATTGTCTGTAAGTGTAGAAGTTGTCAATAAAAAATAAAATTTTTTTAAAAAAATATCTTTTTACATTTTGTGTCCAGTGCCCATGTTTATTCCACATGGACTCTCGAACCATGTGAGTGTATCCACTTTCCCTTTCTCAGTTCTCAAACTCTCCCACTCCCTTATATCCCTATTTACAAATAAAATGTAATGGTTTATAAATCATTATTCTCAGTGTCATTTATCTCAGTTCTTTGGTTAAAAACAGACACAAACTCAGCGCTTGGGAATTCCGGAACTCCCATAAACCCCATTAACAACTCTGAAGCTTGAAGTAGTGAGTAGTGAGGTAGGTGGATGAACAAGACCCGGGTGAACTTTCCCACTTTCCCTGTTAACATCATCACTAGGGATCCCAGAGCTGATCTCATTCCAAAGCCATAAGCAGTGTGTAGCATTGGGCAACCAGGTCCCAAGAGGTCTTTTCTCTATCATTCTGTGCATACAACCCCTCACTCCCTGGCCTGGCCTGCCTGCCTTCATTTCCCTGAGTAGTGACTCCATAGCACATCACACTACACAGCTTGGGCACTGGCATTGTCTAGCCCAGACCTGGCTGGAGACTGCACACATAAGGAGCAGCTTAATCAGATTTAAGTTTATCCAACCCAAAACTGTATATACACGGACATCCCACACCCACCACAACCAAGGCTGCCAGGGCACTTAACACAGGCTTCATAAGAGCTGCTGTAGCCTCATTTTTAGCAAAACAAGGGGACTATCTAAAGATAGATAAACCTCAATGCAAAACAAATAATGCAAGACATCAAGGCAAGACAACACCACCAAGAATACCTTGTCCCATAGTGGAAGCTTCCAATGAAAACTTACAGGAAACTTGAGACATAGACCTCAAAATGAAATTACAATAAGCATATTAAGCAAACTTAATGTAGCCATGAACAATGGCTATATGACATGGAAGACAATTGAAAAAAGAGCAAAAAGAACTCAAAGAATAGCTGAATGAAATGGAAGATAATCAATTCAATAGATGGCAGAATAAAATGGATGAGAATCAGCACAACAAAATGAACTCAATAGTCACTGGAATAAACTCATTAAGGACATGATCAAATGCAGAAATGAATTCCAAGAGACAATAACAAAGTCAAACCAAGAAGTGAAAATGGAAGTCAATAAAGCTATGGAAATACCGAAGAAACCTCTAGTGAGAAATGACAATGCAATAACCCATTTAGAAGTTTCCCAAGCAAGCCTCACTAAAAGAATAGTTGATGTGGAGGACAGATTATCAGAGCTCAAGGACAAGACAGAGGAAATACGCTGGGAGTCAAAAATCAATGACAAGTCAAAAAAAAAAAAAAAGTGCAAACAGAACATGGTGGAAATGTGGGAGACCTTTAAAAAGGCTTGGATCCTGGGCATACAAGAAGGGGAAAAACTATAGGCCAAGGGCATAGCAAATATTTTCAATAAAATTATTGAAGTAAATTTTCCTATTCTTACAATAGAGATGCTCATCCAGGTACAGGAGGCACACAGAGCACCAAATATACAGACACAGAGATGAAATACTCCACATCACATTATAGTTAAAACACTAAACACAGAAAACAAACAGAGAGCACTAAAAGATAAAAGAGTAAAACAGCCCATCACTTCCAAAGGTAAGCCCATTAGAATTACCTCTGATTTTTAATGCACACTCTAAAAGCCAGAAGGGTTTGGAATGGAGTATTTCAAATTTTAAAAGAGTATAGCTGTCAGCCCAAACTATTATACAATATAAAACTATCCCTCATAATAGAAGGCTAAAGTCAAACTTTTCATGATAAAAGCCAGCTTTATGAATCTATTAGCACTAAGTCATCTCTATAGAAAATACTACATGTAATATTCCACACTGAAGAAATGAACAAATGTTCCCAATATACTACAAGAGGGAAAAAGCAATAATAAAACTAAAACAGACACGAAAGTGTATGAATATTAAGAAAACACCAAACTCCACAAAATCTTCAACATGACAAGGATTAGTTCATGTCTCCCAATTATAACTCTGAACATCAATGGACTCAACTCCCCAATCAACACGCACAGGTTAACAGGCTGGATCGAAAAACTGGATCCATCCATTTTCTGCTTACAAGATACCCACCATACCATTAAAGATCAATACCACCATGGGGTGAAAAGATGGAAAAAGATATTCCAAGCAAATGGAAATAGGAAACAAGCTGATGTGTCTATACTAATCTCTAACAAAATAGACAAAACCAAAAGCAATCAAAAGAGAAAAGGCCATTTTACACTCCTTAAGGCACACTTCAACAAGAGGATATTGCAATCATAAATGTATATGTGCACAAAACACTGGTGCACAAAATATTAGAAAGCAAAATCTACTAAGCATTAAAACAGAAATAAATACCAGCACAATAATAGTAGGAGATTTTAATACTCCACCATCCTCACTCAATAGACAGATCATCTAAACAGAAATAATGGAACTAAACACCACAGTTCAAATGGACATAACAGACATCTCCAGAACATTCAACCCTAACTCAACAGATTACACACATTCTTCTCAGAAACTTATGGAAACATTCTCTAAAACAGGTGATATATTATAACACAAAGCAAGTCTCCAATCATTCAGTGAAAGAGACATAACTCCCCATATTATATCAAATCATAATGCAATAAAGCTAGGAATCAACAATAGAAGCAACAGAAAATACACCAACTCATGGATATTGAATAACTCACTATTAAATAATGCTCCATTTAAGAAATCAAAAAGGAAACAAAAAGTTTCTAGAACTGAATCACAATGAAAACACAACATACCAAAACTTATGGAACACAACGAAGACACTCCTAATAGGAAAGTTTATAATGCCAAATTCCTACATTACAAAAATAGAGGGATCGTAAATAAACTTAACGAGCCATCTGAAGGCTTTGGAAAAACAAGAACAATCCCAACCCAAATGTACCAGATGGAAAGAAGTAATCAACATCAGGGCAGAAATCAATGAATTTGATATGAAGAAATCAATCTAAAATATTAATAAGTGAAGAGCCAGCTCTTTGAGATGATAAGCAATATTGATAAACCCCTGTCCATATTATCAAAAGAAAAAGTGAGATGACTCATATCAAAAGATTAGAGATGAAAAGGGGGATATTACAACAGATAACAATGAAATTTGGAGAATCATCATGACATATTTTAAAAGCCTATATTCTACAAACCTAGAAAACCTGGAATAAACAAAACTAAACACAAAAGAGATAAATTATATCTAATAAAATTGAAGAAGTAATTAAAATCCCCCTCACCAAAGAAAAAGTTCAGGCCCAGATAGATTCACTTCTGAATTCTATCAAGCTTTCATTGAAGAATTAAAACCACTATTTGTCAAGTTATTTCTTACAATTAAAAAGAGGCAAATGCTCCCTGATTCCTCCTATGAAGCCAGCAGTATATTAATACTAATACCAAAACCAGACAGAAGCACAAGAAAACTATAGACTAATATACAATATAAATTTTTTTACATGCAAAAATTCTCAATAAAATTCTTGCAAATAGGGGTTGGGGATGGCTAAATGGTTAAACGCAATTGCTTACAAAGCCTGATGGTATGGATTTCATTCTGCAGTACCCACAGAAACCTAATTGCACCAAGTGGCACATACATCTAGAGTTTGCTCTCTCTCTCTCTCTCTCTCTCTCTCTCTCTCTCTTTTTCTCTGTCTGCTTGCAAATAAATTAATAAAAATATTTTTTAATTACTGCAAATAGAATCTAAGAACACATCAAAATTATCATCCACCTAAATCAAGTAGGTTTCATACTAGGGATGGAAGGATGACTCAACATATAGCAATCAATAAACTTATATATCACATAAACAGACCTAAGAACACAAATCACATGATCATTTCAATAGATGAAGTAAAGGTCTTCAAGAAAATAAAATAGCCCTCCATGATTAGACACTGGAGATAAGAGGGATGTAGGGATCATATCTCAACATAATAAGGGCTATAGTATACATAAGGCCCATATTATACTAAATTACAAAAAACTCAATGCATTCTCATGGTCTGGAGCAAGACAGAGATGCCTACTCTCAGCACTGATTTCTCAACATAGTATTTCAAGTCTTACCTCAATAAGTAAGACAAGATAAAGAAATAAAAGGAATACAAACTGGAAAGAAATAATTTAAACTAGCCGTATTTGCAGATGACATAATTCTATACATAAGTGGCCCAATTATTTCTCCAAAGAACTCCTAGAGGTGATAAGTTCTTTAATCTAAGTGGTAGGATATAAAATCAATAGCCTTCATGTATATAATAATGGCAAAAATATTGAGAAAGAAATCAGGGAAGCAGTCCCACCCATTTACAATAGCCACAAGAATTAAATATCTTGGGCCATCCCTAAACAAGAAAATAAAAATCTTATACAATGAAAATAAACAAACAAACAAACAAAAAACCCTGCTGGACTAAAGTGAGACCCTACCTTAAAAAAACTGAAGAAACTGAGAAAGGCATATAACATGGAAAGATTTCTCATGATCATAGATTAGGAGAATTAATATTGTAAAACTGGCCATCCTACCAACAGCAATATACCAATTAGATTCAATGCTATTATAATCAAAATTCCAGCAACATTGTTCAGATTTAGAAAGGTAATCTCAAAGTTCACATGGAAGCACAAAAAGTCTCAGATAGCTAAAAATATCCTCAGCAAAAATAATACTCCTGGTGGTATCTCCATGCCTGACCTCAAGACATAGTTCAAAGATATGATAATAAAAACAGCATGGTACTGGCACAAAAACAGACACATAAATCAATGGAAGAGAAGATTAGGTTTACATTCTATTAGTTACAGCTACATGGCCTTTGACAAAGAGACAAAAGCTGCACACTGGAGAAAAGACATCATTTTCAAAAAATGGTGCCAGAGAACTTTGACAACCATATGTGGAAGAATGAATCTAGACTTTCTTTTCTTACTCAATACCTCAATATAAAATCTAAAACTCTAAAATTACTAGTAGGAATAATAGGGAGAACATTCCAAGATATAGTAAGAGGGAATATTTCTGAAAAACATTCCAGGTGCTCAGGGAAATAGACAAATACTCAACCGTTGGGATCTCATGAAACTAAAGAGCTATTGTCTTTACAATAAGCAAACCATCAACAGAGTCAATAGACAACCTACAGAATAGGATAAAATCTTCACCAGCTACATATCCAACAGAGGATTTATAACTAGACTATACAAACAACCCTAAAACCAAGCAATAAAAGTTTAAGCATCCCACTCAAAAATGGGAAGGGAACTGAACAGAACTCTCAAAGGAAGAAATGCAAATATCCAACAGACACCTAAAAATATATTCAACACATTTAATCATCAGGGAAATGTAAATTAAAATGATTTTGAGATTCTATCTCACTCCAGTCAGAATGGCAATCATCGAAAAAATAAAATGACAACAAATATCGAAGAGGGTTTGGGAAAATAGTAACGCCCCCACCCCCTGTCTTCCACAGCTGTAAAGAGTGTAAACTTGTGCAGCCACTATGGAAATCAATAGGGAGCTTCCTCAAACATCTGAAAATAGATCTACCATTTGATCCAGGTAGACAACTCCTGACCATATGCCCTCTTTACTACAGAGATACCTGCTTAGCCATGTTTGTGACTACTCTATTCACAATAGCTAGGAAAAGGAATCAAACTTGATGCCTATCAACTGATGAATGGATTATGAAGATGTGGTACAGATACACAATAAACTTTGCTCAGCAGTAAGGAAAAGTGAAAATTGCAGGAAAATAGATGGATTTGGAAAAATTATGCCAACTGAGGTTCCTCAGGTTTAGGAAGACAACCATATATTCTCTCTCATATGTGGTTCCTAACATGCAGCAGCTTGATTTGTTTGTAAGTTGTAGCAAGCATCCCTAGTATTGGCAAGAAAACTAGAATGAAGTTTGGAGAGAATAGAAACAGGGAGGGATGCGGGGAGGAGACACTTGTCAGGCAAGTGGAGAGATAGCATACAAGGGTCAGAGGATCGTTGGGAAAATGAGGGTAAGAGAAGGAATACACATCAGTGTGATCACACAGGTAATAAAACCCATTAATGTGAGGAGTGTGAGAAGGCCTTTAGCTGGAACTCAGGTCTCACTCAGCATCAGAGAATCTACACCAGAGCAAAAGCCTACAAGTGTGTGACAAGAGCTTTAGCCAACAGCGCAGCCTTGTCAACCATCAGAAGATCCATGCTCAGGTAAAGATCCAAGAAGCCCATGAATGTGGTGCTTGTGGTAAAGGCTTCAGTCACTGAAGCTCCCTAATTCAGTGTCAGAAATTGCATACTGCATGGAAGCAGTCAATGTAGAACAGTCTATACTCAGTCTTGAGACTACCTGCCGAAGTGTAGTTTAGTGTGGCTAGGCTTGGGTCAAACTTAGTGACAAGGGAGATTCCGCTTGGCCTCACACAAACAGTTTCTAGATAACCTATGAATGGTGGACAGTGCCTTGAGCAACTGACTTCCAATCACTCCTTGCTTTTGTAGTCACAGAGGACAACTTAATTTCTCTAAGCCTCTTTCTTTAACAAACTTTTCATTGGAGAAGTTGAACCCCAGGTGCAGAGCATGTGAGAGATGGTCTTCAGGACAAAGTTAAATTAGCACATGGGGACTGGGAGCAGCTAATGCTAGTGGTTCAGAGTCCTCTGTTATCATCTTAGAGCTGCACTTCCCAGTACCATCATGTTTGGGTATACATGCCAAAGACCCGTGATTAGACATGCAAGCTGTGGTGTCTGAGTGTTTTTAATAGTGTACAAAATGTCTGGTCATTGTTTCAGAGTGTTTAGCATGAGAGTTCATGAAAGGAGGCTCCAGTGCCTGGTGGTTCCCATTTCAGTAAAATAAGTAAGTCATTAAGTTGACATGCAAAGATCTTGTGGGTAATTAACAGACTAATATAAGTGTTACCAAGGAGTCTTTGGGAGTGCCTTATACTCTCAGGATGGGCCCAAAATAGTAGAAGATACTGTTCTTTTGTGCAATCCCATCTGTGAAAGAGATTTGTAATACTATATAGATATAAGCTTATTCCTGCATATTCAGGAACACGTGAAAATGTACATGTTTTGGCCACCAAGAAGTGGAAATAAAAAGACCTAGAGCTTATGCTAGGAAGCTGGGATATTTTGGTATTGTTTTGGGTTTTTGTGGTAACTACATTTTGCATGCAATTTTAAAATTCGTATTTCTGGCTCTAGGGCTTCCCTTACTTAATAGTTGTTATAATCTTATTTATTAATCTATTTTAATTAGTAAAACTGTTTTTTGTTTTGTTTTGTTTTGTTGTGAATTTGCTTTGTTAAAAAAATACTGCTGTCAGAGGCTGGAGAGATTGCTCAGTGGTTAAGGTATTTGCCTACAAAGCCTAATGATCTGGGTTCAATTCCCTGGTATGAACATAAAAACAGATGCACAAAGAGGCACATGTGTCTGCAGTTGGTTTGCAGTGGCTGGAGGCCCTTGCAAGCCCATTCTCTCTCTCTCTCTCTTTCTTTTCCTGTGTCCTGTCTCTGTCTCCTCTCTCTGTGCCTGAAAATAAAATTTTAAAAATTTAAAAAGTAAACCACAGTCATTTAAATATCACTGAAGTATATATATTCATTGATTTATTCATACCTTAATTCACTCAATAAACATTTGCAAACACACAGTAAGTTGACTTACTAATTACAAGCAGCAGTTGAAAAAATTTTGGTAAGACAATATGAGAGATTAAATCATAGCTTGAGGGGAAGTGGCGGAAATCCTTCAGGCTCAAGGTACAAATGGTGACATGGAGTCGTTACTGTAGATGTGAGGAAGTTAGTGCAATAGTACTAGTGGCTCAGGACACCATCTCTCCATTAGGGAATAGATTTCTGTGTGTATGTCAGTCCTGTGGTCACATAGACCTATGTTCAACAGGTAGCTCTATCTACCACATAGCTCGTGCCATCTAAGACTTGGTTTGTGGGTGATTTTACCTGAAGGGTAACCCTGGGGACTTAAGTAACCATGTGTGACTAGTGTCTGACACACAGTATTAAGTCAAAAAGTCACCACATATCCATATATGGGGAGTACATAGAGTGGGACCAATTATTACTATTTACTCCAAAAACAAAGAGGCATGGTTTCTGGCTAAGACCACCTTAAAACTTACAGGCAAAAAAAAAAAAAAAAAAAAAAAAAAAAGGAGAGAAGAGAAAGAAGAAATTCAAATGACTAATAAGCTTAATAAGGCTAAAGCATAAAGAAACACAATATTGAAATCCCAAAATTAACTAATGAAATACAAAGATATCTGAGGCTTTTCACAGAGCTCCTAGCATCAAGCAACCAAGAAATTCATAAAACTATTTGTGTGGAAAAAAAAAACAGGAAGTCAGTAGACATAGCCACACTTAGGAAGAGTCCTTTTAAGCCTGGTATTCTCTTAGGAGACAAAGGGCAGGGGGATAAGCTTTATAACGTTTTATCCTAAAAAGAATTATGGGGTTGGGGAGATGCTCCCAGAGGGAGGGGAAACCATCTAGATAAAGAATTTTAATACGTTTTCAACTTCTGGAAAATATGCTAAGCCTAGGCACTGCTGAGATTCAGTTGGAATAAATCCTTTGTTTTTCTAGATTTTTCATCTTTCTTTTTTTTAATCACTCTCAAATAAACACACTCTACTACTAGCCCAGAATTTAACTGCGTATATTAGATATCCTTCCATGAACAGTTATCTGAACACTTCACAATTAGGGACCATATAACATAACTCTATGAGGCTGATTACCTAACCAAAACTTAATTTGGGGGGACTTTTTTATGAGAGAGAGAGAGAGAATTGGTTGTCCAGGGCCCCAGCCACTGAAATCAAACTCCAGATGCTTGTGTCACCTAATGGGCATGTGTGTGACCTTGTGCTTACCTCACCTTTGTGCATCTGGCTTACATGGAATCTGGAGAGTCAAACATGGGTCTCTAGGCTTTTCAGGCTAAGCCGTCTCTCCAGCCCCCAAAATTTAGTTTTAAAATATTTTAGGAAAAATTTAACAAAAAGCTTCTTTTAGTATGTGCATGTGTGTGTATTTGCCTCTGGGTATACATGCCATTTAAATATCATGTATCCACCCATTAATTTATTCATACATCATCACTCAACAATTATTTGTAATCACATAGTGAGTTGACTTGTCGAATACAAACTGCAGTTAAAGAAACTTTGGTAAGAAAATAGGAGAAATTGAATCACAGCTTGCGGGGAAGCGGTGAAGAACCTTCAGGCTCAAGGGAGAGGTGGTGACATGGAGCCAGTACTGTAGATTTGAGTGAGTTAATTAATAGTACTAATGTCTCAGAACACCACAGTTTATCTGCCCAGAGTGTGAACATGTCAGCACTGTAATCACACAGAACCATGTTCAACAGATAACTCTATCACTTACCTTTTATCATCTAAGACTTTGGTTTGTGGGTGATTTCATCTGCAGGATAACCCTGGGGACTTAAGTAACCATGTGTGACTAATGTCTGAGACACAGGATTAAGCCACAAAGTCACCATGTATTCGTATATGGGGAAGATATAAAGTGGGACCAATTGTTACTACTTATTCCAAAAAACATATAACTCTGTGAGGCTGATTACAGGACCAAAACTTAATTTTAAAATTCTTTATAAATTGAACAAAAAGTTATTTTTTAATATTTTATTTATTTACATGAGACAGAGAGACAGAGAGAGGCGGGCAGACAGACAGAGAGTATGGGTGTACCAGGGCCTGCCACTGCAAATAAACTCCAGACCCATGCACCACCTCATGCAGCTGGCTTTATGTAGGTAATGGGCACTCAAACCCAGGCTGTCAATCTTTGAAAGCAAGCCCCTTTAACTGCTAAAGCTATATTTCACATGTGCATTGGTGTGCATTTGCCTCTGGGTATACATGCAAAAACCAGGACCAATACATAGAGAAAATATCTACCTGTTTTATGAGACAGAGTCTCCGTTGCCTTGGAGCTGTCCAGTTAGGCTACACAAGCTGTCCAGTGAGTTTCTCTATCCTCCACATGCCCAGCACTGGGATTACAGGCCTGTGCCACAATGCCTGGCATATTTATGTAGGTCTTGGGATAGAACTCAGATCATCATGCCTGCAAGCTAAACACTTTACCAACTGAGCTATCTCCCTGTCCCACAGAAAGCTATTTTAAACAACCAGTTTCTACCTACTTTTACAACCCACACTCATAAAACATTTTGAGCATTCATGTTAAGGATCCTAGAATTGGATCACCAGGAGAAAACAGGTGACTTTTGTTATAGGAGGGGCAATGCAAGCATAGGGCAAAGCCACTCTCAGCTTCCATTTAAAATAAAATTGTTATCATGCCAGAATATTCTTTCCAGATCTGAATTTTGTTTCTATGTAAAACTTCTAATTCTATATTTTGAAGCAAGCAGCATGAAACATCAATCAATGGGAGTATAAAATTTTAATATATGTGTAGTATTTTGGTGACACTTCTTGGAACAAATCTCTTGTGGGTTCATACTATTGATTTTAAAAATTAGTTGCATGCATAGAAATCCCTGTGTGTTCCATCTATTAATACATAGTCCCTGATCATAGGGACTACAAACTGACTTTCAGGATTTTGTTTGAGTAGAGGATACACTAGTTTTTTTTTTTTTTTTTAAAGTAAGTTTCTAGACTACCTGCTCAAATGTAGTGCGGCATTATAGAAACTAACCTTTGGAATTACCCATGAGCGGGCTTGCTGCCTCTATCAGCAAGCCCAAGGAAAAGGGGAATTAGCCCTTAGGCCTATTTAAACCAAGGGTGAGCAGCGATATCTGCCTTTGCTGCGGCTTTGATGTTTCTGCATCTGGAGTGTTTTGCATACAGGCACTCATTGGCGTTTTCAGTGAACAGTCAAAAGGAGTGATATGTGAAGAATTAGTATTACATGGGCAAAGGGGAGGGAACTTTTGACTTTGAATAATCCTTAAATGTTTGTTAAAGGAAGGGATTTAGAGGTGGGTCCTGTTGGACCATGTTAATCTAACACACACTCTACTCATCAATGTAGTCAAACTAAGTCTACTTGTCTTCAACAGACCTGTGGCAGTTCTGTGGGCAATTTGTTAGTGATCTTGTCTTTAATGCGATGGCCAGCACTTCTTATGCATGCACACTTGTTCTGGGTCAATAGACTAATGAGGCCACTGAGAAAATTGGGCAGAGAGCATAGCTTAAGATCAGTCAGCATCTCTAAGCATTCTCTTTTTTTTTTTTTACATTCATGATAAATTTTATTTAACTTACACATCTAAAAATTGTGATTTTTGAAAATGTGAGCATAATTAATTATTTAAGATGAATTACATTGGATATTTTCTCCTTTCTTAGATATCCAATATGTATTTTGTTTGCATGGCCACAGTATTGGGCAGCACAGTTTGACAATTGGTCTAGTCCTGTTTTATTTTGGTGATCTTTACTGAATTATATTTTAGGGGAACTTCAAATAATTTAATCTCTTAAAATATATTTCTCAATACAAATTGAAAAGTCTAAACATTCTTTGTCAAACTTGTCATCTATGTTGTTCAGGCCAAAGGTACACCAAGGCAGAGCAAACCTAGTCACATTGCTTTAAGCATGTGAGTTACGTGGCTTTAAGAGTGACTTTAGGGCAAGTTACAAGTAAGGAATTCAGCTGAAAAGCATCTCACAGCAATATTCTCAGAAAAGTTATTTGTAAGGAATACAATAAATATTCCCTTAGTAATTTCCCATAGTTCATTCACATATTTCATTTTACTGATGATTCTCAGTTTGTCCTTATAGTTCATTTCCACACAGAGTATGTAGATTCCTACCAGAATCAGACATTTTATAAGCCTCTTAGAGGGTAGTGTTGTATGCAACTTCTTGTTTCATCCCTGATGGTCACATGCTTCTCTCTTGAGTTAACTGAGTAATCCTTGCTTCCCAGGCTCCAAGGAACAGAACAGGAGGGAGGGAGGGACGGGGTTACCTCTCTAAAATACTAATCAGCCACCCCTTAACTTTCAAAACACAGCCTGTGCCCAGCCTCTGATAGGAACATTTCATTGTTTTCATAGTCTGTGCTGTTCTTACTCCACTCAGGGTTCTCTGGCAGCCACCCCACTTTCCAGCTGTTGCCTGTGAAGAGAGGGTTTCATCTTCATGACAGTTTGTTCCAATTCCTCTTATCCTCTCCAGCTCATATATGACTCCTCCTAGATAAGGAAGTTGTGGTTAAGTGATTGAGAGGAAATGAGTACTTTCAAATTAATCTGACCTCTATTGAAGTACATTCATGAACAAGATATGTTATTGGTGTGGTGAATGAATCCATAAGGGGATAAAAGTTCTTAGAAAGCCAACCTTATACCAAGGGAATGTTGGGAGACACCATGAGGACATGGAATGAACAAGTGGTCCTGATACTTCTAACATTATATCTCATTTAACTATTTTCCAAGAAAAAGAGAACAGAAGTAGAAGACAGACCAGTCGGTCTCACTAAGGCTGGTATGAATACCATGAGTGGAAATGAAGACAATTCAATGACAGCTATTAATATTTGAGTTCATCTTTCAGTAAAGTCATACACGTATTTTTTACACAAGAGAAGTTAAGCACGATCTTTTGAAAGGATGAATACATAAATACATGGGTGAATACATATAGAAAGGATTAGCAGGAGCAGAGGGGCTCAGATGTGAACTTGTGCTTTCTGCTTGAACATGAAGACACAAGTCTGACCCTCAACAAAAAGCCAAGTGTGCCCTATATGCTATAACCCCAGCACTGAGTGGGATGGAAAAAGGAAAATGATAGCTGGTGCTCACTGGTCAGCTAGTCATCCAAAACAACAGAACTTCAGGTTGAGTGAAGAACCCCATCACAACCAAATAAGGTGGAAGAGCAATGGAGGACACATGTCCTGTGGGCACAGAATGGGTGCAGTTGCATAAATGTGTGCACATACCACACCCACACATGTGCATACACCACACAGCTAGACACACCAATTTACAAAAAATATTAGTACATGCCCCCTGCTTCCAAAGAGGAAAGATGTGCCTTCATCATGTGGCCCAATGATAATTTAAAATAGGACCACAAAATCACATGAGCTTCTTTCTAGCCCCTGCCTCACCTGGTCCATCTGGACAGGTTAAAAGAAGTATTCTATGTGCCCCATGCTGCTGCCAATGTGCAGTACAGGGAAGTAGCTCATCACCCATCTGTGAACAAGGAGTCTTTCTGGACAAGGTTCTCAAATTCTAGGCCTGGGTTAAGATGAAGGAAAGCCATGGTGCTATTGCAGCAGCATAGCAGGTAGCTTAGCAAAGGCAGAGGGAGACCCCAGAGAAGCCAAGAGAGCCTGTGAGCTCTTAAAGATTTGGTATTTCGTCAGTTCAGATGCTGAATGATCATATGGCAGACACTGTTATTGATTCTAACCTCTGCCCTGGGTGCAAGGTATGCAGACACCAGGAGCATTTTATGATCAGGAGAATCAAGAAGTAAAACCGGTTTAGGCCATGACATGTTCTATACCTGTGTGTTAACAGGCCTTTATCATACAGAATCAATATAAATTGAAAAAGCAAAAAATCTGTTCATACAAGTCCTGTTTGATATTACCAAACTAACCCAAACACATCTTCCGGGAGTCACAGTTTCTGATGATGGCTCAATGCTTTCCTTGGTAATCAAGAGGATGTTATGTAACATGAGTCAAATAGCTTCTGGCATTCTGGAAGTGCTGGGAATCTCTCTATAAAGATGGAGCCTCCTAGATGGGATACTAGAGCAGCAGACAGGTAGGAGGCCTTTGGTGGTCTTGCCCTGAGAAGAAAGACAGAAAGCAGCAGCATGCCCAGTCTTCCTCTGTTGCTGCTGCTGCTGCTCCTCTGGGCTGCGGCTTCTCGTGGATTTCCAGCATTTTCGGAAGCCCACCTGCGCGATGTGGAGATGGTCCAGGTGAGTACTGCATTACCCCTGCTATGAACACAAGTCTTTACTATGCATCTGTCTGCCATAACACAATAGTGTTTATACATTGATGGATTTCCTTCTAAAAGACATATTACTGGTCAGAAACAGAACCCTCTGAAAAATGTATCTCGCCAAGCCTAGACTTCCCCTTCTTATTGGAGACGACACAATCTCACTCTACACAGTGCAGTGTGCCAATTTCACTCTCAAATAATCTTACTCTATTATGAAATTCAGAATTGTTAGTAATTAATAATGGGTAATTTCTGCTCTGAAATTGTGTTTTCTCCACCAAGTATAATTTAGACAGTATACTCTAATCAAGGGCTTTAAAAGTAGTTCTCCATTTTGGCTAAATCTGCAAGCTTTTTTTCTTTAAAAAAATTCAGACTTTCATTTGGCTATAAGTTCATTATCACTTAATGCATGAAACCAGCAGTTAGAATAAATAGCAAATTCACATTCAGGATAAATAGTAAGTTGCCAAATTTGCATATCATGCCTGATACCACACAGGCTCAATTTGTCATTCCACTACATAATTTGGAAACAGTCCTATGTCACAGTTTGAGCCTGAACTAAACTAACAGGAAAGTACTGAAGCATGGTCACAGAGCGAGTCCCCAGAGGTGAATGAGGCTAATGCTGCATGCAGGAAGGTTACAGAGAGCACTGCTGGAATCCACACCTGGGAAGGAAGGGGAGGAAGTGACACAGAATTGGCTGGGCAAGGGCTGGGCTCCTCTGCTGGTGGAGGCCTTGCTGGCTCCACAGGAAGCTCTGGAGTTGGAGGGCTCTACTGAGATATCCTAAGGCCAGGCCCTTGTAGCTCCATGTAGAGCAATCGAAAGGACAGGTGATCCGGGGTGAGGCAGTGCTATGCATGGGGGTGGGTCACAAAATGAGTGACTTCAAGCAGTTTGGAGACTAAGACCTTCAGGCCTGAGCCCAGTACTCAATACCAACACAATCACAGACACACAGCAGGTTTACCCATTGTACAGATTTGAGCCTTCAATTTTTGAAAAAGTGAAAAAAAAATTCTCAGTGTTTCAATGATTTTTTTTTCTTTCATCAGAGATACCTGGAAAACTACTACAATTTGAAGGATGAGGGCATGCTAAGTCAGATGATGCAAGGCAGTGGGTTGGTGGCTGACAAGCTGAAACAAATGCAACAGTTCTTTGGACTGAAGGTGACTGGGAAGTCAGATCCGGAAACGCTGAGGGTGATGGGGAAGCCCAGATGTGGCGTGTCAGATGTGGCTGCTGGGTTCACCATCAACCCTTACTACACTCACTTTGCTACTTGGGGGAAAACGAATCTGACTTACAGGTAACCAGACTGAACATCAAAATGGTGGAGAAATTCTCTATTAAAGCAAAAGGATATATGAATCAATGTGTTTCTACTTTATTTCATTCTAAGGGTTATAAATTACACACCAGATTTGCCAGTACCAGTTGTGGACCTTGCTTTTGAGAAAGCCTTTCAAGTCTGGAGTAGTGTCTCATCACTGACATTCTCCAGGGTCTCTGAGGGTGAAGCAGATATAATGATCTCCTTTGTTAGCGGAGGTAAGCTCTTCCCATGTTCCCTTAACTTGTATAATGAAAAGTGCTTGTTGAAGAGTGCTGTTGATTTTATGAGGTTACGGGGGGAAACTGCATTATAGTGGATAGAAATCTGTTGACCTCTTAACAGAGCTAGTATTTGCCCTTCTGAGTCTACTTAAATGAGACCCAAAAGAGACCTTCTGTTGAATTCTGTTCTTAAAGATCATTATGACAATAATCCCTTTGATGGACCTGGAGAAAAACTAGCTCATGCTTTTCAACCTGGCCCAAGGCTTGGCGGTGATATTCATTTTGATGAGGATGAAAGGTGGACCGATAATAGTGAAGGCAAGTCAACTCATGTTACTTCTCTCAATTCACCTGCCCTCTCATAGTTCATTTTCATATTGGCCGGTTTAACGGACAGAATGTATTCACAGCAGCAGGCATTTTTATATCACAACTCAGAAAATTAAGAGTATGTTGAGAAACATGTAAAAGAGTTTATTTCAGTAGTATGTTATCTCACTGGTGGAAAATGGACTACCCTAAAATTTTTCTTAAGAAAATGTTGAAAGCTTTAAAGTCTTTCTTATGAACATCAATGTTCTTTACAAGAAATGTATAATAAAACCTAAGAGTTAAATTTTATAGTAAACTTTGGTGGAAATCACATGGGGGAAAAGCTTTCTGTGTTTTCCAAATTTTCCAGCATGGAGCAGTTATGAGTTTCACGAATAAAAATATTAAATGTTAACAGAAATGCATTGCTTTTCTGAGAAGTAACATGCCAGCTAGCCATCAGTAAGACAGACTCAGCTGTGTTAGAATTTCAGTTAGTACATTTTCTTAATCTTATCCATGTCACCCTAGATTTTAGTCTTGAATTCATTATTAATAAATGCCTGCTGCCATCATCAGTGCAAAGCTGTGTGTGCATTCATTTTTGAATGTAACTAAGAAAATACAAGCATTTTGTCCTTGCAGAATATTTCTTCATTAAATAACTCAAAGCTGAATACATTTTTAATGTAATTGGAAATGGATTTATTGATCCTTTTAGAATTCAACTTGTATTATGTTGCGGCTCATGAGGTGGGTCACTCCCTTGGACTCTTTCATTCTCCTTATATTGGATCTTTAATGTATCCCAGCTACACAAAGTTCACTGGTGAGGTTGTGCTGTCTCAATTTGACATTGATGTCATCCAAGCTTTATATGGTAAGTAAAACAGCCATTAGCTGTGGAAACTTTCATGACAAACTTTTCATTGTTTGGGTAGGCTTAGAACAATTGATCAACACTAACTCTGGCTCTCTTATTTTCTGTAGGACCTTCCCTGAATCCTGTCCATGCAACAGGCCCACAAATCCCACGAGCATGTGATCGTAGGCTGACATTTGATGCTGTAACTACAATTCGAGGAGATGTAATGTTTTTTAAAGACAGGTAATATCTCTGTTCTTTGGGCTCTGTATTCACTACCATGGCCCACTAATATGCTTCAGGTATTAATTTGACATTTGTTTACATTTATATTTACATGGTGGCAATTGAAAGAGAAAATACCATTGTAGTAGGAAGTCAGTAAATATAATGCCCCTTTATTGATCTGTATTTTAAGGCAGAGAGAAGGAAAGAGAATCCCTCTGGGGCACAGAGCTCATGGGTAACTGAGCAGCTGTTCACCTTCCAGGGCTCTCTTCATGATATCAGTCTGTATGTTGATGAGTATGTTGATACTTAACTGGCAGAAATCAGTCCTTCTTACAGCACCATCAAATCTGTGATGCCTTAGGGAGTCCTTTAGGTATTTCCTCCTCTATCCTTGTAAAATGAGCCTCCGCTAGTTATGATCATGAAGGATCTCTGTTGCCTACAGGAGGCTCAGAAAAAAAGACAGTAATGCTGGGAGAAGACTGAGTCTTTGAGTTCCCACCTGAAATAGACATGGGCGGCCAGAATATAGTGCCTTCCACTTCAAAGGAGGAACCTAGGATTCCCTGTGCAGTGTGTGTACTCACAGTCTCGTGGTCCTTTCCCAGTGATTCCTAAATGACCAGACCACATACATAGAATACACTCTTGTGAATGATGTCATTCACAGTAATGCCAACACAGAAAGTAGGATGCTTGGCAAGATTGGCTTCCTCTAGCCACTCTTCTCAGAGTGGGGTTGGTGCCGTTTGGCTGCATGTGGCTTTCTATTGTCTTCTTCAACATTTGTGAGTATGAAATATAAGGCTCCATGTAAACCAAGCCATGGGAAGTGTTGAGACAGTCTTAAAAGAAAGTTCATGGCTGGGGAGAGGCTCAGTGAATCTAGTGTTTTCTGGGTAAGCATGAATAACTTAGTTAAGATCCACAGAACCTCTGTCCTGTGTAAATCCAGGTGCCGTAGCACAAATATCTGTAACTGTAGCATGCCCGTAGTGAGAGAGCAGAGCCAGGAGAATCCTCCTGAAACTCTTAGGCCAACTAACCTTGCATATGCAGCCATGAACAATGAGAAACTCTCTCTGCCTCAAAACAAGGTGGAAGGCAAGGAATGACACCTAAAGTTTTCCTCTAGTTTCAACACATTTTCTGTGGTTCATGCATGCCCTCTCCCCCACCCCCTCTCTCATACACATACACACACACACCATTAAAAAAACCTCTATACAATAGGATACACCTATCAATGGATTGTGATAAGGACCAAAAACAATTCTATAATTTAAAGAACTAAAGGGACACAACTAGGTCAGATAATGTCAAACATCGGGAAGACAGAAAGCTAGAAACAATGACTGCCTTCCCTGAAGTCTCACAGCCAGGCAGAGACAAAGACCAGACTGAGAAGTGAGGTGCTGACCCCCGTGGCTGCAGTCTGCCCTGTGTCCTGGAATCTGGAATCTCTCCCATCAGCCAGCCCACAGGGCATCCTACCCTGTGCCATCACCCTGGCCCCTGCGGTCAATCTTGTGTACCACTGACAGAAGAACAACAAAAAGAGCTGCCTGAGCTCAGTGTAAAACTAACCTTAACCTCTTGCTAGCTGTATAGACTTCAGAAAATCCTCTACTGAACCTCAGCTTCTCATCCGTGACACAGGGGTCATGCTGTCTTGTACAGTATTTTTATTTTGAATTTTATTGTATGAACCTGTTGGATGCTGGCCATATTCCCATCAGGTTATACTCATACCCTCTCTCACCCACCCCCAATCCATTGAGGCTCCTCCTCAGTGGGATTATTGTTGTTCACTGTGGGATAATGGATGTATCAGTCTTGTAGAGTTTTTGAGATAAAGTATGATGTAACTAGCCTGGTATTTTAAATATATATATATATATATATATATATATATATATATATATAATTTATTTATGAGAGAGACAGAATGGGCATGTCAGGGCCTCAAGCCACTGTAAAAAAAAAATCCAGACACACATGCCATCTTGTGCATCTGGCTTACATGGGTACTGGGGAATTGAACCTAGGTCCTTAGGCTTCACAGGCAAGCACCTTAACTGCTAAACCATCTCTCCAGCCCCAAGCCTGGTGTTTTGTAAGTAGATTTAGCTCTGTATCTGTGTGTTCCCCATCCATAGGCTCAATTCATCACATTCCATGGATCCAACCAATACTTTTTAAAATTTCACTTATACTGATTTTTCTCTTGTTATTATTCCCTAAGCAATGTAGTATAACAGCTATTTACTTATAGCATTTACACTCTGTTATAAGTTTTATTATAAGTAGTCTTTATGTACTTGAGTTTTTATGGCTACCATATCCAAATGATAGGATTATTGGATAACGGTGTACTGTTGTGACTCTTGAGGTTAGCCACAGCATGAGACCAAGGAAATAAGCAAGTGTTATAAACCAGAACTTTTCCATGCTCCAACCTCTCCTTTGAAAAGCCAGATATTAAACATTATGAGTGCCTCACTAGCATATCCACAAGAAGGTGCTAGGTGATCAGCCAGAGATTGCAGGAGGTTTGATGGAAGTCTTGTTTTGTCTTCTTTTCAAATCAGTTTCTATCTGCGTATAATTTCCTTCATGCGAGAAATTGAGCTCCACTATATTGCTACTCTCTGGCCACATCTGCCAAGTAGACTTGATGCTGCTTATGAATTTACTACTGAAGATGAGGTCAGGTTTTTCAAAGGTAATGCTTCTGGTTATTTTCCTCTGTTTATATGAATTAAATTTTCATTCATTTTGTGAGTGAGATAAAAGGGTACTAGCTATAGTCTCTCCATGGACTTTTGAGAATCTAGCAGTATCACCAACAAAATCAATGGGAGCTCAGCAGCCTAGTTAAAAAGTAATGTGCATGTTCATGGTAAATACAAAGTAAATGACTGGAGCTAGAACTCTAGGCCATTTTAAGAACCCGAGCTTGTACATTTTTTGTGCAAACTGTATCTGTATATAAAACTCCCTCCATTTTTCTAGGAGTGCTCAGTAATAGAATTGAGAGCCATGGGCCAATCTTATGTGGAATGAAACAGAAAGATTTTGTTTATTTCATATCCTAGATGCTGTTTTAATATGATTCAACTTAAGAGAAAAGGAGATGAACTCTAGGTAGCAAATAGAGTCCTGCCAACTTATCTTTAGAACATGGGCCTCAGACCATTAGGCATCACCAGGCAACACAGAATCTCAGCCAGCTGTGGAGGCCCACATCTGTAATGTCAACACTTGAACAACAGTGGCAGGAAGACCTTACATGTCTACATTATAAGATCCTGTTTAAAATGAGAGAGAGAGAAATGGAGAAGGAGAGGGGAAGGAGAAAAAGACCATTGAAGTAAGACAAATAGCAAATGCAATTCCATTTTATAGATAAGTAAAGAAAGACACATTAGACACATTAGAGCTCGTGGGTAACCCTAAACCAGGGCTCTTTCCATGCATGATGTCAATCTCTACCATAGTATGCCTGAACTTTGTTAGGAGAAACCCGTCATCTGCCCAGTACCATCCTGTTAATGACTGTCTCAAAACAAACAAAATAAAAACCAACAACAAAAACAACAGAATCTCAAGTCCCATTCCATAACTTGTTTGACAGAATCTAAATTTTAACAAATATTCCAAGTAATTTATGTATAGGTTGAAGTATAAGAAGTCCTAAAATACTGTGAATTGAATATAGCAAAACTCCGTGATTCAGCTAGTATGAAAGTGTACAGTGTTTCTGGCTTTGATTGTTATACCAAAAAGAAGTACCTTTGCAAATATGTGTTCAGTGTGTGCCGACAAATATTGAGACACTTGAGCCAACACTCAAAGCTAAGAACTGAATTTCTAGCCTTCATATCACAATATTAAATAAAATCTTATAATACAGCATTTCAGGTTGCCTTTTCATGAGTACTGAAATGAGTATATCTGTGAATAAAAGCAGTCATGGCTTTGGGACATGAGACCAGTTTCATGTGCTGTTGGGCTCACTGGCTAAACAAATGGACTGTAGACATGGCACAAATCAACATATTTGGAACTCTATACTTAGCAGTGATCTGAATTCAGAGTTGAACTTGAGTTATTATATGATGTGAGTCATTTTAGTGCTCTGCCTTTGAAGATGCCATTAGTGTGAAAGTCCACTTGAATTTGGTATTAGGTAGGTAGCATGAAAACTCTAGCCATATGAGCATCTTACTTCGGAAAAAAACCTTCAAATAAAAAACAAAAATATATCATTTTTATAGCTTGTTGCAGATTAGAATCACCTAGAATACATCAAAAAATATTCATGGGGGCTGGAGAGATGGCTTAGCAGTTAAGCACTTGCCTGTGAAGCCTAAGGACCCCAGTTCGAGGCTCTATTCCCCAGGACTCACATTAGCCAGATGTTTGCACAAGGGGACACACGTGTCTGGAATTTGTTTGCCGTGGCTGGAGGTCCTGATATGCCCATTCTCTCCCTCCCTCTCTCTCCCCCCCCCCCTTCGCTCTCTGCCTGTCACTCTCAAATAAATAAATAAATATTCATGGAAGCCAAGCTTAGTGGCTTATGTCTATAATCCCAGAACTTGGTAAGCTAAGGCAAGAAGATTGCTACAACTTTAAGGCTAGACTGGTCTACAAAAAGGAGTTCATTTAATTGGTCTAGGAAAGGACCTTAGTATCAGTATTTAAAAAACAAAACAGAACAAAAAAAAAAAAAACTCCCTAAATGGTTCCAATCTGTAGCCAGGCTGCATGTCATAGCTGGAAATGTAGCTGTCTGTTAGCACTCTGAACAATTATGTTCATCCTGTGGCTTTTGACTGGCAGGAAGTAGATATTGGGCTGTTCAGGGAGAGACTCCACTGGCCGGCTACCCCAGGAGCATCCACGACTCCTTTGGCTTCTCAAGACAAGTGAAGCATATTGATGCTGCAGTTTATCATGAAGATACTGGAAAAACTTACTTCTTCACTGATAACATGTACTGGAGGTAAAGACTGAGCACAAACAAAAAAAAAGTTAGGGTACTAGTGGTTTTGGTACAGAAGAATAATCATATGACTTTCCAATGACCTTCACCAGCTGCCTATTCTGTGCCACTGAGCATCCATTTATCCCACTGACCAATCATTATGACACAATGCTTAGCTGCGAATCCTATGAGCATGTGGTATTCTGCACTTTGAAAATACGTAAGAGTGGGGCCTTCTCCTTCATGAGCTATTTTGATCTCAAGGGACTTCCATTCACATACCCTGTTAGGACGCAGTGAAAAACTTACTGGATTTAAGACAGAACTTGTAAATCTTTTCATACACCAAACATTCTACCTTTCCTCATTCAACTCCTCATTTTAAAATGTCTAGGATTAAAAGTTCTTAATTAGGGCTGGAGAGATGGCTTAGTGGTTAAGCGCTTGCCTGTAAAGCCTAAGGACCCCGGTTCGAGGCTCAATTCCCCAGGACCCACGTTAGCCAGATGCACAAGGGGGCGCACGCGTCTGGAGTTCGTTTGCAGTGGCTGGAGGCCCTGGCGCGCCCATTCTCTCTCTTCTCTCCCTATCTGCCTCTTTCTCTCTCTGTCTGTCACTATCAAATAAATAAATAAAAATTTTTAAAAAAAGTTCTTAATTAAATCCATGCTGCATTTCTTGTAAAGACTGTAAGATGTCTGCATGCTTGCCCAAAGGATCTGATGCTCCTAATCACTTTGACCAGGTATGATGAATATCAACAGTCCATGGATGCAGGTTACCCCAAATTTACAGCACATGACTTTCCTGGAATTGTTCGCAAGGTTGATGCAGTTTTTGAGAAACAAGGTAAGTGAATATAAAAGTATTTCATCCATTTTGTTGCCATAGTAACAGTATCAGTATTGTTGTTTGGAACAATTGGATGTAGGGTACTTAAGCATTTAACCTAATCCTAGAAGCTGCTTGTACAATGTAATAAGTATCTCTTTGTTTCATTTCTAGGATTTTTCTATTTCTTTCATGGAACAGAGCAATACAAATTTAATCTTGAACAGAAGAGAATTGAGTCTCATGCCAAAGCCAACAGATGGTTCAACTGCTAAAAATATCAACAAACTCTTACAACGGGGAAAATATGCTTTGTGAACCCAAGGGAGTTTTTTTGCAGAGTAGTTTTTTGTATCTTATTCAACGTCTAGAACCACTGACAAAGCATAACTATTAAGTATAAATTAATTTATATCTCATTTTGCATAATTTTATAATTTATAATGTAATTTTTTATGTACTGATATAATTCATGCCACAAATGACTGCTACAGGGGGCAAGCTCATCATTTGTGATTCATATCAACTAGTATTGCAGAGATGATTTGCACATTATATGACTCTGTCGTTGACCCTGGAGATCAGACTCAAGGAGAAATAGCTCCTTGAGAGAGAGAGAATAAGAGAAGAAGGAGAGTGAGGAAGGGAGGGAGAGTCAGGAGACATAAGTCTTTACCAGAGTAAAAGCAAGTCTATGATGCAGGAGCAGATATTCAAAAGACAAATCATTATTTTTGTACTTGTTTTGTTTTGTTTTGCTTTTGTCAGGATCTCACTATATAACCCAAGCTGGAATTTACTGTGAAATCTAGACTGGTTTTGGATGCACAATTCTCCTACCTCTGATTCCCTAGTGCTGGGATTATAAGTATGTGCCACCATGTCCCAGCTGAGTCAATTTTTCTTGTACAAAATAAAATATTTGATATTTGAAATGAAAACATCTTGTTTCTAATGTTTTATAAGCTTTTTATATTTATTATATTTTTATTGCCTGATTATGAAGCCACACTTGTAGAGATTAATTTTCAAATTGGAAATGGAAGATAATGTAAAAAATAGTCATATGAGAAATTAGTATATACAAAAATTTCAAATTTCTACATTCTTGTGGAGTTTGTGTTACATCAGCTCCCCTTATCCCAGACAAACAGTCCACATATGCTTTATAGGAAAATAATTGGAGGCATGTCAAAATTTTCTAAGCACTTTTGAGCACAGGGTAGGTCACATTTCCCCAAAGGTCTAATCTTCTTTTTTTTTCTTTATTAGTTAGTTTTGTATTCAGCAAATACAGTCAGTTTGGTACCATTATTAAGCTCATCCGTGACCTACGCCCTCCCCTTGGCCCCTCCTTGTTGTTGTACGGGTCATGCATTGTGGAGTTAGCCCACAGTTATGGGTAAGCTAAATGTCTCTGCATATCATGACCCAACATGTGGCTCTGACATTCTTTCCGCCCCCTCTTCCGCAAAATTTCCCTGAGCCATGTTGGGTTCATTTTTGGTCTGCTTCAGTGATGAGGTATTGGGGGGCTCTGAGGCTCTGGCTCTCTGATTTGGTAGGAGTTGATTTTTCTCTGTGCTGATCTCCTTCCCCCTTGTGCTGGTATCTGGTTCATCAGGAAAACAGCCCCCTTGCTTGTTTCTCCAATTTTTCTTAGTTTCAGCCGGGGCCCTTTTGAGGTATGATGGGGTGGCTCTCTCCTTAGGATCTACATCTATCTGAAAAAGAGAAGCAGACTCTCCAACGGAGAATAAGTTAGCACCAGGACAAATGAGATAACCCTTACTTTTTTTTAATAGAGAATTTAATAAGTGTAGGCCCTCTTGTAGCCCACAATTGATGGTAGCTTGATATTGGAGAGTGGGCTTAAAAAATCGCCACATAGTCTCACTCATCTACAGCACCTAACCTGAATCTACCCAAGATACCTTACATACCCAGCAAGCATCTCCTGGACTAGACACTATGATGGAAGTGGGGGGGGGAGGGCATCAAAGGGGTGGGAAACACAAATCTAGACCCAAACGGCAATGGTACCATAACTTTCTACTTACTAAAAGACAGACCAAATGGCTAATCCTTCACCAGGCCCTTACAGAGAACACCTGAACCACAAGACACTGGAGAGGGTAAGATCAAGACTAACCTTAATCTTCTACATCTTCCCTCCCTCACTTCCCCTCTCTCTCTCTCTCTCTTATCTCTAACTCTTGTATATTAGTTATCTTTTTCCTCATTTTCTTAGTGGGCACTGACCTGTAACTCCCAGAACCAGCATGGGGCTATCATCCACAATGAGCTTTTGATCAGAGAGACCTACAAGGTTTCCTAAAAGACAGACAGATTTCTGTCAGAGTACTTGATGACCCACCAAAGGCTAGTGGTAAGACCCTACTGCTGAAGACACCTTATGTGATTGACATGCAAATTAGAATGGCATGGCTGGAAGTTGGAAGAGAGTCATTCCCCAGACAGTCAGCGCGTCTAGTGCCAGAAGGTGCTACATGGGCGACTGGGGGAAAATGACCAATATCTGTCGAAGCAACGCATGGTCTAACCTACTTAGCAGCAAATAACTTGTTGTGATGCCCACACAAGTGCAGTGGTGGCACACAGCCATGGTGGGGAACCAACTGCTCTCAATTTGGCTAACTGATCCCCTCACTTGTATGGGACCCATAGCTGGAGCTGGGAAACAAGTCGGAACCATATCCAAACAAAGGTCTAATCTTTGCTACTGCAAGAGGATGGAGGTTGTGGGCAGGCAGCAGGTGGTGTGAAGAAGTGATAAAAACTCACTGCTGATAGAGTACCTCAACTTCCCTGCTGTGGTGCCTGTAGAAGCATGTCTGAAAGAGTTTCCATAGATGTAAGAAGCCAGAATCACTGGCTACCACTCCAATCAGTTATCCCAAAATTCAGTAGGTTTTGCTCACATAAGATATAAGCTTTTGCTCTGCTAAGCCACAAAGAATTTAGATTTTGTTCATGCTGCATGATATTTTGTCTAAATAAGTATTACTTAGTTTCCTCACAAACAATGTGAGAAGTCAGGAAGGTAGGAGGCCATCAAGATTTATGATGAGTTCACAAGATACTCGTGGAGATTTTCAAGCTTAAAAACTACATAAAGAAACTACATAAAGACCAACAAATCTTTTACATAATATTAAATATCCTTAGCCATCACTTTGAGATACATAATGTAATTTTATTCAGCTGTAGATAAAAATAAATTTTGCAGGAAAATGGATGAAACTGGAAATGATTATACTCTGTGAGATAACCACGGCACAGAAAGACAAAATTTGCAAATTGTCTTGCATTTTTAATGTGTCTATGTATCGAGGAGATGTGAGAGTGAGTAAAGATTGTGAAATTAGACAGGAGAAGGGGAGAGGGGGAAAAAGAGATGTCACAGGCCAGGAGACGACAGGGACAATTGTAATATGAAAGCAGACGGAAGACTATGATGCAGGGAAGGCAGGAGAGAAGAAGAGCAAAAGGGGAACAAAAATGAAATTTGTTTGAAAAATACCATAACAAAACATAATTTTCTGTATGCTAATAAAAAAAGAGGGCTGGGGAGATGGTTTAGTAGTTAAGGCGCTTCCTACGAAGCCTAAGGATCCAGGTTCAATTCCCCAGTACCCACATAAGCCAGAGACACATGGTGGTACATGCATCTGGAGTTCATTTACAGTGAATAGAGGCCGTAGCATGCCCATTCTCTCTTCCTCTCTCTCTCTCTCTCTCTCTCTCTCTCTCTTTCTCAAATAAATGTCTAAATACTTAAGAAATAAAAGAAACAAGAAAGTACCTAAATCATCTTGTAAACACCTACTGTTATGGAAAATGACCTAGCCTCTACCTGTGTCCCTGGGTGAAGATGATATTTCTACCCCCACTTTCCCAAAGAAGTTCAAAGTTCAATAGACTTGAGTCACCTTGAATCATGCACCAAGTCCTATCTAAACCCTGCAAGGTCCTTCTCTCACAGTGCCATTTCTCTCCTATCCTCCCTACGAGCCTGTAAAAACTTCCTCCTCTTACTGTGGGTTGTAAAGCTTCTTTCTCTTTTGCTTTATATCCTACCAGTCTCTCCTACCATTCAAATAAAATCTTGGGCTATCAGCCTCATTCCTCTATTTTAAACCCTGAACTTGACAATATTCAGCTTACAGTTTGAAGTGGGCAGTCTGCCATAGTGTGGAAAGCATGACAGGAGCACACAGCCTCATCACATTACCACCTCAGCATGGAGGAAGAAGAGAATAGGATGACTGCAGTGAAGCTGGACCACAGAACTTGTGCTGGTTAGGCCCTGGTTGTTAACTTGACAGGATTTAGAATCACCATGGAAGTAAGTCTCTGCCCATGTCAGTGAGGGATTTTCTAGATTAGATTAGTTGAAGTGGGAAGAACCCACTCTTAACTGTGGATGGTACCATCCCCTGGCCTGGGTTCCTGAACTGTGTACAAAGAGAGGGCTGGCTGAATAGCAGCAGTCATCACTCTGCTCTGCTTCCTCGCTGCTGGGCTGAATGTGATCAGCTCCTACTTCCCAGTGCCTTCCCTGCCATGGTGGACTGTAACATGGAACTATAAGCCTAAATGAACTTTCCCTCCCTTAAACTGATTTTCTTAGATATTTTTTTTCCAGAAAAGAGAAGTTGACTAATACAAACCCCAAGGCTCACCCTGGGTGACACACTTCCTCTAGCAAAGCTCTACCTCCTAAAGGTTACACAACCTTTCAGATCAGTGCCATCAGCTGGGGATTAAGCATTCAAATACTACGTTCAAACCACTACAAGCCATAAAGAATACCAAAACTCCATCATTTTTAGGAAAATGAATAAAACTATTATCATGTTAAGTGAAATAAGCCAGACTCAGTGAAGTAATCATCACATTTTTGCATATGTGGTCTATCCATCTGTCTATATATATGAAAGATATGAAAGCAGAAGGAGAATACTATGGAAGGAAGGAGTGAGGAATAAGAGAGACTAGTAGAGGTAGAAGAAAAATATCACATGTTTTCTCTCATTTGAGGGATCTAGGATATATATACACATGCATATGGGACACACACACAAGTGTGTGTGTATGTGAAAACAAAAAAAAGAATTATTTGTGAAGGAGGAAGGGGACTATTCAAGGGGGAGGGAGGACAAGGGAGGGTAACAGGAGGTATGTATGAGCAAAGGATAATAAGTATATGAAAGCATGATAATAAAATCCATTATTTTGACCTCTAAGAAATTCAAGAGTATGTATGTGTGCATGTGTTATACATATATGCAAATAAACTATCCCTCAAAAGAGACCTGTGGTCATTTGTGAGATTAACTGCACTAGGGAAGAAGGAAGACTCAGACTTTACAAGGACAGTTGGATATCAAACCAGACACTAGTATCATAATTCTCAAGATAGCAACTTAGAAGAGAAACTTACAAAGGTAAATGATAGGGTTTAAGCTCAAAGCCATCTAACCCTCCACACAAGTCCTGTAGTTTTTTTTTTTCCCTTGGCCAAAACTCCCCTACTGGTTCCCTGACTGATAGAGTAGGAGCCTTATGACATGAAGAACCCAAGATAGTCCATGAATTACTTTGGTCAAGATAGTAGGTATGAAACAGTGGTGGGGAATATCTTGGAAAATTTTTGTATTCTAATGATACACTACCAGAGACTTAAAAGCCAAAAAAGTAGGTGGTCACAACAGGATTTATTGAATTAATCCTTGAAATTCTTAGATAAAGCAAATGGGTCATAGTTGGTGAAAACTTTCCTAGTTGATACCTGCCATTACACATGACTTTGTCAAGCACAAGTTCATTGCCACACCAAATCAACACAGCCTCAGAAACTTGATACAGAATAACATGGGAGGCATGTGTGAAGATTTCCTTTATTATCTATGGACCGCAGAAGATGCACTGAAAAGTAGAGGTTTGTTTGTTTATATTTTCCTTGAATTTTATTCAAAGCTCTTCTTTTGGATTGAGCCTCAACCCTCACTATAAGAGAAAGAAGCCCCTCCTCTTTTCTAGACACGGGGCATATGCCTCAAAGAGGCAACATAGTGGCCAAAGAATTGTCATGCAGAACTCTGTTTGCTCTGCCCCTCAACTTCATGTTCTTAGGAAAATGATCTTGTCCATCTGAGTCTTAGTTTCCTTTCTGAGGCAAAGGGAAAATTACACTAACTCTATGATCGTCCTGGGGATGGGTGAGGCTAACCACTTGGCTGAGTACCTGTCATGTCAAAAATATTCATGTCTGGATGGTCTTACACTTCTTACATTATTTCAAGGCCAGGATTTATTTAAATTAATTCTCTTCTGTCCAACAAGCTTCTTTCAAAGTAAAACAGCACTACATCGGTGATTAACCCAGCCAGGCACCCTATTCCAAATCAGTCACACACCTGCAACATCGCATAGCCTTATTTCACACATTTACCTTCTGTTGCTATTGCTGTTGTCACATCAGGTCACAGTTGACCCAGGATTGTACGTTTATGGGGAGTGTTAAAATTAAAGTCATTGAATGTTGGACTGGATAGCTCACAAGTACTCTCAAAAATTGGATCGGCCCATATGAAATATGTTGTTGTTGTTAATAATAATAATAATCAAACAAAGGTCAAAAAATTGTAATTGGATTGCCTGGCATGGTAGTTTGAACAGAAAATGTCTCCTATAGCCAGCTTGGGCTGGTGGAAATTTGGGAGTTGGAGAGTTGTTGGAAGAGGGATGAACTGCTGGTGGACCTTGAGGACTCAGCGCACTGGGTGTTTAGAGCAAGCTCACTTGGGCTGCTTCCCTCTGCTGCTACTGTGAAAACAAGATGCTCAGTGCTCTGCTCTGCCAGGTCTTCCCTGCCATGATGGACGTTCCCCTCAAGACCGAGCTGAAATAAACCCTTTTGTCATATAAGTCTAGTGCTTTGTTCCAGCAATAAGAAGGTGACTGCTACCTCTGGGAACGGGGAGCTGCTGTGCAGTCTGTAGTTCTAATCATCACAGGTAGTGATGGGCTGTAGATGCTCATTCTGTCTAAGCCGCATCAGTGCAGCAAAAGCCAGCGAGAGCTGCAGGTGCCCTCAGAGCAGGTAGACACAGGTCCAAAGAAGTACATAGATCCACAAAATCGTCAGAGAGAACACAACCGCAGCTAATGACATAAGCTGAAGGCAAGATCAAGGGTCGTGAATGAGACAAAAAGAAAAGTGTGTCAAAACTAAGATTAAAAAATATTGGGAGGGAGCCAGGGTGTAAGCCAAAAGATTTGCGCAGGAAAAGAGGTTTGTTGGGCACACTGCAAGAGGGCGGTGGGCTGATGGTAAGTAGCGTACTACCTGCTACTAAAAGGTTTGTTGATGAACACATAAGTCATAGTGTTTGCAAGTCAGCTGGCAGTCCTGAGTAGTATCTTACCACCTGTTAGCTAGCTGACCTTGAGTTTATTCCTTGACTTTAAACCTTGATACTGTTGGGTTGCTTTAAGGATTACAAACAATGTGTATTTATAACCTAACATACACTAAAAGCTCTGTCCTAGGAGCTTCACTCTTCCTTAAAGATGGGGTAGATATTTCTGCTTGCTTAGCTCTATACATATCCAGTAAATTTCACAGGTAACAAATTTCCTAAGACATACTTAACTCATTGCCCCAAGTCATTAATTTCTTTCAGATATGATGGCTGAAAACACAGTAAGCTTGCACACCAACATTGCCCCTGTGAGGCGTGTCCTTTGATGTTCAGCCAATTATAAGCATAACTCTCATTACTACACAATACAGGATGTGCCAACACCAATAAAGTTATGATTCAAACAAATATGAGGCATCTCAGAACATGTGAAATCAGTGCCTAAAGGCAATATTATGGATGTACCCAGCCAACAAGTTTTCTTTGTGAAGGATTTTGGAGTAATCTCACTCTTGGTTGGAGAATCTGCTTTTTTCTTTTCTTTTCTTATAGATGGCAAAGAATACCAGGGGCATCCAAGAGCCATACAACACAACAAGAGAAAATAGACAACCGCCCACCTTGAAATAGGTTACATCTGCTAAGGCCCAGGAGACATTGCAGAGGAAGTGGCAATTTTAACACAAGTATTGCTCTCTCTGCTAGCCAGACAACCAGCTCCAGAAAAATGGCAGCAGATATTTTGGCCACTCCGAACTCATCAAAGCACAACTCCAGAGGCTACAGAGAACTCAACACTAAATCAGACTTCGAACACACCTGTCAAGGCTCTGGAAACACTGCAGAAGAGGGGGCAGAAGACTGTGGGTAGGAATATCCTGAGCCAGTCCCCCTCCACAGAGACTGACTAAAGCCTTCATGATTCCATAGTGAATACCAATAATCCCATGACAAGGGCCCTTAGAGAAATGGGGCCAGGAAAGAGGGAAGATAAGTGAAACCTTTACAAGTAAAAATTAAATAAATAGATAAATAAAAGATTTGGGGGTAAAATGAAAGGGCATTTGGTCCTAGCAAGAAGCATACACAATAACACACAAGGGAGCTCATCTACATCCTGTTTTGTTTTGTTTTTTTTTTACTTTTTTTTTCTTTATTAGTTAGTTTTGTATTCATCAATACAGTCAGTTTGGTACCATTATTAGGCTCATCCGTGACCTACCCCCTCCCCTTGGCCCCTCCTTGTTGAGGTATACGGGTCATGCATTGTGGAGTTAGCCCACAGTTATGGGTAAGATAAATGTCTCTGCATATCATGACCCAACATGTGGCTCTGACATTCTTTCCGCCCCCTCTTCCGCAAAATTTCCCTGAGCCATGTTGGGTTCATTTTTGGTCTGCTTCAGTGATGAGGTGTTGGGGGCCTCTGAGGCTCTGGCTGTCTGATTTGGTAGGAGTTGATTTTTCTCTGTGCTGATCTCCTTCCCCCTTGTGCTAGTATCTGGTTCATCAGGAAAACAGCCCCCTTTCTTGTTTCTCCAATTATTCTTAGTTTCAGCCGTGGCCCTTTTGAGGTATGATGAAAAATCGTGCTATGATGAAATCCTATACTAGCTCCAGTCCACCTGACTTCATCTGACTCTGGTTGTCTGCTCCGTTGCCTGATTGTCATGCCAGAAGCCATTGCACTCTGTTGTGCCTATGCTAAGTCACAAGCTGGCTTGGCTGGCCCAGTTCATATCCAGGTGTCTCTCCAGTTCTGGCTCAGAGATCTCAAAGCCCCCCAGTTTCTGGATATCTTGTCTGATCTAGTCTATCTGTAGTACACCAGTAGATAGTATTGAAAACGTGATTCCTATACACTCGCTAAGTTGATATCTTCTTAATTTGAATTTTATACTTCAGATATAGTAGAATCAATTTACCTTTCCTGGGAGTAAAGTGCATTTCAAGCATTTCAGGCACCTGTCTTTTAAGAGGCAAAGCAGCTATTGCAGACATTCTGTGTCGCTATGTAAAAGAGCACTGTACTTGACCGAGGCAGGGGAAGGGAAATGTGATTCATGAGCAAGACTAAGTGAAGGAGAAGAGGAATTTGAAATCATTCCATTATAAGTCTCACTGTAGCTTCTGAATTGTGAAAAGCAAAGAAGGAAGTAGTAGAACATTTAGTCAACAAGTAGTTGGTTGATTTCATGTTGATAATTTTTTTTTTTTCTTTTTCCCCCTTTTATCAGTTATGTTCATGTTCAGTGTATAAACAGCAATGTTGGTACCATCGTTAGCCTCCTCCCTGTCCTGAGCAGTTGCTATGACTTTATCATTCATCCTGAAATGGAGAATGAGTGAACACCAAAGGTTCTTTCATTTACACCTTCCTTCTCCAACTTCTCTATGCCAACCAGTATTTACAATATAGAGCCAACAGAAGCCTTCAAAGTCAGTGATCCATGTCATACTCAAAAAAATGGAGTACTTCGCATTCCAACAGGTAGCTTTGGATTTTCTTTCTATTAATCTGCTTAATCCCTATCTGGATATGTTTCAGCTTAAAATGTATTTCTTTTCAAGGAAAGCACACGGATTGTGAAATATCTAGATATTTAGCATTTTATCAGGCATCTCAATGACTTCCTAGCAAATAAACAAACAAGAATTATCCAACCACTTATTTTTTCCTGTTGAATACACAGAAACCTCTTCCTGGAAATTAATCATTCTTTCAAGTTTAGTAGGTTAAGGGTAATTACTGCCACAGGCTCTATCATCTTCACAGTGAATTTCTGTGAATATGCTTGCTGTCATTCAGATAAAAAATAACACACCCATGAATCACACAGTTGCTGATCTAAATACTGGCTCCCTATAAAAGAGTGGCCACTAGACGGTAGGGACAGAAGCCAGGAGGTAGACCTGCATTGCTTGTTCAAGGGGAAGGCAGTCAGAATGAAGCATCTAGCCATCCTTGGGCTGTTGTACCTGCCACTCTTTTCAGCATATCCTCTGCATGGGACCCTGATGAAGGAAGACACAAGCATGGATCTTGCTCAGGTATTCAGTGGTGGTCTCTACTTCAGCTGCCGGGCAGCCTGAGTAAAGGGATAACTGTGGTCACTTGGTCTTCCAGCATGAAGAAGATATATTGGTTAGGAATTACTGTGTTGGAATGGTATAGCCCAGGACAGTACCAAAGTGCTAACAATGGAGATTCCTTTAGTTTGCATAGAGAAGGAGAGAAAGGCACAGGAAGTAGAAATAATTACTCAAGGTTAGAACAAACAGGGGGAAACAGCCTTGGAATAAATGAAAAGAACAAATGGAAAACAGATAAAACTTCTCTTGTATTAGAATTCTGTTAGGCAAAATAATGGAGGAAGGGGAATGTGCTAATTTTGATCTCCAAAAACATCAGGAAATAATATTTACATTATCATTTGTCATGTGTGGACAAATGTATCTTACCTCAGTCTATATTAACAATGAAAGATGGAAATGTTAAATATATTCACTCCAACTAGTTGCACAATTATGTAAAGTTCTTTACTTGGCTAGCATTTTAAATTACAATGAGTTAATGAAATAAGATAAGACATCTTAGCAAAAAACTGAATTAAGTACAATACCTACTTTTGCCTAAATAACTAAGGAATAATTAAAATAGATTTGGAGCTAAGAGTGAATGGTTAAAAATGAAAATAATTACTTACAAACTATGCTTATGCCATTAGCAATACCTAGAAAAGTACTACAACCTTGCAAAACATGTGAAACAAGTTTTCAGAAGAAAGGATAGCAGTCCTGTTGTCAAAAAAATCCAAGAAATGCAGAAGTTCCTTGGGTTGAAGATGACAGGAAAGCTCGACTCCGGCACTATGGAGATGATCCGTAAACCCAGGTGTGGCGTCCCCGACGTTGGTCACTTTAATACCTTTCCTGGCACACCAAAATGGGGGAAAACACATCTTACTTACAGGTAATGAGTAAGTTCAAGGGACTCACATACTATTGAAATTGTATAAGCTATACCCCAGCAACAAAGACTACCTTCTTCAATGTTTCTCCCCAGGATTGTGAATTACACACCAGATCTGTCGAGAGATGCTGTTGATGCTGCCATTGGGAAAGCTCTGAGAGTGTGGGAGGAGGTGACTCCTCTCACGTTCTCCAGGATCTACGAAGGAGAGGCTGACATAATGGTCTCCTTTGCAGTGGGAGGTAATGAAATAATATATTCATTTATTTGGTGTTCAGACCAGTTCAGGTCACTGACACCAAATTTCTTACACTGGGTAATTTGTAAACAGCAGAAACATGTTGCTCAGCATCTAAAAACTGGAAAATCCAAAATGAAGGTGCTGGTAGGTTTGGAGTCGGTAAGGGTCTGCTCCAAAGTGACACTCTGTGCTCTCCCATGGCAGAAGCAACCAGGAGAATCTCTCTAGCCTCTTTTATTTCAGATTTCATCTCAATATTATGTGAGCCTCTTAGACTCATTGCCTAAAAATATTCCTGTTCATAAAGTTTCATAATCTAGTTACCTTCTAAATGCTCCACCTTTTAATTCTGTCACATTGGAGATTCAGTTTCAACATCTAGATTCTGAGAAGATGCCAATATTCAGACCATAGCTTCTGGTGTTGTCTAACTGGGAAAGGGCAGAAGAAATTCTGAGTAGCTAACCTATAGCTCCGTGAATTTGTTTCCTCTCAGAGCATGAAGACTTTTACCCCTTTGATGGACCAGGTCAGAGTCTGGCTCACGCCTACCCACCTGGGCCTGGCTTTTATGGAGACGTTCACTTTGATGATGATGAAAAATGGACAGAGGACACATCAGGTATGGTATGAGCCTCTGAGGAGGGTTTCAGAAATAATGTCTACTTATCTCAGAATAACTTAACTATCCAGAATTATTCACAAATGTAATAACCTAAGAGCTGAAGTTTCTGGTTTACTGTGATAGCCACAAGATCGCTTCATTTAATCATCACTGAAGAATTATATAAAAAGTCTGCACTGCCTTCTTTATGTCCCCTCCCCAAGTATAATACTGTAAATATCATTCAGTTATAGTTCCCCAATTCAGGATCTTGTTGAGGATTAAAGTCTATCATGATGAATCATCTTTTACTGCTTTAATTATAAATGATTGGCATATAATGAATTCCACTGAATTAGTTCAGACCCTAACATTTGCCCTTGGAGTTTATTCCCTTCCTCTCATTTCTCTGATTTTCTCCTAAATGAAAAGACAAGGAGAAAAATGTTAGTTTCACATAGCAAATAAGCATGTCATTATTTCTAGCTTGAGAGCTTTTAGCCCCTTGAATTTTTCCTGAAAGACTTTGAATCTCAACACAATGACTGAAATTAACTGTGTGCTATTTGACAGTTTCCAAGCCATTAGGCTTCTAAGGTTTGGATACAGACTCAGTGTGTTTGAGATTGGTTTGGGGTCTTTCACACAGAGTGTCTTTACCAAGTGCACAGAGCTGGTTCATGCTGTGTGAAGTGATTACTTTTACTTGAACAACTCTTCTTTTCTTGCAATTGCTTGAAGCCTTTGTTAGGCAGCAAGTACTAATAGTATAAAACTCTATAGTATAAGAAAAAGCTGAATCCATTGGTATTGAGTTGCAAAAAGATTGACATTGGGCATATTTTATACTAAAACTTGAACATATCAGTCTAAGGAACCACAGTTTTGTTTGGTTAAAGTTAGAAGGACAAATAAATCCTTTGTGACTAATTTAAATAAATTGAAACTAGTTTGTTACTAAATTGTAACAGTGACATCTGATTTTAGACAATGAGGATTTATATTCATTGATTGCTATTAATCTGAGTCCTTTCAAAGCAACACCGTTTTGGAAATAATGTTTAACACTTGATATAAGAAAAGTGATCTAGTTTTCTTGACCAAGGAGAAACATCCAGGGTCATAAAATAAAAATGGGCTTGGGATGGAGAGATGACTTAGTGGTTAAGGCACTTGCTTGTGAAGCCTAAGAACCCAGGTTTGACTCCCCAGTACCCACATAAGCCAGATGCCCAAGGTGGCACATGCATCTGAGGTTTGTTTGCAGTGATTAGAGGCCCTGATGCACCCATATTCTCTCTCTCTCTCTCTCTCTCTCTTCTCTCTCTCTCTCTCTCTCTCTCATTCTTTCTCTGTGCCTATTTCTCTCTCTCAAATAAATAAATAAAATATTCAAAAGAAATAAAAATAATCATCTTTTATACTGACTTCAAGTCAATCTTGACTCTCTTTAAAGCATGGAATTTCAAAACAAGGCAATGTATAACTCCAAGCATGACATGTCTGGTTTGCATGTGATCTGTGGGCATATTTATGGACTCTGGATATTTTGTTTTTCAAACAGGAACCAATTTATTCCTGGTTGCAGCTCATGAACTTGGCCATTCCCTGGGACTCTTTCACTCAGCCAACACTGAAGCTTTGATGTACCCAGTCTATAATTTCTCTCAGGACGTGGCTGGGTTCCACCTTTCTCAAGATGATATCAATGGCATTCAGTTCCTCTATGGTGAGCAATGATAAACACATGACCTGTGCATGTCCAGTCTTTGTGAGGAACATGGTAGAGTAATGGTCTTTCAGGAAAGCATTACAGTGCTGTGTAATGTTTCATATGGAAACACTTGAGACAGTTTGGAAAGGGTGTAGAGTCATCACGTCTCTCTTAATGTTTGCTTCCCATTACCTGTTCCCTCAGGACCTCCCCCACCCATGGAATACGCCCCTCCAGGACCTATGATACCAACTAAGTGCAATCCTGCTCTGTCCTTTGATGCCATCTGCACCCTGCGAGGCGAGCTCCTGTTCTTTAAAGACAGGTCAGATAAGAAAATTCCATTGTCCTATGGACCCTTGTAATAGACAATGCTTGGAAAGGAGATAGCTTGTCAATTAAGTATTTACCTTGCAAAAGTGAGAACCTGAACTTGATCCCAAGAACCCCTGTAAGAACGGCAGGCTTGGTAGCACAGTCCTTTAATCCCAGTGCTGGGGAGCTGGAGACAGGAGAATCCCTGGGCCTGCTGATCAGCCAGTCTGCTCTAATTGGCAAGTTTCAAGCCAATGAGAGAGCTTGTCTACAAAAAAAGGGATGGACAGGATGAGAAAGAACAACCAAAGTTGTCCTCTGGCCTCCACAGGCATATACACAAACACACACACATAATGAAAGAAAAATAAACATAAACTCGAGATTTAAAGTAATGTATTTCTGGTACATTTTGAAGTAATTCAGATCTGATTTTTATTGCATTTTTAACACCTCCTTAGTTTTGCCCATATTATTTATTTACTTATTATTTATGTATATGTGGGGTATATGCATGCCAGAGTCTCATGTCACTGCAAATGGATATCCATCTGGTATTATGTGGGTGCCTGGAGAATTGAACCTGGGCCAACAGGCTTTGCAAGTATGCACCTCTAACCACTGAGCAATCTCCCCAACCCCAAGATCATCTCTTTAGAGAGGATGATTTGTGGTCAGTAGAATGTAAGAGTCATAAAGGCAGGGAGGAGTTTATTTATTTTTTCACTTTTTAAATATCACAAGTGATAAACTTATAGAAAAGCTGGTGAAATTGTATAAAAAGATCTTTGGAACTCTTTACTTGACATTACTATTGTTTTAATTAATGTTAGGATAAGTGATACATGTTTATGCACGATACTTGAAAATACCAAAAGATAGTTATAAGAAAATCCTTCCTATCTCTGGCCTGCCATCCCCTAATTCCTGCCCTCCATGTGTCCTCTGCTATCAATCCCCGTTACCAAAGAGTTCTAGTCACATACAGGTATAAAGAGCTACATGACATTTTAAGAAAGTACTAATGGGTATAATATATGCAAGGTCTAACAAACATTTGAATGCCATCAATCTCAATAATCATACTGGAATTGGTTAACATTCCTGCCACTAATCTCGTGACTCTGGAATCACATGCAAAGCAATGCAGATATCTGCAAATGGAGAGATTAACATCTGCTGAGCTGAGAGACTTTGTTCCTTTGCTCAGATCTATGTCCCTGGGTTTATTATTTAAAGGAAATTTAAAGACAATTTCATATTTTTATATATTACAGGTATTTTTGGCGCAGATCCCGCTGGAATACCCAACCTGAACTTAATTTAATTTCAGCATTTTGGCCCTCTCTTCCATCAGACTTAGATGCTGCTTATGAAGTTAATAGCAAGGATACTGTTTTCCTTTTTAAAGGCAAGTACTACACGACAATTTTAATTTATTAAAATAAATCCAGCCTGGAGAGATGGTTTAGCAGTTAAGGCAACTTGCCTGTGAAGCCTAAGGACCCAGGTTTGATTTCCCCAGTACCCACATAAAACAGATACACATTGTGGCTCATGCATCTGGAGTTGGCTTGCAGTAGCCAGAGGCCCTGATGCACCCATTCTCTTTCTCTCTCTCTCTCTCTCTCTCCCTCTTTCTCTCTCAAATAAGTAAACATATTTTTTAAATCGAAAAGTAAAATTATAAAGCCCATTGCAAAATATCAGAGACATAAGTTTTCTCCATTATATTAAATTTTGGGTGATTTATTACAGCAAGACACAATGTGAATGCTTAAGTAAGATGTACACAAAGACCACCATCACTTTCTTCTAAAACACCTAAAACCACCTAAATAATCAGATGATATCCCATATTCATGAATAAAAAATTTCAATAGCATTAATAATGCCAATTCATCTACAGATATGACACTTTTGATTCAAAAGATTTTTCATGGAACTTAACATAATAAATTTGTGTGGAAGAATAAAGGCCAATTATATCCAGAATACGTGTGAGGAATAGTTGGATAGGGCGACCTGTGTGGCTAAAGACTGAATAAGTAACCCTGCAGTCGCGCTGCAGGAGCAGCTCACTTACCTAATGGTGCTTTCACGCCTGGTGGAGCCTCCACCTTCTAACTACTCTTTCAGGTTGTTCTAGTGGAAAATGATACTTGAGTTTCTTCTACTTCTTGGGTTAATTTTGTTAATGCATTTTTGTAGGAGTCAGCCAATTTTACCTATTTTTAAATCACTTGGTACCAAGCTTCAAAGCATCAGTTTGCTGTGATTGTTACATGTTTTCTTCTCCCTTTATTCCTCATATTGAATATTTTTGCCTTCTGTTTCTCTAACAGTCTCATAAAATATGGAACAACTTTACAGTTCTTATTCAAGAACCTAACTTTTGGCTTTGTTGATCATTGTGTGGGAGGATGCTTGGGATCTAACTTGTGGCTCTTATACATGCTAGACAAATACTCCATCATTGAGAAACATTCAGTACCCTCTATTACATTTTATTACCTATTTGATTTTTATCTATATAATTATTTCCTTAATTTTTTGTTTCCTTTGGATTTATTTATTCTAACTTAACATTTTTCCTTATGAACTTACAACCTTTTTTCTAGTATAAAAAATTTATATTGAATGTCCTTTTGTTCCTCCTCATGGAACTTTGTTATGTAATATATCTTATTCACTGTTAAGTTTTTATTCTCATTTTGCTCCTTGCCTTACTGTATTTGGGAATATTTCACTGTCTAATTGTATAAGAACTTTAAAAACATTTATTCCTAACAATCTCATTTGTGAATTTTGAGATAATGTGAAATTACCTTAGAAACTATAAAGGATTATGTAACTGAAATGTGGCTCTTATACATGAACTTTTCTAAAATTTGCTTATCACATGTTAGTCACTGGGGTCAATGGTATAGAAATAAGGGGCTCATATTCCAGACAGCAGCAGAGATGGATCTGTCAGTATCCCATGTGCTGGACTGAGAGGGAAGGGTGCCATGAGAAACCCACACCCATATCCAGGGCTCTGCAGAGATCCTGAGATAAGGCGACGTTAGGATGAGACTTGAAGGAGAACTTTGCTGTGTATAGATGGACTGAGTGTGTAGAGGGACAGAAGTTCACTAACATAGAAGGAAGTGTATATACAAAGCTAAGAGTATATCTGGAGCTACTGAAACAGATATAAGTCACTCAGCTCAGAGGAAGCAAGAGAGACACAATAGCACAGCATTTTGTTAGTTAAACTGGTAATGGAATGGAGGGGGATTGAGGTTTGGGATGGAGATGCTGCAACAAAGTAAGGACAGAAAGACTGATATTGTCAATTGTGCCAATTCACTTGCCTTTGAGTGGATTCTCCTAGTGTTTTGAAGGACAGACTGGATTTGGTAATTGTGAGACTCAAATACGAAGTGTCCAAAAAAAAAAAAAAAAGCCAAACAAAACCTAATCTACCAATATGCATCTTAGGAAGGAAGTCTGTGTTAGAAATATAGATTAACTGGAGACTAGGGAGATTGCTCAATGGTTAAAGGCATTTCCTTAGAAAGCCTGCCATCCCAGGTTCAGGTGCAAGTACCCACATAAAGTGACACAAAGTGGTAATATATCTGTGATCCCAGCAAGCCTATGACAATGGCAAACAGAGCCAGAGAATCCAAAGCTTAGAGGACATACATTATTTGCAGTGGCAAGAGACCCTGTCTCAGAGAAGGTGTAACACAGACAACTCTTCTGACCTCCACATGTGCACCATGACATGCATGCACCCATACACACACACATGCACACACACACACACACACACACACACACATTAAAAATATAAATTAAGTGTCACCAGTAATTATAAAGAATAACTAGAACTGGTTACTGTATTTTAAAAATAATAAATATAAAATGTAGAAAGAACCAAGAACCAGTTATCTACTCATTTATTTTTTTTTTTCATTTGCTTAGTTGTTCACTCGTTCAGGAAACATGTATTGAATTCCAGTTGGTACCTAGGCATTAAGTTAATGATATAGTTAAAAAAAAACCTTAGCCATATGTGGTGGTGCACACACCTGTATTACCAGCACTGGGGAGGCTGAGGCACTTAGAGGCCTACCTTGGCTATGCTCTTCCTTAAAAGAAGGAAGAGGAGGAGGAGAAAGAAAAAAGGATACGGGATGAGAGAGAGAAAGGAGAAGGAGGGAGGGAGGGAATGAAAGAAGGAAGAAAGAAAGGAAAGGAAAAGAAAGAAAGGAGAGAGGGAAGGAAATTAAATAAGAGACAGCATCATATCATTAACCAGTACTTCATCTTTAACATGATTGGTTCTTAATCATTTTTAATACCAAAGGCTTCACTCAAAACTTTTTGGGTTTATTTTTCAATAGGGAATAAGTTGTGGGCAGTCCGAGGAAATGAGATACAAGCAGGCTATCCAAGAAGCATTCACACTCTTGGGTTTCCTCCAACCATAAAGAAAATTGATGCAGCCTTTTCTGATAAGGAAAAGAAGAAGACATACTTCTTTGTAGAGAATAAGTACTGGAGGTAAGATACAATAAGAACGTTGTTTGGAGCCTAATTAGGGAAATGATTATTTTTTTTCTTTAACGATATCTACCTGCTATAATTTTCTATAACTTGAAACTTTCTAATTATGAGAAAAAATAGCTTATAATTATTCAAATTCCCAGATACAAAGGGCTTTCACAATACAAAGGGCATCACTGGACCATACGTCTTGACACCAGAAAGTCTCAAGGGAGGCTAGCTGAACTTCACAGGCATAGTTGCTTCAGGTCCCATTGCCAGACACCATGTGAAGACTGGTGTAGCATGCTACAAAGACAAGGTCTACAGGGTCCTAATGTGGTCGAGAACCAGAAGTTTATTTTTAGCCAAATGATTTAACTTACTTTCATCCCATGTGTTCATAGTCCCCATGTATTTGTGACAGGTAGGCACTTGGGTTCTATGTATGCAGACTAAAAACTGACCTTAGGCATATAGCATGATATCTTTATTTTAGGAAAAATGTTGTTTATGATAAGCTTACAAACCCAAGAAAGTCACATATTACCATGGTGTTCCCTCCAAAAAAGAAGTGTGGGCTGGAGAGATGTCTTAGTAGTTAAGGTGCTTCCTTGCAAAGCCTAAGGACCCTGGTTTGATTCCCCAGTACCCATATAAAGCCAGATACACAAAGTGGCACATGCATCTGGAGTTCATTCACAGTAACAAGAAGAATGTCCATTCTGTCTGTGTGTGTGTGTGTGTGTGTGTGTGTGTGTGTGTGTGTGTGTGTGCTTGCAAAGAAATAAATAAAAAAATTTTTAAAGTTTAACATTTTGCACAAGTTGAAAAGGTTGGCTAGGATTCCATGCTGGATACTAACATCATATCATACTGTTGGATCACGGAACTTCAATATGGTGTTGGGCTGAACCTCTTTGACTCGGTGCAGGTTTGATGAGAAGAGACAATCCATGGATCATGGTTTCCCCAGACTAATAACAGATGACTTTCCAGGAGTTATGCCAAAAGTTGATGCTGTGTTACAGGAGTTTGGTAAGAAGACCCTCATTTCACTTCCAGTTGAAGATACTTTGGGCATTTTATGACAACGAAATGAAATATATTTTGGGCTGTTTCAACTCTCTGAGTAATATTGAAAATGCTACAATAAATACTTGCCTACAAAGTTTTATATAAAATTCACTAAAGCTCATCAAATCACATTTAAAATTGGGTAGATTTTATACTATGTAAATTATATCCTCATCAAGTAGCTAAAGTGTCAAAAAATGAAGCAAAGAATCCAAAAGCTTGCAAATTGTTCTGCCTTACGTATCTTTTGTTCCAAAATCTTTTTTTGTTTTGTTTTGTTTTTTCGAGGTAGGGTCTCACTCTAGCTCAGGCTGACCTGGAATTCACTATGTAGTCTCAGGGTGACCTTGAACTCACAGTGATCCTCCTATCTCTGCCTCCCAACTGCTGGGATTATCGGTGTGTGCCACTACGCCCGGCTTGTTCCAAAATCTTAAAAAAGAAAAATTAGTTCATGAAAATTAGGTCTGAATTTTCTTTCTTGAATAACTTCTAAGTCTCTGTTTCATACTTGAACATCCTCTCACTGCAGTGACTGTCTTTCAAATCACTACATTGGAATGAAAATGCCATCACATGTGAGCTGGGGTTAATTCTCTTCCACCCCATCCTGCTTTTATGCAATCCACAGGCCTTGTCTGGGCTTCTGTTGCAGTCTTTAATCATTTACATTAGTCATTTGTAAATAAGTAGTACACCCTCCCACATGCTTAAAATAGACAAAAGTTGGGCTGGAGAGATGGCTTAGTGGTTAAGCACTTGCCTGTGAAGCCTAAGGACCCCAGTCCGAGGCTCGATTCCCCAAGACCCACATTAGCCAGATGCAAAAGGGGGTGCACGTGCCTGGAGTTTGTTTGCAGTGGCTGGAAGCCCTGGCACGCCCATTCTCTCTGTCTTTCTTTCTTTCTCTCTTTCTTTCTTTCTTTCTTTCTTTCTCTCTTTCTCTGTCTGTTGCTCTCAAATTAATTAATTAATTAATTAATTAAATAGACAAAAGTTGATTTCTGGTCATGGGTATTTTAAAAAACAAAACTTATGCTTGTTGACTCTGAAGGGATTTCTGAGGGAGTTGACAGGACTTTGTAAGCATGATGCTCAAGGGTCTGATGACCTCGTTACCAAAATAACTTGACCACAGTATATACAAAGCAGGAAATGAGCCTCTGGTGCATTTTATGATACTTTTGGGTCCAGGCCTCCCAAGTTGTGATTTAAGACCTAGTTGGGAGAAGAGAAGTAGAAAAAAAAGAGAGGGGAAAAATCTCAAGCTATTATAATACCACAGAATTCCATCTATTTAGAAGTAATATATTCTAATGTTTTAGCATAATAGCTTTGGAGTCTGACAAATAAGTTATAATTCTTACCTCATTTTTCATTAGAGATATTGCCTTATGAAAAATTCAAAATGTACAGTCTTATATACAACTGAATTATACAACATACAAAATTACTGTTGAAGTCTAGGGGTGAAAAAAATACCATGTTCAAAAAGCTGAAAGAAAACAAGTCCTTTTTAGAGTATCAGAGGATAGATGTGGACTAAGATGCTGTCAGACAAGTAGACAGCAACTAGTCATATATATATGTATATTTACATGCATATGTGACTATATAAGTTGTATATTTCAGTATAGTCAGGTGTATATAAGACTTTCTAATTTTCAGTTGTGTCCTTATTTGGGTTTGTCACCATTTTTATTTTGAAGGATTGATGAGCTAAATCATGTAATGCATTTGTCTTAGTGCCTGGTACAGACAGCCACTTTATAAACATCACCCACTGTTAGCTCACTCTTCTCCTAAGTCATACATGTCACAAAGTTGATGGATTTGGAGAATGTCTCATCACTTTCTTCATTTATGTTTACAGGGTCTCTTTATTTCTTCAGTGGATCATCACAGTTTGAGTTTGATCCTAATGCCAAGACGGTGACAAACATTGTGAAGAGTAACAGCTGGTTACTGTGCTGACTGATTAGAGATGACAGATATGAGCATTGTAAATGAGGCAACTACTCTTTTACCTAATTTATTGTGTGTCAGAATCACTAAGTATTATAGCATATGCTGTGGCTCAAGAAGATGAGCCTTTATGTGCCATGGAGTATTGTCTGAACTACTTCACTTGTTCTTAAGTTACATTGTACAGATTGAGAAATGTTCCCAGGCAGTGGTAGAAGGATGAATCTCTGTGTGTGCTTTACTATTTAATAAAGGTCTTTATTTTTTGACACATTTCTTACTTCCTAGAGCAATTCATATTCAGAAACTGATCACACTGTGTACTGACATTTGACAGATGATCTACACTGTTTGTAATGGAATCATACACTTTATGGATGGGTCATGTGGCTGTCAGCTTCCTTCTCCTATTCTCTACATCAACAAGATCTTGATTTTCTCCTGAGAGACATTTCAAAAGTCTAAATAAGGCCAGTGGTTGTCCTAGAGGACTGGTTCTGAGCAAATGGAGGACTGTGAAATCTGCAAACCTAGCCTATCCTCCAGGCAACTTCATAACTTCACATGTGAGGAAACAAAACTAGTTTGGAGTTCAGTCATTACTTACTTTATCACAAATATTTCTTCAGTGTCATTCAATTCCTGCCTTCAAGAGTAAATTTCTCATAACGAGTTTCCCTTTCATTAAGACTTTCTCTTGTTGACATATACCAGTTATGACAGCTTTGTCACCATTAGGTTATAGACCCCATACTAAACTGAGAACATTCATTTATTGATTCATTTACATACCACAAATTATCAACAAATCACAAAACAATGCAAAAAATACATTAACTAAACCTTACTGATTCTTGTCCAGTGGGAAAAACTAAACTAAGCAAATCAATACAAATTAATATATAATTTCAAGTGATAACTGTATTATTAGAGAAACAATCAAATAATAAGGGAGAATAATGTTGTTAGAGGGTTTACCTATTAGTTTGGGTAGTTTGAGAATTCTATGGGACAATAATGTTAAAACCAAATGCATCTAAATCTCTATAGCTACATGGATAAACAGGAAGAGAAATTCTAAGAAAATACAAAATTACTCCTGAACTCAAATGGCAAAATAAAAATTCTTGGCCTGTTCAAGGAGCTGAAATAAGACAAGTGCCTCATTATAACATTGGAGGGGAGATGTGGACTAAGATGTTAGGGAGATGGAACCAAGGCATCTAGGGTCTTTCTGATGTATATTATATGGTATTTTCCTTCTTGTACATTCTGGATGTGTTGAAGGAGTCTTAGAGAGAATTGACATATTCTCTTGTACACTGTGAATGAACCGCCAGCATCAGGAAGTGAGGATGAGAGTTGAAGCTGGAATAGAGAATCTCTGGGAAGGCTAAGAGTGATAACTGGATTTGAGCTATATTTTATATCATTCTTGTTTTGTGATAAACTATAGACATTGCTGAGGGAAAGGAAGATATTAAATAGGTCACTGGTTTGAACAATTTCTTGGATGGCAATGGTTTCCATAGTTTGGTGAAGATCAGAAAAGAAACCTTTTGTGGGAGTATGTTTGAATCAGGAAGACTCATGTATTTTTTTAGATTTAGAAATCCCTGGAAGATAACCAAATAGAGGCATTAATTCAATAAGGAGATATTGAGCTCAAAATATAGTAGATAAAACTGGGAGTATAGTCCAGACCAGGAAATAAATGAAGTTGTACAGGGAAATTGCAGATATTGCAAAATACAGTTCAGGACTAAACCCTATGACATGAGTGTCACGAGGCAAGGATATGCTATGGTAATGAACAAACCTCAACTTTCAGTGACTTACACCTAAAAGTGCATCACGGAATCCCACTGGGGTCTCTACTCCAAACGCTGTAGCTTTAAGACTATTGCTGATGGAAAAGCCACCATTCTGAATCCTGTCCCTCACTGTGGCAGAAGGAAAGAGCTACTGGTAAAGTTCACATTGCCTCTTAAAGCTCTCTGTGGATATGACATTCTACTCACATTTTATTTTATCGGTCAAAGTTATATTGCCTCATCTAAAGATGAGATCTCTCACATGGCAGGGAGGAGAACCAGATACATTTAGTAGACATCATTGGTCACAATCACAAAGGGCTTCATTTTATAAATAAATAAATAAATAAATAACACTTCTCTACAAATAACCAATAATTTTTTGTTTTGCTTTTTGTTTTTGTTTTGTTTTTTGAGGTAGAGTCTCACTCAAGCCCAGGCTGACCTTGAATCCACTACGTAGCCTCAGGGTGTCCCCCAACTCACATGATCCTCCTACCTTTGCCTCCTGAGTGCTGGGATTAAAGGCATGCGCCACCATGCCCAGCTCAAATAACCAATAGTTTTATAAGTGCTCAACATCCATAGCTTCCAGGAAAATGTATATTAAGACTGTTTTGGGATTTAATTTCACTCCAGCCAAAACGACTACTGTCATCAAGAAAACAAATGACAACAAATGCTGATGAAGTTGTGGGGAAAGGGCGCCCTCATTCACTGTGGATGGGAGTGTAAACATGTGCAGCCACCATGCAAATCAGTATGGAGGTTTCTCTTTATAGTTGTACTATTCGTAACAGCCAGGAACTGAAACCAGCATACCTGTCTATCAACAGACAAACAGATAAAGAAAATATAGTACATAAACACAGTGATATTTTCACAGCCTTAAAGAAAAATTAAGGGGTCCAGATGCTACGGGTTACTTTTCTTCATTCATTGCACTACCTCTTGTGAGCCAAATGATTTCCTTCAGTGGACTTTTCTTTGGCCATGGGGCCACAATGAGCCATCCACTGTACAAATAAGACTGGCTTAGACTTCTGGATGTAGAGGTATGCTGAATCTCACCCAGCCAGACTGTCACTGGATGGTGGTAAGGAAAGAGTCCACAGAAGCAATAACATCAGTGCTTTTCACCAAGAACAAGTGAGATGAGAACATGGTAGTGATGGCGAGGGAAATGTTGGCAAGAGAAGTGTTGGCAAAGAACGCAGCCAGAAGATGTCTCCTCGTGCTCCAGCCTGTATTGATGGTTCTAATGAATTCTTCTACTTGGTTGGAGGTGAAGCAAAGGATTGAAGAGAAGGCTCTGTTCTAAGTGCCCTACATATGCAATTCATTTAGTCCTGCCACTGTCCAGAGCATTTGGTAAGAGCTTTCTACTGGAGATCCTCAGCCTCAGAAGGAAGACTTTTTCCTCTATCAGTAATCAGTGAACCAAGATTTGAATATTTGCCTCCAGAACTCTCTGGCTTCTAAGGTCTTGTCTTTGTGACACTAGGTTAACAGAATGCAAATCAAACTGATTTAGTTTAACTTTGTCTTCACTACTCTGTTTTTAAAAGCACAGAAGTTTGATGACATTGTGGTTCTCTGGTAGAGCTGGAATTATCTCAACCATGGTGCTTCTGATGCTGCAGCCTTTAATGGGTAAGAAGGTCTGAGGACTGGCTGGTGAGGTGACTGTGAATAAAGTACTTCCTGCACAAGTATAAGGACCTGAGTTCAGATCCCCACTACCCACTCTAAAAACAAAAAGCCAGGCATAGTGGTGTGTACCTGTTATCCCACTCTGAGTCAAGCAGGTGAGGTTTGAAGCCGTCAGTGAAGATCCCAGGATGTGGGAGAAGCACTGAGAACAAGCTGAGGTAAGCAAAGTTGGGATACCCAGGTGGGGAGACAACCATTTTGGAGGTTGGATGTCACTGGTTAACAAGGGTTGGAACTGCCTGAGAAGGGAGAGGTAGAACATGAATTTTAGGATTTATATGATAAGTCATTGTTGACCTAGTATCAAAACAAGAATCTCTGAACAGGAATTAAGGCAGAAGATAAGTAACCTAACTTGTCCTCCTGACACTCAGGACTCAGCCATGGGCTTTTGAACAGAATTGGAGTTTGTGTGAGAAACCCAGACTGTTTTCCTCACTGTATTCATCACACTTCTGACATCAGATGTGTAGGGTAAGGCTTTCTCTAAAAGCAATCACCTTCAGCTGTACAAACACCAATGAGGTATCCTGCATTTCAAGTAGGAAAGTAACTAACTAGAATTCATGCAGACCCCACAGGTCAAGGGCTCAGTCAGGGAAGATGGCTCCTCTCACTTCAATTGCACAGCAGAGCCTCCTGGGCTTCTGAGAGGGCAGCTGTCAACAAGGAGTTCCTACCCCCTCGCTTTGTGTTTGGTAATTTTCTATGACATGACAGCTCACAAAGCTCAGGGAAATATTTATTAATGTTTGCTAGTTGGTCGTAAAGGACATTCCAAAAACTAAAGAGGCACATTGAATAAGGTATATTTGGAAGCACATTGTTTCCCTACTTCTCCAAGCATGCCACCCTCTCAGGACTTCTACATGAGCAATTTTTATGGTGGCTTCCAATAATAAGTTATTAGCAGGATTTCCAGCTTTTATCCCTTCTCCAGAAGATGGAGCTGAAAGCTTTCAATCATGATTGGGTCTGTGTGGTAGCCAAGCCCACTAAGGATCACAGCAAAGGTCACCTTATTAAAACAGAAGATGCTCCTGTTACACAGGAAAACTCCAAAGGATCGGGATCAATGTGTCAGGAACCACAATCAAAACCAAGTATGAGAATAATGCATTCGTTTACCACTTGTTTCTACAGGGGTATTAGGAGCTCTGTCTTGAGAAATAAGACAGAGGCCAAATATTAAAACAAAAGATTCTCCTAGCATCTCTGCTCAGGAAATGCCAAGGGATCAGGAGCTCTACACCAGGAACTGTGGGTAGAGGAGAGAGGTGTACATGAGGAAACAAGAGGATCGGAATGTGCAGACCTTGTGTCCATCACAGACCATCAGCAGTGTAGGGCTAAGTTCTTTCAATCTCCGATATGTCACAGGCTAACACTTTTGTAAGGTAACAATAAAGAGGAATTAGTAACAAAATAAAAAGATATAGATACTACAAATGTCTATTGTTAAACTATTATGTTCAGTAAACATAAGTGATCCTTCAAGGGTGCTATAAGAGCTTCTTACATGTACTTATTCTAGCCCTGGCTTAATGTATATAAGTCAAGATGTGCAATACAGAGGGAACTCTACTGCCAGAAACCCCTTCTGCATGCATTGATTGCTGAAAGCCAGGTCTAGAAGTCGGCTGTGCACCTGGCTGAAATGTAGCAGGAGAATCCTTACCAAGCCTGAATGCTGCTGCCACATACAATGCTGTTCTGATGGAAACAGAAAGGATCCCCACAAAAGAAACTGGGAGGGAGAGATAGATAGATAGATAGATAGATAGATAGATAGATAGATAGATAGATAGATAGATAGATAGATAGATAGATAGATAGATAGATAGATAGATAGATAGATAGATAGATAGATAGATAGATAGATAGATAGATAGATAGATAGATAGATAGATAGATAGATAGATAGATAGATAGATAGATAGATAGATAGATAGATAGATAGATAGATAGATAGATAGATAGATAGATAGATAGATAGATAGATAGATAGATAGATAGATAGATAGATAGATAGATAGATAGATAGATAGATAGATAGATAGATAGATAGATAGATAGATAGATAGATAGATAGATAGATAGATAGATAGATAGATAGATAGATAGATAGATAGATAGATAGATAGATAGATAGATAGATAGATAGATAGATAGATAGATAGATAGATAGATAGATAGATAGATAGATAGATAGATAGATAGATAGATAGATAGATAGATAGATAGATAGATAGATAGATAGATAGATAGATAGATAGATAGATAGATAGATAGATAGATAGATAGATAGATAGATAGATAGATAGATAGATAGATAGATAGATAGATAGATAGATAGATAGATAGATAGATAGATAGATAGATAGATAGATAGATAGATAGATAGATAGATAGATAGATAGATAGATAGATAGATAGATAGATAGATAGATAGATAGATAGATAGATAGATAGATAGATAGATAGATAGATAGATAGATAGATAGATAGATAGATAGATAGATAGATAGATAGATAGATAGATAGATAGATAGATAGATAGATAGATAGATAGATAGATAGATAGATAGATAGATAGATAGATAGATAGATAGATAGATAGATAGATAGATAGATAGATAGATAGATAGATAGATAGATAGATAGATAGATAGATAGATAGATAGATAGATAGATAGATAGATAGATAGATAGATAGATAGATAGATAGATAGATAGATAGATAGATAGATAGATAGATGAAGCATGTGAGATAAAAATTAAAATAAATAGCCAGGGGCTGGGGTGTAACTTAGTTGGTAGAGTCCTTGCCTGTCAAGCAAGAAACTAGGTATCATCTCTAACTCTGAATAAACTGGGTGTGCCAATGTATATCTGTATTCCTAGCACTCAAGAGGTAAAAGCAGGAGGATCAGGAGTTCAAGGTCAGCCTTGGCTACAGAGAGCCTGTCTCAAAAAGCTATTAGCCAGTTAGTTAGTTAGATGATGATAGGTAGATAGAAATAGATAGATGATAGGTAGATAGATCGGTAGATAGATAGATAGATAGATAGATAGATAGATAGATAGATAGATAGATAGATGATTGATAGGTAGTTGGCCAGGTGCAATGGCATATACCTGCAATCCCATCTCCTGACCATATGAGGCCAGAGAATTTAAGAGTCCCAGGCCAGCCTAATCTATATAGGGAATTCCAAGCTAGACTGAGCCACACAAGATCTTGACTCAAAAACCCACAAAAATGAACAAATAAAAACAAAAGCTTTATTTATCAGTCAACAAGCACACTACAGTATCCCCTACTATGTGCATACATTTCCTCAGACATCAATAGACAAACACTATTGCACTAAGTAAGAAGAGGAAGAAGTGACCAGGTCTCTACAGACTGAAGTAAGGGAAATTTTCTACTTGCTACATAACATCAACAAAATTCCACTCCAAGATTTAGTGGCTTAAAATTGCACTCACTCATGGTTATGTGGTGACCATTCCAGCTGTGGGGTACTTGCTCAGGCACTCTCACAAGGTCTCAGTCAGAAGATTAGTAGAGATGGAGTCATCATAGGCCTCTGTGCTCACATGTCTGGCACTGGCTGGAACAGCTGCAACTGCCTGGCTCCCTGGTGACAGCCTATGCATTTGCTTTCATGGGCTTTGTTGGAGCACACGGTCTAAGCAAAGACAGCCTTCAGGGAGGAGACTCAGTGCTCCAAAGGTAGGTGTTCTGAGATAGGAAGGGAAAGCTCCGAGTTCTTTAAAGCACATCCTCATTTTGCTTGTTGTCATCAAAGTACCTAAGAATCCATCTAAACTTAGAAGGGAAGGATCTAAACCTAATCTCTCAAACAAAAGGAGATAGGATGCCAGAGAGGTGGAGTCATTTTAAATCTGTCACAGAGGTATTTAAGGGTTCTTACAAACTTGATGCCTGTGACGTCAGTAAAAAACAAGCTCTCTGAGGCTTCGTCTCTTGAACATGGGCATATCAAGTGATAGACCAGTGGGCATGTAGAAGAGGATTTGTAAATGATTATATTGGCATAGCTTTTACAACAAGATTAATAGGGTGGTAAAACACTATCATAAGCAGAACCAGAAGTTTGGTTGTGCGCATTGTGACTTCAGGATAGTCTTTGTCTTGGAAACAGGTTGTTTTGACAATTATTCATAGCTCATGGCAATGACAATGATGTGGGAATACCTTATCGCATGGTCATTCCTGGATAAGACTCCAAATTTATAGTGGAGATGATGCATCCTATGGTTGATGATGTGGATTCAGTGAAAATATTTCTCTTTGAATTTATGTCATCACACAGAAACAGTTTCCTCAGGAAATTTACTTGAAGAAGTTGAAATCCATTTCAAGTAATTTTGCCCAGTTCCTATGTTCAAATTCCAGAAGCCTGCCACAGCTGGGGCCTGGGTTTCAGGCACTCAGGCTTGGTGGCAAGCACTTTATCCACTGAGCCGTCTCCCAGCCCCAATCCAATTGTCTTTTTCTGTCCTCCAAGAAATAAGATAAGTTAAAATTTTTGGACTTCAAACTTACTATATCTCTCAAGTTTTTGACAATTTTCGTACAAGTGCATATTGTATTTTGATCATCATCCCATCCTATTACCTTCACTTGTTCCCCCTCCCCTTCCCCACTTCCACTCAACCCCTTCTTTCAAACCAGCCCCCCTTGTACTTTGACATCTTTTATTTTTGCTTTGCCTTCCTCTACCACCCAGGTTTAAATACTGATAGACCCCAAATTACACAGGGACAATCAATAGGAAATCATGAATGCAATAACCACCTCATGCCTGGAAGACAGCATTTTAGAGCATTCCTCCCCATCCTCTGGCTCATAAATTCTCCTATTCCCTCTTCCCCAATGTTCCCTGAGCCTTGGTGAGTGTGACACAGATATCCCATTTAGTGCTGAGCACTCAACAGTCACTTATTCTCAGCACTTTGACAAGTTCTTAGTTTCTCTAGTAGTCATCACCGACTGCAAACAGAAGCCTCTCTGACCGAAGGTGAGAGCACCGCTAAGCTATGGGCACAAACTAAATATTTGGGGGACAATTTGATGGGCACAACCTATCCACATACACAAACAACTGCAGTAGCACTCTTCCTAGGACCTAGCACCTCCCCAGACATAGGCTTTGGACTAATTTTCCAGTACCAGGCATGAATTGCTTCCCATGAAACCACCCTCAAATCCAATAAGAAAGCAGTAGACCCCATAATAGTCATGCCACTATTGTATCAGTGGACATATCTTGCCTGGCTGGTCAGTTGTGTAGCTCACATGACCCACTACTGCATAAGACCCATTAATGATTCTTTTCCCTCAGAGGCCTGTGGAGCACTTCCAGCACTGACAATCAACACAGAGGTGGCTTCCAGCTCAGTTCTGTCTTGATGTCTTAGTGTCCCACAACTGAAATACTGAAATGTGTTTTCAGCAATAGGGTCTGTTGCAGTCAGGTTCTCATTGATGGCAGAAATCACCTGACCAAGAGCAGCTTGTGGGGGGGAAAAAAGGGTTTATTTTGGCTTACAGACTAGAGTGGAAGCTCCATGTTGGCAGGGGAAAATGATGGCATGAGCAGAGGGTGGACATCACCTCCTCACCAACATCAGGTAGACAATAGTGACAGGAGAATGTGCCAAACACTGGTAAGGGGAAACTGACTATAATACCCATAAGCCTGCCCCAACAACACACTTCCTCCAGGAGGCACTAGTTCCCAAATCTCCATCTGCTGGGAACATAGCATTCAGAACATGTAAGTTTATGGGGGACACCTGAATCAAACCACCACAGGGTCTTAGAATCTAGCTCTGGAGGCAACCTAAAGCATTGGCAATAGCCGCTATTATTTTGGGCACTTCAGGGATATCTCTGAACGACAATTCACCGGCAGGTATCCCATTCCTAGCACTATAATAAAATATAATTGATGTTTTAAAGATATCATTCAGAAAAAAAAGAGATCTGTCACCTCAAAGAATTAGCACTCATTGAATAATGTACTTCAATGTGGCAACTTGTACCCCTATCTAACACTCCCCAGGCCATTTATAGAAGATGTTGTTGTTACTTATTACTGTTTTCCACACAAGGGAAACAAATCATAAGGTTATGAGTTCAAATTCTACATGCCACACAGAAAGACTCAGGCCATCTGCCTCTCAGTGAGCTTTCATTCCTGCAAAGTCCTGCTTTCTACTCATGGTCCACATACCCATGACTATGAAATCACCCAGTGTTTGCAGGGAAGCTACTTACAATGTCAACCACTGGAGGGTTATATCCTACTTGCCCTGTATTTTTACTACATTTGTTTATATCCTCTGTTTTTATTCCAGGAAAACACTATGTCAGCTAGGCTTCCTCTTCATATGCCTAATCATATAAAAATTCCTTAATGCCAAGGAGATAATAATTACTATAATTTTATTAATAGAATTCACAAAGGACTCATTTTTGTAATTATGCTTTTAATAACATGGTGGAGCTAAGGTTGTGACTCAGCAGCTAAGAATTCTTACTGGGAAAGCATGAGAGCCTAAGAGGACCTGATGTTTTGTTTTCTGGGCCTGGGTTACCTCACTAAGTATAATCCTTTCCAGATCCATCCATTTTGGACCTGATGTACCCTGAGATTGAAAGCTGGGCATGGCCACACATCTGTAACTCCAGTGCTATGGGGAGCAGAGGCTGGAGAATTACTGGGACTCATCAGTCAGCCTCTATGACCAAACCAGCATCTCTGGATTCCCTGGGAGACTCAATCTCAAGGAAACAAAGTGGAACAGAGATGGAGAAGGACATCTGATGTACTCCTCTGGCATCCACACTAGGGTGGGACATGCACATCTGTATGCGCACATGCATTTAGCACATATTCATGAAAAAAGTAACCTGATAAATCAAGCATTATTATTTCCTTTTTACAAATGAGAATCACACAACTTTAAAAATTGTGCATTTTTCAGGGTTTATGAATGGTGAAGCTAGGAATCAAGTATTTATGAAGGACTTATTATGGTCATCAGCTGTGGGAGTGTTCTGGCTTTGGGGTCAAACGGGATATATAACTAGCAACCACACAAGAAGGGGAGTTATAACTAAGCCAAAGATCAAAGGAGTAAGGCTTAGTCTCAATGAATGTCAAACTTAAAAGTGGATGTAAAGCAGAAACCACACTTTCGGTGGTTTGAATGTAAAGAGCTCCTCATAGCCTATGTGCTTGTGATTAAGCCTCATACTTGATTCCCAGATGCTGGCAATTTGGAAGATGGAGGCTGGCTGGAGGAAATGTGTCACTGGAGGTGAACCTTGAAGTTTATTAGCCCAGTACTGAGACTACTTCTACCCAGATATGTGACAGCTTCCTCTCGTGCCATGCTTTCTCTGCCACGATGAACCTTCCCCCCTCGAAACTATAAGCCCAAAACAAACCCTTTCCTGCCATAAACTGCTTCTGGTCAAGTGTCTTGTCCCAGCAATGAGATGGCACCTGCTGCAATGCTCAACAAATTCATGACATCATGCAAGCAGGCATCTCTGGGGGCTTCTTCTATAAGGAACACTCAACAGACAGCAAGCATCAATTTTCCCAAGATGTTTATTGGTAACATGAAGCCACCTAGCCACGTTACAATCCCTGAAAATGTGGTGTGCTAAGGGGAGGCAACAGATTCATGAAAATTGGAGCTAGGAAGGCTGACTCTGGCATTACCATCATTGTACTCTACAGAAAATTGTCTGGAAAACATAGACCTGTTATGTCAGTTGAGATTCAAATAAAAGGCAGAAGCCTGTACTACTTTAACAGGGAAAGTTTTCTGTAGAGAATTATTAGGACTAGAGAAATAGATCAACAGTTAAAAGCACTTACTTGCAAATTCTGATGGCCTGCCTTTGAATCCCTAGTAAATCCAGATACACAAAGTAGTACATGATCTGGAGTTTGTAGTGGCAGGAGGCCCTGGTATGCCTATAGTGTCTCTCTTGTCTGCCTCTCTCTCTCTCTCTCTCTCTCTCTCTCTCTCTCTCTCTCTCTCTCTCTTCATAAATAAATAAAATATTTTTAAAAGAATTGTTAGTTTAAAAGCTGGACAAATGGTTTAGTCAGTGAAGTGCTTGCCTGACAAGCATGAGAACCCCAGTTTAATTCATCCAATAACCCACGTAAAAATGTCAGAAGTGGGCGATGTGCCTATAATCCCAGCACTGGGGAGGTGGTGACAGGAGAATTCCTGGACCTGAACTTCTCCAAAGTCTGTGAGGATGAAGCAGACATGATATTATCCTTTTCTGTGTGGAGGTAAATTCTTCTTTTACAAAGTCATGGTGAATTTTGCCCTCTGCTGCCTTCATGTCTGCTCAACTTTGCAGTCAGACATCCTCCTTACTTAAGAGGATGTTGATGTTATGGGCTAATGAACAGATAATGAATGTCTTCTGGCTCCTTGCCATTGCTTTTTTGTCCCCTCTGAGTAAGGATGGATGAAACTGGGGTATATCATCTCTATTGAACATTGTTGACTGAAGATCATCATGATAAGTCTCCCTTTTATGGACCTGGTGGTCAGCTCACTCATGCATTCCCACCTGGACCAAATGTTGCAGGAGATTGCATTCAGAGATGGTGAAACATGGACCAGGGATTTCACAAGTGGGGCAGCTGACTTCCTCCTCCCTCTTTTACTTCTCCTGTTGTATAGCTTATCATAACATTCTCTATTTATAAAAATGCTTTCTGTAGAATGCTTAGAGCATGTGATGTTCATAGACCTGTTGCTCCTCACAAACTGAGAGAAGGGAAGGATCCTTTTGAGAAAGAACTTTCAAGGATTGCAAGGAAACCACTTCACCAGTAAGGACAGTCTCAAAGTCACACTTTTCTCCTCACAGAGGAAGAATCATACCACTTGTCTGGGGACTCAGAAAGGCTGAAGTGTCCCTCACACATCAGTAATTACCCTCCTCTGTCCACCAAACTTATCCTTTGAAGAATTGAAGACTAAGTACTAGTTCCCTCCTAATTGCAGATTTCATTATCTAAATAGATGACATACAGTGGTTTTTGCAATTAGAAATATCTTAGTTTGTCTAGTCTTTTCCACTGTCTCATAGTCATATTGAACAAAGATCCTTTACAATTATAAATTATTTGGGGGCTGGAGAGATGGCTTAGTGGTTAAGGTGTTTGCCTGCAAAGCCTGACTCAGGTTTGATTCCTCAGAAACCACATAAGCCAGATGCACATGATGAAGCATGCATCTGAGGTTTGTTTGCAGTGGTTAGAGGCACTGGCACACATGTTCTCTCTCTCTCTCTCTTCTCTCTCTCTCTCTCTCTCTCTCTGTGTGTGTGTGTGTGTGTGTGTGTCTGTCTCTCTGTCTGTCTCTCTCTGTCTCTCTTCTTCTCCCTCACTCTTTCTTTCTCTCTCACACACACAGGTAAATAAGTAAATAAATAATTTTTTATGTCTTAAAAAACTTATTTTCATGTCAATGAGACACTCACCCATCATTGCTTTAAGCACATATTAAGTTTTGGCAAAATGGGGATAAAGGAGCACCTACTCACAGATATGCTGTGACGATTAACTGCACCAGTACACAAAAAGCACTTAGAAAGTCATGTGTGACTATTAAGTGTTATTATATCAATCACAGCAGTTCATGGGTGCAGGGTATTTTCCAAAAGCATAATTCATAACTTCCTTGGAATTTGCAGAAGTGATGCTGTTTTCCACAATGAAAGTAAAGACCGCCCAACTTCGTTTTACTACCATAAAAGTCACGCATATAGTGGATGTAAATTAGGTGCAACCCTAACACTTGTGAGACTGGGGTGAAAGGATCACCATGAGTTCAAAGCCAGCCTGGGCTACACTGGTGAGACACTGTCTCAAAATAAGAAAAGGGAAGAAGAGCAGGGGCTAGTGTGTGGGAGAGTATGGAAGGTATGCTTCCCACCTAGTAGAAGATACCGGAGTCCTCCATGGTTGCTCATACTTACTAAAGCAGACTCAGGCCTGGGAATTTAGACCAGTCAGTAGAGTTCCTGCCTAGCATGCAGGAGGCTCGGGCTTCTACCACAGCACCACATAAAACCAAGCATGATGGTACATACCTATAATCCTAGCACTTGAGAGGTTCAGAAGTTGCTACATAGTGAGGCCAGCCTGAGCTACATGAGACCCTGTTATAAAAAAATATATAAAGCAGACTCAATATGTATTTTGTTAATTCATTGCTCTACAAACATTAACAGTGTTTCCCATTGGAAAATAGTACATATTATTGAAATATATGTCAGCCCATCATTCTACTAAATGACAGCCTAAAAAATGATATAACTTTGAATAATCTTTCTCTACAAATATTTGCATGCCATTTCAGCTATTAGTAAAATAAAATATAGTGTGTCTGTATAATTTCCATCTAGGTTCATATAAATATACTTCTAATTTTATACCAAATTGAAGCCTCTGGGAGAAAATCATTGTTTCTGAAGATGGGAAAAAGGGGTTCATTTTCTTAGTTCAGACACATTTGAAGCTGTGATGCTATGACATATATTTTTAGGTTGCATTTACAGTTCCTGGCTCATAAACTCCTCTCCAAGACAGTCTAGAAACTAGAGTTTCTCTGCCCCAAGATAAATCACATAAACTCCAATCTTTCCACACACTTTTCCACCTTGAAACTGGGCCAAAGATATTCTTTGATCTTCCATTGTCTGACCTACCCGGTTCTAAGGCCCTCCTCATTCCTGAGTGGTCCCATCTCCCATGCCCCGGAGAGAGGCACATTGCACAGATTGGCCAAGAAGAATCTGAATAGTAGGTCTTGCTGATTTTCCTCACCTGGTGTGCTAACAGTCCTGCCTACGCAATGAAGTCCTGTAAAACCCAAAAGGACAAGGTAGGGGACCAGAGTGGGCATTAGGGATTCCATGTCCCTTCCTCCACCAGCCACCCTGTGTATTTTTTTCTTCTTTATCCTTCCTAATATCCTTCATAGCCAACTGTTAAATGGGAGGAGAGGGGAGGAAGACAGCAGGCGATGGCATCCCTTTGTGAACAGCAGGGGGCAGCCAATAACCAGAAAACAAATAGGCTAGCTGCTTTGTGGCCCAGAAGGGAAACTGTTCCTATGCAGGCCTTCTCAGAGTTCGCTCAGAATCCTAGCTCAGAATCAAAAACTAGCATTCACTGCTCTCTCCCTACCCTGAAGTGATATTCTTGCCTCCATAGAGAAAGAAAGCCTCATGCCTAACTCTGGGGCTCCTCATATGTAGGGGAGTGAGGCAAAATAATGAAGACCACCACTAGGGGTAGACTAAAAGACAGTAGAAGAAACATAAAAGGGAGAAATTCCCGTTTGAGTTCACATCCTATTGATCTAAATTAAGAGACCTAAAACACAAAGCCCTGCCTCCAGTCCGTTTTCTTTTGCTGTGTTTAATCACATAATAAAAATGTTCCTAACCTCTTACATTACAAAGTTTTTGCAAAATATATTTTAACATATTGCTGTAGGGCTGGAGAAACCACAAAGCCAAAGGACCCAGGTTCTATTCCCCAGTACCCACGTAAGCCAAATTCACATGGTAGCATATGCGCCTAGAACTTGTTTGCAGTGGCTAGTGGCCCTAGAACACCCATGACCTCACAGTGCCTGACACTACCTACACCAGACCATCATAATAGGAGGAAAACATGATGACTTCAAAGAAAAAAAGTGAGAGAGAGACTGATTGGGGGGAGGATATGATATAGAGTGGAGTTTCAAAGGGGAAAGTGGGGGAGGGAGGGAAATACCATGGATTATTGTTTATAATTATGGACGTTGTCAATAAAAAAGTAACTAAAAAAGTAATAATGGGGTGAACATGATCAGGTATGCTATATGCATGTATGGCAATATTATAATGAAATGTCTTACTTTGTACAATTAACATATTCTAATAAAAGGAAAACCTTGCACCTCCATGAACTTTTTGTGTTTATAATTCTAAATCATTCTCTAAAAGAACCCTCAAGAACACAGATTAGTAATAAAGTGGGCAGCTAACATTACTGACAGGAAAAATCCTCACTGAACATACATGACTCTGATAACCCTCAAAAGGGATCTGTGATGCTGACTCCACTTTACAGACGAAGGAGTGAGCCTCTCTGAAAGCAAAAGAATCACATTTGTCCACATGCTTCCTAACACGCCGCGCCCACAGCAGAGGGCAGCCAGCTGCTCAGAGGTTTAGCACCTATGTTCCCAAGAAATTATGTCTCTTAATGTCTGTGTTCTGACGAACACTCAAATTGTTCTGCTTTCTCCTCTACTTTTCCTTTGCTTCCCAAAGATGATATTGTTTTTTCATGTCCTTACAATCTGATAAAAGTGCATGACTCTTGATGAAAAACCTTAGTGACAGCACATAACAACAAGCCAAGTTAGGGCTGGGTGATGGCTCAGCTGTCAGACACTTGCTTACTGACTCTGCCAGCCCAGGTTCAATACCTCAGCTACCCACGCAAAGTTAGACAGGCACTGGCTTGCAGTACACATAAGCAAATAAGTAAATAAATAAAATCTAAAGGCAAAGTTTTTGTAAGCAGTAGGTTCAGTGAAAAATAACTGCAGGATTCAGCCTCCAAAATATTGTTGATTTTTCTTACAGCATCATATGCCAATGATGATTCACAAATTTTATCACAGTTCAAGATCAGAATTCTTAATATATATGAGAGAAAGAGAGAGAGAGAGATCGCTGGAATCTCTTTTATAAGAATACTAATCCCACACATGAGGGCTCTACTCTCATGACCCAATTACCTCCCTAGAGGGACTCCTAATTTCATATTAAGGATCAGGATTTCAGTATATAGATTTGGAGTAAGGAGAATCAACATTCAGCCAGTAAAAGGAATCTACTTACTCATACCTGTTTTTTATACAGATTCTGATGCTGAACCAAGGCCCAGAAACTTATTTTTCTCTGAGAGAACAAAGGTGATTATTGGAAATGATAAACAAAAAGCAAGTTTGAATCTTACTTATAAACCTCAGTTTCCTTACTTTTTTATTTATTTGAAAGGAGAGAAAAAGGGAGACAGAGAGAATGGGTGTACTAGGGCCTCTAGCCACTGAAAACAAACTCCAGATGCATGCACTACTTTGTGCATTTGGCTTTACATGGGTAATGGGAAATTGAACCCTGGTCATTAGGATTTGCAGGCAAGCACCTTAACTACTGATCCATCTCTCCAGCCTTCTTTATTTTTTTCTAATGGAGATAATATGTCCATTTCTTTGGTAGTTGTGAAGCTTAAGGGAAATAATAGATATTGAACATCTAAGGTAGATTTCTATAGAGTACAAATACTTCATGCATGCTTCCCTTGTGTAGTAGTAAGTCAGCTTAGCGCAGTATTTCATAAAAATGATTTGTGAGGCTCATATTCTTTACAAAGCCTGTAAGCCATGCAACTTGTTCCCCAGTTACAATAAACACTGAAGACTAAAGGAAGCCCATGGAAGTTATTTCAGCATGGATGGATAAGAATAGAGAATTAGCAGTTAGGCAACCGGGCCCGAGATTATGTCAATTAGCTAAAAATACAAAAATACTCCTCTGCACAAACAATTCAGGGTTAGCATTTTACATAAACAAAAAATGTAGGCCTTTAACCTCCACATTAGTGTCTTGCTGTTACATCTTGACCATCCAATATATAAGAGTAAATATCAAACTTAAAACTTAAAACCAAGCAAAATGTGCTCTCTTTACATTGTTGTAGGACTTCCCCAGTTTTAGGTACTAAATCACATTTTAAAATTGCAGAACTGTCATAATGTAATTAACCTATATTGCTTCATAATCCTGATGCAGCAATTGCTTCAGACATGACTTTATAATCGTCAAGAGAGAGCAGGGATTGGTAGGTGATGCTGTGAGCTTCGGGGCTCCATCAGCAGGACCCTGCCGAGAAAGGCAGAGAGGAAGGCCAGGAGAGGCTTGGTTGGAAGCGAAGGTCATGCTTGGTCTGAAGATACTTCCATTTCTGTTCTTACTCCACGCACAGCTTGCTACGGGCTCCCCGGTACATTCTGAACACCTGGAGGATGAAAGTGCAAAAATTGTTGAGGTAAATCAAGTATCATTTTAGGTGGTGGCTGATTTGTTGATGACTAGGAATTGAGGAGATTCATTTTCTCTTATTAGTCTAAACAGCTACAAGAGGTTATGTGGATGGTTTTTCTGAGGGTCCACATCTTCTTTCAGTGACTTGGAGGGTTCCAAGCTGATTGAAGCCAGGCTCCCAAAAATTTAGATCTAAGAACAAGCTGGACTCTTTTAAAGCCTGGGGAAATACGGATGTAGGGCTGGCTCCTGCTGGCAATCCTTTGAGAATGAATGGTTTCAATCATAAATGTAAATGATTTTCTTTCTTACCTAAGATTTTTCTTTCCCTGTAAACCTGCAAATCTAGTTATTGTATGCTGGTTGAAGGTGCAACTCAATGGTCAAGTGGAATGCTGGCTACCAGCGCAAGTCCTGGTCCCCAACAGTAACAAAGGAAGGAAAAATAAAGGAGAGCAACTACCCTGTGTCTGCTCTTCCCTGCATGAACGTTTATTTGCAGCCAAAAACACCACATGTAGAAGATAGTGTGAAGATGGAAAGTTATAATGAATCAAAAATTAGTACATTGTGTAACCAGATTTCCCAGCCCTGTTTATTAGCTCTTAGATGCATTGGAAAAGCAAGCCAGTATAATTTCCCCATTGCCTTACAGCATAAAAATTCAGGACAGACTTTTTTTTTTGGTGTTTGTTTATTTTTTGGAAATTTTTAAATTAGTTTTGTACTCAGTGAATACAGTCAAGTTGGTACCATTGTTAGCCTCCTCCCTATCCTCCCCCCTCCACATGGACCCTCCTTCTTGGGGTATATGGGTCATGCATTGTGGGGTTAGCCATCAGTTATGGGTAGGAAGCAATGTCTCTGTGTATCTTGACCCAATGTGTGGCTCTGACATTCTTTCCACCCCCTCTTCCACAAATTTCCCTGAGCCATGTTGGGTTCATTTTAGGTCTGTTTCAGTGATGAGGTCTTGGGAGCCTCTGTGTCTCTGGATATCTGATTTGGTAGGAGTTGATTGTTCTCTGTGTCTATATCCTTCACCCTTGTGCTTGTACCAGGTTCACCAAGAAAACAGCACTCTTGCTTGTTTCACCAATTATTCTTAGTTTCTGCTGGGGCCCTTTTGAGGTATGATGGGGTGGTTCTCTCCTTAGGATCTGTGTCTGTCTGAAAAAGAGAAGCAGATTCTCCAATGGAAGTAGAATTAGCACCAGATAAATGGGATTACCTTTTCTTTTTTAGAGAGAGAATTTAATAGGTGTAGGCCCTCTTGTATCCCACAATTGGTGGTAGCTTGATAATGGAGAGCAGGCTCATTTTTGGATATGGTTCTGACTTGTTTCCCAGCTCCAGCTATGGGTCCCGTACCACTGAGGGGATCAGTTAGCTGAATCAAGAGCAGTTGGTTTCCCACCATGGCTGTGCACCACTATTGCACTTGTGTGAGCATCACGACAGGTTATTTGCTGATAAGTAGGGTAGACCATGAGTTGCTGGACAGATATTGGTCATTTTCCCCCAGTCGCCCATGTAGCACTTTCTGGCACTAGACGCGCTGACTGTCTGGGGACTGACTCTTCCAACTTCCAGCCATGTGACTCCATGTTACATGCCAACAGCATATGATGTCTTCAGCAGTAGGATCTTACCACTAACTTTTGGTGGGTCATCAAGTACTCTGACAGAAATCTGTCATTCTTTTAGGAAACCTTGTAGGTCCCTCTGATCATAGGTCCCTCTGATCAAAAGCACATTGTGGATGATAGCCACATGCTGGTACTGGGAGTTACAGGTCAGTGCTCACTAAGAAAAGGAGGAAAAAGATAACTAATGTACAAGAGTTAGAGAGAAGAGAGAGAGAGAGACAAAGGAAAGAGAGAAGCAGTAGAAGATTAAGGTCAGTTTTCATCATACCCTCTCCAGGGCCTTGTGACTCAGGTGTTCCCTCTAAGGGCCTGGTGAAGGTTCAACCATTTGGTCTGTCTTTTAGGATGAAGAATTTTATAGTACCATTGTCAGGACATATTTTTTAAAATATTATCACACAAGTCCTATGCACAACTTTCTTAGTATTGTAATCTTAGAAAAACATTCTTGTTGGCTTGTTGTTGCTTTTTGTTCTTGGTATGTTTGTGATGGTAATACAAGATAATATCTAGAGTGCATTTCATTCTGTATCAGGCTCTCTGCTAAGCACTTGACAATGACCCTGTGAGGGGAATACCATTTCTTTCCATTTTAGAGACAAAAAATTTTAAATTAGTCAAATGGTGTATCATTTACTCAGCATTAACCCATGGTAGAGCTAAGACTTATCCAAACCTGTTTGATCCCAATGTGTGAGCTTTGTCCAGTGTCATGTGTTAAGTGCTAGGTATCCATTTACACAGTTGGCTGGCTTGTTAACACTCCTCAAGGAAAGTGACTACTGAATGGGGATTGGCCCTTGCAAAGTCTTATCTTCATAACTAAAAGTCTAATATCAATGATGTGGCAATCACCCCAAAGCATATTTGGAGTTCTTTTATTGAAACAATCATTTCTCTTTTGAGAGGTTTTATGTTGAGTTAGGACCTGAACTGTCACTTGGCAAGTTTCCTGTTTCTTGGTGCATACATTTCTTCATGAGGCTAATTAAACATTCTCTCAAGCAGTAAAAAGAAAAAAGAAAAAAAAAGGATTTAAAAAAAAAATCTGCTGTGATAAAACTAACAGAGGTTTAAAAAATTGAAAAATGATCTTGGGAGCTGGGAATATGGCTTAGTTGGTAAAGAGCTTATGGTGTAAGCATGAGACTAGAATTCAGATCCCCAGCACCCACATAAATGGTAAATGGGCATGGCCTGACTATAATACCATAATTTAGGAGATAAACCTTTAGGAAAACTGGGCTAGCTTGACTAATCAAATCGGCAAGCTCTGAGCTCAAGCAAAAGACCCTACCTCTATGAAATAATATAGATCATGACAGAGGAAGATATCCAAGGTCAACTTCTGCCCCCTTCCATACGCATATATGTATACATGCACCTAAACATATGCCTATACATATGCAGACACAGCACACATATACACATGCAAAAAAAGCTGGCCGGGTGCGGTGGCACATGCCTTTAATCCCAGCACTCGGGAGGCAGAGGTAGGAGAATTGCTGTGAGTTTGAGGCTACCCTGAGAAGACAGAGTGAATTCCAGGTCAGCCTGGGCTAGAGTGAGATCCTACCTCAAAAAAAAAAAAAAAAAAAAGCTAATCCTAGCTACAGTAGTATTTTGCAAGTGAGATACCTATTTTATGTATAAACATTATGTGCTTATTTTAAACAGAATTACCTGAAAAAGTTCTACCACTTACCAAGCAACCAGTATAGATCTTCAAGGAAGAGCAATACTAATGTGATTGTTGAAAAGCTTAAAGAAATGCAACGATTTTTTGGGTTGCACGAGACAGGGAAGCCAGATGCAGAAACTCTGGAGATGATGAGAAAGCCACGCTGTGGAGTGCCTGATAATGGTGATTTCATGTTAACCCCAGGAAGCCCCAAGTGGAAACACACTAACTTGACCTACAGGTGATGTTACTAGAGTTTCAGAATTCATTCACTCAGTCTGTAGTGACTGAGATCTTCTGGTACATCAGATACTGTTCCAGGACCTGGGATCCACCAGGGAAAAAAAAAGGGCAAACATCCCTTCAGAGTTTGAGTGTGTGTGAATATTGAATGAGTAAAGTATGGAATGGGTAAGAAAATGAAAGAGTACAGGTTCTTTTTTTTTTTTTTTTTTTTTTTTTTACCATGTTGTCTTTCCTCTTCAGCTATCTAAAGAGACTATTGGCCATATGAGACTGTCCCTCGACACTCACTTTAGAATCTATCCTGCCTTCCATATATATTGGAAATGACAATGATAATAACCAACATATATGAAACATTATTTGGCAAGTTGGAAACTAAGTGCTTCATGTGCGTTTAATTCCCAAGCAACTCCTTGGGGGTGGGGGGGATCATATTTTATTAGGTTCATTTTGTGAGCAAGGACACTGAGGTTTAAAATAATATAGTAAGATGCCCAGAGTATGGTGTGAATTCAACACTGGAACTTGCACCCCTCCTGATGTCCTTTCCAACAGTAGCCTATCACATAAGCAGCTTACTCCAAAATAGAGTGATTCACTCTGATGTTAGAAGTCTGCTTTAAACAATAACAAACCCTTAACACACCTTCTCATTTTAAAGGATTATAAACCATACCCCACAGATGTCAAGGGCTGCAGTGGAAACAGCCATTGAGAAAGCCTTTCAAGTCTGGAGTGTGGCATCACCCCTAACCTTCACCAAGATCTCACAGGGAGAAGTAGACATCAATATTGCTTTTGTTCCAAGAGGTAGGCTCAAAACAGTCACTCTGCTTTGCTTTCTGTGGCTAACCTGAGACTTGGCAAGGGCTCAACCACAAGTTGTCTAATTTCAGACCATGGTGACAATTCCCCATTTGATGGACCCAATGGAATCCTTGCTCATGCCTTTCAGCCAGGCCAGGGAATTGGAGGAGATGCTCACTTTGATTCAGAAGAAACATGGACTCAAGATTCCAACAGTAAGTTAACCAAGGTTAGGTCCACATGCAGCTTCAGAATTCATCTTTCCACACCGGAATCAGCACACATGTGCATGCATACACATCCCACCTAAGTCATTGTAATATATCAAACATACAAATTGATCATTTAAGGTTATAGTCTTCTAACAGTGAGTCAATTTATATTTTTTAAATATCCAGAAGCTAATTACTGAGCATATTTTCCAAAGCAGTGGGAAAGTCTGCATGTGCTACTATTACAGGATAACTGAAAGCAAGTGTTGAGGTTTGAGCGTAAAATGTCCCACATATGCTCATGTGTTTGAATACTCGGTCCCCATCTGGTGGTTCCCACCGATGAAGTACAGCAAACTTTAGGAGGTAGGATCTTGCTGGAGGAAGTGAGTCACAAGTGGTGGGTCCCAGCCTCCACTACCTGTTGATCCTCTGCTTCCTGACTATGAATACAATGTGACCAGCCAGCTGCCTGCTCCTGCCTCCCATGCCCACCATGATGGACTGTATCCTCAAACTGTAGACCAAAATAACTCCTTCCTCCCCTCAGTGATATTTTGTCACATCAATAAATAAGGTAACTAATATGCTGAGTAATTGATAAGAATTAAAGTTTATTTTTCAACTGTTTTAAAACCTGGGAAGTTCACAATCATGTTTCTGACCCATGGTGGGGTCTTCCTTGTTGTACCATTGAAAGACAGAAGGTAGAAGAGTGAGAGAGAATGAACATGGAAGTTTAAACCCTTTTATAGCATTAATCTAAACACCTCTCATTAGGACCCAGCTCCCAACACTGTTTCATTAGAGATTAATTTTCTAAAATATGATTTCTGACATTCAAACAATAGGAAGCAGGGGCTCAAAACTACAAGCCATAGCCAAATCTTCCCTGGCCCTGTTTTTACAAAAAAAAAAAAAAAAAAAGTTATATTGTGGGAGGCCATCCTCACTTGGTTATGCATCATCTGAGGCTGGCTTCACTCTTCACTGGCAGATCTGAGTAGTTGCAACAGAGACCATTTGGCTCCGAAAGCCTGAAACGTTTGCTGACCACTGATTTAGGTCATATCTCTCTTTGTTTAAAATATTCTGAAATATGTTTTGAGAAGGATTGTTCTTCAAATTTTTGGAGACTTTTAAAATAATTGGTTTCATATGGACAATGGTTGTGATTGGAAAAGAGCAGCTACACTCATTTCTCCAGTTACTTCGTCTACGGAGCCCCTTCCAGTGTGTGCTTCTGTGTGGCAGAACACACTTTCTAGGAGCCCTGTAGCTAGTGGGCTCGGCTGCTTGAGGGAGTAAAGGAGCTGAGGTCAGGTATAACCGGACCACATGGTCCTTGGCCATGGGGTAACAATACGCCAGAGAGCACTTTTCAGAAGATAATAGGAAAGTCACTGCTACTTTGATCAGCACCTACTTCTCTCAGCATTTGCTCAACTTGTGTTATAAGTGCCTACTCAGTCCCTTGCTAGGAGCTGTATGCGCCAGAAGAGCACTGGTAACTTTCCATGGTTGTTTTCCCATAGACCTCACCATTCATTTAGGTGATCATCACTTCTCACCTGTGCTAAATGATCCAGATTGCTATCTGGACGCTCCCCCTCCAGTCTCTGCTCACTTTCTCTCTCTCTCTCTTTCTCTCTCTCTCTCTCTCTCTCTCTCTCTCTCTTGTTCACTGGCTCGCTCTCATTTTCCTATTGCAGCAAGGTTTGTCTTTCTTGGATCATCTCACTCTCCTTCTGATAAGTGTCATTGTTTGCAGTCTGCACCAAATCATGTCCAAAGACCTTCACATGGCATTGAAGGCTTTTGGTGATTTTCCACTCTCGTCCTTCTTAGCTAATCTTTCTATTTCACAGACACCAGCCACTGCATTGAATGCTGCTAGGTCACAACCTGTCCTTTCTGTCTCCCCTGCATGTTCTCGCATGACTTCCTCTTCCTGAAATGTCCTGCCCATACCTCAAAACTCGCCTTTCAAAATCTCTCATGCCTGTCCATGCTATGTTCAAAGCCATATTCTTGGCTAGAGAGATGACTTAGTGATTAAGTCACTTGCCTGCAAAGCCAAAGGACCCAGGTTCGATTCCCCAGGATCCACGTAAACAAGATACATAAGGAAGCACATGCATCTGGAGTTCGTTTGCAGTGGCTAGAGGCCTTAGTACTCCCATTCTCTCTCTCTCTCTCTCTCTCTCTCTCTCTCTCTCTCTCTCGTAAATAAATAAATAAATAAATAAATAAATAAATAAAATTTTTAAAAAACATATTCTATTTTATCTTCTGCTGGAAATGAGGCTTTTCTCCAAGATTCCTGGCAGCCTTTGTATCTCCTTCCTGACTATTCTTGTCTTTTCTCCTGTGTGTTTGAGTTACTCACATACCTATCTCCCCCTCTAGTTTATGCACTTCTGGAGAGTAGAAAATACCACCAGCCCCTTGTACAGTATGTGGAGCATTCAGTGATGTTTTTTGAAATGCCCCACTGGTTGCCTGAATAGAAGGATATGATAAGAAAGTAGGTTTTGAAGCCTGGGTAGAACTTTACTAGAATGTTTATAGCAGGAAGTTGAACCCTGTAGGAAGGACACATGTCTTGCCAATATACCTAGGTTGTGAACTGTCTATATTGTAGGAAATTACAAAGCAGGCAAAGTGAACAAGGTTTGCCTCTGCTTCCTAGAGCTTCTGGAGAGGACAGAAGGAAGGGAGAGCCATGCTAGCCCATGGGCTGCTAGGGAGTCTTGTGAGTCAGCCCTACATCTGAGGGTTCTTCACTGAGAGACAGGCTGTTTCTAACCATCCTTTCACTGAGACTTTACTAATGAGACTGGGACCCAGAAACACTGGAGGGGACATGGGAGCACCAGGGGAGAAGGGTTCCTATCATGAGATCCATAGTTCTGCCAGCATTTCTCAAGGCTTCAAGTTCACATCCATAAAATATGAGAATCAAAATAAAGGCATATTTGGGGGGTTTTAGATGTGATGAGAAGTTCATGAGTCCTACCTTGATGCCTCCAAGTGCCATTCTTTATGTGCCTGAAGCGAAAATGAAAAAGTTGTTTCCCCTTGACATTGAGTCAAGTCTGAATTTTGAGATCACATTTCCACCACCCTTGGGTCCACTTGGAGCCACTCACTGCACATTCTTGCATTTTAGATTACAACTTGTTTCTCGTGGCTGCTCATGAATTTGGCCATTCCTTGGGACTCTCTCATTCAACTGATCCTGGTGCCTTGATGTATCCCAACTATGCTTTCAGGGAACCCAGCACTTACTCACTCCCTCAAGATGACATCAATGGCATTCAGAATATCTATGGTAAGGTCATCTGAAGAACATTCAGACTTCTATGGAGTCTGTGCATAAGGAAGTTCTAAATGATCTCTGAAAGTCAACCTAATATAGTGTTAACAAGAAAGGCCTATGGAGCTGAGCGTCTAACATGCTTACTTTACAGGTTGGTTTTTAGTTACTCATTTTACTCATTTACTCATTTTACTGCCTTAAAGGAAAGGTTGTAGGACAAGCTTGGTGGTGTTTGCCTATAATGCTAGCATGCAGAAGGCTAGAGCAGGTGAATCAGGAGTTTGAGGCCATCTTCACATAAGTAAGACCTTTTCTGAAGGAAAGAGAAATAAGGAAAGAAGATATGAAGGAAAGGAGCGAAGGAAAGAGGGAGAGAGGGAGGCAGAGAGTGAGAGAGAGGGAGGGAGGGAGTGAAGGAGGGAGGGAGATCTGTTATGGAAAAATGTATCACATTCCCCAGCCATTATCTCTGAATGATGGGGACTTCCTTTTCTTATGTTTCCCAATTTTATAAATTCTAAAAAGACATCCCCATCCCTTTTTATATAGCAACCATCCTCCTCAATGCATTTATTATTAAAGAAATGCTCACATAGGCCAATAAGGGGACATGTATAAGGAACGTGCAGGATGTTCAGTAAACTCTTGTTTGTGGTATAGAAAGAGGGACCACTATGGAAATCTCTCAGTAGAAGACATCAAGTTGAGCCTTGGGGGATGCACACCATGGAGGAACATGCAGCAATCAGAACAGGATTAAATATACATATGGCAACAACATAAAATGGGTCTCTAAAGCTTTATGCTTTGTGAATAAGAACCAGAATCATTTATACTATGCTATTTATAAGTTAAACTATACAACATATGACTCTACATAAGTTGAAAATGTATATAGACAAAGCAAGGAGTGTTCAAGAAACATGCAAGCAAAAAGACTTAGTGAATATGTTGATATAGTTGCCTATGGGAGTATAAGAATAGAAGTAGAGAATGGAGAAAAAAATCATTTTAGGAATAGAGAGATGTCTCAGTGGTTAAAGCACTTGCCTGCAAAGCCTAAAGACCCTGGTTTGATTCCCCAGTACCCACGTAAAGCCAGATGCACCAAGTAGCACATGTATCTGGAGTTCATTTGCAATGGATAGATGCATTGGTGTTTCTGTTCTCTCTCTCTCTCTCTCTCTCTCTCTCTCTCTCTCTCTCTCTCTCCTCTCTCTCTCTCTCTCCCTCTCCCTCTCCCTCTCCCTCTCTCTCTCTCTCCTCACTTCTCTATCTCTCTTCTTGCAAATAAATAAAATACTTTAAAAAAATTGAAAACATATAGCAGATAGTTTTCTGGGAAGTTACATGAACCTTTGGTCTGCAGAAGTGATGTCCAGGTAAGACCACAGCACCTCTCCTCCCTTTGCTCTCCTGCTGGCTGAAAGTGCTTTCCCTTCTCTGGGTAGGGTAGCCTTTTACAATCAAGAATGTCAGGGTACCACAACCATGGATGTGATTCATCATAAAATATTTTCTAGGAATAAGGATCCTTACTCTAACTGCCTGTGTTCCCTAATCTCCCCACCCCCAAACAGCTGTTTATTTTGCTCAGTAATGTTTTAAATTTGCTGAACTGTCTAGTAATGATCACTATAGCCTTTCCTTCTATACTATCAAAGCATATTAAGATATAATTTCGTTGTAGTCTTACTTTAGTTACTTACTTATTCACTATGCAGCTCAGGCTGTTCTCAAACCTACAATTCACCTGCCTCCGCCTCCACAGTCCTGAGATTGCAAAGCATGTGTCACTACACCCAGCCAAGATGTAAATTCTTTTAGAAGGGACACCAACTTATATTTATGCTGCAGGATGAAAGATTAATATCAGATCCTTTCTTGAATTTGAGTTTTGATGACGGAAGAAGTGGATCCTAAATGACAAAAAAAGAGGGAGGGAGAGGAAACAAGAAGTGTGGAATTAGAATTTGAAAGAGAATGGGCCAGGGAGATAGCTGTGTGGGTAAAGTGCTTGCCATGCAGCCTGAGGACCTGAGTTTGAGCCCTAGGACCCACATGAAATGCCAGGTGTGGCAGCATGTGCCTGTTATCCCAAAGCTGGGAAGGCAGAGGTAGAAGGACCCCTAGAACTCATTGTCTAGTTAGTCTATCCTAATTGGTCAGCTCCAGGTCAGTGAGAGACCTTCTTTCAAAAACAGTTTGACAGCATTCTTAAAGATCACACTGGAGGTTGCCCTGTCACCTCCCTGTACACATATGTATACCCACACATATGTGCCCAAACATATATGAACATGTCTGTACACATACTGCAACCACATGCAAACATTAGAATTTAAAAGGGAGCATAGAATTCAAATTCCTGTACTCTCACTGAGCCAGGAACAGATGGAGAAAACCATCATTACTTTTATTATGCAAACAAAAGCATTAAGAGGATCACATATATAGTGACTGCAAACCTGGTCGATTAGTCTGGTAGCTTTTCTCTTCATGGGAAGCCACTCTGCCTTCCTAAGAAGTATGTGACTGTACCAAGAGTCACTCTGGGTTTATGATTATTCAATGCCTTTGTTTCCCAGGACCCTCAAACAGCCCTATCCAACCTACTGGGCCAAGCACACCAACAGCCTGCGACCCCCACCTGACATTTGATGCCATCACCACACTCCGTGGAGAGATATACTTCTTTAAAGACAAGTATAGAACTAAACCCTTCCTTCCCTTTGCTTCTCTTTTTGCTGTGCATTAAAACTGGATTCTAGTTAAGTCATACATTCTTCAGTTTTTCATTTTATTCTATACACAGATAGCTCACTGGAATTTTTAGGACTTTCTAGGTATCTCAAAACACCCAGGAAAAGAAAAAAAAAAAAGCAAAACTAAAATATTCATAAGCATTTAAATATCTGTGGTGATATAAACAGATATAGGGATTCCATAAGTTTAAGTAATCCTAAAACGTCGTTTAGTTCCATCCACCATCACATACCAGCCAGTGGAAAATGGAACTTTCAGTCAGATGACTTGCCTCACTGTGAGGCAATTTTTTTTTTTTTTTTTTTTTTTTTGCATTCTGCTAGTGGAACCCCAGGCTATATGGGTACTGTTGCTTTCATCAGTGGCTCATTCTCATCATTTAGTAGGTACAATGATAATGATCCTGTTCAAGTAAGATGTATCAGTGTGTCACGAGAAGATGATTCCAAATGAGACCAAAGAATATCATGCCCCTGCCAACCTCTGAAAACTGCAAAGCGCACTCCAGATGGACAATGTCATTATAAATCAGGGCCCTGTATGTGTCATTGTGCTTGATCTTGCAGACATTTTATTGATATATACTGCAGCAATCTTACAAGAACCATTTTATCCCAGAACCACAAGAAAGTTTCTACTTAGATGTCTGTGTGTGTGTGTGTGTGTGTGTGTGTGTGTGTGTGTGTGTACGCACACATGCGCACATGTGTGAATGCTTCCTTGTGTTCTGCTAGATACTTCTGGAGACGCCATCCTCAGCTGCAACAAGTCGACCTCAACTTTATCTCTCTATTCTGGCCAGCCCTGCCCAGTGGCATTCAGGCTGCATATGAAGACTTCGATAGAGACTTGGTTTTCCTATTTAAAGGTGACCTCCTAACCTTCTTACTTTTGTTCTTCCTGGAGGCAAGGCCAGTATTTCTCTACAGGCTTGTGCAGATTTAGGAGAGGGGTGGCCAGGAGAGCTTGATGCTAGCCAAGCTCTTGTCAGATCCCATCACGATCACTAACTTCTGGGTGAATTTAAGTGGCTAGATCCTCTATAGTTGTCAATATTCTTATGCACAAAATGAAAAGACCACATTAGATAGGCATGTTCAGTATGTTGCCACTGTTGTCTTTGATACAATTAAGTTCTCAAAACTATCATCTAGTTTCTGTACAGAAGCCACATTAGATAAGACATGTGATTGTGGAGCTTTGAATGACAGTCTTAAGAAGTTTGAATGTAGCTGGGTGTGGTTGCACATGCCTTTAATCCCAGCACTCAGAAGACAGAGGTAGGGTGATTGCCATGAGTGTGTGTGAGGCCTCCCTGAGACTACATAGTGAATTCCAATTCCAAGTCAGCCTGGGCTAGAGTGAGACTCTACCTCAAAACAACAAAACAGCAACAACAAAAGAAAGAAAGAAAGAGAGAGAGTGAGAGAGAGAGAAAGAAGGAAAGAAAGTTACTTTGAATGTCCTTAAAGGTATGGGGAGGAGTTCACATTTCCATACTCATCTTTCAATGAGTGTTGCATTTTCATTTCTATGGTGATCAAGGAATGATGTGTGTTATATTGAACAACTAGAAGAGCTTTATTTAATGTGTAACTGGAATCATCGACAGGTAACCAATACTGGGCTCTGAGTGGCTATGACATTCAGCGTGGTTACCCCAAGCATATATCAAACTATGGCTTCCCAAGCACTATCCAAGCAATTGATGCAGCTGTATACTACGGAGGCAAAACCTACTTCTTTGTAAAGAACCAGCTTTGGAGGTATGGAGAACAGTTGTTTTTTTCATATCTTTTAAAACTTTAATTTAAAGCTACACAATTTTTTTGTCATTTCTTTTAAAACTGTAATATCAAAATAGCTTGTTCAAATAAAACTATTTTAATAATAATTATAATGTAATAATACAAAAAATAGCAGAAGGTACTGATTATTAATAGATTTACAGACAGGCTTAAAAATAGTAGTAATCCTGCACCCAACCCCAAGCCTCTACCACCAGAGTAGGGACTCTGGAGCTGATCTCACTCCATAGACCCAGGCACTGAACCCCAGCCAGCTAAACACAGGATTCACAAAAGCTGCTATTGCTGCATCGGAGAACAGTCTTTTGATTAGAAGTTGAAATCTGTGTTTCTCTGCCCAGTGTACAAACCACAAACAATTAGGCCTCCGAAGGTTATGTTAAGATCGAGCTGGTTTTGACAAATCAAGTGAGGATAGATTCTTTTTCACAAGATGATGTTAGCATGGCTTCTGAGAATTTCAGTTTTGTAATGTTAAAACACCTTCTGCAACATGAGATGGTTCACAACCTCACAATGCGCCAGGTTGGTTGATTCTTATTGATGAGGTGAATTCTGACATACTTAAGTGTTGTCCAGATTTCCTGTAGAATTTGGTGCACAACATAAAATCACTAAAACATGGGAGCAGAAGGGAGACTATGTGTGGAAGGAAGAGGAGTGGTGAGGGGGGCAAAGCACAGTAATGGGGGGGTGAATATGAGTGAAGTACAGCGACATATCTATATGAGAATGTCATAATGGACCCCATTATTTTATATGCTAGCTAAAATACTAATTAAATGGGATTATCGTTTACCTTTATGTATATATGCACACTCATACAACACAGTTATACTTAATTCACAAATTGAGTAAAATCTTTGGAAAATATAAGCTCGTGTCCAGTGAATTAATGACACCCTTACTTATAAATGAATATGTATCATTAGGTAGAGAAATTAGCCATTCATAGTCTCAGTAAAAAGCACTGTGAAGACTGAACAAGAAAAGATGTATACAAACGCACATTGTAACATATAGATAATTAAAAGAAAACTGTTACTAAAGTCTACATTTATTATAAATCATGTGACATTTTGTTCTTATTAGATATGACAACCAAAGGCACTCCATGGAACCAGGTTATCCCAAAAGCATCTCAAGTGCCTTTCCAGGAATAGGATGCAAAGTTGATGCAGTTTTCACGCAGAATTGTAAGTAGGAAAAAAACCTACCAACAAATTTGTTTAATTTTTTTTTTATTAAGTAGGAACTTTGTATGGACACATCATGTGTTGGAACCATCATTCCCTTCCTCTTAGTCCCCATTCCACTGAGACCCCTCCTCAGCGTGAGTGGTGGTATTCACCATAGAGTTGTGGGCTATGAAATGTAAAAACAGCAGCCATTCATTGTAAGTGGGGAGCAACACCTCTATTCCCTCCCACCCTGTGGCTCTTAAAATCTTCCTCCACCCTCTTCCACAAAATTCCCTGAGTCGTGGTGGATGTGCTGCTCTCAGCAGCTTCTGGATTTCTGCTTCGGTACATTTTGAGAATCCTCAGTGTCTGTCTCCGTCACTGTGGCACAGGTTTTCAGGTTTGTCATTCAAGCAGCACTCTCTAATTCCTCTGCGGTGTCACCTGGGCCCTGGCTGATGTGCCAGGGGTGGTTCATCTCCTGCCAGGGAGTGAGCTATCTTTTCTTGTCTTGTTGATAGATTTTGGCTGTCCTAAGTTCATGCTGCCTTCTGAAAAAGAAAAACAGATTCTCCAATGGAGAGTGAGATCAGCATAAGTTAAAGGGGATAAGCATTGAGCAGATCTCTTAGCCAGTCATAAAGCTGTTGGTTACCCACCTAGGTACCTAGCCACCATTGCACAGGTGTGTATATCTTGTCAGGATGATCACATTCTTACAGCAGTGTTTCCTGCTAGCTCACAATGTTGTTGGCCATTTTCCCCCAGCAGCTCAGATAGCACTTACCAGCACTATACAGACAGACCATTTGGGGACTGGCTTCCTTCCAGATTCCAGCCAGGTCTCTCATGCTATGTGATGACAATATGTGGTGTCTTCAGCGATAGAGTTTTACCTTTTACCTCAGGCGGGTAATCAAGTGCTTTCACAGAAGCCTGTCTTATTTTGCACAGTTGGATATTATATTGGGTCAGGGGGTGGGAACGCTTATGCAAAGATATCTGAGATCTTCAATGAACTAATTCAATACATCATCTCTTCTTTTGTAGCCTTCTTCCTTTTCTTCAGTGGACCAAGATATTATGCCTATGACATCACTGCTCATAGGGTCACTAGAGCTGCAAGAAGCAACTTATGGCTCAACTGTAGATAGAGCTGAAGCAAAACCAAATATGCTTGCATCCACTTATGAACGTGAAAGGGAAATGCGGGTTGTATGCTCATCACTGTCCTGGTTGTGCTCTTCTGCGCACTGAGTCCTGTCGCTGCTCTCACTGCGAGTAGTCTCACAGAATGGATGTTAGCAGTGCTCCATTCTTGGCAGAAGCTCTTGCACAGTCCATTAGTGAATGCACCATAAGAAGGGAAGTAAGCCCTGTGTCACCTCCATATTCACTATTTCCTTATTGGCTTGTCTGACTTCTAAAAATCCCTGTTTCATTATTTCTTTACCTGGCTCTAAATATTCCTCAGTTTCTTTAATGTGTCTAAATGCATCTTTTACATACAGTTTTGTAGTAGATTTTAGTTACACATGAGGCTTATGAACAAAATAGAGAATATCCCTTGTTTTTACAGAAAATATGCTATTTTTCACCTTTAGAAAGAAATATGGAGAACATAGATTGTGGATTGAATTGTGCCTGCCCCCAGCCAAGAAAAAAGATAAGTTGAATTCTTAACCTCAAGCTACTTATGAATGTGAGCATGTTTGGAACCAGGGTCTTTGCAGATGTCATTAACTAAGTGAAGGTGGCAAAAATGGGCCCTAAACCCATTTGTGTGTCCTTACTAAACACAGAGAGAACTTGGGACATAACTCTGTGACAACACATTTGCCTAGCATGCAGGAGTTCCTGAGTATGATTATAGGTATAAGAAAGACACACACAGAGAGAGGGAGGACAATCCAAAGCATGCAGAGATAGAGACAGAGATTGGGGTGATACATCTACAAGTCAAAGTATGCCAAGAATTGCCAGAAAGCAGCAACTAGGAAAAGGCTATGCAAGATTCACTTCCACAGCCTCCAGAGAGGAGATCCTGGCCCCTGAGATACTTGCTGAATTGGGACTTCTGACTTCCAGTATTGTGAAAGATAAACTTCTGTTCTAAGCCGCTAAGTTTGTGGCAGTTCGCTAGAGCAGCCCTAGAAAGCTAACAGAGTACATTTGCACTTAAGAAAAGAAAGCAACCTAAAATTGGTAAGGGGCTCCTGCTAAGGATGATGGGACATCTTCCCAGGGCAGCAGCAAGGGGATGTTCCACTTCCTCTCCTCATTCACTCCTTCCCTCTCCTTATAGAGTACAAACAAGTGGATGAACTGGATCTACAGCTCCTTAGCTCTTGTTTTCCAGGGATACCTAGGCGGGCACACTGGCTGCCCAGAGAGCAGTGCTGGACATGAAATTCAATACAAGTCATCAAATTAAGCAGCTTCAGTGAATAAATTTGCTATTAGATTTTTTTTCTGTTGACAATTTGAGGACTTCTTGAACCATAATACCTAAGCCATACATCAAAATCACTGTCACACAGCTTACAACCCAATAAATACTGAGCTGTTAAATATATTTTCCATTAGCATATATGTTATCATTCTCCATGAAAATTTGTAAACCCCACAGATAATTAATGTGACATCTTATCCTAATTCAGAACAATGAATGAGGGATGGGGAGGTGACTCAGGAGTTAAGGCATTTGTCTGTGAAGCACAATGACCCAGCTTTGATTCCCCAGTACCCATGTAAAGCCAGATGCAGTTGCACAAGGTAGCACATGCATCTGGAGTTTGTTTGCAGAGGCTATGGGTCATGGCATGACCATTCTCATTCACTCTCTCTCTCACACACACTCTCTCCTTCCCTCTCTCCCTCCCTCTCTTTACAAATAAAGAAAAATATTTTTTACAAAACAGAACAGAGATGAGAGATGGCTTAGCAGTTAAGTCACTTGCCTGCAAAGCCAAAGGATCCAGGTTTAATTCCCCAATACCCATGTAAGCTGATGCACAAGGTGGCACATGCATCTGGAGTTCATTTGCAGTGGCTGGAGGCAGTTTCCTTGAGGGCCTGGTATGCCCATTCTCTCTCTCTCTCTCTCTCTCTCTCTCTCTCAATAAATAAATTAATAAACAAATAAAAGTTTGTGAAAAACAGAACAATAAGTTAAAAAATAAAGATTGTTATTCTAGATGACTGATTTAGAATTTCTTAAAGTGCCACCATAGAGTTCATGTGAAGTACAGAAAGAAACAGCAAATATGAACTATCTTAGCAACCATTTTTACATTGTTAGCATTACTATACTAATACTAAACTTTTAATAACTGTCACAGTTTATGAAATATTTTGTATGTATCATGTCCTCAAAAATTATCTTTGCTGGACACGGTGGCACACACCTTTAATCCCAGCACTCAAGAGGCTAAAGTAGGAAGATTGCTATCAGTTCGAGGCCACTTTGAGACTACATAGTGAATTCCAGGTCAGCCTGAGCTAGAATGAGACCCTACCTCGAAAAACCAAACACGAAAAAGAAAATCTTAATATCCTTATCTTATTTCACAAGAAAAGAAAACAGAGGCTAGCATATATTATCATTCCACTTATTTGTTCAATCACTTATTCAGCAATAATTAGTGAATCACTTTCAAGTTCATGGTGTTGTGCTAGACAAAGTGAGAGAGATGTATAACCAGCTCATTACATCAATGTTACAAGTGCTGGAAGACCAAACAGCCTGTCCATTTTTAGCAATAGCTAATTTAAGACTATCATATTTCTAAAACTTCCCACAATGTCAGTTTTTAAAAGCAGAAAGACCCAGAACACTTAGGGTTGGACTTTGTCACAGCAAGGTGAATTACACAAAGTGTAATCAGAAGTATGCCAAGGGAATGTGGTTTAGGACACTAAGGATATCATGTACAGTGTTGCTGTTAGGAGACCAAGGTGGTGGGACATAGGAGTGTCTTCACTAGAGATATCACACACTGTTTTGCTGTTAAGAGACCAAGGTGGTAGGAAATAGGAGTGTCTTCTCAGGAAGAACTTACCAATACAAGAAAAAAAATCTACAAATACAGACTCTAGGGAAACCTCAACATGGCAGGGCAGTTGGTTACCTGCCTTAACATCCATTCTTCATTTTCTCCACTTCTCTATCAACAATGAGACTCCAGTTCCTTTAGGATTAGCAACACGGTCAACTAAGATTGTATGGCCTTGCTTACAGCTAGATGTGGCCATATGTTTAATTTAATAGTCAAAGTGTATAAAATGAATATTGTGTAGAGCTTCTCAATATTAAGAATTGCCTTTTTTTGGCTGGTGAGATGGCTCAGCAGTTAAAGGTACTTGCTTGCAAAGCCTGATGAACCCAGATTCAATTCCCCAGTACCCACATAAAGTCAGACACACAAAGTAATGCATGTGTTCAGAGTTCCTTTGCAGTGGCAAGAGGCCTTGGTATGCCCATTCTCTCTCTCTTCCTTCTCTCTCCCTCCCTCCCTCATAAATAAATAAAAACATTCTGAAAAAAGAATTGGCTTTGTGTGGGTAGCACCTGAAAAGATAGCTCAGCGGTTAAAGAAAGGCACACTTGCAAAGCCTGCCAACTCAAGTCAGATTCTCCCAACACTTACACAAAGCCAGGCAGAAACCAGTGCTGCATTTGCAATCCCAACAATCCTCTGACAATGGGAGGCACAGTGAGAAGAATCTGGAGCTCATGGGCCAGCTAGGTTGAAACTTTTTTGCCATTGCAAGAAACCCTGTCTCAAAAAAAGTAGAAAGTTGCACAGACATCTCAAGTGTGTGACCTACACTCATGCACCATGGTACACATGCATGTTTACACACACACACATTAATCGATGTTTAAATCAAGATTTTTTCTTCTCTTTTCTTTTCTCCTTGCTGCCTGTATACACATGCAATGGTTGCATTTTGAGAAGCCACATAGCATGAGGCATTGTACTAAGAGGGTACAGTAAGATGGCAGATGTTTCCTACATTCCTTATGATAAAGAGTTATTATAGAAGCCTTGGACTACATGAGGAAAAGGGAAATTTTGTTTTTAGTAAACATCTGCTATTTTGAATTGTTCTGTTCTATTCAACCAGATCTCATTCTAATATATCACATGGAATGTCCGGGACCCAGCCCATCTCCTGCAGGAAAGGTCACCACTTCACCAGCCCCACACATGCACATGAGAGCCTCCAGTGAGCTTTTTTTTCCACAGTTCCATTCTTAAACAGATTGCACAATTCAAAATCACTAGGCATTTAAAGAAAGATTACAATGTGAAAAATAGAAACCAAAAAAAAAAAAATGTTTGAGGAAGCAGAAAATCCTAGGAGCAAAAGAAAATTGAAAGTACGCTTAACTTTAACATCCTCCAAAGGAAAAACAATATTTTAAAACCAAAAAAGTCCTTAAGTACAAAAATATCATAATAAAGAAATACAGTAAAAGGTTGTTCAGAGACCTGGGAAGAGTTCTTTAAAATTAAAAACATGACAGCTGAAGGAAATGACAGGTAAGCCAGAAAATAAAGTTAGTAGAAAACAATGAAGGACTTGTCTTTTTACTTGTTTTTATTAGTTATGTACATACTCAGTGTATAAACAGCCCATGTTGGTACCATGCTTACCCTCATCCTTGTCCCCCCCCAGCCCGAAGGGACCCTCCTCGTTAGGGTGCCAGCTATCCCCATGGGGATTGTGGGTCATGCATTGTGGGGGTAGTCATCAGTTATGAGGAAGAGGCAATGTCTCTGTGCATAATGTCCCAACGTGTGGCTCTAACAATCTTTCCGCCTCCTCTTCCATGAATTTCCCTGAGCCAAGTTGGGTTCATTTTAGGTCTACTTCAGTGATAAGCTCTTGGGAGCCTCTATGCCTCTGGAGGACTTGTTTAAAGCAAAAGACTTAGCCGGGCATGGTGGCACATGCCTTTAATCCCAGCACTTGGGAGGCAGAAGGCAGCCATGAGTTCAAGGCCACCATGAGACTACATAGTGAGTTCCAGGTCAGCCTGAGCTAGAGTGAAACCCAATCTCAAAAAACCAACCAAACAAACAAACAGAAAAAGCTTAACCCAAAAGCTTCAATAAGTACATGTTCCAGAAAGAAAAAGATGAAGAGAAATTGTAAAAAAATAATATAGAAAACTTACTTCCAATCTGTTTCATGAAAAAGGGCCCATCTATTGCCTATAAAAGTTTATACACGAAGGCTCACACTGAGAGACATAATTATGAAATTCCATAATAAATGGGAGTATTAGCTACTTTCTCATTGCTTTGGTCAAATACCTGACAAGAAGCAACTTAGGGGAGGAAGGGCCTATTTTGGCTTACAGTTTAAGGTCCACTATGGCAGGGAAGACAGCTAGTCACAAAGTATCCAAAATCAGGAACTAGAGAGTGCTCAACTCTGCTGCTTCACCTCTCTTTCTTTGCTTTATTCAGTCCAGGACCCAAGACCATGGAATAGTGCACCCACACTTAAGATGAACATTCCCACCTCAATTAACATGATCCAGATAATCCCTCACATGCATGCCCAGAGGGTCATTTCCTAGGTGATTTTAGGCCCTTTCACATTGACAAGCAACATAAGCCATCACAATGGGTAAAGAGAGAATTTCCAAATTTTTTTATGTTACCCAAAATCAGAAGAGAAGGCTTCTCAAAAGCAACACTAGATGGTGGAAATCAATGGAACAGTACCTTCCAAGTTCTGAGGGAAATTTATTTTAGCCTAGCCACAATTTCACCTAAGTGTGAGGAAGAAATAAAGGACATTCTTAGAAACAAAAAAGGTTCAAAATATTCATTTTTCTTATATTCTTCTTTAGAAAACTCCTCAAGCTGTATTCTGATAAAACAAGGGAACTAATCAAGAAATGGATAGAAATTAAATCCAGGAACTAAGAATCTAATACAGAGTCGTGAGAATGCTCTAATTGAAAGATAATAGCTTGTGATAGACTCGGATTGAAGAAAACAAGTGCCTCAAAAAAATGACTTCAGAGGGGAAAATTGTGTCTCTAGATTTCTTACGTGTGTCTATTTTGAAAAGGGCTTAGGAATTCTACTGACAAACTTAGGATAGGACTCCCAACTAAAAACAAAAATCAATTCACCTATCAATTTCAGAGATGAAAAAAGTTGGACAAAAAAGGAAATAATCATAGTATACCATCTGGCTTCCTTGTGAGTACTATTTTCTATCGATATTTGAAAAAAAAAATAAAACAATGGTTAAGGGCTACAGAGATTGCTTAGTGGTTAAGGTGCCTGCCTGCAAAGCCAAGGGACCCAGATTCAATTCTCCAAGACCCACATAAGCCAGATGCACATGGTGGTGCATGTGTCTGGAGTCTGTTTGCAGAGACTGAAGGCCCTAGTGCTTCTATTCACTCTCTCTCTCTTCTCTCTCTCTCTCTCTCTCTCTCTCTCTCTCTAACATATAAAATTAAGTTTTTTAAAAAAACAATAATAAATTGTTTAATAAAAATTCTGCTAAACCAAATTAGGAAAATGGAGGGTAGAGATGACTATTCAATCCTCCTCTTCCATAGAGGGACATTAATGAATAACATTTAATATAAAAATGTCAGGTCTGGGCTGGAGAGATGGCTTAGCGGTTAAGCGCTTGCCTGTGAAGCCTAAGGACCCCGGTTCGAGGCTCGATTCCCCAGGACCCACGTTAGCCAGATGCACAAGGGGGCGCACACGTCTGGAGTTTGTATGCAGTGGCTGGAAGCCCTGGCGTGCCCGTTCTCTCCTTCTCTCTCTCTCTCTCCCTCTTTCTCTGTCTGTCACTCTCAAATGAATAAATAATAAACAAAAAAACTTTTTAAAAAAAATGTCAGGTCATGGACCTGGAGAAATGGCTTAGCAGTTAAAGTGCTTGCCTGTAAAACTTAAGGACCCAGGTTCAGTTCCCCAGAACCCTCATAAGCCAGATGCACAATGTGCCACATGGGCACAAGGTCACATATGTGCACAAGATGGTGTGTGCATCTGGAATTTGATTACAGTAGCTAGAGGCCCTGGTGCACCAATTCTCTCTCTCTCTCTCTCTCTCTCTCTCTCTCTTTCTCTTTCTCTCTCTCTCTCTCTCATAAGTAACATTAAAAAATTTTTTAAAAATCAAGTCACAACCTAAGCATTCTATTTAGAAAATGGGAGTTAGGTGATAAGAAGAGGAAGTTGTAAAACCCCATTAAGGTTATTCTGGGGAGTGGGACTTGAAGGGCTGAAGGGTTGGGACAGGGAGATGCTGTTCTTAGTATAAACAAGGGAGCACAGTTTGGATTGTCCTTTTACTTTTGATAACTTGGTAACTTAAAAACTTTTTCTGAAGTGTTTTAGAGCTTAAATATCACAAAAGAATAATCTAAGAGATGTAAATATACTCATGCAAGCTTCCAGCATCATTATAATACAAATCTTGATTGTATCTACATACACCCCTCCATCTTTCCCTCACCAGAGGCTATTCTCCCTTTCCACTCTATATATGGAGTAAACGAGTAAATATTTTTCAATGTGATTTATAACCAGAGTGAGCTTTACAGGCAGAAGAATTATATGACCCCTTAGCTTTTAAGTTATGTTACAACGAAATTCTTCAGAATATAGTCAAGGAAGAAAATTTGGAAAGGTATACGCACTGAGGAGCTAATATTTAGGAAGAATGGGAAAGAAATGTTAATGCTTGGCAGAGGAAAGTGGGAGAATAAGTGCGAGGAAGGGAAGCTGTAACAAGTAGTGGTGCTTCATCTGAAAGTGGCCAGCACTAACCAGGAAAGGACACATTGAAATAATCCAGAGGACTCTCACGCTGCATCTTCACTTCTCACGTTAACTTTCGCCTTCAAAGTCCTTCCTAACATGTGGCATTCATCTCCCCAGCCAGCTGTTTTCTCCAGACACCCTTGGTCCTATCTACCCTGACTTTCTGCATATTGGTTTTCTGGAGTGAAACCAGATTTCCCGTAGCTTCTGTCTGTGGCATTTTTGCTTCTTATGGAGTCCCTCCACTCAGACGCCCACCTGCCACCTGTAAGATTCAATTCCTTCTCATGTTTCAAGACCCAGTGCCAGCCTGAGGGCAGGCTATGCATCCTGCAGGAAGCATCCGGGGCACACCCATCATCAGTCATCTGTCTGCCTCTGGGCCCTTCTCAGTTGCCATCACTAACCATGATTATTAAATTGATTGCACTGAGGAGTGCATAGAAGAATAGTAAATCAAACTTCTGGGTGTGCTTGTGAGGAGTTCCCAGAGATAATTAACCAAGTTGGGAGACCCATCCGAACGTGGGCAGTACAACCCAGTGGATCTGGATAAAAACAAGAAGAAGGAGGATGCCCACTTGTACAGACATTCTCTCTCTCTCTTTCTGTCTCTCTCTCTCTCTCTCTCTCTCTCTCTCTCTCTCTCTCTCTCTCTCTCTCTCCTTCTTGGTTACCATGAGATAAGCAACTTTGCTCTGCCAGGCCCTTTTACCACAATGTGCTGCCTCACCATGGTCCAGAGATAACAGAGCCAGCTGACCAAGAACTCAAACTGATTCAAAACAAAGCCTTTCTCACTGAAGTTATATTTCCAGATACTTTGTCACAACAATGAAAAGTCTGACCCATGCATCCATGTTTTCTCCACTTTTCCCTCTTCACTTTCACCTGTACTAGTCTTCCTAGAAGTCTGAATTCTCCAGTGTGACTATATCCACATAAGAAACAAACACAGTAGCAGGGGCTGGATCAATTCACTTTTGTTAATTAACATAAACTTATTCATAGCTCAATTGTCTGTTTTATATCATGCTGCCAACATTTTAAAGTTTTTCTTCAAAAGAAAGTGATTTCAAAATTCATGAGAATTTATGTGTACAAAAACTACCAACTTTACAAAGAGAAAACCAGCAGCTTGCTACATTGTCTACTTAACTCAAAATGTGCTTGATAAATAATCACAGACCATGATTGCAAAATCAAGTCCATCTAAGAAAAAAGAGCAAGCCATGACACATTTCATGGCAAGTGTCCTTTACTGTTAGTAATTAAATGAAGACACAAGCCAATCCATGCCACGTCTCACTATTTACTTTCTAAGTTCAGTGCAAACAGAAACAGGCTTTACTTGAAGAGAAAGAAAAATGAAGAGCCTTCTACCTGCACTTTTTCTTTTCATAACATCTTCCTCTGCATTTCCTGCAGGCCGAAAAGTGGAAAATGAAGAAGATATGCAACAGGCTCAGGTACTGTGTCAATAAATGCTAATAACAACTATCAACAAAATGTTCTTTTTTAAAACATTTATTTTTATTTATTTTATTTATTTATTAGAGAGAGAGAGAATGGGCTTGTCAGGGCCTCTAGCCACTGTAAACAAACTCCAAATGTATGTGCCACCATGTGCATCTGGCTTATGTGGGACCTGAGAATCAAACCTGGGACCTTAGGCTTCGCAGGCATGCACCTTAACCACTAAGCCATCGGTCCAGCCCCAAGATGTTCTTTTTATTGCTTCCCTCAGGACCTAACATGACAGCAAATTCCTGCAAAAGAGTCCCAAACTTTCTTGTGAGAATGAGGGAATTTCATGAGTTGCCCTATAAGGACACGCGGAAGTGGGGTGAGGAATGAAAGGCAGAGGTAGGGTATGCAGCAGAATTTGCTCCAACTTTGAACAATGGTCACCAAAGGAAACAATACTAAGAGGAGACAGGGGACCACCTCAAGGAAATAGAGATCTCTGTAAACATGTTTCAAGACAACCAGGGGGTGCCCAGGCTATCATTTGGAGCCTTTATATGCTGATAGCTTATGAGTGTGAAAATGAAAATTCTATATCCTGAGTAATTAACCCATAAAAATCAGTCCAGTAGTTAATTTGCTATGTTTGGTGAAATCACATAAATTTGCAAAACAGATTATCCATTTGTTCTGAATTTGCTACAAGAAAATACCAAGATGAAGGCTCTACAGAAACCTGTAAGACACTCCATCACTTACCAGGTAGAAGCAGCTATGGTCTCCTCTGCTGGAGCTTCGTGGGCTGTGTGGTTTGGCTAAGTCTCCTCACTCATAAACCAGCTGACACTGGGCACTGAATGAACAGGGTGATTCCTTTCTCTCCTCCTCCCATCCCCCCTTCCTCTTTCCCTCACCATTTATTTCCTTTTTGTGCTCACTGCCACTGAAGGGGATATCAGACCATTGTCTTTTGTCGGAAGAGGAATATTTGCTATTTGCTCTCCTGTAGTCTATGCCTTTTTTTTCTTTCTTTCTTTCTCTTTTTTTCTTTTTTGGTCAGGCTTATCTCAATCAGTTCTACTCTCCTGAAATAGAAGGGAGTCATCTTGTTCAAAGTGAGAACCGGAGCCTCTTAGAGGGCAAAATTCAGGAAATGCAGGCATTTTTTGGGTTGACGGTGTCTGGAAAACTGGACTCAAGCACCCTAGAGATCATGAAGATGCCCCGGTGTGGGGTGCCCGACGTGGGGCAGTACGGCTACACTCTCCCGGGGTGGAAGGAGCACAAGCTCACGTACAGGTAATATTTCTGCCGGCTTCGGTCAGCTGACTCACACAGCTAACACCCAAGAAAGAGTAATGGTGATCGCTCATCCTCCTGGCCCTGCCCTGTGCATGCCGCTTCGTGGGTTTCGTGTGTTCCGTCCTCCGCGCTAACCTGCTGCGCAGACACACAGAGGCTGCATCGAAAGACCGTTTCTTGTGGCCAGGATTACACAGGAGTCTGGCTCCAGCAGATATGCTCCGGTCTCTAGGCCCTGCCTTCCCATGCGAGCTCAGGAACAGAAGCTCTGCCGTCTGTAGTCTTTAGTGTGTGTGTTTGTGTGTCATACATATATTGGAATGTGTATGTTGTGTGTGGTATATGGTGTGTATTTTGGGGAGTGTGGAATATAGTATGCAGTATGTGCAGTGTGTGGTATACAGAATGAGTGTACGTGTGCATGTGTGTGCACATGCGTGTGTGTCAAAGCTGTCAAACTTCAAATCTTAGGTGGGTTCCTGTGTAATGTGTTTTTTTTTTTTTTTTCTGACAAATGTCAAGGATCAGGTTATTGGCTCATTGCCCAAAAGAATGTGACCTGTGATCTCCATGTGGAAAAAAAAAAGTCAGTGACCTAAGGTTGACGGTCACTAACCACTGCTCTGGAGTCTTTTTGATTTGTATTTGTCTTCCTTCATCTTTCTAGGTCTTAGGACTTGATACCAAAATAAGTTCACAAGATGAGAAATATGAACAAAAAATATTTTCCAGAGTAACTCTGTGAGGCTGTTCAGACTCAATCTGTGCAATACATGACCAAGACTGAGTTCTATAAGCCACTCCATAAAGTAAATCTCAATGCCTTTTAAAATATACTTATAATGGATTCACATATAGTCAAACATATACATGTGCTTAGTGCTGTCCCACTTATGGTGTGATCTTACAAAAATCCAGTTAACATTTTTGAGCCCTCTTTATTAATGTGCAGTAATAATACTAACTGATTCATAGGAAAGATGAAAGGATTGACTTAATTAGCATGTGTGAAATTACTTCACTTAAATAAAGTGATATGAAGATATGATTAAAAAATAACAGCACTGTACCAAAAGTTAGAACAACCCATACTGGTAAGCTACAAATGATTTTATATTCATGTGGGGGGGAGGGGATTGTCATCACAATGGTTATATTTTTTATCATTTTTCAGAATAATGAACTATACTCCAGATATGCCACGAGCTGATGTGGATGAGGCCATTCAGAATGCTCTAGAAGTGTGGAGCAAGGTCACTCCACTAGTATTCACCAAGATTTCCAAGGGGATTGCAGACATCATGATTGCCTTTAGGACTGGAGGTAATGTTTGTGGCAGGGAGAAAAATACAGCTACTATCTTCTTGGGAGATTCAAGGAAGCTCATTTTTTCTTCCTATAATTGTATCTCAGTCCATGGTTGGTGTCCTCGTTACTTTGATGGTCCCTTGGGAGTCCTTGGCCATGCCTTTCCTCCTGGACTGGGTCTGGGTGGTGACACTCACTTTGATGATGATGAGCACTGGACCACCAAGGGTACAGAAGGTGGGTCTTTACCTTTATAATTTTTTTAAAATTTTATTTTTCTTAATTTATTTGAAAGACAGAGAGGGGAAGGGAGGGAGGGAAAGAGAGAATGGACATGCCAGGGCCTCTAGCCACTGAAAAAAAAAAGTCCAGACACATGTGCCATTATGTGCATCTAGCTTATATAGGTACTGGGGAATTGAACCTGGGTCCTTAGACTTTGCAGGCAAGCACCTTAACTACTAAGCTATCTCTCCAGCCCATAACTTTCTTGATGAGAAAATGGTATCATTCTAAGGAATCTCTACAAAGAATCACTTTGAAACTCATTGCCTTTTGTTTCTAAATTTCATCTCCCCCATAATTGTCTAGATTCCAAGATGGAATTAGTGATGTGTTCAATACCTATGCAGACAATTGTGTAGTTCTGATACTCTTACAATATGGCTGGTCCTAGTGTGATCTAGCCTTCTTTGTTTATTAATATACTCATTCACATATCCATAGTGCCTGAGGACCAGCTATGTGTCCATTTAATACCCCAAAGATGTCCTAGAAAAGTTCTGGCCTTTCTGAGATCCATGAACTTGTGCCTAACCCCATTTGCCCCTCACCCAGGGCAGAATTGCTCCATGTTGTACCAATGATGGAAGTCATCTATAGACTGAGAATTGAAAGGAGACTCTGGGGAAGTAATAATCTTAATATTACAACTAAGGAACCATTGGTAGATTCCTGGCTCATGGAAGGTTGATATAAAAGCATGAACTTTCTCTTTTCTAACTCTTTCTCATCAGCAAAGGCATTTGACACTAGTTCTTATATCTAACCTATTGCTCTAAACCAAGTAAGTTGGTTTTATTTGTCTTAGTGGGTCTGACTGGCACTGGAAGTGCATTACTATTTTGCAAATATAAGTGAAAACTTTACTATAGTAGCACTGTATACATTAAACAAAGAAGCAGGCTCAGTCGATCCCCTGGTTCTTTTCTTTTTTTCCTATTATTGACCCAACCATTTGGGGTCTTGGGTCTGGCCTCCAGGGTCTCAGGAAAGCACTGGTTTGGGCTCTCCTGGTGAGCAGCATATAAAACTTTGGTCCTGGCCCACTGCTTGGGTCAGCTTTACAGTTTCTGCAAATACGAAAGCCAAAGGCAGAAAATCGTTGCAGCCACTCACTGCTTGATTGGAGAACAGGAAGCAACTTTACTCCCAAGTGCCGGTAAGATGTGTCAAGAGGTCAGAACTAGCTGACTTCAGGCAGTGGGGGAGTCTGCGAGCTGCTGCCGTTGTCACATGGGTCAGCATCCACACAGGCAAGATATGCAAAAGGAGCAGGGCACTCAGACAAGTGAGAGATGGAGAGATTTGTGCCTTGTTGTATCTTCTGCTGAGATATGATCCAATATGTTTTTGGCCTTTGTCTTAAGATAGTGTAATAGTAACTAATACTGAACTATTTCCTAGATAAATGATTTGCATAACAATCAACTACTGAGGGCTGGGGAAATGGCTTAGTGGTTAAGGCGTTTGCCTGAGAAGCCAAAGGACCCTGTTTCGATTCCCCAGGACCCACATGAGCAGGATGCACAAGGGGGCACAAATGTCTGGAGTTCATTTGCAGTGGCTAGAGGCCCTGGCATGCCTATTTTCTCTCTGTCTCTATCTACCTCTTTGTCTCTCTGTTATAAATAAATAAATAAATAAATAAATAAATAAATAGAATCAACTACTGAATGTCAAGACTTCCTCATTCCTTTTAGTTATTTCTAACCTCAAGTGGGCAATCATTCTCCTCTCTCTCTCTGTCTCTCTCTCTGTCTCTGTCTCTCTCTGTGTGTGTGTGTGTGTATGTATTTCTTTTCCTTTTCTTTCTCCTTCTCCTCCTCCTTCTCTCCTTCTCTTCCACCCTCCTAGAGCCTTATAAATGCTTGGTAAGTGCTTGTTGCAGTCAGGTTCACATTGCTCATAGAAATCACCCAACCAAGAGCAGCTTGTGAGGGGAGGGTTATTTTGGCTTATAGGCTCAAGGGGGAAGCTCTACAATGGCAGGGAAAATGATGGTATGAGCAAAGGGTGGACAACACCCTTCACCAACATCAGGTGGACAATAGCAACAGGAGAGTGTGCCAAACACTGGCATGGGGAAACTGGCTATAACACCCAATAAGCCCGCCCCCAGCAATACACTGCTTCCAGGAAGCTTTGATTTCTAATTGTCATAAGCTGGGGAACCTAGCATCCAGAACACCTAAGTTTATGGGAGACACCTGAATCAAACCACCACAGTGCTCTACCATTGAACTAAATCCCCAACAACTATATTTTTTTCAATCAACTCACATACTCATGTTTGTTGTTCTTGTTTTTATTAAGGGTTCAACTTATTTCTTGTAGCTGCTCATGAATTTGGCCATGCCCTGGGGCTCACTCACTCCAATGATCAAACAGCATTAATGTTCCCAAATTATGTCTCCCTGGATCCTAGCAAGTACCCACTTTCGCAGGACGACATCAAGGGAATCCAGTCCATCTACGGTGAGCAACACCATAAAGCTGACTGCATGAGAACTAAACAGGAAACCCTTCAGAAAGGAAATGGAGAAAGTGACTCTTGCAATACCATCATGAAGCAAATGCTCACTTAGGAAAGATCCTTGTGTAGACATATTTCCTTGTACCTTTTTGATTCACTGTGGTATTTCTTTTCTCATTGAAGGAAGTCCACCTAAGCCACCTGCAAAGCCAAGGGGTACCCCTAAACCTCACACCTGTGACCCTGACTTGACTATGGATGCTATCACCACCTTCCGCAGAGAAATAATGTTCTTTAAAGGCAGGTAAAGCCATTCCCTTGACACTCCAACTTCCTATGAAGGTTGCGCTTTGCGAGGGAATTAAGGGTAAGCAGGGAGCCCTGAGCACGTGAAATGGGTACCTTTCACTGGCCTATACATGCTGTTTAAATGTTTTTCTATGTGCATTTGTCTCATGCCTGTTTAGTAAATTAATTTAAACTGTTTTGAAAGCAATTGTTATATTACCATAAGAACCTGAGATAATCTGTTTCCAGTGACTTCTTGACCAAAATTAAACACTAATTCCAATGGTGTCCTAAAGTCAACTTAAACCTGATTAGCCTATCGCTAAATTTTCAGGAATTTTGCAAACCATTTGCATCAGTTTAAAACTAGCCACAGTTGGAATATTTACACAGTTGAAATCCTGAAATTAGCATATGCTAAAAATCAGGCCTTGTTCCTGACTTGGCACATAAAGAGCCAGTTGTTAACCATGTAACAGCTCACCACTGACCATTTCTTAATGTTGCATCAAAAAAAAGTGTTTTTTGTAGAGGTAAATCTCTTCTTTCACTGGGTATAACTTACTGAACTTAATTGCAGCATTGATACACAGTTATGTTCACCATGATTATATTTTCAGGGCAAAATATCAGAACATGTACTATTTGACAAGGATATAAAGGCAAAAAGAAAAGAAAATTTGAAATAGGCTCAGTTCACTCAGGACTGTCTACCACTGTAATCATGTGGTATCACTGCCTTGCTCTGGCCAGCAGAGGCCAAGAGAGTCTGCTGTAGGTATTAGAGGGGAGCCATTGTTAGGGGAGGGGAATGGAAAACAACGATTTCTCAGTTATCATTCATAGATTCAGAATTTTACAGCCAGAGGAAAATTTTGGGGAAATGTTTGGCATGGTAATGGTATTTCTTCATCCCAGCAAATATCCACATCAAAATTTCCTCTTGGGATGCTTGATGCTGGCTCACAATATTGGGTGTTGCTATAAAAATGAGGCAACTATGCAATCAGAACTTTTTTTTTCTTTTTTTTTTTTTTTTTTTTTGGTTTGGTTTTTCAGGTTAGGTTTTTGCGCTAGCCCAGACTGACCTGGAATTCACTATGTAGTCTAGGGTGACCTCAAACTCATGATGACACTCCTACCTCTGCCTCCTGAGTGCTGGGATCTAAGGCATGCACCACCACACCCAGCTCCCCCGGAACTGTTTTATAAGATCCACATGGGTGGTTTGCAACTTCAAGCACCAAGAGGGTGGGTACAAAACCATATCCTGACCTTAGTAATCCAGTGGGTACAAGCAAAACTCACAACACTCTAAATTTTCTGGAGGGAAAATTGTACTAATTCTATAAAGTATTTGATGAAGATATCAGCTGATCTAATCAAAGACATGTCTGAGATTTCAACATGGCCATTAGCATAGATACATAGGTTATACCTGTAAAATGATTTTGTTTGACACAGGTACTTATGGAGGCTCTATCATGATATCGCTAGTGTTGAACTTGAATTAATTGCATCATTCTGGCCATCTCTGCCAGCTGGTCTTCAAGCTGCATATGAAAGCCCCAAAGATATGATTCTGGTTTTCAAAGGTAAACTTTCCTAGCATGATTCCTCTTCCTATTCTGAATGTCTGTGCAGGACAGCAGGTATATTCATGTAAAGAATATAGTCTCCATGCATGAATCAAGTGACAGGGATACTGCCTAACCTTAGGTTCCTGTCATAAGTAGCAATGAGGCAGGGGACTCTGTTGATTGTGAAGATAACCACCACCCCAATTGCACAGGGACAAAAGAAACCTGCATGATAAAAATTGGGAAAGCTCTTTTTTTTTCTTCCAGGTAAAGGTAATCTCTCTCTTTCTCTCTTTTATATTGTCTTATTATAGGATTGTCATATTTAGCAAATAAATATATAAGTTGCTATGAATTTCAGATAAATAATTTTAGCAGGTCACTTATAATTAGATTTACCAAAATTATTCATGATTTGAAATTCAGATTCAAGTTGTATTATATTTCATCTAAACAACCTTACATTTTGTACTAGCCTTTAAGAACACTTAGGGCTGAAATCAAGAGAATACATCAAAACATTCAACCATTTTGACACTTACTCAAAAGTAATAATGAAGTGAAATCATAAGAGTACACAGACCACTGACTACAGTTACATGTGAAGTGTGCATAATATTGGTGGTCTAAGCAGCTAAAGGAAGTGGTAATAACAAGTGAAGATAGGAGAGTACTAAGCACTGGAGCTAAGAGGAATGAGACGTGGCTACTTTCAAACTTAACATCAATTTCTCCCTGAAAGACATGGATCCAAAATTTTTCCCTTTTCCTCTTCCCAGGTGAACATTTCTGGGCCATCAGAGGATATGCTGTCTTGCCAGATTACCCCAAATCCATCCATACACTTGGCTTTCCAAGACGGGTGAAGAAAATTGATGCAGCTGTCTGTGACCGTAATACAAGGAAAACCTACTTCTTTGTGGGCATTTGGTGCTGGAGGTGAGTGTATAGACAAGTAACCCTTTCATTTGATTATAAAAACACTCATAATAGCAACACTTTGGCATGGGCAAAAAATAGAACAGATCTATAGTTTTCTTCAAGTGAATAGTATAAAAGGCAATCTCTGCTAGGAAACATTTCCCAAACAATAAGAACTTTCACTGAGTCCAATGACATTTCAACATAAAAAAAAAATAAAGATTGGACTTGGACTAGAGAGATGGATTAGTGGTTAAGGCACTTGCCTGCTAAGCCAAAGGACCCAGGTTCAATTCCCCAGGATCCATGTAAACCAGATGCACAAGATGGCACATGTGTCTGGAGTTTGTTTGCAGCAGCTGAAGACCCTGGTGAGCCAATTCTATCTATCTATCTATCTCCTACCACCTTTTTCTTTCTCTCAAATAAATAAAATTTTTTAAAAAGATAAAATAAAATAACAAAACTAGTGATACTAATGAAATGTCCCATGACAGAAACATATCCTGTCAGCATCTAGGAAGGTTCCATGATAACTGCTTTGCTTGATTGACAGTTCCTTAGAAGAGCACCAGTCTGACAAACGATGGAGCCCTTTCCTCTGGTCTTTCTGTTAGTGCTACTGCTCCTATTGTTTTGTTGTATTGAGAATCAAACCCAGGGCCTTGTGCATTCCAACCAAACTCCCTTCCACAGGCCTACATCCTCAGCCCTCAGATCACATTTTGTAAATCCTCTCCACGTTTTTATTATCAATCCCATTAGTTTCCCTCCCCCGGGCCTGCTCAGTTCCCCCATGCCTGCTTCACTCTATGTTGGGCAGTGGAAAAAATAAGCTCCCTGTTGCAGTTACCTCTGTGTTACTGGAACAAAACACACAACCAAAAGCAGCTGATGGGAGGGATGAGTTCATTTCTGGTTACGGCCTAAAGGGGAAGCTTCATGATGGCAGAAAAAGATAATAAATCAGAGGCTGGGCATCACTTCTTGCCTCAGCAAATGGAAGAAAGCAGCAAGAACATGAGCTAACCTAACACTGGCAAGCTGGGGACTCATAAACCTCAAGGTCCACTCCCAGTGACTCACCTTACCCAGCAAGCCTTCACCTCCCAAATTGCCACCGGCAAGGGAGCAAGTATTCAGACAATATGAATTTATGGGGGACACCTGATCCAAACCACCACGGCCTCCAAACAGAAAACTAGTAGAAGCCTTTTCAATTCATGCATGCAGGTATGATGAAATGGCCCAAGCCATGGACAGAGGGTACCCACAGAGGATAGTGAAACACTTTCCAGGAATCGGCCTCCGTGTGGACGCTGTTTTCCAGCATAAAGGTAAGCATCAATGCCTCTGACAGGAGGGTGCTTAGGAGATTGTACTGACTGTAGAAGCAGACAGCACAGACTCCAGTATTTTGATGTTAGGGTAATTTTACTGCTCTCTAGTATGTACATGGACTAATAAACATTAATTCTGAAGACATTATCACAAACGGAATCAGTAGGTGCTGAACTATACTCCTCATGACACTATTTCAAATCTGTGTAAAAATTACCAGTATTGATTTTAGTTATTATTGATCTAAGATACCCCCAAAAGACACCTAAAGTGTAAAAGATGACTAAACTCCTGAGCTGAAAACTGATTCTCAGACTTTAATGTATTCAGGTACAGAGCCTGGCTCCATATCCAGAGACACTAAGTTTCAAGCATCTGTGTCAGTAGGGTTAGGGGTGAGACCAAGGAATTTGCAATTTCAATGTGATTTGAAAAGAGCCTTCATCAGTTGATTTTATGTGTGAAGGGGTGTGCACGTGTACACGTATGTGCACATGCACATGTGTGAAAAGGTTGGAGGACATCCTCTGATGTTATTCTCAGGAACACCATCCAACTCTTTTGGAGACAGGGGCTCAGCAATTAGGTTAAACTAGCTAGCCAGTGAGTTCCAGGGATCTTCCTGTCTCTGCCTCCTCAGTGATAGGATTACAGGCACGTACTACTATGCCCAACATTTTACACGAGCACTAGTGATCAAACCCAGGTCGTCATGCTTGTCAGTCAAACACTTTACCCACACTTGCAGTCAGGTTCGCATTGCTGGCAAAAATCATCCAACCAGTAACAGCTTGTAGGGGAACAAAAAGGTTTGTTTTGGCTTACAGACTTGAGGGGAAGACGATGACTTGAGCAAAGGGTGGACACCACCTCCTGGCCAACATCAAGTGGACAGCAGCAACAGGAGAGTGTGCCAAACACTGGCAAGGGGAAACTGGCTATAATACCCATAAGCCCACCCCCAACAACACACTTCCTCCAGGAGGCATTAATTCCCAAATCCCTATCCTCTGGGAACCTAGTATTCAGAACACCGAAGTTTATGGGGGACACATGAATCAAACCACCACACCCACCAAGTTATCTCCCCAACCCCGACTGTTTTTGTTGTTGTTATTTGTGCTTTATGCAGTACTTAAGATAATCCAGAACCTCATATATACTAGGCAAGCACTCTACCACTGAGTTATATCTCCCACTCACCTTAGGCCATTTAACACATACACACAATCCATCTGCTATATTTTCAAGGAAAGTGACCTGGAGCAAGGAACAATCGTGAATACAAAATGTCTGAGTGATACAATCCACTATTACCATGGTATCTAACACAGAACCTCTAAATGTAAAACATGAAGGTGTAACAGCTCCACAGAAATGAAGATGTAGGCTCGAAGCCAAATCTTCTTCTCCCTGCTGAACTTTTCTGTGGAAACCTAGTTTGAGAACCTCTGTCACAGGCCATAGTCCGGCCACCCAAAGTCACAAATCCTTTGGAATCTGTGCTTCATTCTGTGGTTTCATCCTCAGAGAAACAAAAATAATAGGATATCCAATATGGCAGTATAAGAGTAAACTGTACCTGTGTAATTCCACAAGTGTCTTTGTTCTCTATAATGTCACTTAATGCAATGTTCATAAAATTTAAATGTCGGGGACCATTATATAGTTGCACAAGATAACTAATCATGCTTTTATGCACCTAGGGTTCTTCTATTTCTTCCGTGGATCAAAGCAATTTGAATATGACGTTCAGGCAAAGAACATTACCCGAGTGATGAGGAGCAACACGTGGTTCCAGTGTAAAGAACCACTAAACTCCTCATTTGATTTTGCTATCAAGGAAAAGGCATATTCAGGAGGAGTAGGGCTATTACATCATCAAAATTTAAGCGTGTTTACTTTCAGCATTGTTCATATTCTGAAAACAATGTGCAGCTACCAATAAATTCATATGCCTAAAATAAAACTCTGGAAACCTTTTAACCTGAACTCTGCTTCAAGTGAGAACTATGCCATGCTTTAACATTGAGTGCTTAATCCTACTTCTAAATATCTATTAAGTAAAGATTCAACAACCAGTTTAAAGCACTTCCTTCTCTTGCCCTCTCTTTTTCTTTCTTTCTTTCTTTTTTTTTTTTTTCTTGGTATTTGAGTATTGGATTCTTTTAATAGAAAGCTATTAGATATACACAAATTTTCTGACTCTACCTAAAGCCTATTTCATACATTGTGGACTTGGAAACACAAGACATGTCTTTAAATACTAAAGACAGCCATTAAACTAATTTTATTTTTTTGAGGTAGGGTTTTATTCTAGCCCAGGCTGACCTGGAATTCACTATGTATTCTCAGAGTAGCTTTGAACTCATGGTGATCCTGCTACTTCTGCCTCCAGAGTGCTGGGAATAAAGGCTTGTACCATCTCCATGGCTCTAAACTAATCTTTAGCATTCCAGTTTGTATGGTACTTTGGAGTTCAGAAGGAATAATAAATTGCATCTCTTATCCCTATGTATGTTCTGAACTTACCAATCAGATGAGCCATTCCACTTCTCAAGAAGAAGGATGAAAGCCTGGGCAAGATACAGAGTGTGTTATAGCTGAATCACGTCCCAAACAATTAGGGGGAACTAGGCAGAACAGGAAAGAAATGTTCTCCCTGTGGTGTCTTCAGCATTCTGATGAAGTGATGCACTAAGAATGTGTTAGCCAAAAGAAAGTAAGTATATGCATCACATGAACAATGAATATAACAGACACTTGCTTTGCCCCTTGTGTTTTTTCAATGGCTTGTGATCAGGTATGGAAAGAAACAGATTTTAAAATGAGCATGAACAAAACTATGTAGACAATAATTATTGACCTGGAAATCCAAGCAGGTGAGACAGAAGAGAAATGGGTTCACAGAGATAACATATTTGAAGTTCTTGCCAGAGAACAAAGAGAAAAACATATCATCAACTTTGTTTTATTTATTTGAATTCAGACAGTGTACACATCTCATCAGAGAACAACTGTCAGGTATCAGTCTTCACTTGCCACATGTTGAAGCAGTCTCCCCTCCCCCTCTCCTCTCCTCCCTCTCCTCCCTCTCCTCCCTCTCTCCCTTTGTTGTTGTTTACTGCTGCCCTCACTGTGAACTTCTAGGAAATTCTCCATGTCTGTCTCCCATCTAGCTGTCAGGACCCTGTGATTACAAATGCCTGTCATAGCTTCCAGCTTTTTACATGGGGTCTGTGGCTTGAGCTCAGGTTCCAGGGCTTGAGTGTGAGTGCTTTATCCACTGAGTCATCTCCCCAACATGTAACCATCAGCTCTCTCCTATTTATCATGAGTGGCCTCTCCTAAAACACCCACCTGAAGCCAGACCCAGAAGTGCACACTTGAAATCCCAACCTTGAGAAACTAGAAAAGAAGAACAGGAATTTGAGAAAGAAAAAGACAGACAGAGAGGAGGAAAGAAAGAAAGAGAGAGAAGGAAAGAAGGGAGATAGAAAGAAAGAAAGAAAGAAAGAAAGAAAGAAAGAAAGAAATAAAGAAAGAAAGAAAGAAAGGAAGGAAGGAAGGAAGGGAGAGAGAGATAGCTCAGTCAGGAATATACTGCTTCACAAGCATGTGGGCCTGAGTTCCATTTCCAGAACCTACTTTATTTTCAGGCTGGCCTTGAACTCACAACAATCCTCCTACCTCTGTCTCCCAAGTGCTGGGATTAAAGCTGTGAGCCACCACACTCGGCTCCAGAACCTACTTCAAAAAGCCTAACATAGGGGCCCAGTGCTTATAATCCCAGAACTGGGGAGGTAGAGATAGGAGGATCCCTGGGGTTTGCTGGCCAGCCAGTCCAGCCTAATTATTGAGTTCTGGGTGAATAAGAGACTGTCTAAACAAGCAAAAAAAGAAAAGCTGATGGTGCCTGATTAATGACATCCAAGGTTGGCCTTCACATGCATATGTACAGATGGGCAACATACACACAAAACACAAACACAACACACACACAGCACACAAAACACACCACTCACCTAAATGAATTATTTGTTTCAGAGAAGAATTGCATAATGTTTTTGGCCGGGAAGTTATTTTAAAAAACATGGTATATCTTCATGCTGCAAATCCATCCCTTTGTTCATCTTCAGGTAGAGAGAATATTTAGAAAAATGACAAACAGAGGGACTAGGAGAGGAGACAGTAGATAGGAAAGTGAAGGGACAGAGTACAGGGAGCAGAAAGATCTAAGCAGGGCCATGAAAAAGGGAAAGGGAAGAGAATTGATACACAAAACCAAAGATGGTGTGTATAAGTACTATAGAAACCTACTTCTTTATTAGCTAATGAAGAGTTTGTTTTTTGAAAAACAGACTGAGAGAGCTTGAGTGAAAGTACCTTGCTGGGTTGGAAGAAGCTTTATCCTGAAGCCATAGGTTGTTGCAATAAACCCCAGTGTCAGAGATGGGTCGCACCCCTACAAGGAGCTATTGGTCAGAGAGGTCCATGAGACCCAAAACAATGACCAAAGCACTTGGTTACCCATCATAACTAGATAGTAAGACACCACTGCTAAAGACACCACAGGCTGCAGTCACAGGACATTGAAAAATCAAGCTGGAACTGAGATGGAAGCCATCTCCCTGCTGGCTGTTGTGGTGCTGGAAAATGCTGTATAAGCTTCTCAAGGAGAAAAGTCTCCAGTAGTGTGAACAAGCAGTGGATCCTGCAGGCTACAAAATCGACCAGTCAGGCAAGATGTACCCATCAAGCCACATGAGTTAAGGGGTAATCATGGTCTCTTTGGATATGAGGCCCTCACCAAGCAGGAGGAAATTCATGCCTGGTACTAAGAACAGAGTAAAAAGCCCTGGGCTTGAAGACTATAGACACCACAGGGAAGTCACCATTGTCCTTTGGCTAAATGGAGACATTATGCCAACCAAAAGACCTTCTAAATGTATGTCTATACCCTCTGATTAATGCTGTCCTCACATCTAGTTAGAGAACCTTCTTTTTACAGATGGCAAACACAGGGGAGACTCAAGACTCACCAAAATGACAAGAAGAGAAAGCCCGGCACTTAGCACTGGATGAGTCACCTCTATCACACCCACTAAGGCTCAAGGCACATTGCAGAGGGAGTAGCAGAAGGAATATAATGCTGCTTTCAGTGCCAGCCAGAGAAGCTTCTCTGTGGAGATGGTGGAAGTTACTCAGGAGGGTGAAAACTCATCAAGGTGGAAAATAACAGTCTGTTGAAGTATCTACCACATCCTCCAAGGCTCAGGGAACATTGTGGAAGAGGGGCAGAAAGAATGTAAGACCCACAGAGTGAGAAGGCATATTTTGAGGGACTGTCCACCCAACATAAACCGATCAATATATTCAAAGACCCCACAGTGGTTACCGATGCTGCCATAAGACCTGCACTGTTCTGAGCCCATCAATAATTTGACACGAAGGATGGAAGTGGACAAAAGGAATGAGACAAGAAAGCAGAGAAAGAGCAAGACTAAAGGACCCAGGTTTGATTCCCCCAGGACCCATGTAAGCCAGATGCACAAGGTGGCACATGTGTCTGGAGTTCATTTTCAGTGGCTGGAGGTCCTGGTGTGCCCATTCTCTCTTTCTCTCTCATAATGAATAAATAATAAATATAAATAAATAAAATAAAATAAATTTCTCACTTCTTCAGCCATCTATCCAAAGTCAAAGACAAATGAAAATCAGTATGTGTTCATTCCTTAAATGCCTACAATGCACCCAACCCTAGTTCAGGAGCTATGGAGGCAGCAGTGAAGAAAACAACCATGCTCCTGCGCTTGGGGTCTTACATTCTAGGCAAAGTGGCAAGTTAGAAGGGGAGACACTCAATGTATCTGCTGTCCCCTGCTGACATCTCTTTGCTTTTGCAGCTTCTGCCACAACCCTGGCTATGGCCAGTAGTACAAGTACCCCTGTCCCTCTTCCTTGGGGACGGGGCCAATGCTTACTGTTGGTTTTAATGTCTGGCTGCTTCAGTGTGCCTTGTTTTTTGGGTTTTTTTTTTTTTCAGCCTCTTCCATCACAAATGTGTAATTTCATGCATTAAATTCCCTCTGATTCAAAGGTAAGGAAGTATTTTTGTGCTCCTGCGTGACACTCAATTGATACTTGTGGTAAGAGAGTAGAGACTGTGACAAATGTGGAATGCGGTGGATAAAAGCTTGTGAAGAGCTGGCTCCTAAGCCTGAGGGAAGAGATGATATTGAGAGAGATGACTGTTCTCACCCAAAGTCACAGGCTAAATGTTGGAATCTAAACTTTGTCTCACATATTCACACTGATAATCTTCTCACGGAATATGGATGTTCTGACACTATCATGACCCGTGCTTACCACCAGCACCCCAGACAAGAATAGAACCCGGCCACAGTTATCTGTTCACCTGTGGGAAGCTGCTTCTCCTGCTCGCTCTCAAGCCTGCAGCCACGCCCGCAACCACAACCATTGCCATGATTGCCTGGTTCTTCTGCAGGATGTTTCACCAACATTCTGATTTCATGATTGCTGTGGTTTATTTGCTCAATGTGTGTGAAGGAGAAAGGAGGACACATAGTCCCACTGAGCGATCCACAGCACAGCCCGGGATGACTGAGAGTCAGCCACTGTACCCTACTGTAGTCAGAGCCTGTAGCCCAGCATCCACCCACGAGTGCAATCAGCAAGGAGGCTCTAGGGCACCCAGCAGTTGTAGAACTCTGTCCTGTGGGCATGCCGCGGACACTGGAATCTTGAAACCATAGCAGCTGTAACTATCCATGTAAGCTTCTCAGAGGTATCAGGCCTGTAAGCATTTCATGAGACCTTTGCCTGAGATGCCAACCACTCTTTCCCACATGCACCCCTCACTTTCACATGGTCTCATGGGTGCTAGAGTAACAGTGGAACAGTTAAAGGGGAACCCATTTATGTCCTTTGCAAGAGGTCATCAGCCATACCGAGGTAGAACTATTGGTGACGCAGCTGTTTGGGGGTCACACAAACTTATATATCGGATCTGTCATCTGTGCCCTCTCTGAGGTGAAAAGAAATCTGTTATGTCTTTCCAGGAAAAGTCACACAACACCAACTATAGTTCAACTGTCTAGACTACCAATCTGATAATGCTCTGTTTCACCATAATAAAAATGACTAAAGGACTGGAGAGATGGCTTAGCAGTTAAGGCACTTGCCTGCAAAGCCTAAAGATCCATGTTCAATTCCCCAATACCCACATATGCCAGAGGCACATGGTGGGACATGCATCTGGAGTTCATTTGCAGTGAATAGAGGCCGTAGCGTGCCCATTCTCTCTCTCTCTCTCTCTCTCTCTCTCTCTCTCTCTCTCCCCCCCCCCCATAAATAAACAAGAAATTTTTTAAAGTGACCAAAAATATTGGCTTGCAAGTTGTTTGTATAGAACGAAACCAGGCAACTATTCAAGTGGTGATGTACAGTTTATACTTCATTAGTTGTTTTCATGTCCATGATCTTATTTGTTTCTGAAGGTGGCATTTTAAGGTAAGGAAAAACATACTCAGCGTTTGACCCATCCATTCTACCCAGTTACAGGGAAGAAAACCAAAATGTACCTTAGCTGATAACAAAGGTTAGTTTCATATTTAGACACCTTGGCTGGTGGTCCTCTATTCCTTTTCTATCGTTCTTTTCTATATAACAATTTTTGCCTTTCATCATGTGTGTGTGTGCGTGTTTGTGTGTGTGTGTGTGTGTGTGTGTGTGTGTGTGTGTGTGTGTACATGTGGAGGCCACAGGAAACCTCTGGCATCGTTCCTCAGGCATTGTCTACCTTTTTTGAGACAGAGTCTCTCACTGGCCTGTAACTTGCTAACAGGCCAGCAGGGCTGGCCAGTGAGCCTCCGAGCGCTGCCTATCACCTCCTCAGTGTTGGGATCACAATCATGCACCACCATGCCCAGCTTCTTTTATTTTTACGTGGGTTCTTTCTGGGGATTGAATTCGGATCTTTATGATTGTAGGGCAAGCACTTTATTGACTAGGCTCCCCAACTTGTACTCTTGTTGTGGTTGAAGATTACCTGTTTCTGCCTGCATGACGCCCTTCCTGAATGGAAGGCCCATGTCTTAGGCATCTGAATTGTAGGATAGCATCTAATATTGAGCAGGCTTTAGGATTATGTGGAACTGAATGAACACTTGTTGGAATGAGATAAATAATCTTGTGGTAATAGTTCAGGGCTTTGTTTGTGTCTTTCATGTTCCCTGAAATTTATCCCATCAGGCACAAGCCCTTAAAGGGACCAGTAGTGATAGGAGAAATGCTAAAACACAATTTACAGCCTTACATAATCCAAAGAAGAGGGATATTCAGAATATTTAAATGTTAACAGCCAGTCACTTCAAGGATGACATACTGAGAGCAGGCTTTCTTGGGAACAGACAAAACAAACATGGAGGTGCTTCTCCCTTAGGCTTTCACATCTACCAGTCTGTTAGCTGAGCCTGACCAGGCAGGCCCCAGTGCTGCCATCTCGTGGTCTGGACCAGAACTCCACATTCCAAAGCTCTCCCAGAGGTATGGCCTTGAGACCCTGACCCTGGGCCTTTCTGCTGTTAGAGAAGCTGGTCCGGCTTCCCTGCAGAACAGCCTAACCGGTGTGCCAACATCTTTCACTGGGGACAGGCACGCCTCTCCTTGGCTGAAGGCTATTCACCCAGGGCTGGGTGCAAGTTACCTTTGGACTGCCGAGCCCTCTTGTGCTTACTCCATGTAAAGCAGGTGAACGCTGTAGCACAGGCATCTGTAATTCCAGTGCACCTGTGATGAGAAGGGAGGAGACAGGAGAATCGCTGGAAAGCTCACAGGACAGCTAGCTTGCCAACCACCCAGGTTGCTTCAAGCAAGGCAGAAGGCAAGGAGAACACTTCAAGTTGTCCTCTGTCCTCCATACGTGGGCCACGGCACCCACCCACCTGCACTCACACACATGAGCATACACAAGAAGGAAAGGAAGGAAGGAAGGAAGGAAGGAAGGAAGGAAGGAAGGAAGGAAGGAAAGAAGAAAGAAAGAAAGGAGAGAGGGAAGGAAGGGAAGGAAGGAGGAGGGAAGGGCAGAGGGAGGGAGGAAGGGATCGAGTAAAAGAAAGAAAGAGAGAGAGAGAAAGAAAGAGAGAGGGAGGGAGGGAGGGGGCTGGAGGGATGGCTTAGAGGCTAAGGGTCTTTCCTGCAAAGCCAAAGGACCCAGGTTTAATTCCCCAGGACCCACTTAAGCCAGATGCACAAGGTGGTGCATGTGTTTGTGATTTGTTTTCAGAGGCTGGAGGCCCTGGCATGCTTGCTCTCAATTTCTCTCTTTCTCTCTGTCTCTCTCTCTTTCTCACTCTCTCTCTCTCTCTCTCTCTCTCTCTTTGATTCTTTCTTCCTATCTCAAATAAACAAAAATAAATAAATAATTTTTAGTATATATTTAAAATTTTTTAAATCTTTTAAAAAGAAGGAAAGAAGGAAGGAGGGAGAGAAGGAGAAAGGAAGGAAAGAAAGAATGGCCATTATACAAAAGACGACAGCTAACAAGTGTGGCGAGGCTGTGGAGAAAAGGGACTTGTACATGTCTGGTCAGCTAGGATGAAAGAGCACAGAGGCTCTTCCTGAGAAAGGAAGCAGGAGCTACTGCACCGCCCAGCAGGCCCGCGGCTGGGAGAGGTTCCGACATCCTTCACCACAGCTGCCAACGCAACCCAGCTAAGCAAACAACCTTCCCGCTGTCTTGTACTACCGGGTTTGGCTCTAGGCTTGATTTGCAATATGAAACTCGGTCTTCTGTCTGAAAACACTTGCAGTAGAAGTTATTTGAGCCTCTTCATCTGCTTTAGCTTATATTTCCTTAAGGGCATAAAGCAGGTAAATTTTCAGAGCAGTAATTTCATGGCCAAAGATTGAAGGTGGATCCCAGAGCTCAATCGCCTTAATTTAGCAAGCTACAAAGTGTGTTTCTTCCCTTGGCCACTAGATGGAAATCGTCCCCCAGAACATTTGAGCTTCAGGCCTAAGGCAAGCCGCAGGGATCCTGCAAGTTACTTGCTTGCACTGGCCAAGCGAAAGTTAGGCGAAATGCGCAAGAGTCTTAAAAGGTACAATTGTAGTTTTAAAATGTTGAGCTATTAGTTAACTTAAGGTTCTAGGCCCAGAGTGTAGCAGTTACCTTTTCATTACTGGGACAAAACACTCCAACCAGGAGCAATTTATGGAAGGAAAGGGTTTATTTTCTGGCTTATAGTTTTGAGGGCAATTTTCATCATGGCAGAAGTGGCTGGCTAAGCATCCTATCTCAAGTAGGAAGTAGGGAGGTGAGCTTTGCAGAGCAAGCGGAGATGGATTGTAGCTCTGGGGCCTGCCCCCGCAACACACCTCCTCCAGCAAGATTCCACTGCCCAAAGGCTTCACCAACTGGGGATTATGAGGCTAAATCACAAGCACATGAGGCTATGGGCACCTTTCACATTTAAACTGCCACACCGACCATCTCTGCACTCAAATATCCTTACACCCTTCTACCTAAGTGACTTATTTGTCTTACTAGCCAAAAGGTACTAGAATTAGCTTTCTCATAAGGTTTTCTTTTCTTTTTTTCCTTGTATGTGCGGGATGGGGGTCTGGGGTGGGCATGGAGAGGCATATGTACCTGTATGTGCCCACGTGGTGCCCCATGCACTCTCTAGCAGGTTGCTCTAGCTTGCAGTAGCTAGAGGGTAAAGTCAGCGTGGCCTGCTCCATCCCTCTACCGCTGTTCTTGTTTGAGTCAAAGTCGAACTGATCCCAGAGCCCGTGACAATTTTAAGGAGAAGCAATGGCTTACAAAAGTGCTGTATTGGAGGAACCAAAAAAGAATACCAAGTGTTCTGTGTGTCATAGACAAGGAGTCATGCATTAGCCAACAACTTGTCATTCTTTTTGTTTGTTTGTTTTTGTTTGTTTCTGGTTTTTTGGGTTTTTTTTGTTTGTTTGTTTGTTTTTTGAGGTAGTTGTCTCACTCTAGTCCAGGCTGATTTAGCACTCGCTCTGTAGTCCCAGGTTGACCTTGAACTCACAGCAATCTTCCTACATCTGCCTCCTAAGTGCTGGGATTAAAGGCCTGTGTCCCCACACCTGGCATTGTCATTCTTCATCTAGTCCAACCCACTCAACTTTTCAGAGGAAGCAGCCCATTAGGTTTTCTTCCTGCCCACCAACTCCCTCACTGGACAACCTTAGAATCATATATATATATACATATATGATTATATATATGATATATATATGGTTTTTCAAGGTAGGGTCTCACTCTAGTTCAGGCTGACCTGGAATTCACTATGTCGTCTCAGAGTGGCCTCGAACTCATGGCAATCCTCTTACCTCTGCCTCCCAAGTGCTGGGATTAAAGGCGTGCCCCACCATGCCCGGCTAGAATCATATTTTACCAGTCAACACTAATACGTATTAGACGATGGAAACTATGGCAAACTCCTTGATACCAGAGACAGAGTGTCTTCGGAAGCCATCGATAAGGCAGTTAATGGTGCACAGAGCAAGTACGAGATCAGGATACAGGGGGCAGACATCAAGTTACTGTAACAGCCAGACACAGTAAGCTCCTGACAGGTAAACATTGTTTAATGTGATGACTGTGTATTAAGCCTGAAGTCAGCATTTAGCCCCGTGGGTTAGCAGGCAGGATGCCTCTAAGTGCTTACTAGGACCCTTGCATGTGTATATTTTCCTGATCCAACACATACTTAAGGCAGACAGTGGGTTGTGGTGAGGGATCTCTCATGTCTATTTACTTGGGTCAAGTTCCAATGCCCATGTGGACAAGCTTCTCATTTGACCCTATTGAAGGACTTTTAAATTTGCTTTTGAAAAAAAAATAATAAACCACTGATTCTTCCTCTGTAACTCTTTCTATTTTTTTAAGTTTCTTTTGGAAAATTTCATAGGTGTATACAATGCGCTTTGACCATATTCACCTCCACTTACTGGCTCTTACCTTATGCCCCTCCCATTCCTGCGGATCCCCTCCCTTCTCCTTCCCAACTAGTCCCCTTTCTACTTTCATGCCTTTTCTTTGTGACCCACTGAATTTAATTAGGATTGCTTACATGAGCATGTGCAGAGAGTTATTTATTGGAACACAAGCAACCTTACCAGTGCCGACACCCCTGAACAGCACCACTTCTTCCTGCTCTTTCTGATGTTAAAAGCAGGGGGGGTTGTAGCGTAGCTCAGATTTCTCCACAGACTGTACAAGGAGCATCCAAGCCCTTTCTCTAGCTAGACTCCATCCATTTCAACAGGGGTCTAAAGGGCCATATGCAGGAGTTGGCACAGCGGGCCCGAGCTGCTAGAAAGGCCTCAGAAAGGCCTGCTTATAAAATGGACCTTTGATTGACTGGCTTCTGGGAATTTACATTTTTTGGATAGATCCCACTGTCAACTGCCAAGAATGACTCACTGCGCTTCAACAATTTGTGCAATAATATGATGAAACTTTAAGTCTTGCTTTCCTCCTGCTAGCCTGAGACCTGGACACATGCCGTGCAGAAGAGGGGCTGTGCCGCCAGATTCTAGGAAAAAAAAAAAATCCTGGGCATTGAGTCTATAATGACCTTCCGGGATGGGAAATAATTCACCTGTGTCATTACTACCCATGGATGGGAGACTGAAGTGCATCTTCTGTGACTACAGCAGAGAAAGACTCCTGGACACGGGCTTCTTGCTGCCCCCACACTGCCCCATGTGCTTTTCCCCTGGCTGACTTCTCCCTATATCCTGCTTAATCTCACAGTCTTCTTAAGGAATTATGGAGCCTAGGGGTGGAGGTGGTAATCTACCAGGGCAAGCACTTTTGCTTTTTTGTGTTTCAAGGATATAGGGAGAAGAGGGTCCTGGGTCCAAAACAAAAACACACAGAAAAAATGACCTAAGGATATGAAAAGTAAATATAAGGTGTAAACTCATTATTAACAGGTAGACAGTCAATCCCAGCAATGGACATGAGGAGAAACAGGATGAACTTCTTGCAGCAATTGGAGAAGGATTAGTTTGCCCCTGAAAAGCACCATTTAGTTTGTCATGTATGGAAGAAATGAAAACTGCTGTGTGAGCAGATCCTATGAATGAAAATGGTCTTTCCTGATGTAGTGTAAGTATAACTTGGAGCTTAAGTACACATCTCCTCCTTGCTTCTCAGTAAAGGCCCTGCCTGCCGCACAGGCCTTTAGAGAACAGGGGACTTAGAGAGGATCTCAGGTCATCATTCCGTCTCCTCTGCTATGGAAATGCTCTTTAGAGCAATCCTCAGATGTGGCCTGAGACTTCCCTTATCCTCATGCTTCTCGGAAATTTCCTCCACACTGCCTGAAGGAAGTATTTATATTGGTAGATAAGTAATTACAGATCTAGCTCAAATCAGATTTGCAAATATAGATAAATCTGAACATGCCTGCTTTGGCTTCAAAATTCTTCTAATCTTTGTCTTCTATTCTATTGTAGATCATTGCACAATACAAAAATATTACTTTTTTATATATTACTTGGCACATGTATATTTTTAGTGAGAAATCCATTTGTATTTTAATAAGCCTGGTATCAGTGAGATCACTGAAATAGAGTCCATTTCTTACATGGCTTTCTTCCTAATGACAAAATACAAAAATAAGATAGTGTTCACACAAAATTCCCACACTTCCATATTAATATAACTGCTTCTAGTATTCAGGTGACTGTCTTAGCAAAAGTTTTACTTTCAGTATATTGACATATTGTGATAGATTCTACTTGCAGAAAGAAGGAAGAAAGAAAGCAAGAGAGAAAAAAGAAAAGGGAAAAGAATTAGGATTTATAATCTCAACAAAAACAAATGCCTTAACTCTAACTGGAAGACCTGGATGTGAGAGAGACAGAAAATGAGATATAATAACCATGTTTCCCTTTTAAAAGTATACTCTTTAGCGAGGATTCAAGTGTTTCAGATATAACATGTCAAAGATGCAGAGCAGAACAGTGAAGAAAAGCTGTCTGCATGTTTATTCACCTGGATTCTTTGTTAATAGAAGGTTAGGAATCTAAACACCCTTTAGTTATCCTCAGTGGTTGTCAGCAAAATCAGTGCTGGGAATTTCTTTTCCAGTTTTAGACATACAAGTCTCTATCAACAGGCAGGGAACAGGGTCTCAGAAAAAAAAAACCTAATTGTTCCCCTTGGCTATCAAACACAAGATAATGAGCAGTGTGACACACAGGTTGAATTGAAATGCATTTTGGGGCTTGTGGGGGGGGGGATGTGGACTGTGGTGTGTGTGTGGAGTGTATGGGAAGGTGTGGTGTGTGCGGTGCATACCCTTTAAGTTCTCATGCTGTGCCCCACACACAATGCCGGGTGTCCTGCTCCATTGCTCATCCCTCAGCCCCTGTTCGTATGTGAGCCAGAGTCTTACGGACCCTAGAGCTTGCTGAGTTTTCACAAACTCCAGGGATTCTCCCATCTCTGCTCCCCTTTGTAACTGGGCTTACAATCACATCTGGCCAAGCCCAGCTTGAAATTACTTTTGAATAATCTTCAAATTGTTGAGCTCTGTAACTGGGGAGGCTACAAACAAGTAATTTTAATGCCTGTCTTTTAGCTGAGGCCTCCATTTACCTAAGATAAGGGAGTCTTCTGTCAGTGGCCGGGGAAGTATGATAAACGGACCTAAAGCTGGTGTGGACTTTTTAACAGGATATTTCTTATCTCAGTTTTCTCTCTCTCTCTTTCTCTCTCTCTCTTTCTCTCTCTCCTCTCACCAAGTACATACAACTGTTTTATTTGTTAACACTGTGGATAGTGTTAATCCATAATTATCCTTATAAGTTATGTAAGGTTATAATTATAGTTACAATATATATCGTGTTATAATTATCCTTAGGAATTCAATCCAACAATACTAGAAGACTTAAAATAAAGCTGTCTTCAGCTATGCCTAACTCTGACAGCTCAGAGGCAGTCACTGCAACATACTTACCTGTGTCTTCTAATTATCACTTTCAGTTTCTTTTCTTTTTAGGGGGAGGGGGTTTGTTTGTTTTTGTTTTGTTTTGCGAGGAGGGCCATTTTCAGTTTCAGGACTGAACCTGGCTCTGCCTCATGAAGGAGGGAATCCCCCCCCCCACATAAAGCAAGGGTTCAGAAGTGAGGCAGCCACAAAGGACAAGAGTGTCCAGTGAAATCACCTCTGTGCTACACTAACACTCACCCTTCTTCTACACTTACCCTTCAAAAACATGTTCCTACATAACAAGGTGCAAGCAGCAATCCCTTGGGTAACTGGAACATACTGTTCTTTGTTCTAATCTTTTTTAAAGTAGCCAAACCAAAATTTTATTCTTATAAACCATCAGTATCTCAGAGCACCTGCCATGCTTCCTGCTGGTGTCCCGACTCCATGGTCAACTCCGATTCTGTAATCTGTGGAATAATTTGTAAAGGACACTGAAACAAGCAAACAAAGTAGCAGGAGGTGAGGAGAAAGAAACGAAGACAATTAATTGAACTATCCCTTGAGGGTACACAATACAATAAAAGATTACTATACCCTCCTCTTTTCATTTCTCCAAATGACCACAAAGCTTATGGTAGACAAAAGAAGGGCTCTGTAAAGATGTATCTTCATGCTAACCCTGGAGCTTATGTATGTCACACGATTTGGAAGAAGAGGGCACTCGGAGTGAGAGCTGGGTATTGGAGCGTCCCGTTTCACAGATTTATAAACTCTGTAGGGAAACAGGTTTCTCAGATGCTTCTAAGAACTATTCAATAGACCCCCCCCCCGAAAGACCCTCAAAGGCATGGCATCAGAAGGTAGCCTCTGATTTTTCATAGTCACAATGATATGCAAACTTTAATCTATAAACTAGTTTTTCTTTCTGTTTCCCTCCCTCTCCCTTCTCTTTTCCTTCTTCCTCTCTCTCTCTCTCTCTCTCTTTCTCTCTCTCTTTCTCTCTTTCTCTTTCTCTTACAATAATGTTTCACATTGTTTGTATAAAATAATGGTTTTATACATAATGTGCTAATTATAAATAACCCCACATGTTAATGAGGCAGGGTTGGGCCTGGGATTGGTGTAATGACATGAGATGCTAAGGTGAGAAAGCGTAAAGCCCAGGCTCTATCTTGGTCCTCAAAGTGCAGCAGATTCAAAGTCAAGCATGAGTTCAAATCCTAGAGTCACCACTTACTTACAAAACAAGTTATTTGGACCTTTCACAATCTCACCAGTTTGGTTATGTGTAAAATAGAGGCAATAATTCCTATATTTTAGAGTTGCTGTGAGGGTAGGCTTAAATAATACCATATATTTTTAAGTTGAATATCCACAAGCCTTACCAATCTGAGGCTTTGATACCCAGAAGTCTTCCAGATTTTTCCAACAGGAGTTTTTCAAGCTAGCTTCTTTATCCTTTTGACTTGTCCTTATAAAAATTTTTTCAATGCTTATGAATTTGATTGAGTTTATGTGTATAATAAAGCTCCACTGGAGATGGGCATAGTGGTGCATGCCTTTAATCCCAGCACTTGGGAGGCAGAGGTAGGAGGATCGCCATGAGTTCAAGGCTACCCTGAGACTACATAGTGAACTCCAGGTCAGCTCAGGCTAGAACCAGACTCTACCTTGAAAAACAAAAAAAGCCATGCACTGAAGAGACTGCTTAGTGGTTAAGGCATTTGCCTGTGAAGCCTAAGAACCCAGGTTCAATTCCCCAGTATCCACATAAGCCAGACGCACATGGTGGCACATACATCTGGAGTTCGTTTGCAGAGGCTAGAGGCCCTGGTGTGCTCATTCAATTCTCTCTCTCTCTCTCATAAATAAATAAATAAATGTAAAATATATATAAAAAAAAACCCTTCAGTGTCCCTTGCTGTTTAAACCCCATGCAGATGTCCTCTTCCTATCTCTCAGGCTCAGACACATTCACCAAGTTGCTGTCACCCACATTCACATGTAGATGCCCTTGTCACCCCTGTGTGCTCTGAAGCCACACTCCCCACCACCACCACTACCTTGCCTTGGTTTCACCTAATGGTTTTCACATGGAATTATTTGAAAAACTAAAAGAAAAGGAGAGGAGAAAGAAAAGTAAAGCATTTAATCCTTAAGAAATTGATTAACAAGGATTATGAACAAATCAATATTTTTAAGATTTCAAATGTTTCACTAAAGTGCAAGCAATATGCATAGATATTGAATCCCTGACTACCAATAAGATGGCCTTCACATATGGACTCTAATAGGAACAAATTCTGTGACTGACAGTGCCCTCATTGCCAATCATCCCTCGGATCTTCTCACCAAGCTTTCCTAATCACCCTCACTCCCATGCCCTGGGCTAATCCTCAGGCAAACAGGAAGCCAAGGGCATCAATATAAGTGAACTATATTATGTATTTGCTATTCACCCTGACACATTATTGAAAAGCTTCATTTTAACATGGACTTAGTGGCTGGAGAGATGGCTAAGCAGTTAAGGCATTTGCCTGCAATGCCTAACAGCCTAGATTCAATTCCTTAGTTCCCCAGTACCCACATAAACCCAGATGCACAGTGGTACATGCAAATGGAGTTTGCAGTGACAGGAGGCCCTGACGCACCCATCCTCTCTCTCTCCCCCCCAAATAAATAAAATATTTTTTAAATAGACTTATAAAGATCTAGAGTACTAAAAGCAAATATAGTCAACTTAGAGACAATAATACCATTAGAATTTACAACATTAAATATAGCTATTGGAGCTGGGAGATGGCTCAGTGAATAAAGCACAAAAATGTAGACTTGCCAGACATAGTGGCACATGCCTTTAGTCCCAGCAGTTAGGAGACTGAGGTAGGAGGATCGTTGTAAGTTTGAGGCCAGCCTGAGACTACATAGGGCATTCCAGTTCAGTCTGGACTCCCAACACCCAAGTAAATGCCAGGCATACATGGCAGCCTGCCTGTAATTCCAGCACTCAGAAGGCAGAGACAGGAGGATCCCTGGAGCAAGCTAGCTAGACTAGCTGAATGAGAGAGTTCAGGGTTCAACTGAAAGACCATGTCTCAGTAAGTGAAGTGGAGAGCAATTGAAGAAGGCATCCAAAGTCAACCTCTGGCCTGCACATGCGCATGCACATGTGCACACACACACACATGCACCACCCACATACACACATGTACACACACATATTCAAAAAGAAACATTATATAATAATTTGACTGAAAGATGGTTAAGTGGCTAAGGTGCTTGCCTGCAAAATCTAATGACCTTGTGTTGTAGTCAGGTTCACAGTGCTGGCAGCAAACACCCGACCAAGAGCACCTAGTGGGGAACAAGGGTTTATTTTGTCTTACAGACTTGAGGGAAGCTCCGTGATGGCAGAGGGAAATGATGGCATGAGCAGAAGGTGGACATCACCTCTTGGCAAACATCAGGTAGACAACAACAGGAGGAGAATGTGCCAAACACTGGCAAGAGGAAGTTGACTATAACACACATAAGCCCACCCCCACCAATGCACTACCCCCAGGAGGCTTTAATTCCCAAATTGTCATCAGCTGTGGGCCTAGCATTCAAAACGCCTAAGTTTATGGGAGACACCTGAATCAAACCACCACATTCTGTCCCTGCCCCCATAAACTGATAACCATACACAATGTAAAATGCAATGCATTCAATCCAACTTTATAAGTTCCCATAGTTTTTTATCAAGCCCAATGACGTTCAAACATTCCCATAGTCCAAGGTCTTTTAAGTGAGCCATAATACCAAAAATAAACCAAAAAAAAAAAAAAACCTATAATGGTACAGAATTAAAAGTCACACTGCAAAAGATGGTATTGGGCATAGCAAAGAAAGATTCAGCCATTGCAAGATTTAAAACAACCAGGGCTGGGCAGGGTGGCACACTCTTTTAATCCCAGCACTCAGGAAGCTGAGGTAGGAGGACCACTGTGAGTTCCAGGCCAGCCTGGGAGTACATAGTAAATTCCAGGTCATCCTGAGCTAGAATGAGACCCTACCTTGAAAAAAAAAAAAACAAAAAGAGAGAGAGAGAGTACAAGCCAGGCAAGGTGGTACATGCCTTTGAGCCAAGCATTTGGGAGGCAGAGGTAGAAGGATCACTGTGAATTCAAGGCCACCCTGTGACTACTGAGTGAATTCCAGGTTAGCCTGGGCTAGAGCAAGACCCTACCTTGAAAAACAAAACAAGCAAATAAACAACAACAAAAAAACCAACCAGGGCAAACATCAAACTCTGTAGCTCCAAGTTCAACTCTAGCCAGTGACAAGTCTCAAAGTCCAATAATTCTAACCAACAACATGTCTCTGGAGTTCCAATTCTCTACCTCCAGCTAAGCTACTCACAGTCTTGGAAAACTTAATCTGGAGCTGGCAGCTCTACTTAGAAGCCATCTCATGGTCCTGGCATTTCCATTGGGTCTCAACTGCAGCCCACAGTTCATCCTCACAGCTCCATCAGGCCTTCATGTAGGTAATCCACCAAGCTTACTTCACATTGTCCATGGCCATTTCCAAAATATAAGATCATGTTGCAAATTCAATGGCCCTCTCTTGCCTGTGTTTGTTATACTCCATTATACCAGGTGAGATACCAATTTGTTAATCCAGTGGGGGAGGGCAGAAATAAAGCAGACTTTGAAGAACAGGACACTCCAGAATTCAGGCCCCTTTAAAAGACTCTGCATTCTTTCTGTTGTCCCAATGCAGGCCAGCTGGCCCAATCTCAATGGTTATAATCTCTCAAACTATTGCAGCTGAATGGGCAGAATTTTCTGCCCAAAGATTTCATTTCTGTGCCATATCCTTGTGCTCACACTAGTACATTTCTACACAATGTAATCCTATACACGTTCCCAGGACATAGACATGGCAGCAAGCCCCTCATACAAACTGCTTCTAGCCCAGGCCAGGCAAAGCTCTCTCTCAACCTCACAAGCCAAATCTCACAGTCCATAGTTCTTACTGCATTCAGATCCTTCAACTCTGACCAGAATAGTCCATCAAGCTGTACTTACAGAACTGCAAGGCATCTCTTAGGCCAGGGTTCCAAATATTACCACATTCCTCTTGAAAATCAGCTACATAAGGCCAAAGCCACACAGTCAGGTGACTAGCAGCAGTGATCTCACTTCTCAGTACCAACTTAACTGTTGCAGTGAGGTTTGCATTGCTGGCAGAAAACACCCTACCAAGAGAAGCTTGTGGGGGAAAAAAATGGTTTATTTTGGCTTATAGACTCAAGGCGAAGCTCCATGATGACAGGGGAAAATGATAGAATGATCAGAGGATGGACATCACCTTCTGGCCAACATCAAGTAGACAATAGCAGCAGGAGAATGTGCCGAACATTGGCAAGAGGAAGCTGACTATAATACCTACAAGTCCGCCCCCCAAAATACACTGCTGCCAGGAGGCCTTAATTACCAAATTGCCATCAACTGAAGACCTTGCATTCAGAACACCTAAGTTTATGGGGAGCACCTGAATTAAACCACCACACCCAGGTTCAATTCCCCACTAATCACATAAAACCAGATGCACAAAGTGGTGCATGCATATGGAGTTCACTTTCAGTGGCTAGAGGCTCTGTTGTACCTATTCTCTCTCTCTCTCCATGCAAATAAATAAATAAATGAAATATTGAATATTCGGAAAAACCACTCTAATCACTTCTGTGCATAATGCCTGCTGTGATGCACTAAGTATCCCAGTCTTGGCAAGGTTTATCATTAGAAGGCTAAATGAGGAAAAAATAGAAGTACATGCTTTTAAAACTGAAATTACTCTGAGTTGGACAGTAATTTTGAGGTTCCTTTTTGTAAATTTTTGTGTGTTTATATATGCTCACATGTGAGGACACATGTGGAGGCCTGAGGCTGACATCAAGTATTGTCCTCAATTAGTTTCCACCTAATTTACTGAGACCATTTTTCTCACTTGAAGCTAAATTTTGCCATTATGGCTTGTCTAAGCAACTCCTACCTCCAGCTCCCAAGCACTGGGATTACAAGTGTGCTACATACCCACCTGGCATTCACATGGGTGCTGGGGATCTGAACTCAGGTCCTCAAACTTGTGTGTCAAGCACTTGGCCCACTGAGCTATCTCTCCAGTCCCAGTTTTGAGGTTCTGTTTTGGTCTGCTTAATATCTACCTTATCTCAGGCATACTGCCTTCAGTGTTACTGCTCTCCTGGAATCCCGTCCTTCAGTCGTCCTGGCCATTTCCTGCTCTGGCTTTAGGGTACTATATAGGGGTCTTCCTTCAATGCCTCCTGTCATCTAAAGATCTCCCATGCTGCTCTGTGACCACTATACATGGTTCTATCATCAAAGCTATCAAAAGTCTTTCTCAATGATAGTTTAGCGGTTAAGGTGCTTGCCTGCACAGCCCAAGGACCCAGGTTCAATTCCCCAGTACCCACATAAGCCAGATGTACAAGATAGCACATGAGTTTGGAGTTTGTTTGCAGTGGCTAGAGGCCCTGGCATGCCCATTCTCTATCTACTTGCCTCTCTCTCTCTCTTTCTCTCTCTCAAGTAAATGAATAAAATAAAATAAAATCTTTCTCAAGACATCAAGCCAGGAAGCCTACATCTAATGAGCAAACTTGGGAGAGAGACTCAGTGATGCATCAACCACACACACTGGCTTCACCCATGGACGCCTTCAGACTTAAAGAATAGAAAACAATGACTAGCCACAAGTAGAACAAAATGAGTGGGATGGAGAAATTAGAAATCTGATGGAAGGAAAGTGAGGATTTTAAAGCAATTGTGACAATGATCACAAAAATGACTAAACCTCACTCATATAACAAATGATGGCACTTGGCAAACTCCATGAACTGAGTCACCAGCACTTCCAACAAGCCATGGATACTACAATCTGGAGTGGTCTGGACCGTTTTAGAACCTGTAATCAGCTCTGGCTCTAACCTTACATGGTAAGTACTGACCTGAACAGAAGACCAAAGAGAAGGAAAGAAAACAAGGTTCATATTATACTTCTGGAGTAAGCGCTGTGGTGAGAGAATGGAGGAATAGAGTCATTTATTTACAAGAGTAGATGAAATTGTAACAAGAAGAAAAGTCTTCCTCATCAAAAACCCTCTCGGCAAAAGGTGCTGCATGTGTCCAGGAAGAGATTAACCCTCCATTAACCCTCCTGGTCCAAGACAGAAGCCCACATCCTGAAAGTTTCTGCCCAAGGAAAGAGAATGAGTTGCTGAATTGCTCTGCCTGACAGAAAAGTGAGAAGTTTAAGTTCCTTTTAAGAAAAATGAACTTAGAGGAAAAACTTTTTAAAAGTGGCAAGAAGAGATATACCAAATGGTTAAGTCATAACCCAAACCAGGCTTACCTAAAACATCACTTCGTAAAAAAAATTGTTTGGACCTTTATATGTCCTTCCGTTCTTGGATATATTAAAAGAAAACTACAGGGTAAACAAATGTTTGCAAAAGTTTAAACTCCTGCCTCCTTACAGACAGACTTAAAGACCTTTTGAGCCCTTCTCAGTCCTGATTCTATGACATTTCATAGGATCAAGAGCATGATTTAACCTGAAGAGCTGTAATAACAACATCCTGATCTGTAATCAGCATATCCAAAAGTGCCTGCTTGGTCTCTTTTGCTGAAGCTGCTTGGTTTTTTCACCTAAACAGCTTTAAGCTGCAAATCAGCATTTTCAAAAAGAACCTGGATTCTCAGGCAGAAAAACTGTTAAGGCTTTCTGGTTGCAAAACATGATTCTGCTTCCAGATCAATATTTGCACTCCCTCTGTAAATTTCTTTGCTAGAACAAATATTTGCTGAGCTGCTATCTTGTGGGTCTAGGGAATGGAATCAAAGATGAGTGAAGTGTAGTTTCTGCTTCTAGAGACCTCATAATCTAGTTAGGAGAGACTGAAGTACAGCAAATAGCATGCAAAGAGAAGACGGGTGCTGAAAAGGAATTGTGTGGAAATGCTCCCTAAGAAGCAACTCTTACTGAAGACATGGAAAACACATGCACTGCAAATCCAGAGCGCTATCCTTTGTTCAGATCTTATCTGGTTATTTTTTGAACCACAACATGACACTGTATCAACTTACTGTTGTAACAACAAACATCACTACAGCTACAAATGACACCACCAAGTAAAAGAAAGAGTCAGGCTATAAGACCAGAGCTACATGACAGCCCCCCAACAGCCATCAGTGGGTTGTGACCTTACCTGGATATGTACACTGACGTGTGTCCCCACCATCCAAGAGGTCAAAGGAGTAGACTACTCTTGGAAAAGGTGGCCATTAGGAAATAGGTCACCACATCCACCATTACCATTTCTTTCCAAAGAACCCATGTTATGATGACATTAGGGAGAGAGAAATCACAAAAAAAAAGCTATTTGCTGCTTTCACAGGTTGGCATGCAGAAGTGAAGAACAGCTTAGATTCCACCATGATAGCCTTGAGGGAGCAACAATGACAAGAGTTGATGATTCTTTTAGGCCCTCCTGCTAAGTGGGTACCTACCAAGCAAGCCCCCAAGTCAGCTTGCTCTGAGACTTAATGCCCAGCAGGGGGACCATTTCTTCTTCTCCTCCTCCTTCTTCTTCTTCCTTTTCTTTTCTTCTTCTTCCTCTTCTTCTTTTTCTTCTTTTTTTACTTGCAGAATAAACATTAACCTCTGCTATTCCTACCAAAAGACCAGACACTTGGCTGCCAACAAATACAACATCCCTCTGTTTAAAATCAGGGGTAAACATCCAAAAGGCTTTTAGAGGGGGAGTGATTTGCTTTCTAAACCAGAGCTGTGCATTGCAATTCAGGTGGGAATCCATATTAATAGAAATCTCGTGGTGCACTGCCCTTCTTTCTCATTTTACTTTAGTAGAGTTGGGAGTTGGGGGAGTGGGCACTAAATTTTAAATACTATTTGCTAAAATAATTAAGTGTTCCAAAAAAACAGAAACATCAATTTTAAGAAAGAAAAGAAGCTATAAGTTATGAAAAGGAATTACAAAGGCCATGATGTACAAATATGTGATAATGAACAATCAGTACTGAGGGGAGAAGCCATTGTAATGGCAGAGTGAAAAAAATGAAGGTATAAGCTACAATTCAATTCCCTTGGGTTCCATCTCCAGGAAGGAAAGAAAGGGAAAGAAGAGAGAGAGAGAGAGAGAGAGGGAGGGAGAGGGAAATAGGAAGAGAAGGAAAAGGGAAGAGAAGGAAGGGAAGGGTAAAAAGAGAAGGAAAGGAGGGAGAGATGGAAGGAAAGGAAGACAGGGAGAGAGGGAAGGAAGAAAGGAAGGAGAAAGGGAGGGAAGTAAAAGAGAAAACAGAAAAGTGAAGGGGGAAGGAAAGAACACCACCTAAGGATATGGGGAAAGATCCCTGTGTCCTGAAAGAAAATGTCTTTTGATTTATGCAGTGGTTGATACTAGGCAAGGAAGATAAACCTAGAATGTGTTTAAAAGATGGGGAAAGAGAAAAGCGTGAATGAGGAAAATGAAGAGCACTCTCATAACCACTCACAGAGCTGTACACATGTGCTGAGGAGACCTGAGCCTATTCTAGGAGAGTCAGGTCAAAGGGGAGAGAGAGGCTCTGGAAAGCTTTATAGATAATTTATAGCTTATGATTGCAATAATTACATATAACATTAAATTATAGTCCTATGTTATATAGGGACATAATATAGAATGTTACATAATAATTGCAATAATCTATCCAGTATTTCTATAGTCCACACAGTGTGCTGAGCATTGTACACATAGTCTCATGTAGTTCTCACAACTCAGTGAGAGGGTTTTATCATCATCACTTCATACAGGAAAAAACTAAAATTTAGAAATGTTGACAACTTACTCAGAATTACATAACTATGTTGCCTATTTCTCTTGTGTAAATAATCAAAGAGATAAGTAATACAAATAACTTAAATTTCCCATAATAATACGACCTAGCCAAACAGTGGGTGTTCTGGAAAGAACTTTCCAAGACTTTTGCTACCAAAACATCATCTACATTTCACATGCATCAAAAATTCTTAGCTGGGTGTGGTGGTGTATGCCTTCAATCCTAGCTCTTGAGAGGTAGAGGTAGGAGGGTCGCTGTAAGTTCAAGGCGACCCTGAGACTACATAGTGAATTCTAGATCAGCCTGAACTAGAGTGAGACCCTACCTTGAAAAAAAAAATCTTACTAAAAATGGAATATTACACTAATTCTAGTTAATTGAAAAAATCATACCTAGTGAATTGCTTCCTTTAAATTTGTCCTAAATTATTAGCAAAAACAGATTTATAACAAAAACCTTCAGTTTTCGTTAACCATTATGTGAACCTTAACATAAGACATGCCACCTCTACCACATCTGCAGGCACCCAAGAGAAATTGCAGAGGAAGCTGCAGCAGGCTTATTGCTCCCCTTGCTAGCCTGACAACCAGCTCCAGGGAAGAGGCAACAGACATGGTGGTCAATCAAAATACATCAAACCAGAAACTTAGAGTCTATAGAGAACTCATCACTAAATCAGACTTGCCAATAGACCAAGACTCAGGAACCATCCTTGAAGAGGGGATGGGAAATTATAAGAGCCACAGAGTGGGGGGGGGTTTCCAGGGTAGAAATATCCTGAGGTAGAGACATCCCATAAAAACTGACTGAGGCTTCAATTACCCAAAAGTGAACACCAGCAACCCCACCGAGGAGAGCCTGCCGGAAAGCAGAGCTGGAAGAGAGGGATATAAGACTATAACCTTTGTAAAAGAAAAAAAAGGTTAATGGTATAAGAATTATATTCAGTTAAAATTATTTGAAGTAATTTAGTAATGAATAAATAAATCTCTGCCACCCACATGGTGTTTTATTTATCATCAAAATGCACTTAGCTTAAATTGCAAATCTTCATGTTTACTGATGTCTTTCTTATTTTTTTGACATATGGTCTCACATACTGAAGGCTGGCCTTTAACATTCTATGTAGCAGACAGAGGATGACCCTGAACCCTGGATCCTCTTGCCAGCGCCTGTCAAGTGCTGGGCATTCCACCATGCTTGGCTGACTTCTTGATTGGTTTTGAAATCCAGTGTCTGGGGGGATGTTGGATCATTCAGTTGGTAAAGCACTTGCTTGTGCAAACATGAGGACTGGACCCCAGAACCCATATAAATAACAAGTGGGTGGGCCTGACAGCCTGCCTGTAGTCTCAGTGCTCAAGACATAGAGACTAGGGAGCCATGGGGCAAGCTGGGTGGACAGACTAGCTGAATCAGGAAGACCCTGCCTCAGCAAAATAGACAGCACTGGAGGATGGCACTGGTGCCAACCTCTGGCCTCCACTCACACACACACACACACATGTATTCACATCCTCACACACGTGTTCACACACATACACACATACCCCCACACCTACACACAGGCAAAAAAAAAAAAAAAAAAATCCAGCATCTGAACTTTAAACTTCTTAATTGATTGCTTCCCAGAATTCACTACTGAAAATCTTTCCTATTCTTTATGCAAAAACATTAAATGTAATCATGTCACTGACAAGCAATGAGACTAAAAGGCTAGCGTCAAATAATCTCAAGCATTGTTCTTCAATTCATTTTAAATACTGGCACAGTGTGTTTCATGCAGTTCTGTCCTCCTTCACAGAAACTGTAAAGAGCTTTACTGTCATTTGACCCTTGCACTGCACTTTGCCTGAGAAAAATGATTTTAGTTAACAGTAGCTCCCAGAGCTCTGCCTTCCTAGAATCTCAAAGACTCTCCTCACCTGACTCCTGGAGTGAAGGGTTTTGTTATTGTTGTCATGTCCCCTACAGCTCAGAGAAAAGACCCAGTGAGTGACCCTGTCGGCCTCCAATGAATTTCCTTTTCTCCAAAGAAGCCCGGAGGATTCTTGAGAAATGCGCCCTCATCCCGACTTAGCACTACAGGAGAGCAAGCCACCTGGATCACAGTATTTGTAAATGTAGAAGACACTGTGGGACAATGTCTGGGTGCTTCCACCCCAGATTAGAGGATTTATGCCATCACCACCACCCCAAGATGCAGCAGACAGACAGACAGACCAAGGAAACATTCAAGTGTTAGGATAAATAAAGAATACAATGACTCAATGTACTGTGTAATCATGGATTTTATTCCAGATAAGAAAATGGATATTGGAAGGCACAATTGGTAAAAGTCTGAGTAAGTTTCTTAGGTTAGGTCAGTTGTGTTCAGTAATTTGGACCTATGATACTATTATCTTCCATAAAAATATTGAGGTGATGTAGCTCAGTCAGTGGAGTGCTTGCCTAGAATGCATGCAGGCCCAGCACCTCAAAAGTTGTAAATTTTTTCTTGGAATTTAAGAGAACATACACATCTTCTTTCACAAACAGAGAGAAAATACCAAGCTAATATTTAGCCTGAATTTTTCCACCCTTTCCAATATATGATTTGGATATTTTTTCAATGCCTATTTAAATATCAGTAAAGATGAATTTTCTTCTATTAATAAAGATTATATCAGTTATTTATAAAATAAGATGATTACAGGTACTTAATGAATCAAAAAAAACTATTTCTTAACTTTTTATTGACAATTTTTCACACATGTGCATAAAGTATTTTGATCATAACTCCTTCCCATTACATTCATTTGACCACCCTTTATCATCTCCCTTCCAACGGACCCCCTCTTCTTTCAAAACCTCTACCATCCTTGACAGAACGCTGATGAGCCCAAAGTATGCAGGTCTTGTGCAGGTGGTAACAGCCACTGTAAGGGAGTGAATGTGACGGCCGCCTCATGTCTGCAAAACAGTGTTCTAAAGCACTCCTCCCTTTCCTCTGCTTCTTACTTTCTTTATGCCCCTCTCCACAGTGTTCCCTGAGCCTTTGTGCTGTGGGAGGGACAAGTCACATTTAGTGCTGAGCACTTAACAATCACTTATTCTCGGACTTTGACTAGATTTGAGTCATCCCAATAGTCACCACCACCAACAAAAAGAAGTTTCTCCGACCAACGGTGGGAGCAGCACTAATTTATGGGCATTAAATACAAATATTCACAGGAGAATTTGATAGGTACAACAAATCCATTTAGCCAAAAAACAGTAGTAGCTCCCCAACAGGGCAGTGACCATTCTTGCTCTAAGCTCCTGACTAGGTTTTCAGTATAAAGTTTGAATTCCCCTCATAGCGCAGACCTCATATCCAATCAGAGAGAAGTTGGTTAGCCCCATAGCTGGTATGACACTGTCGCACCAGTGAGTACATCTATCTGGCTGGTCAGGTGTGTGGTTCCCAGGGTCCACAGTTGATTAATATTGATGACTTTTCACCCCCAGCAGCCTGCATAGCTCTTTCCAGCACTGGGACAACTAGGCAGCAGGGAAGATGCTTCCAGTTCAGTTCCAGCTTGATCTGTGTCTGCATCTGAAGCATTGACATCTTCAACAATTGGATCTTAAAATCTAGCCCTGTTGGGCAACCAAGAGCATTGGCAACAGCCTGTATTGTTCGGACCTCCTTGACTAACAACTTACTAGAAGCAATCTCATCCTTGGCACTGTTCCACAGCATTACCCACCCCCACAGGGTATTTCTACCCAAACTCTTCTCATAGTTATATTTATTGTAATTTTTATTATTTTTTAGAGAGAGTGTGACAGAGCATTGGATCACCAGGGCCTCAGCCACTGCAATCGAACTCCAGACACTTGTGCCACCTGGTGGGCATATGCAACTTTGTTCTTGCCTCACCTTCCTGCCTCTGTGGGATCTGGAGATTTGAAAATGGGTCCTTGGGCTTTGCAGGCAAACACCTTAATTGATAAGACATCTCTCCAGCCCCTTAGTTATATTTTAATTAGTTATCAAATAAGACTTTTTCACACATTAGTTTTAATTAGCCCTCTCCCCACCCTCTCCTTTCCTCCGTCTCCCTCCCCTGAATCAATATAAATCTTTTCAGCCCAATATTTCACTCTTCTACTATCTACTATCTCCTCCCCTTATATCCTTCCCCCTACCATGGCTGCTGTCTAGCTTCTTGACATCTAATGACTATTACTCCAACATACGTACCAATCTAAAAATTCAAAGCTATAACTGCATGTGAGGAAGAGCATGGATTGTTTACCTTTTGAGCTTGGGTGACCTCATGTAGTATATTTTTTAGACACATCCATTTTCTTGTGAATTCATAACCTCATTTTTTTTCTTTGCAGCTGAATAAAACTCTATTGTGTATATGTAATGCATCTTTATTATCCATTTGTTTGTTGATGGGCATCTAGAGTGATAAATTAAAATTTTTAAGTTACTTGGACTTATCTTTCTGTGATTTTTTTTCTTGACATGATTAAATAATAAAGTTAATTTGTATGGGTATGGTTTCATATTTTTTTCTTAAAATGTTTTCTTGCTTGAATTTTCAGAATTTCATTCTTTTCTAGAGCATTGTTTCTTCCCTATGATTGATGTCACAATTTAAATTTATAAATAGCATTTATGATTTTTCACTAGCCTCTTTGTGAAGTAGTTGACCCATGTCCTATTTTTCTAACATAGCAAACTTGGCCTGATTTAGTCAATCATCTGTACATGTTTACTTTTTAGAGATATCTATATGTATTTAATTTTGAAGCAGCTTTAAATTGTAGGAAAGGTGCAAGAACAGTATAAGGACCCTTGTCAGAAAGAAACCCTGTGAGCCGGGCGTGGTGGCGCATGCCTTTAATCCCAGCACTCAGGAGGCAGAGGTAGGAGGATCGCCGTGAGTTTGAGGCCAGCCTGAGACTCCATAGTGAATTCCAGGTCAGCCTGGACTAGAGTGAAACCCTACCTCGAAAAACCAAAAGAAAAGAAAGAAAGAAAGAAAGAAGAAAGGAAGGAAGGAAGGAAGGAAGGAAGGAAGGAAGGAAGGAAGGAATCCTGTGTGAGCAGTGTGGGTTGTACCAGTGGGTCCCTTACAGTGACAGACCCCAGGTAGCACCAACATTAGGACTCTCCAGTTCCCGTAGCATGACACTGCCCCTCAGACTTTCCTAAACTCTCATTACTTGCTATTTTTTAATACCATAGGCCAGCTATTTGTAGAATGTCTCTCAATTTGAACTTTTGTGACATAGTCCCAGGATTAAGTTCAGGTATTCTATTTTTTTTTTTTTTTTTTTTTTTTTTTTTTTGCCAGACTATGTGTAGCAGTTACCTTCTCATTGCTGGGACAAAACACCTGATGAAAAACAGCTGCTAGGAGGAAAGGGTTTATTCTGGCTCAGAATCTTGGGGGCAGCTCCATGATGGCAGGAGACAGCATGGTAGATCAGAGACTGAGCATCACTCTGCTATGGCATGTGAAAAATAGCAGCAGGAGAATAAGCTGAGCTCTGACAAGGGGGAGCTGGCTAGAACACCCGCCCCCCCAGACACAGTAACTCTTCCTCCAGCAAGGCACCATCTCCAAAAGCATTCAAAACACATGAGTTTATGGGGACATCAGATTCAAACCAATTCAGTATGGCAAAACCTTCATTCTATTCAACAAACTGAATGTCATACAATGCCTATTTATCCCATTACAGGTAACAGTAGCTTTTCTCCTTGGTAATTAATACATATCTTATGAAATGAAATTTCATAACTTTGTAAAAATCCTCTTTTTACTCCACTTTCTTTTGGTTTGATCTTTTGAGGCAGTGTCTCATTTTTTCCCTGGCTGATTAAATTCAAGCTGTAGCCCAGTGTGGTAATTTGTTTTTTTTTTTATTTTTATTTTTTTAGTTTTACGAGGTAGAGTCTCACTCTAGTCCAGGCTGACCTGGAATTAACTATGTAGTCTCATGGTGGCCTCGAACTCACAGCGATCCTCCTACCTCCGCCTCCAGAGTGCTGGGATTAAAGGTGTGCGCCACCACGCCCGGCCAGTGTGGTAATTTGAATAGATGTCCTCTAATATATTCAGTGCTTTATTAGTTGGTAGTTTGCATCTGCAGCCACCTGGCTGGAGGAGGTGTCCTGGGTGGATCTTAAGGTGTGGTGGTGGGCTTGAGATTTCAGTCTAAAGATATGCAAAGTGTTCCTAGCAGGAGTTCCTGAAGTGTGTTGTGCTATGCTGTGTGGCTTTTGGCTTTTTGGCTTGTGCTTCTCTCTGTGTGTGTGTTTGGTCTGTGAAAGCAGTCCAGCTTCTTCTGCCATTATGGAACTTCCCCTGGATCTGTATGCTTCAATAAATATCCCTTCCTCCATAACTGTGCCTGGTCTGGAAGTTCATCTCAGCGAACCTGAAGCTGTCTGCTGCACCCAGGCCGGACTTAACCTCACAGCAACCCCTGTACCACAGCCTCCCTGGTGCTGGAGTTAAACTTGTGAACCACCATGACCAGCTATTCCTCCACTTTTACCTGCTAGTTTTAGCATCCCTTGATAGTTGTCATCTGAACCCATGATTACTAAGATGATTTCCTAACGCTTATTTTCTAGAACCGTCCTTCTTTTTCTACATCTATTTATCCATTGTCTTTCTACTAATGTAAGAGCTGTCTCTTCTCCCCTTTGTCTATTTGTAAGAGCACAACTCATAAGTTGTTGTTTGATTCAGTGATCCACAACCCAGTTCCATCACTGTGTATCTTGATACTCAAAGGTACAAAGGTCCCAGATTGAGCCCGGATTCGGGGGGGAGGAGGAGCTCCAACGAGCTGGCACGTGTCCCTTGGACATGCTTCTAGCACTCTGTGATCACTTCCTTGCAACCTGACACCAGGAGATCATCCTGGCTAGTCTATCTATTCAGATGGCTTTAACAACATACTAGATAGCTTATCAGTAACTGTACCTTTCCAATGGGCCCTCACACAGTAGAAGAGGAAAGGCTGCTAGCTGAGGCCTCTTTTATGGGCACTCTAATCCCTCCCAAAAGCCCTACCTCCTAACTATCACTTTGGGATTAAAATTTTAACATATGAATTTTGGAGGGACACAAACATTTGCCATCACCCTGAATGCATATTAGATGCCTTACAATGGATAAATCCATTTTGCATATAGACAAAACTCCTCAGGAAGAAATGAAAACTTTCAAAAGAAACTGAAGGGCAAACTATCATCATCTAAAAATTGCTGACCTTTCACCAAAATAAGTCTGTAATTTAGTGAATTGACTCGCTAAAAGAATTGGGCAACTGGAATGTGCTCTAATCAGACTTTTGACATCCTGCCCTCTGCAGGCAGCTATCAACATACTTACTACCCAAACCTCAAACGCTCATATTGGTGATCACTGTGTTACAGACCAGGGCTTTGACAAGAAGAGACAAAATGCTAACCATTTACACTGACATGCTTGTCTGTGCTCACCATTCATGATCTAAAATAAACATTACCTTTCGTCTTCTGACCAGGCCTCCCACCAGCCCTCCCCTCCTTAGCAGCCCCTTGCCTCCATCCTTCCCTCCTCTAGTCTAGGCTGCACGCTCCTTTCCAAGTAATCTTTCGGTAAGTATAGACTCAGTCATGTCATTGCCAGAGAAGAAACCCTCCCGTGGTTTCCCATCACACACCATTAATGTCTGGTTGCCTGGGCCCCACACATAAAGCTCCCATGACGTTGTTCAGTCCACCCCTCTCCAGTCCTTCAAATAAACCCAGACGGGCTCTGCAGCCCTCACTGCTGCTGGGGCTGCGGCAGCCTTGCTCCCTGCCATCCTGCAACCAGCTGCCTTCTTGTATTGCCACCTGTATTCTAGATCTGTGCCATGGGTCCTCACAAGACCCGCAGCATCAGCTGGAACTTGCTCTCCTGGCTTTCACGTTTGGCCAAGGCTCACCCAGCAGATAACTCCTGGCCTCTTCCACCTTGCTGCAGTCACCGGACTTGTGGGTGAGAAATGCCCGCCCCCCCCCAACCCCCAGAACACACTCTTGCTTTTCTACCTCAGCTCCTGCTGCTGCTTCCACATAGCCTTGACTGTAGAAATGACTTCACTTTCTAAAGAACAGATGTTCTTTGACATTACCTATTCCATCATTCAGTCAGCGTGGGAGTTCCTCCCACCCTATTTCCTGTGATATCCTTCCATTTTATTTCCTCATCCTGTGGATAGCCCACCCTGACCCCTCCTTTCTCCATCTACTCCCAAGCTTCACTGCCCAGACAAAGGTGGATTTGCCTCCTTTGTCCTTACGTAGACCTTCAAATAACCACTAATATTGCACTGATTACACTGTAGTATAGCTCAAATTTATATCAGTTTCTCCCTAGATAATCTGGGACCCTGAGACAGAGGTGTGTGTGTGTGTGTTCACATTCACAGGTGCATGTGCACATATGTTCATGTGTCTGTGTGTGCAGGTGCAAGCATGTGTATAAGGAGACAAGAGGACAACCCTGGTGTCATTCTCAGGAATGCCGTCCACCTTTATATTTAAGGTGGAGAGAGAGGGCATGGGCACACTAGGACCTCTTGTTACTGTAAATGAACTCCAAATGCATGTGCCACTTTGTGCTGCATCTGGCTTTACAAGGATATTAGGGAATCAAACCCAGGCCACAGGCTTTTCAAGCAAGCACCTTTAACCACTAAGCAGTCTCCTTGGCCCCATCTACCTTTGCAGTGTTTCTCATTGGCATGGAGCTTAGCAAGTAGGCTAGACTGCCTGGTCAGCATGTTTATCTAAGTCGGTGCCCACTTCCCCAGCATCGGAATTATACATGCATGCTGCTATGCCCAGCTTTGAGCTATGTGGGTTCTGGGGATGGAGCTCAGGTCCTGATGCTTGCATGGCTAACACATTACTTACTGGGCTACCTCGACAGCTCTTGTTTACCACTTGTGCCTCCAGCACTGAGCTCAGGGCCAGCAGATGCAATACAGGCAAGAGACCTGGAGACAGTCTGTAGATAAAGCATATGTGAATGAATCAGTGACTCAGTTATGCACTGAATCTCCTACCCTCTCAAATACACATTTGAGGAATGCATTTATTCAATATTTCAAAATGTCACTATTTTATTATATGTGCAAGTAGTGTTAGATATAGTACCTTACCAGCCTCACCCGTTTTCATTTCCCCATGTCTCCTTCCTATTCTTCTTCCTGGATACTTTTCTTTAGGCAATTTACAATGAAGTTTTGTGCGGTTTTATATTCTCTTTTTTAGTTGAAATCATTCTTAATTTTATTTTTTAATATTTTAATTATTTATTTAAGAGAGAAAGAGGCAGATGGTGAGAGAGAAAGAATGGGCATTTCAGGGCCTTCAGCCACTGCAAACAAACTCTGGACAAATGCGCCACCTTGTGCATCTGGCTTATGTGGGTCCTAGGGAATCAAACCAGAGTCCTTTGGCTTTTCAGGCAAGCGCCTTAACCACTAAGCTATTTCTCCAGTCCTGGCTGAAATCATTCTTTTAATATTTTCCAGATTGCTAAATCATTTTTTTTAAGTCATAGATCACTGAGGCAACTTCCCTGTTGGTCACTGCCAGGCTTTTGCTCTTATAACTTAGCATAGCATAAGTACTTTTGCTTTTGTTAATTATCATCTTAGCAAAAATTCTTAGGAGTGAAAGAAAGCACACAAAATGTGACTTCTTAGTATGTGTTGTAAATTGCCATTTTGGAAGGATGCCAACGTACATTTTTTTAATATTTTATTTTTATTTATTGATTTGAGAGAGGGAAAAAGGAAGAGAGAGAGAGAGAGAGAGAGAGAGAATGGGTGTGCCAGGGCTTCCAGCCACCTTGTGCATCTGGCTTACGTAGGCACTAGGGAATCGAACCAAGGTCCTTTGGCTTTGTAGGAAAGTGCCTTAACTGCTAAGCCTTCTCTCCAGCCCACCAAGGGTGTGTGTGGTATATGCATTTGCCTGCAGTGGTGTATGCTGTCTTTGGCAGAGTGTTCTCGTCTGAGGTGACCAGAGAGAACTGTCATATGTCCTATTCCATCACTCTCCCATCCATTCTTATTTGAGCAGGAGTTGCTTACTAATCTTGGAGCTGGCTCCTTTATGATGAGCTCCAGCGATTCTTGTGTATGTGCTCCCCTGTGGTCCTGTAGTTGTAGACACACGTGCCCACACACAGCTGTTTGTGTGAATAATGGGGATGGAACTCAAGTAGTTTCTCAGGCCTCCAAAGGTTTTCATACTTCCACAGGAAGTTCTCTTAACCACTGAGCCATATCTTCAGCCCTCAGTCGTCCACTTTTTTTCTTTCTATTTTAATTGACAACTTCCATGATTATAAACAACATCCCATGGTAATTCCCTCCCTCCCCCCACTTTCCCCTTTGAAACTCCACTCTCCATCACATCCTCTCCCCCTTTCAATCAGTCTCTCTTTTATTTTGATGTCATGATCTTTTCCTCCTATTATGATGCTCTTGTGTAGATAGTGTCAGGCACTGTGAGGTCATGGATATCCAGGTCATTTTGTGTCTGGAGGAGCACGTGTAAGGAGTCCCATCCTTCCTTTGGCTCTTACATTCTTTCCACCACCTCTTCCACAATGGACTGTGAGCCTTGGAAGGTGTGATAGAGATATTTCAGTGCTGAACACTCCTCTGTCACTTCTTCTCAGCACCATGTGCCTTCTGAGTCATCCCAAGGTCACTGCCATCTGAAAAGAGAAGGATCTCTTACCAAAAGTGAGAGTAGCATTAATATATGGATATGAACACTAAGAGAAGTGCTTACTGGGCAGTTTGGTGAGCATAGTACATACATTTAGCCAGACAGCAGCAGACATTGCACTCCTAGGGCTCATGACTACCCCATTGTAGGTTTTCAGTATCAGGGATGCATTCCGTCCCAAGGAGTGGGACTTCAGTCAAATTAGAGGGCAGTTGACTTCCCCCATAACAGATGTGCCACTATTGTATCCATTGGCTCATTTGGCCTGGCTGGCCAAATATAAGGCTTGCAGTCCACTGTTGAGTATATTCAGTGGTGACTTCTTTCTCTCCCACTGAACTGCATGCAGTGTGGCTTTTTCCATCTTTCTGTCAGCTGCTCTACATGGAGGTTTTCAGCTCAGCTCCACTAGGATTTCTCAGTGACCTTGCAGGCTAAGTATGTGGAGAGTTCAGCAATAGGGTCTTACCATCTAAACCAAGAGTCTCAGCAATGGCCTGTAATGTTCTAGGGGCATCAGGGACCTCCCTGGCCAACAGCTCACTGGAAGGTATCCCATCCCTGGCACTGAAATTTTCCTAGTAACAATCTATGGCTCCTGAGTGTTCCTTTGTCCAAAAAAGTAGGTTTACACATGAAATTTATATCCATATGAAATTTATATATTTATATTTATAAATTTCCATATTTATGTCCTCTTAGATTTTGATTAGCCATCCCTCCACCTTTTCTTTACTCAACTTCTTCCCCTGACCTCACTTAGGCCTTTTCACCCCCAGAATTCTGTTTTTCTCCTTACATATATACAATACCATTTTTATCTAAGACCTTACCCCCAGTTTTTCATCTTATTTCTATAGAAATTTTAAGCTGTTAAAGAATAAAACCAGTCTTATATCTCTGCACTTCCAGTGCCTAACAAAAAAAGGACATTCAATAGATATTTTAAATATTTTTATTTATTTATTTTCCTGCAGAGAGAGAGAGAGAAAAAGAGAATAGGCATGCCAGGGCTTCTTCCTGCTATAAATGAACCCCAGATGCAGGTGCCATTCTGTGCATTTGGCGTTACAGGGGTATTGGGGAATCAAACCCAGACCATCAGTGTTTGCAAGCAAGCACCTCTATTTAACCATCTCCCCAGACCTTAATAAATATTTTTGAATATGTGAATAAAAAGAGGTATTTTTATTATTATGTAATTCCCAGAGAAGAAACCCTCCAGTGAACTCCCCTCACATAATTATATATAACATATATGGATCATAAATATTAAAATAAATTACATACATTTGTATAAGTTATATATGAATAAGATTCAGAAGGATAAAGGTCTACGCACAAACCCCAAGCCTAAGCAAACAGACGGAGCTCCACTTCACCCTATCCTTGGATTTTTCACATACCCAAAAGACTTCTGTTTTCTGTTTTGTTTTGTTTTGTTTTGTTTTGTTTTGTTTTGTTTTGTTTTGTTTTGTTTTGTTTGGTTTTTGCACTACTAAGGATTGAACCCAGAGCCTCATGCATTTACTGATGAGCTAAATCCTCAGCTGGAAACTCCTGGATGCAATTCCTCTAATAGCTCCTTTTGATGCTCATAATTGCTGGATCAGAAGACTGTTTGCTTCCCTCTCTCCACAAACACCTCTAGGGCAAAGTAAGCATGTCCTTTTATTTCCCCTTCTGCCTTTCCTTCTTTATCCTCCTTTTATTCTTGGTGATGATGGGGAAACCGGCTTCTAGATAGTAGTTTGCCAGGCACACTCTGAGCTTCTCATTTCCACAAGTGAGGTAAGATTATCTGGTCAATTTCTGTGTGAGCTTCTCTGGATAGCCCTTGGTCTCAGGCATATTTTCTTTCTTTCATTTTATTCCACCTAATTCTAGAACGTTTGTCCATATAGAAACTCAGAATACCAGGCAATATTACTCTATACTTTTCTTTTTGGTTTTTGTTTTGTTTTGTTTGTTTTGTTTTCTTGAGACAGGGTCTCATTTAGCCCTGGCAGGCCTTAAACTTACTATGAAGCCAAGGATGACCCTGAAACTTTTGATCACCTTGCCTCTATCTCTTGAGACCTGGAGTTTCAGGAGGGCAATATCACACCTGGTTTATGCAATACTAGGATTAGAACCCAATGCTTCATGCATGCTAGGCAAGTACTTCACCATTTGAACTACATCTGCAGTCCTATGATTCTACACCCTTACAAGAAACAAAAAGAAGTTAAGCTTAAAAAGATTACCATTACACAGAAGAGCATGTGATATAAAGGTTAAACAAGTAAACACTTTAGTCAGTCATTTAAAGGAGTGTCCATTTACTAAGACTGTTAGAAGAAGGGCTTTGGAAGAAGGGCTGCCAAGGATGGTCACAGTCTGGAAAGGAGCCAGTGGTTGATTCTTCATTGTTTGGTATTTCTGGGAGTATTTCTTACCTTGAAAATTTCATCAGGTTCGTTGTGACTAAATTCTTTGGAAATGTAAGAATTTAAACATGTATAAAATTAAATTCTTTAGCAAGTGAAATATAGAAACCAGAATAACAATGGAGTCATTTATAATGAGAAATACCACCATCATGGCCAAGGAGCTGGGCCAGTCTGATTGACCCTTGTCTGCTCAGGCAGTGCACATGGGAGTGCAAGGTGGAGCTGGTCAACTAGAAGTCCCAAGGGCATTGCTATGCATAGGCTCTAATACACACTACCTGTAACTGCTTAGAACATAGACTCTGAGGTCTAGCAGGTCTGAGTAAATGTCTTGGAAATACCACTTACTATCTATATGAACTTCCACAGTTTGTCATTGTTCCAGAACCCAAATTTCTTCCCTTAAAAAGAGGGTTATCATTCATGCATGCAGAATTTTTACATAAAGTACTTGACTTGATGTCTGATATATAATAAATAAATGTTTTGATTTCTTAGGGCCATGCTACAAACCTTCATTTTATCCATTATCAAAGTTCATTTAAAATGTCTTTCCCTCTCTGGTTTGGAGAGATGGCTTAGCAGTTAAGGTGCTTGCCTGCAAAGCCTAAGGGCCCATGTTCAACTCTCCAGATCCCACATAAGTCAGACATACAGAGGTAAGGCAAGCATAAGGTCACACATGCCCACTAGGACTATAGTTCAAATGCAGTGGCTGTGGCCCTAGCTCGCCAATTCTCTCCCTCTCCCTCTCCCTCTCTTTCTCTCTAAAATTAAAAAAAAAAAGTCTGTCTCTGAGGAAAATCTTATTTTTCTTATTCCTAGCTTGGATTATTCAAATAGCCACTCCTTCATGCTTTTGCATATTCAACAACTGCTTATTAAATCTCTATTTTGTACCAGGGACTAACCTACCATGAAAGGGTGCAGAATATTTAGAGAACTAACTTTGTGGAACTTGCATCCCAGTGATGACAGATGTCAAACAAAGAATATACAGTATGTCAATGTATTCATTTAATAGTGTGATGTTTCCTGCACAACTGGTATTTATTCAATGATCAATTCAATAACCAGTGGTATTTTAGAATAAATACCATGTGTTCATTTTCATTAATCAATCAAAATATTTCTGAGTAATATTTGAAAATCATGGCAAAAAGCAATTCTGAAATCTCCTGTTCATGAACCAGGCTCAGCACTAAACAGTTTGATTCCCTAAGAATCTTTCCCCCACTTTACAGAACATAAAAGTTTAAGAAAGTCACAAAAATTTTTCTTGATTTGGTTTTAATGGATTTGACTTGTTCTTCTCTGGGAGACAGATATTCTCCATTTTTTAACTTACTGGTGGCATCCATGGAAGGTGTTCTTCTCCTAACATACAGGCCAAGGTGACAGGCAGTCCTCCTGTTGCTTATGTCTGGACATCAGGGCAAAGGCATCTGACCCAAGCCCAGCCAGTAAACTCACATCTAGAACTTAAGTTGCTGACAGAGCGAGACAATTGCAGAAAATAGCACAGCAGGAAGAGGAGGCAGCAAAGGGCCCATCCATCCACAGACCACTCTCCAGCTTGGTTACGGCTGCTTTTGTTCTATCTGGTTCTCTGAGCCTCAGGCCCCAGCCTTCCTGGAAGCCCTCTCAGTTACCTGACAGCCTTCCAAAAATTATAGTTTCTCTTAAATCAGCCAAAGATGGCTTCCATGGTACTGATGGGTAAGCATATCTAGAAAGGAACTTAATATACTAAACTGTGCCCCTAGCATAGGGGAAGCAAATGGGCAGTAGGTTATTCCACAATTATTCATGAACATGTATATATGACACACACAATCTCTGTGGCAGTTTGAGTAGATGGACCCCAATATATACAGTGTTTTATTAGTTTGTAGTTTGCATCTGCAGCCACCTGACTGGAGGCTGTGTCACTAGGCAGATCTTAAGGTGTGGTGGTGGGCTTGAGATTTCAATCAAAAGATATGCAAAGTGTGCCTAGCAGGAGTTCCTGAAGTGTGCTGTGCTGTGTGGCTTTTGGCCTTTGGCTTGTGCTTCTCTCTCTCTCCTTGTTTGGTCCTGTGAAGGCAGACCAGCTTCTTCTGCCATTATGGAATTTCCCCTGGATCTGTAAGCTTCAATAAATATCCCTTCCTCCATAACCGTGCCTGGTCTGGAAGTTCATCTCAGCAAACCTGAAGCTGTCTGCTGCAGAAGCTGGTACTGAGGGGTGGGCTGACATGTACCTGACCATGTGGATGTTGGCCTTTTAGAACTTTTGTTTTGGAGAAATATGTATGGACTTGGTGCTTGCAACTGAAGATGCCTTCTGGAGTTGTAAGTCAAGTTTTATGGATTATTCTGATGGGAGTTGGAGAATGCTAAGTGCAGACAGTATTGAACTTCGAGGCTTGACTTATGAGCTTTCTAAGGGGAAGGAAAGACTACAGAGGAGTTTATTGGAACTGGGCTACTGGCATAAGGGCTGGGTGCATCCTGCTGCCCAGGCCCAGAGAGTTTGATCAAGATTAAATTTGTAATGGAATGATGTACTTGACTAAAGATATTGTACCAAAAGCTTTAAGATTTTAAACTGGAAAACCTTAAGCAAGTTAAAATTACAGGCACTGAGACTGGTCTTAGGTTACTGAACCTGCTATTGTCAAACATGTTAGCAATCTTAAAGAAGATGGCCCAACTGCTTTACATTAAAACAATGGAAAGATGCCTGAGGAAAGACTGTCATAGAAATGCAAACTCAAAGGAACCTGCTTTTCAAGGCTATGATTTATTTCATCCCTGAATTGAGAATATGGCTGTGTCCTGCACACCTGGTATTGGTTTCAGAAGCATGAAAAATGCAAGGAGTAGTCATGAATTGCACATGGTTCCAGGAGCCTCTGCTGAGATGCAGCATGAGGCAGGGCCTGATTCCCTGATAGGCTGAAAGAGCCTTTGGAAGATGGACTATGGTTTGCATGAAGACCTGAAGATGCTTTGGATATACCAGGACTATGCAAAGGCTACCATAGAGAGCACTATTAACCTAGGATGGAAGTGTTCCCTGGCTACTGTGCCCAGCTGGAGGGGCAGAATTGCAAAATCTGGAGAGTGTCAGTCTCTTGTTATGTGGAACTTTAACTATAGAAGTTTGATGTTGAGTTTATATTGTTTTAGTCTCTCCTTACTATGCATTATACCTGTTGAAAATGTTTACTCTGTGTCTTTATATGTTAGAAGCATTTAACTTGTTTGATTTTACAGGACTCTCTATCTTAAATTGTTCAAGACTGTGGGGACCTTTGAAACTGGACTGAGTACAATTTACAATATGTGATGGATATGAATCTATTGAGGGCCGGGGCAAAAGGTGGTAGCAATCTTAGTTTGAATAGATGGTCCCCAATATATAGAGTGTTTTATTAGTTTGTAGTTTGTATCTGTAGCCACCTGGCTGGAGGCAGTGTCAATGGGCAGATCTTAGGGTGTAATTGTGGGTTTGAGATTTCAATCTAAAGCTATGCAAAGTGTACCTAGCTGGAGTTCCTGAAGTGTGCTGTGCTGTGTAGCTTTTGGCTTTTGGCTTGTGCTTCTCTCTCTTGTTTGGTCCTGTGAAGGCAGGCCAGCTTCTTCTGCCATTATGGAACTTCCCCTGATTTGTAAGCTTCAATAAATCCCTTCTTCCATAACTGTGCCTGGTCTGGAAGTTCATCTCAGTGAACCTGAAGCTGTCTGCTACAATCTCAGAAACACAAATGTTCAAGATTTCCTAAAAGACCAAGGGAAGTGGCTTCAGCTAGGATCTGGCAAGGAACATTTTTCTGTAGTAAACCTCACCCTACAGTTTAAGAACCTTATCTCCTTGTATTGGTGGTCCATGAAACATTCAAATGTGCAGGAATCCCAAACATCCCCCTCTCTGGAGGTTTCCAACCTCCCCTCACATGTATTGCTTTCGTCATCCAGTTATGCTACATATTCTGTGATTTCCACTTTTCTATGACATGATCTTTCATTTTGTTTTCTAGTCACTGACTTGCTTTGATATGATCTTTTAAATTTCAATTTCAATTTGGATTTGATATAAGAAAAAGGTAGCAGATATTTGCTCCTCTGTTAAAAGAGAAACAGGAAAGACCCCATGGGAAATTGTCATACAGTAAGACTATCATTCTATGGAGAGGTGAAAAATACCTCTGAAGTAAAATGTAGTCATATTCAATATAAATGGCAAAAATACCTAAGTTGCTATTGTGTGTCAGGACTTTTGCACTTAACAATTGAAGTGTTGCACTTGGGAACAGTGGGGTTGACTGCTCCCATGCATTAGAACAGTGGGCACTGTGACCTTCTAGAAGTGTCTGGATCAAAGTTAGTTACTTGAATCTGCCTCACAACTAGAGTACTGTATTTATTTGTATTTGTATTTATTTGCTAGCAAGAATTAGTAGAACATTGGGCTGGAATGACAATGGTTAAGGCACTTGCCTGCAAAGCCAAAGGACCCAGGTTCTATTCCCTGGGACCCACATAAGCCAGATGCACAAGGTGGCGCATGTGTCTAGAGTTCGTTTCCAGCCACTGAAGGCCCTGGTGTGCCCATTCTCTCTCTCTATCTCTCTCTCCCTCCCTCTCTATCTATCTCTGTCTACCTCTTTTAAATAAATAAAAAAATTTTAAAAAGATTTAGTGGAACATAACAGAGAGATCACCATATCAAAATCCTATCAAATCATGCCAATATTGGAAGGTTTGATAAATATTATATATATATATATATATATATTTGCAGCAGATTTCATGCATGACTTTCAAATAACGGGTGTTATGATAAAAATCGTGGTCCCAAATGTAAAGGGAAATAATAAATGCTTTTTGTGACTGGGTTATTCTTGAAAGATTTTGGATTTGTTTATTATGATTTTTTTTTTACCTCAGACTCCATAATTATAGTCATTTAACCACTTAGTGGTTCTCCAACTTTAATATGCAAAGAATTGTCTGGAGAGCATGTTGACTGAAACCATTGGGCATCATTCCCACATGCTCTCACTCAGTGACTCTGGAAAGTGCCTGAGAAATTGCATTTCTTACAAGTTCCCAGGTGACAGTGCTACTGCTATTCCAGGAACCATCCACAGAGAATCATTGATCTGTGCTTCATTCATTCATCCATTCATTCACAAGAATGTTTAGTAAAAGCCAACCAAGTTCCCTGATTCGAAAACAAAAAGACAAACTGAACATAACTCCATAAGAGCTAATTTCTAAGCACTTTACTAAGAGCTTTAATATGACACAATTTTACTCCATCATGACAATCCTATAAAGTTGGCATCCTTCCCCAATTTTTAAAAATGAAAATATCACAGCTAAAAAAGATGAATCAACGTGTTCAGCATATATGCAAATCAGAATTAGGGTCAGATCTATCAATGCTAAAAAGAAACACCACTCCAAGCAAAAAGAATTTATTCAGGGATGGGCAAAGGTTTATAATTCAAAATACATGCTAGGGCAAGCCCCAGGCCTGCCCTGCACCCAATGAAGCAGGACTGCTTTTATTAGCCAAAAGAAGAGATTAATATAAATTGCTTGGATATGAAATCCACTGGTTTTGGAGACACAAGGCAGCTGCTAGTATCAGCTTTTTGATGGAGGCCCCCAAGGGAGACCATCTTGTCAAAAAAGTGATGAACTCCAGAGTGGTTGCTGTCTTAAATTATGTGAAAGGTAAGGAAATCTGTGCAGACGTCTGAGTGTGCTAAGTGTAGAGAATGTAAAGGGCATTCTGATGTGTTTTGTTTTGCTTTTAATCTCTGAGACTGTTCTTATCCTAGGAAAAATATGAGCTTCTCTGTTTCATACATTTTTTTGCTCTGATTTTGATCTGACTCAAACAAGAGTGGCTTCATCTTAGGATCAGCAATTTTTTCAGAACCCAGGAATGATGGATGCCAACTGGCACTAGCAGAGGCTATTCTCTGGGCTCTGTGACCCCTGTAACATTGATGCTCCTGCAGTGTTATTGTCAGTCTGTTTGAAGATTAAAAAAGAAAGATGCTCACAGAGATTAAAAAATTTATCCAAGTAATATTACAAAATTAGGAATTATCATGAAATTTAATATTCAGGTTTTACTTTTTATACTCAAAAGTTATTTCCCCACCATGAACACCAATATCTTCATTCTATCATCAGCTCAAAATCAATCTTAATAGAATCAGATAAAATATTATGGCCCTGGTGCTGTGGCAATGGCTCAGTAGATAAGGTGCATGCTGTGCAGTCATGAGAACCTGTGTTCAGACCTCCCAGCACCTATGTAAGAAGCCAGGCAAGGCCACACACACCTGTAACTCCAGCACTGGGAAGGTGGAGACAGGAGGATTCCTGAGGCTTCCTAGCTGGCTAGCTAGTCTAGCAAAATTGATGAACATCAGGTTCAGTGATACACCTTGTCTTAAAAAAAAAAAAAAGGGTGAAGCCGGGCGTGGTGGTGCACGCCTTTAATCCCAGTACTTGGGAGGCAGAGGTAGGAGGATCACCATGAGTTCAAGGCTATCCTGAGACTCCATAGTGAATTCCAGGTCAGCCTGGGCTAGAGTGAGACCCTACCTCAAAAAAACCAAAATAATAATAATAATAATAATAATAATAATAAATAAGGTGGAGTCGGGCATGGTGGCACATGCCTTTAATTCGAGCACAGGGGAGGATGGGGTAGGAGGATTGCTGTGAGTTCAAGGCCAGCCTGACACTACATAGTGAATTCCATGTCAGCCTGGACTAGAGGGACACCCTACCTTGAAAAACTCAAATAAATAAATAAGGTGGAGATTGATTGAGGAAGAAACCTGACATTGACCTCTGGCTCCACATGTACAAACACATCAATATGAACACACATACACACACATTCACACAATACCACATGTATGTACAAATGCAAGAAAAAAAAGAAAGAATATGATCCCAATTAACTACAGTATGCAGAGAATACGCTGGTCTAATATTCTGGTTAACTATAGCTCTTATAACTCTTTCTAAAGCCTGACAGTTACCAGTGTTCTTTCCTCCCTAATCAGCACAGTATGCTGTTCTGCTTCCCCGGTGACTCAGGGCCTCACATGCTCAGAACCACCACCACCAGCAGCAGCAGCAGCAGCTGCAGCAGCAGGAACAGCGTTCTTCCTGAGAGGCGTCCAGGTGGACACAGAAGATATGGGCTGCAGAAGATACAGGCTGCAGAAAGCTGGCTGAGTGTGTAGGGAGCAAAAGACTCAACTTTATTCCACCTCTTCTTCTTCAATTATATGCTCATCATATACATTGTCTGCAATCAGACCAGACTGAGGGTAACCAAATGATTTAGGCTGGTTTGGGTTAAGATCAAATTTGCTCCAATTTTTTTTTTAAGTACCTGACAAGCTTCATTAAAAGTGACCATTTCCCTCCTTTTTTGACTTGGGAAATCTCACAGAATGAAGCTTTCTCTGGTTCCTGTGCTCCCTCCGTGTATTACCCCCTCATCAGGGAGAGAAGTGAGCTGTATAATTACCACTGGAGACATGATTCATCCCTACTCTCAGAGCCTGGGGCCCGGGCCTGTGGGTCTCTATAAAAGGAGAGCAGGGTCTAAGTGCAAGTGTGTGCTGTCTGCTGCCCCTGGGGTTGATATAATTACCAAGCATTGGAAGGAGAGGAGATGAAGGCGCTCCCTGCCTCTGGCCTCGCTGTCCTCCTTGTCACAGCTTTGAAGTTTTCCGCTGCAGCCCCCACCCTATTTGACGCCACCCCCAGGACCTGGAGGAACAACTACCACCTTGCACAGGTTGGTGACTCCTTGCCCCCTTCCCTCTTCCACCTCCAGACCTCGGAAACCTAAAAGGGAATAATGATAAATTAAGTACACTTGTGCAAGCCCATGGAGGTCTAACCAATGGCATAAGTAAGATTGGTGCCCTGGGCACATTTAGTGCATTGCTGAATAAATCAGTGAGTAAATATCTACCTAGGTATGTCCTGCTTTATACAGAATTTGGGAGTGCTCATACAGCAACATACAAGAAAAATAATATGTGAATTTAAGAGCTGGCAATGTAGATCAGTAGTAGATTGCTTACATAGCATGCATAAGGCCCTGGGTTCAAAAAAATCATTAATTTGTTTGGGGCTTGGAAGATGGCTCAGCCAGTAAAGAGCTTGTCATGCATGCATGAAGATCTGGGTTTGAATCCCCAACATCCACATAAAAGCCATGCTATAATCCCAAAGCTGATGAGGCAAAGACAGGAGGATCCCTAGGGATCGCTGGCTACCTTACCTAGCTAAATTGCTGAGTTCTCTGGGTTCAGTGGAGACCTTCTCTGAAAAAATAAGGTAGAGAGCAATTGAGAAAGTCACTTGGCATTAACCTCTGGCCTCCATACACAGGTATACACACTTGTACCTACACATACAGCAGGCACAGAGAGAGGAGAGAGAGAGAAAAAAGGAGAATTTGAGGGATCACGGAGGAAAAATAGGGCAGAAATATAAAAACTGAAGTTTAAGACCCTTACACAGGGAGACAGGCTGTGAATTTAGTACTGATTGGCCATCAAAAAAAAAATAAAATAAAAGGATTTCCTATGTTCACATTTTAAACAATGGTCTTGTGTTCAAGATCACTTTGATCCGAATTTCACATGGAGCACACTTTTCCTAGATGCAAACCCCTTCTCGTCTGAGGGTTTCCCTTCCTAAAGCATATTTGTCCCACAACTCTTGTTAACATACTTTCTGCATTTTCTTCTTCTGAGATCTCTCCCATCTGATGGTGGGAAAGGTCTGACTTAGTCAGTCCTGTTAGAACTTTATAAAGGCTGCATGGCTCAAAGTAAGGCCAAATGCTTGTTTCCTTAGAAGGAAGGTGGTGGTTCTTAACCTGTAGACATAGATTTCTAATGATGCAATTCCCAGTGCTTCAGAGGCCTCTCTCAGAGTCGGATAATGCCGTAGCTTGCATGTAGTTTCAACTCTGCTTGAGAACTGCTTTCCCCCCTGCCCCGCTGCTCTTTGGACAGTTTGGGGCTGGTGCACTGAGCGTTGGTTTTTAACTGTGGAAACCTGTCTTGCCCCTGCCAATTATTTTCACCACTTGTCCTTCCAGTTGATCAGATTCAACTGATTCTCTTGCAACACAACAGAACATTAAACACTTTTCACAACAACCCTGCATTGAGACAGGCAAGTTCAGTTCTACAGTAGATGCCCACTTGGATTAAGCATTCTTTCACTGGGGCCCATTTGTAGATGAATCGACTTCAAAATAGCTCGGAATATTGGGTAATCAATTATAAATTAAATTTTATTGACACTACCTAGCTCTAAGTCCCTTTATCCAGATGCCATTCCCGCACCCTCCCCCTTCTGATCCAGAAAAAAGGCAAGTTTGTGACAACATTCCCCTCACAAACTCCCAGAGAGGACCACGCTAGGGCCAGAATAGATATGAGCTAGTGGGAGCCCTGACTATATTAGTCCAGGGTCCTTGCAAGCTCTACCTGCCAAGCCTGACCATACCATATCAGATTACATGTCCTTGTGCCATAATGGTGGAGTATGGTCTGCAGAGCCAAGCATATTGACTGTAGCCCTTTACAGAAAGACTTAGCTGACCCCAGCTGACACATGAATAAAGTGGGGAAGTTTTGGTGAACGCATCCTCACTAATCCGGCCAGTCAGGAGTCAGTAGGAGTACTTCAAAAGAATGGTGTAGCTATGAGAATATTGGGGACCTTCAGAGATTCATTACTTCTTCCTCTCCCAGTAAGTCAGGCCTCTTCAGTTTCTGTTAGGACATACTCTGAGAAGCCTGGAAACTTGTCCGCACCTCTGGCCCACAGCATGTTCCTCCCGCAAAGGTTCCAGTCATCAGCTCTGGGAAAGAACATTCATCACTCTTTAGGAGGATAGAAGGTTTGAGACAGACTGCTCATGTGGATTCCAGAAACTAGAAACAATTACTTTCACCTTTAGAAATATAAACCAAATTTTATGAGCTTATGAAATCACAAAGGAAGCCAGATGTGGTGGCACATGCCTTTAATCCCAGCACTTGGGAGGCAGTGGTAGGAGGATCACTAGAGGTTCAAGACCAGCCTGAGACTATATGGTGAATTCTAGGCCAGCTTGGGCTAGAGTGAGACCCTACCTCGAAAATCAAAATAAATAAATAAGTGAAAATAGGCAGCTTATTCAGCACATGGTGACATGCTAGAGAAACACGAGGAAGAGAACTAATTAAGTCTCTGCTCTGATGACACCTTCATAGGGCAACAACAGGTGAGCGAGTGCAGTCAACACTGCAGGAGATTACTTCAGAAATGGGAAGTCCTGATGGAGAAAAGTTACCCAAAGGACAGAGAGTAACTGGGCAAAGGGAGTAGTCGAGGAAGGGAGAAAGCCATTATCTTGGAGGAACCTGATTTCAGAAAGGGCAGGAGACAGGACAGCCAGCAGAAGCAGCAGCCCCAGCCGGAAGGAGTGTGGAGTGTAGTCAGCAGCCCCATGTCCCAAGAGCTGAGAGACCATGGGAAGAGAGCTCGGCATTGTCAGCAGCACAAAACTGCCTTCCAAATGCCTCTCTTTTCTCTGCATCACTGCTAAGAGGAAGCAAGCCCAGACAGTTCCACCACAAACCAACCCACACAAACAACTGCACGTGAAAATCTAAACAGGGTCTAGTTTATTTATCCAGTGTGCACTTGCATCATTAGTTTCTCATTTGCGGATCTGCATGAGGGCTTTGAAAATGATGGAATGTTCAAAAATATGCCTATTCCCATAATTCAAAGATTATTCTAGATTTTTTTGTTTGCTTTGTTTAAAAGAAATAGTATAGGACTAGGATGCTAACCTAGTAGAGTGCTTGCCTAGCATGTATAAAACCTTAGGTTTAATCCACAGCTCTGCATAGCCAGGTGTGTTGACACACACTATAATCCCAACACGCAGGAGGTAAAGGAAGAAGGATCAGAAGTTCAAGGTTATCCTCAGCTACACAGGGAATTCAAGGCTAGTCTGGGATACATGAGACTCTCCTGTTTTAAAAAATAATAATAAATTGGTATATGTGCTCCTTGATTTATGACACCATTATATCTTAATAATCTCATTATAGGTTGAAATTATCATGCACAGCCTACCAAATGTCATTGTTAAGTCACACAGTACCCTGTGTGATATCTGTTATCTGCCCTTGTTACTGTGTGGCTGGGGCTCAGGATCAGGAGATATATCCTACCATATATTGCTACCTTAGGAAAATATCAAGAGTCAAACCTTGTAGTGTGATTTTATGGGGTTCATAGCAGTTTCCCATTGGGATAAATTCAAAATTTGTGAGTTGAGTCACTGTAACTCAAAGACCATATATTAATATTGATGTAACATTTAAAACATGCTTTTAAGTTGTCTCTAAAAACAGCATAAATTTTTTCTTACTGCATGATTATGAAAAATAAAAACAAAATTTCCAAATGCAAGCTGTTAAATTCAGATATTCTTACTACCATTTTACTTTCTATGATATTTTTAAATTGTTACTATCCTTAAAATTTGAGTCTTACTTTTCTCACTGATTATTGAATCATAAGAATTTTTTGGCTTTTATACTCTTTTCACAACCATCATTGTAAAGTGTCACAAATATTTCAGAAGTAAGTTATAATTTACTTACCTCTTTCTTTTGTTAAACAAACAGGTTATATTCCATATCAATAATATTTCTAAAGTATCTTTGTACCTCAGGCTAAACAAAATAATTGTTTTTTCAAGGTAGCCTTCCACAAGTGGCACTAGTAAATAAAAAGGTATTTAAAGTCTTTTGATATATTTAAAAGTAATTCACATTGACAGTATCATTGGATCCTCACAATTATACTCAATAGATAAGCAAGATAAGAAGGTTGCACTGTTTTCTAAACAGGAGAGGTAATCCAAAAGAATTTAGAAGAGTCTCCCCACCATGTTGGCGATGCAACCTGGACTAGAACCTGTGATTTTTTTTCAGATAGCACCAAACTTGTTACAAACCCATTTCAACATCTTGAACTCTGAAGAAAGAAATGTAAAGAAACAACTTAGACTATAAGGAAAGAAATGCTAAAGAAACCATACATTGGGCATTACTCAAACATAAATAAATCTGAGTTTTAAACTGATTCTCAGGCAGAGCATTACTAAGTGTACTAGGGAGTTGGGAGGCAGAGCTGGGCCACCCATTTACAGGGACAGACTCTGTCATCCTCCATTATTTTTATCTGCCAAACATTGGTGAAGAAGCAGAAAGAGGACTAATTAATAACCGACATTAAAGCTATGATTTTAACAAGGGAACTGGAGGACATGAAGGGCAACAGGAGGGACCCTGGTGAGTCCTGAAATCTTTGACCTAGTGATGATATAAGAGGTGAATCGACCTCATGCAAGTGAAGGCCAGCCCAGGAGCAGTTCTAAGCGCACATCTGAGGACTCACTGGAACATCTTGACTTCATGAAGTACGCCAAAAACACTGCCAATAATTTTGACTAGAAAGGTCACAGCAGCTGGGGCTTTTGGTACCTTAGAACGTCTGATAATTCTTCAAAGAGGTATATCTTCATAATTTGCCTAAATAAAACATTAACTCACCATCTATTCTGAGAGGCAGACTACGTGGCACAGGGCCTGCCTCTGTGCATCAATCACAGCCCCACAGAAAGGAGCAGGTTACTGAGCCAGTGAGGACAAGACAACCATAGAAAGCTAGCAAGTGACTTAACAGGGTATGAGCCACATTCTGCAGGAGCACCAAGAAGGAAGCATTCACTTATATCACTGCACTGTCAAATGTTTCTTCTTTTTTTAAGAGTGGGAATGAATGGGGTGGGAAACACAAATCTAGACCCAAACGGCAATGGTACCATAATCTTCTACTTACTAATTTTATTTTTACTTCAATAAAATATACTGCTTTAATCTTATCTACTAAGACAGCCTTAAACTTTTTCAGCCCTAGATCTAGTGCCTTATGCACATTTAAAGGGAAAGAACTTTTATAAATACTAAATGCATTCATAGTACAATAAGTACATAAGCTACCATTGTAAAAAGAATCCCCTAAAATCCATCATTAGGACATAACCAGTGTTAATCCCTCAGTCTATATCATCCTAGACTCTATCATCTTCATCTATATTTTAGTCTATATCTTCCAGGTTATTCAGGGCCAGGATTTGGATGAGGCTGGTAAGATCCTATTGTCCTTTAAAATTTTGAAGTTTTGTTTATCATGGACATTTTTGCATTGATTTCGGGTTTTTCCCAAGGTCTATGCAAATATATTCTTTATCCAGATTTCTGTTTTGGTAAGCCCTTCACTGACTTTTCCCTAGTTTTTGTTTATGATGACGTGTCATTTTGATAGTGCAATAAAAGTGTTTTTCACTAAGTTTATCATAAATATCTTCCCTTATATGATCTTATTTGGTGAAGCAGAAACTAAATTGCTGTGCACATCATATATCCTAACAAAGAAACAAAATATTTGAAATCAAAATTATCTCAGAAAGGGCTGGAGAGAAGGCTTAGCAGTTAAGCACTTGCCTGTGAAGCCTAAGGACCGCGGTTCAAGGCTCGATTCTCCAGGACCCACATTAGCCAGATGCACAAGGGGGTGCACGCATCTGGAGTTCGTTTGCAGTGGCTGGAAGCCCTAGCACGCCCATTCTCTCTCTCTCTCTCTCTCTCTCTCTCTCTCTCTCTCTCTCTCTTTCTATCTGCCTCTTTCTCTCTCTGTTACTCTCAAATAAATAAATAAAAATGAACAACACCAATAAAAATTTAAAAATTGCCTCAGAAATATGAAGCACAGTCTTACACAGAGCTTGACTCAGAGGTAACACCATGAACATCACATTATCACAGCATCCATTTGAACAAATAGGAATTGCTCATAGAATCAACTTCATCCTGTGCAAAAAGCAAAAAGTGACTAAGGAAAGATGAAAATGGAGCCAAGTATTCTCCCCTGTGTTTCAGAGCATCAAATCCAAGTTTGAGGGCTGGACCTTCCAGGTTGCCCATCCTCTTGGAGTCTCATTTCACCCACAATTTTTAAGGGACAACACGTGAACTCCTCTCCTGTCCAGGTAGGGAATGAGGAGATAGAACACACTCTCTCAACAAGTAAGACGTACTCTTGCTGGTTTTCTTGAACAGTCAGTGTTAAAACAAAATTGGAGGTACAGAAGAACATAGAGAAGAAATTTAGTCACCCATAATGTCAACACCCAGAGATAAGCAATGTTAAAATTCAGACACAGTTCCTTTCTTTGTGTGTTTTACATATGAAGTTGTGATTATAATATGATGAAGATTTCTCTTATTTTCTCAGTATATTATCCTCATCTGAGAATATTCTCTCATGTCACTAAATATATATTTTTAAAAATATGATCTTAATAGATACTTGGTTCTATATCACATGAATATATTAATAATATATCAACAAATCCTCTTTTACACACTGGGGATATAGCTCAGTGGTAGAGCACTTGCCGAGCATGAGCAAGACCCTGGGTCAATCCCCAGCACTGTAAAAACAAGAATATATTATATGTTTTATAATTATAGAACACTAAGTTCACCTCCAACTTTTTATTATATAGGAATCTCTATGGAATATACAAGTAACATGCATAATTTATATATAATTAAATATGGACTTGATAGAGATAATTTATTTATAAATAAGAACTTCTATGCTATATAAGTAAAAAATGAACATGTGTAATGTAATATCTAAATCTTTAGCTGTTCTTTGGTTATTTTCCTGATACAAGGAAGGTAAAATTCCTGGACCAAGCACAGGCCTTAACCCTGCACTGACACAACCCTGCCCCTAATTCACCCCAATTCCAATCCTGAGTCATAGAAAATTATTTTGGACAATGTATACTATGGGATCTAAAGTCTGTATGTGCAGATCAAGTTGTAAAATTTATGGCTGATTTTATTTGCCTCAAGGGGCAGAGATCCTATTTCAGGAAACCTATCTTATGAGGAAAACTTTACCCCAGGATACTCTTGAACTAGATAAAACCCTCAGCTGAACAGGTTACCCTCTGCCTTTGTACCTCCTGAATAGCTGGGGCATAAAACCTCTTTGAGGAAAAAAAAATACTTACTTCACATTATGCATACGGGAAACAGTTACCAATAGCTATTTGCCAAACAAATCAGACAGTCCATGTCTTGAAAATTGGATAAAGAACTTTGGTGACAACTACTGTGTCCATAGAAACTGTTATTACCATTTTCCTTCCATTTTTTTCCTTAAAAAAAATAAAACAAAGCAAACACTCTACCAGCGAGCTAAAAAATAATTAAAATAAGAGCATATGTTGATGAAATTGATCATAGAAAATCTACAAATGGCAGGCAGACAAGAGAAAAAAGTTTATAACCTTCACTACTCAAAGATAATAACTATTGATTTTGATGTATCTAAGCTTCATCTATGTAAATATGTCTAAATGCTTCAAAAATACCAATATATACTCTATTTTTATATAGAGAATATTGTCCCCTGTTTTATCTGAGCATGAGTGTTCCCCAGACTACACCATGGTCGTGTCAGCCTGCCTCTCCATTTCAGGCATATCTTGACAAGTTTTATACCAAGAAAGGAGGCCATCAGGTCGGCGAGCTGGCTGTGAGAGGAGGCAATTCCATGGTCAAGAAGATTAAGGAACTGCAAACATTCTTTGGCCTCCAAGTCACGGGGAAGTTGGACCAGAACACAATGGATGTGATCAAGAGGCCACGCTGTGGAGTCCCTGATGTGGCCAACTACCGCCTCTTCCCAGGTGAACCCAAATGGAAAAAAAATATGTTGACATACAGGTAATGAGATTGAGTCTATCCAAATTCAGAGAAACACATCCCCTAAGCCACTTTCCTTTTGATCTGTATAATGATCACAACTCCCCCAACTACAGGAAAGAAAAAGAACTTTGTAGTTCTTCACTTGAAAATATAAACTTCAGGATTACCATAATAACTGACCATCTCATGCACTAAAATTTTACCAGCTAGAACACTCATTAACCTTTAAAAAAAAAAAAAGTAAAGTAGTCTTATTAGTAACAAAACTAATTTTAAAAAAATCTACTCAATAAGAAAGATAAAACTCATTGATAAACTTTTTCATTGATTCTAAGAATTGTTTATTGATGATTTATTGTCTACTATGGGCATTCAATTTGAGAAGTATAAAAATGAACAGATTCCCTTTCTAGAATTTAGGGAACTCACAGTCCTTTAAGAGAGACAGGGAAGTCTAACTGAGCAGTAGATGTCTCAGTGTTGGGAGCTATGAAGCTCCCAGAGGCCAGGAAGTGACATCTTAGCCTAGTTTTGAAGCAAAGTCACCCCACAGGCCTGCTGTGGCTTCTGCACCCCCACATCTGGCCTGGCCTCTTCCTGATAGAACAACAGGAACCTTGGTCCTTCCTCCCTGGGTCTCTAGGCCAGAATTTCCTGCTCTGGCAGACTGGATGCCCTTCTGAGGCCAACCTAGGACTGATGCAGTCACAGATTAATCCTACCTAGGCTGGCCCCTGCAGGGTGCCACCCCTCAGCCTGAGGACAGGCAGTGTATGTATTTTTCGGCCTCACACATGCCAAGGAGATGCAGCTTTGGAAAGGAAGATTGGCCTCCACTCCTGCATAGCTCTGCTCCAGCTTTGACCAACAGTCAGGCAATTTCCAAGTAGAAAAGCACACCACGCCAGGAGAATGAAGTGCTGTCGGGATAGCTGACGCTCCTGCACCACTGAGAGCTGGAGTGGAGGGTGCAGGAAGCCGAGCGATGGCTGGAGAGGCAGCCTGCGCAGCTGCTAGGGCATGGTGCTCTGGAGTGAGGAGCCAGGCCAGGGGCTGGATGGGGTTGCATTTTTTCTGCTTTGTTTGTTTTTAGAGGTAGGGTCTCACTCTAGCCTAGACTGACCTGGAATTCACTATGCAGTCTCGGGGTGGCCTCAAACTCAAGGTGATCCTCCTACCTCTGCCTTCCAAGCCCTGGGATTAATGGCATGCGCCACCACGCCTGGCTACGCATTTTTATGGTGAGCACATCTTCAGGGTAAGTAGAGATGAGGAAGGGCCAGTCTGATGCAATTGTCCCAGCTTTGGTGTGCTGTATCTGCCTCCCTCCCAACAGCGCTCACGGGAGGGTTCAAAAATGTCAGGAATTCGGAGCCTCTTGTTAAGCTCCCAAGAGTTTTGTGAGCTGATGGCTAAGATACAACAATGACTAAATAATTTAAATTTGAAGTTAAATTATATTTTAAAGCAAAGTGAGTCAAAGCATGTCACTTTCGATTTCCCTACATTTTATCATCGCCTATAGTCAGAGGACTATGTACAACCCTTTTATCTGTATAGTGGCTCACTCCTCCCTGACTGTGCCCGGTGTCAGTCAGTAAAGGCAGGTTGTTATTTGTAACACAGAGCTCAGCAAACCAACAAATCAGCGAGGTGTATTTTCCCTCTTGCAGTAGGTTGTTGAACTGCTGTCATCCACCAGGGAGTCCATGTGATTAACCTCTGAATACAGAGAACTGGGCTAGGCCATTAGTTAACTACAGTGAGACTCAAAATCCATAAGGTGGCGCTCAGAGCAACAACAACAAAAAACCAAGGCAACTGTGGGGAATCCCATGAGGGAGCAACATACAGGCTTTATGATGTAACTACAGTAAGACCAACAAAAGTATGTAAATTCATGGAGTCGTTTCACCCTTCAAATCTGCACTAGAATTTTAGTCTGTGGCTATGGACAGTTACAATAGGGGCACAAATCAAGATAGTGTAGCTGCAGGAGACAACTGTATAATATTCTGTGATCCACACAGCCACCCTGAGAACCCTCAGCATACCTCCCACTGCCCATCCATTCTTGCTCCAGACAAGTTCCCCAGCACCCAATGCGCTCCAGGACACAAGAGGCTGAGGCTGCCTTGGTGTTGTGTAGCTCCTGGACCTCAGAAAGGCATCTTACAACTAACTAATACCAGCTGATTAAAAATGAAAGCCCAGCCCAGTGCTTGTGCACATGCAGCTCTGAAATCATACAGCACTGGACTCCCATCCTGAGTAATCACAAAATGTAGAGGGTGATCATCATCATTACCTACTCTTCTGGGCTGCTGTGAGGATTAGATAACACACCACATGGAAAGTGCTTACAGTCACGTCTGGCTTGAAACATGTCTTCAAAGAACGCTGCCTATGATTAGTATTGCCTTTCCAATCCACATACCTTGGGTCAGGATTTTCTCCACTTTCTCTTTTCTCCATCCTCTAACTCCACATCCATCATTGGCTCGGGGATAGAGCTGATTTGCCTATAATACGAGGAGACTTCATGGTATTAACTAGGTGGTGATAAATTATAGATATGGATTGCAAAGAGGGGTAACATACGTTGAAAGCACCAGTAACACAAGGTTGAGCCATCTGCCATCCTCCTGAGCGGGCCTTCCTTTTCTGTACAGCAGGATTACCATAATTCATCTCTGGTTGGAACTTTACCACCTGCATCAGAAAAATCTAAGATAATTGCTAAAAATGCAGAGGTCTGGGTCAATCCTGTATGTGTAACAAGCTTGCCAGGTACTTTTCATGGGTCCTAAGGTTTGAGAGCCACTGAGTAGTCCTCAAAAAGCTGCCTTTGCTCTTTAATTTGTGAAGCATCTCTCCATCATGTATTCTGTGCAAGACATGGAAATGGAAGTGGGAAGGGGATGAGGGAGCAGGGGAGGAAGAGGGAAAAGAAGTAGAGGAGAGAGGGAAAAGAGGAGAGAGAGAGAGAGAGAGAGAGAGAGAGAGAGAGAAGAAGGAGGAAGGGAGAGAGCACACAGCTCCTGATTCTGAGGCTGGCTGCGCAGACCTGGCTTCTTTCTCACTTTACATCTGTGGTTTCAGTCCAACCCTGGGTCCTAGGGTGGGAGCTCTTCTCTCCTGCCTGTCCTTTGCCTGCAGCCAAACCTCAGCCTCTGCTTCAGAGCAGAAAATCCCAGATCCACCAACTCCATTTCGGCCTTGTGTTCAAAGCGCAATACCAGGTTTTGACTTCAGATGTCGCTGCCACACTGGAACTTGCTGAAGTGCTCTACCATTTTTCCCCCTAGTCCTAATGAGTGTTCCCTTTGATGCTATCATTTCACTTCCTTTTAAGAATCTGCATTTAAAAAGATAAAATTTTAAAAAATAATAATAAAAAACTCCCCAACAGCCCTGGGGAAATCCCCTTGGCCTTTGAATAAGAACTTAAAAAAAATCTCCAAATTGCACTTCATAGATTTTTCTAATTGAAAATGTTCAGTCCCTTTGGAGGGAAAAGTCATCGCCTCTTCCTTAAATCCACTTTTAGGGAAAACAGATGTTTTACTAATTATAAAGTACCACAAGTGATATTGTTTAAAATTAACAAATGACAAATAAATAACAGCTGCTTCATTACCAAATTTTCTCATGTCTCATTCTCTTCTACTTTTGTCATGTTGTTTAACATGTAACAATTCAGATATTTCAAAGCAGAATAAGAAGTATGGTTCTAGGGGGTGAGGGGTCTAGGTTGTAGATCTATGTTCATGTTTTATTTGAAATACAACTTACAAGTGTTTGCCTTCCTTGTCTGGGAACAGTCACTGAGAGGAAACCCTGTGCTTTTCTTTGGACAGAATATCCAAGTATACCCCTTCCATGAGACCTGCTGAGGTGGACAAGGCAGTGGAGATGGCCCTGCGGGCATGGAGTAGCGCTGTCCCTCTCAACTTTGTCAGAACACATGCAGGAGAGGCCGATATCATGATATCTTTTGAAAGTGGAGGTACTGTGACACTTCTTGGGTCCCGTGTCTAATGCCAAAGAGAACTGTTCCAACACTGTTTGAAGCAGGGTCTCTGTTGTTCAGGTTGACTGGTCCGCTAGCTTTCAGTGTTCTCCTGTCTCTACCTCCCATCTCCCCGTAAGAGGGCTGGGATTACAGAGGCTCACCTCTGTGCTATTGCAGCAGGCTTTATGTGGGTTCTGGGGATACGAACCTCAGTTCTCACACTTGCACAAATGCTTTTAGCCACTGAGCCATCTCATCATCCTCATAGTAGTGACTTCACTTGGCCAAAAAGCAGAACCAAAAGAGTTCTTAGTATTTTTTGTCACCACTAGTTTCAGTGCAGAATAGATTCATTGTGACAAGCTTTTGTGGTTCTGCCCCATGGAGGGACAAATTCTGCCAGCCGTAGCCTTGTCATTGGCTTGGAGGACACCTGGCTTCATTCCTTCTCATAATGATGTTCGTTAACTCCTTTTATATTACCCAAGAACTGCCCACCTCAAGTCCGCACTGAAAGAAAGAAATGCCATGGGGGCCCTGACACAGCTTTCTACCCTGAGCAGTGGTTAGGAAGCTGTCACCCACACTTACACACCAGCTGCATGTGGCCATTTCTCCATTCTCTGTTCATGGAGTAAAACATTACTTTGAATGGGGCAGGTGGTGTGCTCTGAGACCTTTTCAGAAAAACACGTGCAGGAAGTAGATGAGGAGAGGACCAAAGAGCCACTGAAACTCTTCCCATGAACATGAGTCCTGCCTCTTCGCCCTTCTCCCTGTCCCCACATACAGTGTCGCTAATGTCCTTCACCTTGTCAGTCCTGACCTCATTTCCAAATTGATGTCACTGAGAGGAACCAGGCTTAGGAGCTAGGAGAGAGGGCACTGAGGGAGTCCTGTGTATAAACACTATAGAAATGTTCCTCAGTGGAACCTGGCCTGAGGCATATGCTGCTCCAGACAGCCGACCAAGGCCACTTGGTGACACAACAGGGAAGTGTAACTCAAGGCAAATTTGGGGGGACATGGAGGTGACATGTGGCCCTGTCTTTCAAAATGTTTTCCTGTCCCCTAACACAAATGCTGACTAGGGGCCACAACCACTAGAGTAAGTCCTCAGAACATGCAACCTGGTTAAGTGCAGTTCACTAAAATCCAATAGCATCTTGAACTTGGTTGGGATTCAAACAAACAAACAAACCAAAAACCAGGCTGGCATCAGCAAGGCTCTGAAAAATCGTGAGATGTAGCTTCTGCTACCTTCCTTATTTTCTGTTTTATTCATAATAAGTGGTAAATATCAATATTAAAACAAAGTACATAGATGTCAGGTGTTGAGATTCTCATTAATACCTTTCTTGAGTTTTACATGGGAATGTATTCAAAATTCAGAGAAATTTTCTTCTTTTAATATTTTTTTGCATGCATGGGAGTGTAATGTGGTGTGTGTGTGTGTGTGTGTGTGTGTGTGTGTGTGTGTGTGTTGCCTCATCCACTCACCTGCAGTTGGGGACACTACAGCAGGCATAGTGGAATGTGGGGAGTCTTCTTCCTGGTCTTGTTTTTGACCCTGAATCTCTTCACTGATTGCTGAGCTTTTGGAGCTCCAACAATTCTTGGATCTCTCTGTTCCCCTGTGAGACTTAGGGTTTCAGGCATGTGTGGCCATGGTCAAATGTTTATATGAGACCAGGAGATTAGAATTTTAACCACTGAGCAAACTCTCCTGCCTTTCTTTTAATTTTTTTTTTTTGACACATCTTTAAATTGAGCTGTTTGTGCAACAGAAACAGACAGAATACTTTTGTTCAGTTGACCCACTCAGATGTTGAATTTTGAAAGCTCCTTCTGCCAACAGGTTCATGGGTTGCTATCAAATGTCTCCCTCACCCCCGATTTTTCTCCTTTTGTAATCCACTACATATGTATAGTCTACCATATACTATATGTTACAGTTAAAACCATAACAACTTTTTGCTATTTTTGAGGTACAAAGTGGTCCTAATTTTTCAGTGGGCAGTTACTACTTGGCATGTGAACTTATTATCAAAATGAATATGAAAAGTGCATGTAAGGGTCAATGCTACTCAAGGAGTCTATTTTCAGTATCCCTCAGAATTGCTGGGCTTAATCTTGTTGGCATTTCCCATTGTTCAGATCATGGGGACTCCTATCCATTTGATGGGCCTCGAGGGACTCTAGCCCATGCATTTGCACCCGGAGAAGGCCTGGGAGGAGATACACATTTCGACAATGCTGAGAAGTGGACTATGGGAACGAATGGTATATATGCACAATTCACCATAACCTGGAAAAATATTGTACCTTCTTCTGGGCCTCCATCATGAAACCTTGAGGTTCAACGTCCCAAGCCACCCTTTAACTAGGGAGGCTGGCTAGGAAAAACAAGTAAGCCAAAAATCCAAAAGGGAACACCCTAGGGGCAAGGATCCCAAGATGATTCTGTAGACTTGTCTGATCTGTCTCTTACGTGTAATCTAGAGAACCAGTGTGCTTCCCTACACATAACTCTCTTCAGTGAAGCAGCAGCTACAGTTTCTTACCTGTGCTTGGAAGTGCGCTATATTTAGAAGTGATCCAGGGGGCTAAATCAGTGTTCTCCTGATAAGTGATGGGAATGGGGATGAAGGTCCCAGAAAGTTCAGGTTCTCTGGAACTCTTCAGCATGCAACATATGTATAAAAGAGAGTAGACTTTAAATAGCAGAAAACCATTCAAGTATTTGGAGCCGAATGTATGCATCATTGCAAATTCTCTTACCAACAGTAGCTCCCAAGCCCTTCTCTATCCACCCAGCACCAACAGTGAGGAAATGCAGTGATTCACATTTGCATCTTCCCCAACCCCCAAGAAGGGTGGAACAACTAGACCAAAGCCAGAAAACCAAGGGCCAGAATAGTCTCCCAACCTCTGAATGATCCAGTTCTTAGAAAGAGGAGATGAGCTAACTGTGCCTCGGCACTAATTCTCCTGTGAAGATAAGATAAGGAAAACAAAAACCTATGTTGATGCTGCCTTTCTCTCTCACATTGTTTAGGCTTCAATTTATTTACGGTCGCTGCTCATGAATTTGGCCATGCCCTGGGCCTGGCCCATTCCACAGACCCATCAGCACTGATGTACCCAACTTATAAATATCAGCATCCCTTTGGATTCCGCCTTCCCAAGGATGATGTGAAAGGGATCCAGGCACTGTACGGTATGAGCTCTATTCTTCTGTGACCTTAGTCCTGAAAGTAGCAGGCATTCAGTCTCCTGGTTAGAGAAAGCTCATTCTGCCAGGAGTCAGGAGTCACTCACTCAGGTAAAGATCAGGCTAGAAACCACAGTCCCACCAATGTCTGCTTGCAAAGATCTTAGTTATCAGGTATGAACATTGCTTTCCTTTCTAAGGTGTATAATTCAAATTTTACATCTTTCCCCCAGAGCATTCTGGTCCTGAATAGATATAGAAAAGAGTCATCTGTCTAAGTTTCCAATGCAAGTCGGAACTGACACAGTGGAAGAGGATGCATATATTTTATAGTTCATAGATGATAGTCTTACCCACTTATGGAAAAGTGTGGCCTTAGCTCCTTAAAAATGCCAGGTGATCACAGTAACAACTTCACCACTCAGACACATAGACGAGCTGCTCACATGTGTCATTCCTTGCCACTCTCATGACAAGGGTGTAAAGTGTTTCCCCATTTGATCACTGAGAATGTGGAAGGTCAAATTATGCTGTGTGAATATTCTTTCAGAAGGCAAAAAAGGCTCAGTGGGTAAATCACTGGCTACACGCATATGGGAACCTGAGTTTGAACCCTCACTACTCATGTAAAATGCCAGGCACAGAGACACACACCTGTAATCCCAGTGTTTAAGAGGTGGAGAAAGAGGATCTCCATAACTTACTAACTATTTTAGCTAAATCAGTGAGCCCCAGATTCAGCAAAAGGTACTGACACAAAACAATAAGACGGAAGAGAGACTGAGGAAGACACACACACACACACACACACACACACACACACACACACACACACCTACCTGCATAATCAGATGTCACCTTAAGGACAAAAGGGAAATTTTATCTAAAGACCCTCAATCAATCCTTTCCATAAACATTAGTGCCTTTTCTGCTCCACCCTGAGGGACATAGGGAAGTCTGGCTGTCTCTTGTCACGTTGTAAACTCAGCTTAGGAACAGCCAGTGGCAGAGCTACATTGAGACACCGTTCTTGTGGGACACCATGAAAGTGGGGCCAAAACACTTTCCTTTAGGGGTGTTTGTGCACCCCAGATGCACCATCATCCCAATAGCCACTGACACTCAGCCAGGAGCCAAAGCACATATCTCACATGGCCATATGTAGGAGTGAGCAAAATGGAAAACCTCAGGCTGTGCTCTGAGAAGCAGAGCCATCATCCACCCCAGTCACCTCACTCCCTACCCTCACCACCTTTCTCATCTTCTCCCAGAAAACGACCTCCAGCTCCCCCTCAATCCTTGACCTCAAACCAGTTCTGCCCCTTCTTGGCCTTAGATCTCCCCGTGTCTCACTCCTTCTCTGGCCCTCATTTTTGGCCACAAGCTTCATCACAGAGCCAGGAACAAAGGCTGCACCAGCTGGTAGACAGTCCTCGGAGATGCAGTGAGATATGAAAGCTCACCAGCAGTGGGCCCAAAGAGTGGGTCCCTCCCCGCCTCACAAGCAGGTCCACCCAAAGATACCCTGAAACAGCAAATGCTTTCTGTGTACTTTAGATGCAAACCTGAGTGCCAAGTTAAAATGTGTAATTAAGCATGATGCAGGATGTCAAGAAATATGCTAAACAGTAATAATAACATAAAACACAATTAGTTATCAAATTAATGAAAAACAAAAATGTTCAATTCCAAAGAAATAAAGGATAGTCAAACATGGTGGACCATATGTGTAATCTAATCATTTGAGAGGCTGAGATGGGATATCAAAAGTTCAAGGTTAGGTTGAGCTACATAGGGAATCTTGCCCCTCTCGCCCACATAAAACAAAATATAACCAAGAGCAAATTAAAAATGATATACCCGGGTTGGAGAGATGGCTCAGCAGTTAAAGGCACTTGCTCATAAAGCCTGATGGCCTGGATTTTATTCCCCAGTATTTACATAAAGCCAGCTACACAAAGTGGTGTACACATCTGGAGTTTGCTTGCAGCAGCAAGAGGCCCTGGCATATTCATTCTTTGTGTGTGTGTCTGTCTGTCTGTATCTTTGTCTCTGTCTTTCTCTTCTTCTCCACTCTCTCTCTCTTCTTGTAATAAATAAAAATATTTTTAAAATAACGCCAGGTGTGGTGGCACATGCCTTTAATCCCAGCACTCGGGAGGCAGAGGTTGAAGGATCATCATGAGTTCAAGGCCACCCTGAGACTACATAGTGAATTCCAGGTTAGCCTGGGCTAGAGTGAGACCCTACCTCAGAAAATAAAATAAAATAAAATAAAATAAATAAATAAATAAAAGTAGCACTTATAGCTATCAAAGAAGTTATGAATAGCAATAAAAGAGTAGCAATCATTTTTTTGTACTTTTCATGAGAGAGAGAGGGTCGAATTGGCATGCCATAGCCTCCAGCCACTGCACTCAAACTCCAGACAATATGCCATTTTACATGCATATGCAACCTTGCATGCTTGCATCACCTTGTGTATCTGGCTTGCATGAGATCTGGAGAATAGTAAAACCTCGGTCCTTAGGCTTCACAGGCAAGCGCCTTAACTGCTCAACCTTCTCTCCCGCCTGGTGATCATTGCTAAAAGATATTCTGTGTGCCAGATACTTCTACAAAATGCTTTATAAGTGTGATTTAACTCTGTCAGCAATAGTCAGACATAGGCCCTGTTATTGCCACTCTGTTTTATACATGGAGACATCACATCACACATCTCAGCAGCTAGTAATGTCGGGATTCAAACCCAGTTCTACCTACCATTGACAGCCATCTCTTTATGACATCATCACCCCCAGAGTGAAAGTTGCAGGTGTCTGTGGGTCTCCAGAGCAGAAGCACAGAAGGTGCAAGCTCTAGGTCCCCATTGTCATTGTGATGCTTTGCATCCTAGGACCTCGGAAAATATTCCCAGGAAAACCGACTATGCCCCATGTCCCCCCTCACAAGCCGTCGATTCCTGATCTCTGTGACTCCAGTTCATCCTTTGATGCAGTGACAATGTTGGGAAAGGAGCTTTTATTCTTCAAGGACAGGTAAGCCCAGGTGTGCCACCCACCCTGATCAGACCTCCACTCACCTCAAGACCAGCATCACCCTCAGGTCTTCAGTGCTACTGTTTGAAGATCCTGCACAGATGTCCTGAGTGGCAGCAGTAGGGTGGGTGGCTGGGATCTTAGGAGTTGCAGAACTGCCACATGATCGTGGATGGAGCGCCTACTGCAGTCCCTGCTCTGCTGCGTGCTTTCCCTGAAGAAGCTGCAGTGTTTCTCCTAGCCATTGTCTCTGTGGACTAGAATCCCCAGTATGCCAACAGCTAAATCAGCAAGTCAGTCTCCCCAAGGCAGCAGTTATGTGTAGAGCTAAGACAACAGGCCAGGTTATCTGACATGTTTTATTTATTAGTATGTACCTAGTGAGAAGACATAGTAAGGGCTTGCTGCAGTCAGGTACCCATTGCTAGTAGAAATCACCCAACCAAGAGCAGCTTGTGGGGAAAAAGGAGGGTCATTTTGGCTTACAAGGCTCAAGAGGAAGCTCCATAATGGCAGGGAAAATGAGAGCATAAGCAGAGGGTGGACATCACCCCCTGGCCAGCATAAGGTGGACCATAGCAACAGGAGAGTGTGCCAAACACTAGCAATGGGGAGCTGGCTATAACACCCATAAGCCTGCCCCCAACAATACACTGCCTCCAGGAGGATTTAATTCCCAAATCTCCATCAGCTGGGAACCTAGCATTCATAATACCAAAGTTTATGGGGGACACCTGAATCAAACCACCATATTCCTCCCAGGCCCTCATAAACTGATAACCATCCATGATGTAAAATGAAATGCATTCCTTCCATCTTTAAAATGTCCCCATAGATTTTATCACTCCTAATGATGTTCAAACATCTCCATAATCCAAGATTTTTTAACTGAGCTATAATACAAAAAAATCCCCTCAAAAACCCATAATGGCACAGAATAAACATTCACACAGTGAAAGATGGCATTGGGCATAGCAAAGAAATATTCAGCCAATAGAAGATTTAAAACAATCAAGGCAAACATCAAACTCTAGCTTCAAGTCCAACAACTCTAGCCAGTGACAAATCTCCAAGTCCAATAATTCTAACTAGCAACAAGTCTCTGGAGTTCCAATTCTGCCCCTCCAGCTAGGCAGCTCACAGTCCTGGAAAACTTCATCTGGGGCCAGCAGCTATCCTTGGCAGCCATCTCGTGGTCCTGGCATCTCCACCGGGTCTCCACTGCAACCCATGGTTCATCCTCATGGCCCCATGGGGTTTCCATGCAGGCATCCAGCAAACCTGCTTCACACTGCCCATAGCCATTTCCAAAACACACGACCATGTTGCAAACTCAATGACCCTCTCTTTCCTACATTTTTTATACTCCACAATACCAGGTAGGGTGCCAATTTGTTAATCTAGGGGGGAATAAAGCAGACTTTGAAGAACAGGACACTCCTTGAGCACTCAGGCCCCTTCAAAAGTGTGTACATTTCTTCCTGTTGTCCCAGTGCAGGTAAGCTGGCCCAATCTCAAAGGTTGTAATCTCTCAATTGCAGCTGAATGGGCAGTAGTTCACCCAAAGATTTTTTGTTGTTGTTGTTCTGTGCCATATCCCTCTGTTCACACCAGTTCATTTCTTCGCAAAGCAACCCTGCACATCTTCTCAGGACACAGGCATAACAGCAAGCTTTTCATACAAACTGCCTCTAGCTCAGTCCAAGCAAAGCTTTTTCTCACCCTCATAAGCAGGGTCCTCATAGTCCACAGTGCTTACTGAATGCAGGTCTTTCAACTCTGACCAGAATAGTCCATGAAGCTGTACTTACAGCACTACAAGGTGTGTCTAGGGCTAAGGTTTCAAATCCTTCCACGTTCCTCTTGAAAATCAGCTCCAAAAGACCAAAGCCACACAGTCAGGTGTCTAGCAGCAACCCCACTCCTGGTACCACTTTACTATTGCAGTCAGGTTCACATTGCTGGTAAATCACCCAACCAAGAGAAGCTCTTGGAAAAAAGATTTATTTTAGCTATAGGCTTGAGGGGAAAGGTCCATGATGGCAGGGAAAATGATAGCATCAGTAAAGGGTGGACATCACCCCCTGGCCAAGGTGAGGTGGACAATAGCAATAGGAGAGTGTGCCAAACACTAGAATGGGGAAACTGGCTATAACCCCCATAAGCCCAACCCCAATAAAACACTCTTTCCAGGGGGTGTTAATTCCCAAATATCCATTAGTTGGGAGCCTAGCATTCAGAACACCTAAATTTATGGGGAACACCTGAATCAAACCACCACAGGGTTCAATAAATATTTGGGGAGTGAGGGTTAGCTAGTTGGACAGATGAGCATATAAAAGGATGGATGACTAATTCTAATGATTCTAATGTAATCAGTTCTCAATCTCATTTTAAGCCTCCAGGCTTTTCCATGCCCATTAGCTTACAAGGTAGATCCCTTTTGCTCCCACACTGGCTTCCCAGGTATTCTGGCAGCTGCCTCCATGACACTTCCATGACTCCATAGAGGAAAAGAGAAACACATTACCACTCACCCACAGTCTTCCCTTCACTATAGGTACCATTGAATCATGCCAGAACACACAGTGGAACTCAAAGATATCTGTGTAACATTGTTTTTTCTCTTCATTGGAAAAGTGCCCCTTGAGTTCATAATAGGTGCCAAGCATTAGTGTCATACCTAAAATATATAAGTGTATGGACACTCCCTGGTCTTTGCACACCTGAGAGAGAAAGTCCCTCTGAAAGCATTACAAGAAGGTAGGACACAGCTCAGAAGGCAAAACTGTGACAGGAACTTGGGAGAAAGCTCTTAAGGTGGTCCAGAACCTCCCCCCGCCCCCCGCAGAGGGTGATATCTGGGAAATTTTTGTTGCTTTTTTAGGAACAAAAATCTTTAAGTTATAATAAGGATACTGTTTGTTCATTCAGAAAAGAGAGGGTGGGCACAGTGGCATATATCTGTAATTCCAGTACTTGGGAGGTCGAGGAAGGATGACAGTGAGTTTAAGTCCAGCCTGGACTTAAACTCATGAGAATTCAAGAGAGAGAGAGAAAGAGAGCTTTTTTCTTTATTTTAAACTATTTTATTTTAATTAATTTATTTAAGAGAGAGAAAGAATTCTGCCTCATCCCTTACTCATGAAGTGATCTGGGCAAGTGACTTGAGGATACAGTTAGTTGCTATTTGTAGGAGTGAGAATCAACAACTTTGTACAAAGGCACAATGGCTTAGAAACAGCTAAAGGAACCCAGATAGGGCGTTTTTATTAATGATTGTTTTGAAGACATTCATTATTGATATTATTTCTAACAACTTTGGCTGTTAAGCCAAAATAGCGGCAGAGAAAAAGGCTCTCTAAAGAGTTATTCTGGGGTCTCTTTGTGTGTGTGTGTGTGTGTGTGTGTGTGTGTATGTGTGTGTATGTTAAATATATATTATTTTATTAATTAGTTTTGTACTCAGTGAATACAGTCAAGTTGGTACCACTGTTAGCCTCCTCCCCTTCCTCCCCCCTCCCCCTGGCCCTTCCTTGTTGAGGTATATGGGTTCATTGTGGAGTTAGCCCTCAATTATGGATAGGAGGACATGTCTCTGTGTATCATGACACAACATGTGGCTCTGACATTCTTTCTGCCTCCTCTTCCACAAATTTCCCTGAGCCATGTTGGGTTCAGTTTAGGCCTGCTTCAGTGATGAGGTCTTGGGAACCTCTGTGTCTCTGGATATCTGGTTTGGTAGGAGTTGATTGTTTTCTGTGTTGATCTTTTTCACCCTTTTTCTGGTACCAGGTTCACCAAGAAAATAGCACCCTTGTTTGTTTCACCAATTATTCTTAGTTTCAGCTGGGGCCCTTTTGAGGTATGATGGGGTGGTTCTCTCCTTAGGATCTGCATCTATCTGAAAAAGAGAAGCATATTTTCTGACAGAAAGTGAAGTTAGCACCAGATAAATGGGATAACCCTTATTATTATTTTTTTTTTAGAGAGAATTTAATAGGTGTAGGCCCTCCTGTAGCCCACGATTGGTGGTAGCTTGATAATGGAGAGCAGGCTCATTTTTGGATATGGTTCTGACTTGTTTCCTAGCTCCAGCTGTGGGTTCCACTGAGCGGATCAGTTAGCCAAATCAAGAGCAGTTGGTTTCCCACCATGGCTGTGTGCCACTATTGCACTTGTGTGAGCATCACGACAGGTTATTTGGTGCTAAGTAGGTTAGACCATGAGTTGCTTGGACAGATATTCGTCATTTTCCCCCAGTCGCCCATGTAGCACCTTCTGGCACTAAACGTGCTGTCTGGGGACTGACTCTTTTTCAGCTTCCAGCCATGTCACTCCATGTTACGTGTCAACCGCATATGGTGTCTTCAGCAGTAGGGTCTTACTACTAACCTTTGGTGGACCATCAAGTACTCTGACAGAAATCTGTCATGCACTGGTGAATCAGAGGCACATCTGACCAGGTCATATGCACATATGCTGTCCTGAGACAAAGCCATAGGTTCACTGAGGAAGCTGAAGATCACTCATCAATAATGTGAGTGTTGCTGCAGAGACTTAACCTCTAAGAAGTTGGCTGTCAGACCATGCTTGGGGTAGTTCTTTGTTGTTGTTTTCTTTTAAATTGTCACTGATTTTTTTTTGGGGGGGGGTGAGTTGCCATACCAGATTCTCTTGCTGCTGCAAAGAGCTGCCAAACACATGTGCCACTTTTTGCATCTAGCTTTACTTATATGACTACTGGGGAAGTGAACCCAGGCCAATAGAATGCAAACATGTGCTCTTAACTGCTGAGCCATTTCCCTAACCATGTTATGCTTTCTAATTTGGGATCTTGCTGTGTTATCTGGGGTGGTCTTGAGCTCCTGAGTTTGAGCGATCTTCCCAAGTGCCTATATTACATATGTGCACTTGACTGACTTTGGAGTGGTTCTTAACTGAAGAACACAAGCATGAGATCCCTTCCCAGCCTTGTTGGTTTGCATGTAACACAAAGAACTCAATCTCACTAGTGTCTGTTGGCTTTCACTTAACCAAAAGTAAATACAGGGAAATCGATAGAGAATGGCCCAGGAGTGGTAGGCAAGGTGAAGAGCAGAACAGGCTGGGACACAGCGGTGACAATCTCTGGCCTTACCAGGGTAACAGTGTCAGAGTCCACGCTGCATTGGAGACTCTTTAGTGAGATGCCAGCCATGGTGAAGAAGAAAGCTTGGGCTTTCACAATAATGGCATTGGGCATCAGGGCAGGGACACAGAAGGCAGTGTTGGACATCAGGGTAGAGACACAGGAGATGGTGTTGGGAATCAGGTCAGGGACACAGGAGATGGTGTTAGACATCAGGGTAGGGACACAGAAGATAGTGTTGGACATCAGGGCAGGGGCACAGGAGGTGGTTTGGTGCATCAGTGTAGGGGCACAGGAGGTGTTGAATTCATAGGTATTACACCATTCATTCATTTATAACTGCTTTCTTTAAAAAGGAAAACAAAACCAAAAAAAGCTCTTTTTAGCAATTACAAATGACTATTTAAGAACACTATATCTTTTGGCTAAGTTTGCCTGTGAAAACAAAGGATGATAACTGAATAGAAAGGAGACATAGAGGCTAGAGACATCTGCAAAAGAATATTGTGGTGGGATTAGGAGAAGGGGGACAGCTGATGAGAACGTGTGGGGCGAGGGCTGGGGAGATAACTCAGTGGATTAAGTACTTGCTTCAAATGGTTTCTGTCCGCAGAATGCATGTAAAATGCTAGGCATGGTGGTGTACACCTGAAGTCCTAGAAATGAGGAGGCAGAGGCAGGAGGGTCCCTGGAGCTTTCGGCCAGCCATTGTAGCCAATTCAGTGAGCTTCAGGGCAATGAGAGCACGTCTTCCCAAAGGCGATGGACAGTGTTCCTGATGCTAACATGAAGACTGTTCTCTGGTGTCCACATGGGCTTGCACACGTACACCTACATGCACGTATGTACCCATACATATGCACACATGCATGCACACGATACAGAGACATGTGTGTGTGTGTGTGTGTGTGTGTGTGTGTGTGTGTGTGTGTGGTGAGCTACTGAGGTGGGACAAGCTATTCTAAAGAACTGGGAAAAGTTATAAGGGTAGGAGTCAGGAGTAGTTTTGCTTCTAACCTGCCATGGGCCTTGAACCTCTCTTTCACTGCTGCAAGAAGAGTGTTTTCTGATCCTGACTGCTCTGTGCTGAGCACTTACTATACTAAGCACCCTGTTTTCAATCCCTTGCATTGCTCCTATGAGATATGAAGTATAACTCTCATTTTACAAGATGTAGGAAGAGTGAACAACTTCTTCAGGGGTTGAAGGAGTAAAACTAGAATTCAAACCTATGCTGTGACAGCCCAAAACCAACTCCTAACCACCCTGCTCTGTTTCCTCCCAAGGGGCCATCCAGAGCTGAAACTCTGACTCTATAGCTCTGGTCCCCTACCAGCTATCACCAAAAGTCCCACAGTAAACCTGGACAAAGAACAAAGAACTCTTTGAAGTCACAGTTAGGTTGGCAAAAGAGAGCCGCTAAGTTATGAGAGCTCCTCCCCTGCCTACTTTCTCCCACTCACCAGCCTGGAATTCCCCATCACCAACAGGAATCTGTTGATGGGACATTTCATGCTGTGAGAAAATAAGCATAGTTTGTTTCCAAAACCAGATGGAATGCAGGACCTTTTGAAGTTCCCATGCAATTGTTAGATAGTCTCCATAGTGCACAGATGGGTATTCACCCTAAACTTAGTGATAATATGCATTTACTCTTTATAGTAGATGACAAAATGGGCTATTTCAGGCTTTCTCTGTCACTTAGTGAAGAGTGGAGAGAAATAATTGGATATGCAGCCACTCTAAAATTACACTGGCATTTTTCAGATGGTATAGATTAGTTTGGGGATATTTTTGTTTTTTTGAGACAGGGTTTCACTATGTATTCCAGGCTACCCTTGTTCTCATTGTGTGGCCCAGACTGCTTGTAACCTCTACAATTTTAAGGACAAAATCAAGACTATCACAATCAGTTACAGATATTGGGTTGATAATAGATTTTTACAAATGGAGCAAACATAAATGTTGATCTTGTCCAAATCATTTGTTTCAAAATGAGAAAACTTGGGCTGAAGAGATGTTTTAGCCATTAAGCCACTTGCCTGCAAAGCCTAAGGACCCAACTTCAATTCCCCAGGACCCATGTAAGCCAGATACACAGGTGGCATATGCGTCTGGAGTGCTCTCTCTGCCTCTCTGTCTCTCTTTCTCTTCAATAAATAAATAAAATATTTTTTTAAAGTGATGAAACTAATCCTGGCCTCTCAGCCCCACAGATTGTCTCTTGCAGTCCATGTCTTGTGACTTTTACATGGGGTCTCTCCTGTCATGAATATATGGAATCCACTGACTATACATTACATTTTTTTAAAATATTTTTTGTTTATTTATTTATTTATTTATTTGAGAGCAACAGATGCAGAGAGAAAGACAGATACAGAGAGAGAGAGAGAGAGAACATGGGTGCGCCAGGGCCTCCAGCCACTGCAAATGAACTCCAGATGCATGCGCCCCCTTGTGCATCTGGCTAACGTGGGTCCTGGGGAATTGAGCCTCGAACTGGGGTCCTTAGGCTTCACAGGCAAGCGCTTAACCACTAAGCCATCTCCCCAGCCCAGCATTACAATTTAACTAGAATAAACAACTGCTTTTTGACTCCTAAACATGGGAGTTCTTAGGGAAACCACCTCACGTTGTTCCACACCAGCCCCTTGCAGGCTCAGTATCAGCCACAAGAGAATTTGTTTTTCTCACAAAAATAGGATTCTTTCTTTTTAAAAATCTTTTGGATCTTGGCTGGCTTCTGAGTTTGGGGTTCTGGTAACTTCCCTCATCTGGGCCCAGTTGGGCAGAGACAAGAGGAGACCCAACCCCCACCCTTCCGCCTGTTTAGTCTCTCTAACCCCTCTGGCCCTCAACACAGCAGGAGCTCTCTGCACTTTCTTCTCTTTTCTTGTCTTAATCTAATAAAGTATTTCTAAGCCTTAAAAAAAATTCTATTTGTCATCAACTGTCACATTTTAGGAGTCATTATGTATCTTGAATTAGAATGCAAAGAAAAACATTTTTGATGTTATACAATAGCAATTGAAGAATGAAAGAGGTGTTCTAAAGGGCTCACTGGGAGGGGGCATTCATTTGATGAGGAGAGGAGTCAAAGAATAGAGGAGCCTTGTAGCTGCAAACATAGTAGCAGGGGTCACAGAGAGAAAATGGAGAGATTTGTTAGACACATAGAGAAAAAGTTAATGTTTAAAGCGACATCAAGATACAAAATCCTTATGGTGGAGTACCAAATAATTCAGACAGGTTTATCTTGTGTTTTGTTTTTAATGCTCAACAGTGGAAAATAATGTTGAGGTTGCCAAATTAAGGTCTGAAGAGAGACTGCCTGGCCAGGATAATTAAGGTATATAGTTCCTGCAGAAGACCAAGGCAGGGAGTGGACAATGGCTAGTGCCGCAGGGAGTACAGTGTGGTTAAAAACAGGTCATCCATTTAAGAATCTGGTTAATGACAAAGTGAAGTTAAAACAGCAGCTTGAGGCAAAGGCAGCAGAATCAAAAGAGGATTTCAAGCTGGACGTGGTAGCGCGTGCCTTTAATCCCAGCACTGGGGAGGCAGAGGTAAGAGGATCACCATAAGTTCAAGGCCACCCAGAGAACACAGAGTAAATTCCAGGTCAGCCTAGGCTAGGGTGAGACCCTACCTCGAATCCCCGCCCCCCAAAAAAGAGGACTTCAGCGGTGAGAAATAGTCATGTTGGAAGACAGGACAAGGAGTTCACAAAGAAAAAGAAATGCAAAATGCTGTATAAAGAAGAGACAATAAAATCCCTAACCACCAGTATTAGATCACCTGTTTGAAGTCACATCATTCAGAATTCCGTGGGCTTGAGCCCAAACCAGGAGCAAGTGTCCCTCCCACATGATCTCCCTGGGGCTCTACCTTTTAAATGAAGGTTGAGTCATTGAAAGTCAACAAATCGTGTTGTTTACTTTAGACTACTTTTACTGTATTAAGGCAGAGGACAAAGGAAGGGAAGGTCAAAACCTCATCTCTGCCACTTCTGAAGTCTCTCCTGAAGAAGGATGAGACCCTTTCATAGCTTCCCAGGTGATGGTTCGTGATAGCGATCCCCTTGAGCTCCCTAGACGGGTATGCACAGCCTTAATTTAAGGATGCCATGCACAAAGTTTGACTATTTATTAATTCTTTTTATTATTTATTTGCAAGCAGAGAGAGAGAATGGGTTGCCAGGGCCTCTTACCACTGCAAAAGAGTTCCAGACACTTGCACCACTTTGTGCATCTGGCTTTATGTGAGTACTGGGGAATGGAACCCACACTATCAGGCTGTACAAGCAAAAGCCTTTAACCACTGAGCAATCTCACCAGCCCAATTTTGACTATTTTTTACCCAGGCTACTATCTACACCTGAGTTTTAACTTTTATACATTGTATTCTTCTTGGGTTCAATGAAGTAAGACTCGTGATTAGTATAAGGATAACAGAGACTAAAATAGGGCAGAGAAAAGAAAATAGAAGTGAAAACAATAAGGACAAGGGGGACAGGAAAGAGGCAGCTCTGGCTAGAGGTAGAATGAAAAGAGGAGGTAAGAAATTATAGGTTAGCCTCTAACAATCCCATCTCTCAGGAGGCCCAGGCAAGGAGACATCCACCTCCCCCAAATCAAACCAGCCTGCATTCTGTGGGGAAATGAAAAATGAAAGAATAGAAAAAAAGAGAAGAAAAAAGAACAGTGCAGCACTCAGCTGGCCCGTTACAAGGACGCTGCATTCGAAATGAGAGAGGAACAAAAGTGGGAAGAGAGCTGGGTCGGGTGCAGTCAGTACATTCTCTCACTGTGGGCTAGATCTAATTTGGACTCCAGAAGTCCCTTCCCAGAGTCTCTGGCGGCAGCTGCACCTCATAGCGTCCTTTATAAGGTCAGGTCACATATGCTGGTCTGGTCAGTGGGGTCCATCCTAGAGTCTACTGACCTCTTAGAACCAGTGACTGTGTTCTACCACAGACTCTGACTCTGACCAGATTTCCACCTCGCTGAATACTGTGTGATTCTGACTCATTTTCTTCCCTGCTGACTAAATGTGTTCTGCTGGCCTGGTTTTGGTGTAGAGTCCCATGACACTTGCTTTGAGTTTGCAGAGTGTGATTTCAGGGAAGGCTGAATTTTTCTAGTTGTGGGCACATTAGAGGTCTTGTTTGTTTTTGGAGATAGGGTCTCACTCTAGCTCAGGCTGACTTGGAATTCACTGTCATCTCAGGGTGGCCTCGAACTCACAGTGATCCTCCTACCTCTGCCTCCCGAGTGCTGGGATTAAAGTCGTGCACCACCATGCCCTGCTCATCAGAGGTCTTTTTAAAAGGCTTCCCCCACTGCTCCAGTGGAGTAGAAGAAGAGAGGGCTTCTCAGTACTTCTTTTTCTGAGAGGGATTCCTGCTGCTTCTTTCTCTGTGGGTGCCGCCGCCACATGCAGCTTTTGTCGCCTCCTGTCTTGGGTTTCTGTTCCTTGCAGTCTTATGTGCGCACTACAGATTGCTGAGGCTCTCCAGCCATGGCCCCAGTCCCACCAGCTGCTATTACAGTCCCTCTTACTGAGAGGGAAGCTCTCCAGATTGTGCCCCAGATCTCTTGGGCGTGCACTGTAGACTTACTTTCCTTTCTGCTTTGTAAATTTCCCTATTTTACCCTACTATTAAAGCTAGAGGTTTTTAGCCATCACCCTCCTCTTCTGATAGCTGTTATCCAACTGTTTTTCTGTTGGTTCCCTGGAGATGCTATCGGACTATACCTGCATGTCATCTGCCGCCTTGAAAGGCCTCTATAAAACACTGACACAAGCACTGTTGCCATTGATCTTGTGAAGTAGTCATGAAGAATTATCCCCACTGTTATTTGACAGAAGAAAATCGAGTTGGAAAAGCTAAGTGAGTGACATACGCAATGTGAAGGAAGGGTCCCAGCATCCTTTGTTGCTTTGACTGCTCCATATTGCCTGCTGGGAGGGAGGAAGCAGCAATTAAACTGAGACCATCAACAGAGCTGCTGAGGGTGGTGGCATACACCTTTAGGACTCAGGAGGCTGAGGTAGGAAGATTGTTTTGAGTTCAGTGCCAGCCCGGGGCTACAGTGAGTTTCAGATCAGCCTGGGCTACAGTGACATCCTGCCTAAAAATTTTATTCAATGATAGAAAGAAGAAACACATCTTTTCCCCTGAAAGTAGAAATCAAGGTAAGAGAGAAAGGCAGAGTCAAGGGAAGTGCAGGGTTAGTGAGGGTGGAAAGTAAGGGCTGTCACTCAGCCTTGGCTAAACTACCTTGATAGGTCATGAAATGGGGGTGATTACATCTCCTGAAAATGAAAGACTGGTGGGTCAGCCCAGGAGATTACAAGTGGTTAGACTATGGGTCATGGCCCCATTTGAGGTAGCCTATATGAATGTGGGACGGAAAAAAATAATAACAGTAAGAGGTTTCTGAACACACAATAACCAAAAGTTAATTAAGAACTAAGCACATAATGATTCCAAGACATTTCTGGCAGCACTCACCCATGCTGCTCCTCAACCTCATTACATCCCTGGTTCTGATCACACAGTGCACTGCACACACATTCACACCAAACCATGACAATGGACAGTGCTTGAAAACAACAAGGGCTCGCATATGTTACAAATTTTGTTTCCATTGTACATACAAAGATTTCTTATGAAAACAAAGATTTGTAATATTTTTCTAGCATCATTCCTCAGCATGTTTCAAATTAATCTGTTTTAGGATTGGATTGTATTAGATACCCCCTCACATTTTATTAGTATCCAATTTGCTTTCATCTTTAATAAACGGTTAAATTACATGTATCCAACTAATTGGGTTTTTTGTTTGTTTGTTTGTTTGTTTGTTTTTCGAGGTAGGGTCTAACTCTAGCCCAGGCTGACCTGGAATTCACTCTGTAGCCTCAGGGTGGCCTTGAACTCACGGCAATCCTCCTACCTCTGCCTCCCGAGTGCTGGGATTAAAGGCGTGCGCCACCACGCCAGCTTAACTGTTTTGAAATAAATTTCCTTATGATTTGTTCCCAGTAAATGTTTGATTTCTATACCTATTTTATATATCTAATACCAAGAGACACATAAAAATTTATTGGTGAGGAAGGGATCATAGGTAGAAAAAGTTTAAGAAGCCCTGTGGTATAAAAACCAAAAGAAAAAATGTTGAGGCTAGGAAGGTAGTTCAGTTACTTAGCATGCACAAGGCCCTGTGTTCAATTCTAAGCACAAAAGAAAAAAAGGAAGAAAAGAAGGAAAGAAAGGACACTGCCAGCCCAGTGTTCAGGGAAAAACAAAGAGCTAAAAGAGGTTAGGGAGGAGGTTATCAGTCACTAATCTCTAGCGAACAGTTAGTGTTCCAGTAAAAGGAAATGAAAATTTCATATACTATGATATTCACTGATCAAATATTTCTACTTAACCCTCTGGCACCTACTTATTTAGCCAACAGACATTTATTGAGTCTTGATCATGTACCAGGTACAGCACTAGCTACTGAATACTCAAAGATAAGTAGTGAAGCTGAATATCTAATCAACAGGTCTACAGTATCAATAAGCTCCATTGTTTTTTCCCTCCTTATCAAAGATAAGATTCTGGGCTATTGACATGATCTGGTCATCTATTTTTATTTCATAGTTCCAGTATGCCCTACAGCTGTTCTTTTCAAATAGGTTCGTAGGTTCCATCCAGCAGGCATTTTTGGGGGGTGGGAGGGAGGTTATATTTTAAATACATTTACAGATATATTAAGATGTTACTTGTTATATTTACTTAGCTTAATTTTAATTCATGTTTACTATAATCAATAGCTCTAATATTATAAATCCTTTGAATATGTATTTTATTGTTTTGTTACATACCAAACATTATTTTTCTTAACAAGTTTATGAAAAATTTTCATGATTACAAGTTCCTCTAGGAGTTAGTGAGAATTTACAAAACTAATGGGTGGTATTTATGTTTATCTTATGCATACAATATGTACATTATAATATCTCATAACTGTCTAAAAGAGACTTCCAATTTTGGCATTACTGATATTTTGAGCCAAGTCTCTTATGTTGGATGTCCCTGGCTCTGACAGAACTGTCCAGCTGTAGTTGTGACAACCAAAACTTTAACCAGGCATTATTGAATTTTGTGTCCCCAAGGAACCATGGACACCCTGAAACACTCCCTTTGCATATCAACGAAGTGAACTGATGACAGCCAGCCTGTCAGAACTCTTGGTGAACTGCATGAACTAGCAAACACTTGTTCACACACCTCACCAGGTTCCAGTTAACCCAGAAAGTCGTTACTGAACACTTCTGGGAGCCCAGAAGCTCCAGATGAAGTGGTGGCCAGGAGGGGGCATGGGGCCAAGTCACATTGGTCAGTAAGCCAAGTCATAAACAAAGGAAAATCCAGAATTCATAAAACTGAGAGTGAGCAAGTAGGTGGGATGTACGTCAGGGCAGCTGGAGTCCGCTCTGAGGTTTGCCTGCCCCTAAGCACCAAGTAACCTTTGAGCCCACTAGCCTTCCAGCGTCTTCCAGGGTCTGCTAATACATAAATGTTCCAGGTAAGGTTGTGATATTTGGGGACCTGGGTTGAGGTGGTGCACCTGAAATGGACTCCCTCTTCCCAGTGGTTAGTGCCCAATTAGTATGGAATTAAGGTTTCGGCAAATAACTTTTAAAATACATGCTATCTATCCATATGGCACTTAGCAGTTTATAATGCACTTTCATATGCATTATCTCAGCCAATCTTCCTGAAGGTCTCATGACATTAGCCAGAGAAGGATGATTCTCACTGAAAAGATGATGAAACTGAGGTTTGCAGATACTAAGCAATAGCTGAGTTGGAACTTTGGATTACATCTTCTGAAATACTGTGTGCTTTCTCTGGAAACATGAAGACATAGTTCTTTCCTGCCAACACATTTCTTTTTGATATTTCAACAACAGTATAAATTGCCTTGTCTGGACTGCCCTTTACTGAACAACAAAATGTCATGAGACATCCCTCTTGTGTATTCTTAGAGGACTCTCAAGTTATGTGTAGCACAGACCACTCTGAGTTATAACTTCCTAGACAGTTATCTGTTCCTACTACCTGACTGATAAGTTTTTAAACTAACTGCATGGATAGTAAAGTATCAATGTTTTATTATAATGTGGTAGCTCATGCCTTTAAGGCCAGCACTTGAGTGGCTGAGGTAGGAGGATCAATGTGGGCTCAAGTCCAGCCTGGGCCCTGCCTCAAAAAAAAAAAAAAACCCTTTATTATAGTGGTTGGGTCAACAAATAATCTTATATATTGATCTGGGGCTTTTATGTAGCCAAATAAATTACAAATGTTTCTTGGAGAAAAAAAATCATTTCTAAAATGCAAAATGGGCTACATTTACTATAATTCAGCCTGCATTTGCATACTGCCAAAATTTTATGGAAATGCTGTTGGATAAATGGATGGAGGAGTTTCTGAACCTTAAATAGTATATGTGTAATCAATTTGCTGTTAATTAGCTATCAGGCTCAAAGATACAAATACCACCAATAGACGTTATACAGGCAATCACAATTTAGGATTATTCATCTTTTCTGCTATTTCTATAGGAAATAATGAGTATCTCCCAACCAGAAGCATTTGGTTCATTTACATAATATTTGCCATATTCACTTTATTTGATGAATCTTTCTGGGAATTTAACTTTGAAAGATCAGAATAGAAAAGAGAAATTTGATTTGAGTAATATTTGGAACAAGAGAGTTGCAGCTTGAATGTGTAAAATGTCCATGCTGTTTTCTTGCTATGCCCTTGTTGCTTTCAGCATCTTTAAACAAATGAAGGGAAGGAGCTCTTGGGGATGCCAGAACAATGAAAAGTTGAAGAAACTATAAGATTAAAAATAAAAATGAGCTGGGCGTGGTGGCGCACGTCTTTAATCCCAGCACTCGGGAGGCAGAGGTAGGAGGATCGCTGTGAGTTCGAGGCTACCCTGAGACTCCATAGTGAATTCCAGGTCAGCCTGGGCTAGAGTGAGACCCTACCTCAAAAAAAACAAACAAACAAAAATGAAAATGAGCCGGGCGTGGTGGCACACGCCTTTAATCCCAGCACTTGGGAGGCAGAGGTAGGTGGATCACCATGAGTTCGAGGCCACCCTGAGGCTACATAGTGAGTTCCAGGTCAGCCTGGGCTAGAGTGAGACCCTACCTTGAAAAAACAAAAAAAAGAGAGAGAGAGAGAGAGAGAGAGAAAGTGGTTGAGCCTGGTGTGGTGGCACATGCCTTTAATCCCAGCACTCAGGAGGCTGAGGTAGGAAGATCGCCATGAGTTTGAGGCCACCCTAAGAATACATAGTGAATTCCAGATTAGCCTGGGCTAGAGTGAGACCCTACCTCAACCCCCCCCCCAAACAAAGAAGAAAATGAAAATGGGAAGTGTTGGGGAACACCTGTAATCTCAGAAGGTGGATACAGGAGGGTTAGAAGTTCAAGATCTTATTCAATTACATGGTGGGTTTGAGAGGCCAGTCTGAGATAAATAAGACCCTGTCTCAAAAACATAAATAAATGAAAATAAAGTTATGTGTTATTATTTAAAAGAACAGCATAGGCTAATGAGGATTTAAGAATGGCTTCTGGCACGTGGCTTGAAGTACTGTTTCGGTCTCCATGCAATTTAAGATCTAAGCAGTTCCTTGACTTTGATTTCTTTTGGGCCACCCAATAGGATTTTCTGGCGAAGGCAGGTGCACTTACCATCAGGGATTCGGCCCAGCACCATCACCAGCTCCTTCCCCCAGCTCATGTCCAATGTGGATGCAGCTTATGACGTGGCCGAGAGGGGAATTGCCTTCTTCTTCAAAGGTACCCCACAGATGCGTCAGAGAAAGAAATGGCAGGGGCTCCATGCCTCACCTATTTGTACCTCTAACACTGGTTGTGTTAGGTCTCACTACTTCTTCTCAGATTGGGTATGAAATGTCACCCTACACCATTGTAACAGTGACAGGAATGACAGTGGTCACCAACTATCCTCAGAACCCAGCTTTGGAGCTTAGTGAGGCACCATGCTAGGTGACCATAGCTAGGTAGCTAAAAACCAGTCCTTGCCATCTCTGCCCAGAGCAGCATGGCATATTCTACTGAGATCCTTAAATACAAAATCTCTGTACAGTGCCATGCCCAGAAACAGCTGAAAGGAAAGGAACACCTGCATCTTCAGGAGGTAGGCCCACATGGTTCCAGTCTCTTGTACTATCTGAATGACATTGGGAAGTTACCGACTGTCATGAGTCCTCATTTTTCCTCTGCTAGATGATTGGGGTAATATGAACCTTGAAGACATGACAATAGCCAGCCAGTGGAAGTTATCTGAAAAGTAATCACTGTTAGTCTTTGCTTATATTTTCTTGATGCTGAGGCTAATTGTGAAAAGGCTGATAACAACTTAAGTGAAAGTCTTGATTTTACATGCCCCTTGCCTCTTCTTTCTTATGGCTATATAAGGATGAGAGGAAATTATGAACAAAAGTATCCTGAAAAACACAAATGTGTTCAATGTAAGTAACATTTGTATTAGTTTATTGTTGATATCTTAAGGCAGAACTAGAATGCTTTGCCTATAGTGGAGTTTGAAGTTCACTGGGTCATTAGATATTTATATCTCCTATTATCTTATGACCATAGCAGAAATCTCCATGGTTTTGGATCCTGCACAGAAATCATGACACGTGAAGTGCATTTCTAAGTGTTATAGAGTTTCTGTAGACTCTAGTTCTCATTTTCAGGTCCCCACTACTGGATAACCCGAGGATTCCAGATGCAAGGTCCTCCTCGGACTATCTACGACTTTGGGTTCCCAAGACATGTGCAACGCATAGATGCTGCTGTCTATCTCAAGGAGCCTCAGAAGACCCTTTTCTTTGTTGGAGATGAATACTACAGGTATGCCTTTTCTTGTCTACAATAATGGGATAATAATGTCTACAATAACGGGAAAGAAAATATCTTGTGCAAGAAATAATTCAGGAAAGTTTGCAATAGACCCATTGACTTCTTGACCACTAGTCTTCAGTCTGGCCATTGGATGGTCTTTCAGATATAGAACCTTCCAAATGATGACTAAAACATACATTAAATAATCCCATTATTTTGATCTCTAGGACATCAAACATCTTAATATTTTACTGAATTCATTAGCTGGGTCCCAATGGCCTGGAAAAGTGGAGGTGGCATCCCCAACCTACTAAGTACCCAATGGGAATGTCAGAGGGGGAACAGACTCTCCTCTTATGTGGACATAAAATGAATTCCAGAAATCTCTGTGCATTAGGGCAAAAATGGATATGGTCATGAATGTGGCACTTTTTGAAGGAAAGTTCTACTGAAAGAAAATAGCTTTATTGATTGATTAAGTCCTCTTATCTAAACTAGAATATAAGGATTTTTCTTACCCAAAGGAAGATGTATATAATTCTAAACCTGTCCTATAAGGACCGATAACAACCAAATCTGAACAAGGTGCTGAGAAATGACTGCAGCTCTTTGCCAAGGTCCTGCAAAGACCACCTTTGCCTCTGTATGCCCTCTTCTGTCTCTGGTTTTCCCTGACGTTACCTGTTTCCCTAACTCCAAAAGACAGAGTCTAAGCAGATGATTATGTTGACACCTTTATGTCCATGATAGGGTTCTCGAGAAAAGCAGAACACCACCCAAATTTGGTCCAAAAGCATTCATTTCAGAACACCCCATAATGCATGATGGAGGCTTGAGCACAGATTCAAAGTTCTCTGTAAACGGAAAGTTAGGGAGGGTGAAGGTCTCTGTTAACGATATGTCTTGCTCCCAGAGGAAATAATATCACACTGTTACACTAGGTCTCTGTCAGTATCTATTAAGGAAGGTCTTTAGCAATGTAACTAAAGAGGAATCTGGGCCATTAGCTCAAATGCTGATGGGCTCATTTTGGTAGTTAAGAAAGCAAACTCACCATCTGTGGTGTTAGAGGATGCAATGCAAGCAGATATCCAGCATAAGGTCTGGTACTTACAAAGAAAAGCTCAGCTGGACATGGTGGCACACGTCTTTTAATCCCAGCACTCAGGTGGCAGGGGTAGTAGGATCCCCATGAATTCGAGGCCAGCCTGAGACTACTTAGTGAATTCCAGGTCAGCCTGGGCTGCAGTGAGATTCTACCTCAATAAAAGAAAAAAAATGAAAAACTCTTCAGCCATAGTAGAAACTCACATGATAATGGACAAATAACTAGTTTAATATCTGTGATTATTAGCCATCAATTGTTTGCCCCTCAGAATTCCTCTGAGCAGCAATTAATCAAAGAACGAGTCCAAGGGGGTTTCCACTTTAAAAGCTAACAGCCTCTGATATAAACAATCCTTTCTGTGACAGTGATCCTCAACCTCACACACTACTGTGTGCTCTAGGGCTTAGACCAGCAACCCAGACCTGCAGCTAAGTTCAGTAAAAGCTATTTCCACAGTCCTGTGGGTAAAGCCCCCAGAATTGTACACATGATGCTTTGCAGGCCCTCACATGTACAGCATCTCATTGTCATGTGAACCCTATTTTGATTACGAGTTGTGGTCAGCTACTAATAACAGACACTCAAAAATAACTGTGGCTCAAATACATAAATAAGAGTTTTCTTTTCATACACATAAAACATCTGAAGTTCAACAGATTTAGAGCTGGTGTAGTGAGTCTGTGATCACTGGGACTCATTTTTTTTCTAATATTTTGCCGCTTTCATTCTTAACATGTGATTTCTGTTATAATAATCACTTCATGAGTTGAGGTGGCCAATGAAGGTTCAGCCAACACATCCCTCTAAATGGAAAGAAGGAACATTCTGAAGTGAAGAGATGCTCAGTGGTTAAAGGAACTTGCATGCAAAGCCTGCCTGCCTAGGTTCGATTTCCCAGTACCCACCTGAAGCCAGATGCAATCATGCATCTGGAGTTCATTTTTATTTGCAGTGGTTCATCTCTCTCACTTTCTCTCTCTCTCTCTCTCCTCCTTAAATATATTAAAAAGTTAAAGAGAAAAGGAAAAAAATCTGTGAGGGAAGAGCAAAAGGGACAGATGAAGTTTTATAGTTAAGAATATGTCATGCTAAAATATAGGAAAAAACCACAAGTTTCAAGTCATGGACTAACACTCTTATCGATATCCATGACCCATGGGCTAGGTCTTACTTTCCTTAGTCATTTGACAGCTTCTGCTTTGATCTTCATGCTGAATCGGCCTGTGATGCAAACAAACTTAAAGAGCACACATGCTAATTATGAGCTCCTAGGATCTGCACCAGGATTCAGTGAATGAAGGACATGAGGAATGGGCAAAGAGCTTTCTCCACAGAGAACTAAGCTTAGCTTGGGGCCATGCTGGTTTAGATCCTAAGAGGTAGAACCCATGTGTCACACAGTAGTAACTTACAGAGCAGTAGCACACAGAGAACCACAAAGTGTAGTCTCAAAAGGAAACTCAGCCATGTTGACACCATGACAATACAGCATCAGATGGCGTATATGCCACCCATACGACACATTAAATTGATGCTGTATTAAACTTAGCCAAGTCTGGCTACTTCTGTGCATCCATTTACTTCTTTCCCTTCCCCTCCTCTTTCTGCAAGCCTTCAGATTCAATTTTTCCTTCTTTGCATTTTTCCCATCGTCTATGGCTACTTTCTCCTCTTCAATGCTCTTCTTCATCTACCAATAGCAAAATAGTGGCTATATCAAGAGTTTTCCAGGGACAGGGGATGTCATTATCTCTGTCATTCTTTGAGATAGTTAATGGTTTCTGAATTTATGTAAGGTGCTTTGCAAACCTACTGGGCCCAGCCCTTTTCAATCATGTTGACACCATTGCTGGAGGAAGTCTGTTGTTGGGATGGGCTTAGGGGTGTTATGAGCAGCTTTCTTTTGCTAGAGTTCAGCTCACTCTCCCACTGCTGTTGTCCACCTGCTGTGGCAGAGGTGATGTCCAGCCTCTGCTCATGCCACATTTTCCCTTGCCATCATGAAACACCCCCCCCCAGTTAACCAAAATTAAAAATATCAACTTTTGTCCCCTCAACTACTTTTGGTTGGGTGCTTTATCTGACCTCTAACCTCCACATGGGAACACATTTGTATACATTCATACATACACATGTGTGTTCATATATGACAATTCATACACACATGCACACCCACCACATACACATACCAAAACATGTGGGTTGGAGGGTGGGAGATGTAGCTCAGAGTTAGAGCACTTACCTTCCATGTATGAGGCCCTGAGTTCAATGCCCAGCATTACAAAAATAAGACAAAACAAAAGAATGTGGGTAAAAATAAGTGAGCCCAGTGTTAATCTCAAATCTACCAGCAATGATCAGACAATCCAGAGCACTTCTCTTTCTCAGTTTCATCATCTGGAAAATAGAGAAAGAAACTGTACCAACTTCATAGAATAACAAGATTGAATGAGAAAAAATGTGAAATCCTTGCCAATTATATAAGGCTATTCAAATGCCCTCAACAGGTCTAACAAAGAGTAGACCTATAGGTAAATGACTAACAGAAATGCCGAGAGAGCTCCACTATAAGACTGCATGACAACCAGGGAGGCAGGACAAAGGGGAAATGGCCAAGTATAGCAATGGGTCATGGAAGGAATTCTCAGAGAAGTGATGACTGCTCTCCACTTTGAGAGCTGTGTAGGAGTTTCCCAGGCAGGAGATGGGTGAGGCAAGTGGCTTCCAGGCAGAGAGAACAGCTGAAGCCAAAGCCCTGAGTGAACGTGGGGAAAACCGCAAACGGTTCAAGATGACAAGCGCACAGGCTAAACCAGAGAGACGGCCCCAGACAATCAGGGTAGAAATAGGTCATGGAGGACTGACGACCTTCTAGAAATATCTGTGTTTATTCTGCAGAACAGAGGGACATGTTTAAATATCTTAAACCAGGGACTAACTCAGTGTGAGGTGTGATAAGCATACCACTCCTACAGAAATGTGACGGGACTAGAAACCAGCCACACGAGAGAGGCTAGGAAACCACAGAGCGCATGCACAAAGTGCTCAAGGAAAGAACTCTCCACCGAGCAACCTATGCCTAGCAGTGCTATCATTTTAAGAGAAAGAGAAGTGAAAGCATTCTTACATAAACAAAAACTGAGAGAGTCTGCGGCTTGTAGACTTGCTTTACAAGAAATAGTTGAGAAAGTCATTTAGACTAAAAGCAAGTGACCCTGTATAATTCAAACACATGCTCATACACACACACACACACACACACAAATGCAGCAGGCAATATAATTATGTTATTAAAGACTATACAGATGTATATTTCTTTCTCCTCCCAACTGATTTAAAAATCAATTTCATAAAACGATAATATATATATATATCACTGCATTGTTGGGGCTATTATATAGGAGTATGTTTTCCAATAGCATGAAGGGGTAGTAGAGAAAAGCTGTATTATGCTATGGGAATGGCATCAAATAACACAAATTCACAGAAAATGATAAAAAATAAGGATTACATGATAAAAGTCATCAACATATACTGGTTCTTTCTTTTTCTCGCTTTAAAAAAAACATTGTTACATAAAAGTATGATCATAAAAATAATTTTGAGAATTGCATTATATTTATAATGTGCATAACCACAAAACCATAAGAGGGAAGGGAATGAAACAGAGCATTTAGGAGAAATATCTCTAAGTCTCAGTAGAATTAAAATAGTATAAATCTGTGCTGGGCATGATGGTACACACCTTTAATACCAGCACTCGAGAGGCAGAGGTAGGAGAATCACTGTGAGTTCAAGGCCACCCTGAGATTACATAGTGAATTCCAGGCCAGGCTGGCCTAGAGTGAGACCCCACCTCAAAAAAAAAAAAAAAGTATAAATCTGAAGCGAAGTTTGTTAGTGAAGATGTATATGAAACCAGGAGTGAGAACTCAACACTTGGGAGGTGGAAGCAGGAAGATCATGAGTTCAATGCCAGCCTCACCTACACAAGTGAGATCAAAGTCAGCCTGGGCTACAGATTCTGTCTGAAAACAACAAAGATGTTTATGACAAGACAATAGCAACCACTAAGAAAATGACTTAAGAAAATTTATTAAGAAATTGAAATTTTTCACTAACACAAAAGAAAACTTTAAGGAAGACTAGAGAAAACACAAAATAAAATAGTATAAACTCAACTTTACCAATAATATTAAATATAAGTAAGTTAAACAATTCAATCATACAGCAGAGATCATCAAATTATATATAAAAGAAAATCAATTATATGCTATCTAAAGGACACATTTTAGACATAAAGATACAAGAAGACTGAAAACAAAAAAGAGGAAAGCTATCATGCAAATATAAACTATAATAAAACTTGAATAGGCATACTAACACCAAACAAAACTGACTTTAAATTAAATAGATGTTACTACAGAAAAGGGAGGACATTTTATAGTGCTCAATGATCAATCTATCATGAAAACAATAAACAGAAATTATAAACATATGTAAATATAACAAGAAAACCCTAAAATGTATGAATCAAAGTGGACAAAAATGGTGAGAGATGAGCAGGGCATGGTGGCTTACGCCTTTAATCCCACCATTTGGGAGACAGAGGTAGGAGGATTGCCTGGGCTAGAGCAAGGAAAAGAAGACTTGAGCAGGACGATAAAGCGACTAGAGCTAACACAAATCCATACTGCTGCTGCCCACAGAAGCAGAGTGTGTGGTCTTCTTACGGGTCCATGAAGTATCCCTCTGGATAGAAGACATGTTGGACCACAATGCAAGTTTCAGTAATTTAAAAATAATTGAAGTCATATAAACCATCTTCTATAATAACCACACGGGACTAAAGCTAGAAAGTAATAGTAGAAGGAAACTGAAAATTTTACAGATATGTACATATTGAACAAAACACTACTGACTAATAAGAAGAACTAATCAGGGCTGGAGTATAGCTTGGTGGTGCAGTTAGTGTCTGTCTAGCACATATCAGCCCTGGGCTCAGGAGAAGGGGAGAGAAGGAATGGGAAGGAAGGGAGGGAGGGAGGACAGAGGGAAATAGGGGGGAAGAAGGAGGGGGGGAAGAAATTAGAGAACAAAAAACTACGAATAAATTAAAATTAGCTTAAATCAAAATGTATAAGTCCCAATAAAGGCAATTCTCAGAGAGAAATTTGTAGATTTAAGGGTCTATATTAAGAAAGAAGAAATACCTCAAATCAATAACAACCTTCTACGTTAAGACACTGAAAGTTCGAGTGCAAATCAAACCTAAGAAGCAGAGTGAAGTAAATGTAGTGAAAATGAATGGAAGAGAACAGAAATTTGAGATTTAAAAAAACAAACTTTGTTTTTTAAGATGATCAGCAATATTCAGAAACTTTTTACCAGATTGACCAAGTGAAGAAGGAAACCAAAAGTGCTCAGATCAGAAGCAAAAGGAGCAGCCTTCAAATTGACCTTGCAGAAATTCAAAGGATTATGAAAGAAGACAAAAACTGATACGACTTGACTAAAATCCCTAGAAAGACACTAACTAGTGTAACTGAGACATGAGAAGCAGTCTGAATAGACTTCTAATAGTAAACATATTGAGTTAGTTGTCAAAAACTGTCTATAAGATGGAGAGTTAACTCAGCTGTTAAAGTACTTGCCTACAAAGCCTAACGTCCTTGGCTTGATTCCCCAGTACCCACGCACAGCCAGATGCACAAAGTGGCACATGCATCTGGACTTCCTTTGCAGTAGCTGGAGGTCCTGATGTACCCATTTTCTTTCCCTTCCTTTCCCTTTCCCTCCCCCATGTCTTTCTTCTCTCTATCTCTCTCTGCTTGAAAATAGATAAATAAAATAAAATATTTTTTAAATGTCTATAGCCAGGTATGCTAGCACACACCTCTGATCCCAGGACTCAGGATGTTGAGGTAGGAGGATCTCTGTGAGTTTGGACCATCCTCAACTATAGAATGAGTCCCAGGTCAGCCTGGGCTAGAGTGAGACCCAACTTTGAGAGGGGAAAAAGCTGTCTACAAAGAAAAATACAGATCCAGATGGTTTCACTAGTGATCTATTTATAATAAAATTTAAAAAACAAGTGTAGTCATTCATTCTATAATCCCAGAAGCAAGGAGGCTGAGGCAGAAGAAATGCTGTTAGTTAGAGGCCACTCTAGACTACAGTGTGAGTTCCAGGTCAATCTGGGTTAGAATGAGACTCTGTCTTAAAAAAAAAAAAAAAAAGAAAGAAAGAAAGAAAGAAAGAAAGAAAAGAAAAGAAAACAATAAAATAGTAAAACAAAATAAAATGAATATATTACTGTAGATAAAGATGGAAACTTTATGATGGGGCTATTTAAACAATATTATAATAGCCGGGCATAGTGGCACATGCCTTTAATCCAATACTTAGGAGGCAGAGGTAGGAGGATCACTGTGAGTTCGAGGTCACACTGAGACTACATAGTGAATTTCAGGTCAGTCTGGGCTAGAGTGAGACTCTACCTTGAAATGTATATGTACAATGTATATATATAATTGTCAACAAAAAGTTTGTATTGGGCTGGAGAGATGGATCAGTGGTTAAGGGCTCTTGTTGCAAAGCCTGACAGCCCAGGGTTCAATTCCTCAGTACCCATGTAAAGCCAGATGAACAAAGTGGCACATATGTCTAGAGTTTATGTGCACTGTCAAGATACCCTGGTATGCCCATACTCACTTGCTTTGTCTGCCAACCCCTCCTTGAATAAATAAATAAAAAGAGTTTTAAATATTTAAATATATATTATTTATTTATTTACTTATTTGACAGAGGGAAAGAGGAAGAGAGAGAAAGGGAGAGAATAAGCATGCCAGAGCCTCCAGCCACTGCAAACAAACTCCAGATGCAGCGCCACCCTGTACATCTTGTTTATGTAGGACCTGGAGAATTGAACCAGGATCCTTTTGCTTTGTTGGCAAACGCCTTAACTGCTAAGCCATCTCTCCAGCCCAATAAAAATATTTTTTAAGTTTATATTGGGCTAGAGAAATGGCTCAGTAGTTGAAAGGATTTGCTTGCAAAGCATGATGGCCCAGGTTCGATTCCCCAGTACCTACAGAAAGGCAGATACACAAAATGGTGCATGCAAGGCATCTGGAATTCCTTTGCAATGGCAGGAGGCCACTTTCTCTCTCTCTCTCTCTCTCTCTCTCTCTCTCTTTCATAGACACACACACACACACACACACACACATATACATATACACATATAAAGTATTTTTAAAGTATATATATATATATATATATATATATATATATATATATATATATGAAAAGGATTATTTACAAGCATAACATTAAAACAGATGCTATCCAATCATGAACTGACAAATTTCTAATACAATCCCCTCACCAGAAAACAAACAAACAAGCAAAAACATGATAAAATAAATGACAATGCAAATCTGGGGAGAGAGTGAGTATCCCTCCATTTAGAAGTCTTACAAAGCAACTAGGAAAACATCAATCACCTAACAGAAAATAATATTAAAAAGCATTTGACAGAAAATATGCATAGAATTCTAAAAATAGGAAAACATGTAGTACAAACGTGCAAATCACAGCTAGTATAAAAATATAAATGAAAATTGTGATAACATTTGCCACTTAACAAACTGGCAAAAACCAAACTGTAAACAATGTCTTTTGTTTGTTTGTTTGTTTGTTTTCAAAATATGTTTTCAATCTAGTCCAGGCTAACCTGGAATTCACTCTGTAGTTCTAGGCTGGCCTTAAACTCACAGTGATTCTCCTACATCTGAATCTTGAGTCCTAGGGTTAAAGGCATGAACCATCACCCCTAGCTAAACAAAGGCTGTGGCAAGTGGGCATTCTAAAATATTGTAGAAAGAACTGTAAATTAATAAAACTACAAAAAATTGGCCCTTTTGCAAATGCACAGCAAACTCATACAACAAATCCACCTCAGGAATACATCTTTAATACATATTGGCATTACACATGCTAAATAATACATGCAAAGATATTCATGTCATTTTTATTTCAAAGAATAACAAAAGTTTATATAGTTCAGTGAGGGACAGATTGAATTAGCTGTAGTCTAGGCAAACAAAATAACCAAGCAAAATCCAGCAGTATATATAAATAGACTTATAAACAAAGACCAAGTGGAATTTTTGGGAATACAAAGCTGCTTTTTGTTTTTGTTTTTGTTTTTTGTTGTTTTTTTTAAGGTAGGGTTGCACTCTGGCTCAGGCTGACCTGGAACTAACTATATAGTCTCAAGGTGGCCTCAAACTCACGGCGATCCTCCTACCTCTGCCTCCCGAATGCTGGGATTAAAGGCATGCGCCACCACACCCAGCTACAAAGCTGTTTTAACATACAAAAATAAATAATATGTTTCACATCAATAGAATAAGAAATAAAAACCATATGATCATTTCAGAAAAAAAAAAAAAGGTATTTGGCAAAACTCCACACCATATTGTAATAAAAAGAAATATACCAATAACCTAGGAATAGAAAGAAATTTTCTCAGGTTGATAGAGAATGTATGAAAAACCCACAGCTGACATCATATTCCAAGGTAAATGACTAATCATTTTTCCCCTAAGATCAGGAACAAAGCAAAAATTTCCACTCTTCCTGCTCCTGTTTAATGTTTACGGGAGTCTCTAACCAGGGTAATTTAACAAGAATAAATGAGGTAAAAGTCATCCAGATGAGACAGTAAGTCAAACTACTTCTATTTGTATATGATGTAATCTTCTTTAAAATAATTTTTTAATATTTTATTTTTATTTATGAGAGGAAGGCAGAGAGACAGAGACAGAGAGAACATAGGCACACCAGGGCCTTTAACCACTGCAAATGAACTCCACACACATGTACCACCATGCGCATCTAGCTTATGTGGGTTCTGCGCAATCCAACCTGGGTCCTTAGGTTTCACAGGCAAGCACCTTAACTGCTAAGCCATCTCTCCAGTCCTGATGCAATTTTTTAATAGAAAAACATTAGGTATATTCTAAAAAAAGAAACTACTAGAACTAGTAAATATGTCCAATGTGGTATTAAAATAAAAGTTAGAAACCATTTTCTAATAGCATCAAAAAACTAAGATACTTAAAAATAAATTTAACAATAAAATGAAACCACCTTGCCTAAAGCTGAAATATTCCTGGTATAAACTTAAAGAGCTAAATAGAAAGATATTTCATATTCATGGATTGAGAGCCTTAATATTTTTAAGATAGAAATATTCCCCCAATTAAACTACAGATTGAATATCATATATCAGAATGCCACTAATTTCTTTGCAAAAATTAACAAGATGATTTTAAATTTCTTATGAAAATTCAGAAGACCTAGAATAGCCAAAACATCTGGAGGAAGAAAAGTGAATTTGGAGAAATTATACTTCCTAATTTTAAATTGCACTACAAAGAAACAGAAAACAAAAAAGGTGAGAACCAGTATGAGGATAGACATATATAGAGACATATGTATTAGAAATACATGTGCATGAATGGAACAAAGTTTAGAGTCTAGAAATAAACTCATATGTCTAGGGTAAGTTGATTTTTGACAGTGTGCTAAGGCCATACAGTGGAGAAAGAATATCCTTTTCAACAAATTGTTTTGGGACAATGGAGAGCTACACACACACAAAAAAAATCATAGACCTGGACTTCCTTCACATCATACACAATTAACACTGTCAACCACCTTATGTGTAGTGCTAAAACTATACAACTCTTAGAGAAAATTCAGAGACAAATCTCTATTACTTTGGATTTAATACTGGGAGTTTAGATATGGCCCCTCAAAAAAAAAAAAAAAAAAAAGGAAGGAAATCACACAAATTGGACTTCATCAAATTATAAGACTTTTTCTGTTTTTAGTGACAACTTCCATAATTGTAGACAATAAACCATGATAATTCCCTCCTCTCCCCCACTTTCCCCTTCACAAATCCACTCTCCATCATATCCCCTCTCCTTCTCAATTAGTCTCTCTTTTATTTTGATGTCATCATCTTTTCCCGCTATTATGAGGGTCTTGTGTAGGTAGTACCAAGCATTGTGAGGTCATGGATACCGAGGCCATTTTATGTCTGGAAGAGTGCATTGTACGCAGTCCTACCCTTCCTTTGGCTCTTACATTCTTTCTACCACCTCTTCCACAATGGACCCTGAACCTTTGAGGGTGTGATAGAGATGTTTCAGTGCTGAATACTCCTCTGTCACTTCTTCTCAGCACTATGGTGCCTTTTGAGTCAACCCAGAGTTCACTGCCATCTGAAAAGAGATGCTTCTCTAACCAAAAGTGAGAGTAGCATTAATACATGGGTACAAATGTTAAGAAAAGTGCTTACTTGGAAGTTTGGTGGACATAATATATGCATTTAGCCAGACACCAGCAGGCATTACATCCCTAGGTCTCATGACCTCCCCCATCATAGGCTTTTGACTAGGTTTTCAGTACCAGGCAGTTGGTTTCCCCCAAAACAGACATGCCATTACTGTACCCTTTAGCTCATTTGGCCTGGATAGACAAACTTAAGCATTAATAAACAGCAAAACCCTGTTGCTGAAGACTCCACATGCTTGGGCTACAAAGTCACTGAGAAATCAAGCTGGAACTGAGCTGAAAAGCTGGAAAATGCTGCACTGCATGCAGCTCTATGGGAGAGAAGAATCATCAATGGAGATTTAAAAATATAAGACTTTTATTCTTCAAAGCACACTAGCAAGGAAGTAAGAAGAAGATATATGGAGGGGGAAGAGGTACTTGTAAAACATACATCTGGCAAAGGACTTGTATCTAGAACATGCCAAGGACTTGTATAACTAATAAAAAGACAGAACCCACTTAAAATATGATCAAAGGACCATCTACACATTTCTCAAAAGAATGCATGCAAATGGCAAGAAACAAGATGCTTAACACCAATGTATAAGACTCACTATAAGAAAAACACAAAAGAAAGAAAAATTAAGCATTAAAGATTAAATTCATTGTTGACTTGGGAACCCAGATCAAATCACAAAGTTGACTCAACCTCATATTATGAAGCCAGGGGTAATGGTTATTGGAATCAGAATAAATCACAAAGTCTTATGGCTGGGGTCTATCCTGGATATCACATAACTAGGTGTGTGTGCGTGTGTGTGTGTGTGTGTGTGAGAGAGAGAGAGAGAGAGAGAGAGAGAGAGAATTGTCTCTTATTCTCCTAACCACTATTTTCCAGATGGGCAAACCAGAGCTCAGAGCATATTCTGCTGATCACAGAGCCAGCAGATAAGAGTCAGAAAGCCAAACTCAAGGCCACCTGACCATATGCCTGATGCTGTTTTCTCTGTTATAGAAACCCCCAAATACCTGTCCACAAAAGGCTAGACTATCACCAAGTTTTCACCAGCTCACAAAAAAGTAAGATGAGCGCATTGTTAAATAGGGAGGTACACTCTATATTAGTATAAAGACACATTATTAGCAAGAACTGTCTTTTATTCTATCATCATATCCTTTCTGCCTTTTTCGGAGATAAAAGTTGGGATTTTTTTCTTTGTGAAATAATGAGTATAAGTAGTAATGTTTTTTTTTTTTTTATAGCTAGGATTCTTAGTTGGCAAACTGAAAATTAAACAGCCTTATGCTATTGGCATAGGCCCCTGATTCTATAATGCCTACATTAAAGGTCTCAAAGAAATATTAATGAAATAGCTTCCATCCCCAAAACTCCAAAAGCAGCTCAATCTCTAATCATTTCAGCATGAATACTTCTGTCCCAGACTGACTACTGCTCAGATCTCAGGGAAAATTTTTCTCCCTATCTGTGTGCTCAGAACCAGAGGAGATACATCTCAGGAGACTGCTGGTATGATCTGCTGCCACGGGAAACTACCTGGTAGACCAGGAAAAATGAGTTGACCTTTTGGTGAGGAGTGTTAGTGTTCCTGGGAAGTTCCCCACTTGGAGCTCTGTGCTAAGAAAAAAAAAAAAAAGTACTTTCCTATCCTTTAAATGAAACTCACTGAAGAGGGGCAGGTCATGGTAGCCTGACGCTGAATTCATAGTGTGCTCTGACTCACACAAGTCACATCCTTTTTACAAAGTGTCACCTAGGTCACGAAGAGACTCAGTAACTCTCTTCTGAGATACTGTAAATGATGGGTGGTGATTCAGAGCAAGAACTCAATCCATTTGGTCAGTTAGGTAATCTTTCCAGGAAGCTGAAGCAATGGAATTCCATTAAACTGCTCTAAGACACAAGGGATTGGTTATTACAGATGTTCTCAGTTCTCATTCCCTAGTTGTCCATGCTTTCATTGTTCATTCATGCATTGAAGAAAGATACAGAGAGATAGCTAAAAAGAAAAAGTATTAAATCAGACCTGGATAAATATGTCTGACCTGCAATGTCAATAAAATATTCTTATTTATGAATTTTTTTCAGCTTTGATGAACGAAAAAGGAAAATGGAAAAAGACTATCCAAAAACCACTGAAGAAGAGTTCTCTGGAGTGAGTGGTCAAATCGATGCTGCTGTGGAATTAAACGGTGAGCGCCTCTGCAGGAAACAGCCTTTGGGGAGAGTAGACCAAGAATCTAAGCTCCATTTTTTAAAATTCTTATTTATTTATTTGAGAGGGACAGATATAGAAAGAGGCAGATAGAGAGCAAGAGAGAATGGGCACGCCAGGGCCTCCAACCACTGCAAACAAACTGCAGACACATGTGCCACCATGTGCCTCTGGCTTTCATGGGTCCTGGGGAAATGAACCAGGGTCCTCAGGCTTTGCAGGCAAGGGCCATAACCAATAAGCCATCACTCCAGCCCCCAATTTTTTGAGAATTATTTTTTCATGAGTGGTATACATGTGTATACATATGTATGCATGTTTTATATGTGTGGACCAGAAGTCAATGTCTGGAGAAGAAATCTTCCTCTATCACTCTCCACCTCATTCTTTCTTTAATATTTTATTTTTATTTATTTGAGAGAGAGAGAGAGATACAGAAACAGGCAAGTAGAGAGAGAGAGACAGAATGGGGGTGCCAGGGCCTCCAGCCACTGAGAATGAACTCCAGAGGTGTGCACCCCCTTGTGCATCTGGCTAACATGGGTCCTGGGCCATCAGACTTGATTAGAAAGTCCCTTTAACCACGGAGCCATCTCTCCAGCCCTTCATTTTTAAAATATACATAGTCTCAACCTTCCCAGTACCTTCTACCCTTCCATCATCCAACACCTGAAATTTAACACACAGCTGAGAAAGCCTAATGAACTGAGATCATAAATAAATTTAGCTACATCCTTTGAGTCAGTCAATATGTTCTTGAGCAGGAAGCCCAGAGCTAGACACTATGCAGAGTGCAGAAGCTGTTCCAGATTTGACCCCTGCTCTCACAGAATGCTGAGCATCTTTAGGAAAGGTCTCCCCATCTGACACAGATGAAATTACTGGAAGACAAGATAGTCTATGACATCGTATGGAATGGTGTTATGGGCTTCATGATCATTCTAAGAGGTGATCAGAGAAAAAGTTAGACTTGGCAGTTGGAAATTTCGTTTTTTATAGGGCATGGTGTCTCACACCTTTATTATTTTTTATTTTATTTATTTGAGAGAGAGAGAGGCAGATAGAGAGGGAGAACGGGCACACCAGGGCCTTCAGCCATTGCAAATGAACTCCAGATGCATGTACCACCTTGTGCATCTGGCTTATGTGGGCCCTAGAAAATTGAAACTGGGTCTTTAGTTTTGCAGGCAAGTGCCTTAACCACTAAGCCATTCTCCAGCCTGGAGAATTTCTTTTAATTTTTTTAAAAAAATTATTTTTATTTTCAAGCAGAGAGAGGGGGCAGAGAGAGAGATAGAGAGAAAGAGAATGTGCGCACCAAGTAGTCTATCCACTTCAAATGAACTCAAGATGCACACAGCACTTTGAGCATCTGGTTTTATGTGGGTACTGGGGAATCAAACCCAGTTTGTTAGCTTTTGCAGGCAAGCACCTTAACCACTGAGCCATTTCTACAGCCCCCTTTTTAGATTTCATAGTGAGACATTAGCTGGTTTTGAAGATTGGCTGAGGGTATGACGAGAGCAAGAAAGGGGGAGAGGGACTCCTCAAAGAATAAACCCGAGCAGAAACCCAAAGTGTATCTGAGAATGGCTCTTTGGGTGGCTCCAAAGTGAAGTCCTAACCCTAGCTGGAACACAGGATGAGAAATGACTGAGAAGTTAGACATGTCAGATTCTAGGGTAGGGTGGAGCATGTAGAAGACAAGCTGACTGCCATCTGATGAATTCCCAGTTTCCCACTGGTGCCACACAAGAAAGCTGCAATTATAAATTCTCCTAGTTACAGATCTGGAATTCACTTCCAATAACCACCATTTCAACTTTGTGTCTTTTAGGCTACATTTACTTCTTTTCAGGACCAAAAACATTCAAATATGATACAGAGAAGGAAGATGTTGTCAGTGTGGTAAAATCCAGTTCCTGGGTTGGTTGCTAAATCGAAAGGTTTAGTCTCTCCTGAGGAATAAACATGACTGCAAGTGGTTGGTAATGATGTTAAGGAATAAAGCACAATGTGGGGGAGGGATTCTTCCCAGGGCGTTCAATTCCTAATTATGTATGAAAATTTTAATTTAAATGAAAAATTAAGTCAACTTTATACAAAATCAGAATCAATATAATGCACTCTTTAGTTAGGCATTCATCATTTTTTTCTTACCTAATAGATGGAAACATACTGATCAGTTTGGTTTTCCATTTCCATGAATAGAACTGTGCATACACACACACACACACACACACACACACACACACACATGTATATATATATAGGTCACAATTATTTCATTAGGAAATAATATCATCACATGAACTATAATTATTCTTTACAACCAATAGCCATCATTTATTTTTATGAAGATAAGTACACCCATTTTTGCTTTCAACAAACAAAACACAGCACAAGGTTTATCCCCTGACTTTGCTTGACTCCACCTACTCACTGGTCTCTGAAGTGGGTTAGTAGACAAACATTCAATTGAGTTTTAATTGTAGGCAACAGATGGACACTCTACAACAAGAAAACTTTTTAACAAAAGCCAATAAAAATGTTATATTAGAACAGTTCTTCATTTCTTTTCTGTTAATATTTACTAGCCTTTATCATGTTTCATTTGGCAACAAATTCTATGTACCTATGGAAAATACAAACCAAAGATAAGATCAAAAGCACACAGACCGAGAAAACAATAACAGTAACTAATTCTATTTCCTGTTTCCTGATAATATCCTCAATGAAAGTATCTTTGTCCCATCTTAGTTTTGTCTGAATAGTTTTCTTTTGGGAGAAGTTCGTATTTTAGTTTTAGGTGTTTTTTAATTCAAGATAATTTTTTCTCTCTACCTAGTTATCAACATGGATAGAATTATGGCTGTCTGACATTGTTATAATTTTTTAATCTTATTTTCTAGAATTCTAGACTCTAAAACAATTCCAAAACACACTAGGGTTTCTTAAACTGATTGGTATATGTACTTCATAGACTGCTTGGGACATATACAGTCTTTAATGGATACAAGCTATTATGGTTATCATCATAGGTTAAGTTTGTTTCATATGTTCACTAAAAAGACTTAATATTAAGAAGGAATGAGGTGGTTATACCAAGCTTTCCCTTAGGTTTCTATTTCTGAAAGTGGCTATTCATACCATACCACATGTTGAACATTTGTTGTAGACAACATCTGTTACCTTTCTCTGTCAAGGTGTTTCTAGTGAGAAGCCAGATCACCTGAGAAAAAAATCATCAGGTGAAAACTTCTTATTATCAATAAGCAAAGAGCAAACTAGCCTGGCACGTTATCAGAATGTCACATATTAACACAGCAATTCCACTCCCAGTACATGTAACATGTGAAAAATTAAAGATGCCCATGCAAAAACTTGCACACAGATATTCATAGCAGCACTAATCCTAGCAGCCAAAAAGTGGAAACATTTCCACAAGGTGACGCATGCATAATTAAAATGGAGATTCTGGCAATGGATTATTAGTCAATATTAAAAGAAAATTAAGTACAAAGACATGCTGTAAAATGGATGAGGCTTGATACTATCATGATAAGTAAAAAAGAAACCATACACAAAGGTTACATGCATATATGATTTGCTTGTATGAAATGTTGGTCATAGGAAAATCCATAGAGGCTGATAAGAGACTAATGTTTGTCAGAAGTTGTGGGAAGTGTTATTGGAGAGCAACAGATAATGAGTATCAGGGTTTTTTCCTGGGGAATGGAAATGTTCTAAACCTGATAACAGTGATGGTTGTACAACTTAATGAATATTTAAATTTCAAGGAATTATACACTGTAAATGTGTAAATTGCATGTCGTATAAATCTCAGAGCTGTTGCATTTTAAAGCAATATAAGCAAGAAGGCCAATGTGATTTGCTGATCCATAAAATTCCCAAATCTTGGTGGCTGTGACAAGAACCTCACAGCAATGAAGACATCTGGTACCAAGCAACCAACCATGTGTCCTTCTTATGTCCAGCACTGCCCAGGAGTGGACACGGTGAAGATGTTCTCCTCTGTGCAGATGGATGTCCCAGAAAGCAATATAGCATGTGCTTTGGAGACAGACTGGCTGCATAATGTTCTTAGCTGACCTTGTTCAAGTTCTCTAATATCTTCCTTAGTCTCTACCTTTTTAAGACTGGAATAAGAATAATTCTTAACTTCCTGGGGACATGCAGAAGCTTAAGTGTATGCCTCAAAGAATGCAAAGTTTTTAAGGTAATTCCAGGTACTCTATAGTTATTCTCCAATTTTTCTTCAAACAGGTCATTCTGTTGTGAAATATTGTGGAGAATTTGTGTATATCCCTTGAGATCACTAATGATCCGGTGACCTGTAACAGCACATGAGTTGATGATCAGTCATCTGAAAGTTTTCTCATTCAAATTTCAAGTTAAGTCAAGAACTACAAAATATCCTGATTGTGGTTCACCTCCATTACCCAAAATAATCTTACACGTCATCCTCATTGTGGAATTAGAGGACTCCTGGCTCTCAGATAGGACTCACATTCTGGGAAGATAGTCTTTAAAACATAAAAGACAATGTGTGTGTGTTTGTGTGTGTGTTGTGGGTCATAACTTAGAGCACACTCACCCTATTAAATACAAGAAGCTTTGAAGAAATAATTTATAACATATGCAGTTAGCCTTCCATATCCATGAGTTCCTCATCTACAGATTTGACCAAGCAGGGATTTTTTCAAGTGGTTTAAAAAAAAATGGTTGTGGTTGTTCTGAGCATGTAAAGCTGCTTTTTTCTCTTGGTATCATTCATGAAACAATACACTCTCACTATTTACATGCCATTTAACATTGCATCCAGTACTATAAGTAACCTAGAGATAAGTTAAGCTCTATGTGTGAATGCACATAGGTTATCTCTAGCCCAAGGAAATTGTGTACCCCTTGATATTGGTATCCATGGGGTCCTGGCTTCAGGGTGTACAAAAATGACATTTGAATAAGTGTTGAATCAAGAAGAGGGAGAACAGATCTCACTTTCTGGTGGCTTCTGTGTGCTGCTCTATTGACCTCTGTGACAACTGTGGGTGGAGCTCTTTGAAAGGATCAGAAAAGCTACTAAAGGATGACCAGATTCTGCACTGGGAAGAGTTCTCCTAATCTTCCCAGTGAATTTTCTGGGGTTGGAATCAAGTTAGCCTTTGAAAACGGCAGTCCTCATGTTGTTGGGTCATCTGTTGCTTTCTAAGCTCATTTGTCTACACCTCAGACATCCATGTTACAAAGCCACAGGCAGATTCTAAATGCAGTTTGTTACTCAGAATTCTGGGTACAAGGTTCCTGGGTTGTCTCGGGGCTCAGGTCTTCAGGGGGCTCTTATCTGAATGCCATCCAGGTGTTTTCTCCTTGCTCTTCCTTTGACCAGTTCCTTCTGCAGTGATATTGAAGGACCTTCCTGAATATTCATGACTAACATGCCTTGCAAAGTGCTATTTGGGGAAAATGCGTTACTCTGATGAACAGATTAGAGTTCTAGAATTTTATAAAGGATTATACAAGTCCAAGCAAAAAGATTTTCTCCATTTTCCCCAGTAGTCCTCAGAATAAAAGGAGGAAACAGCATCCTTGATCAGCCATCTGCCAAACCTGTCTTTGGTTTTATCTTAATCCCCTTATCTTCAAGCGGTATGCCAATGTGCCCAAACTAACAAACATCTTTTTATAGTCAAAATGCCATAACCTAAACCTTTCTGCTAACACCTAGACTGTTGGAACTGAAACAAGAGCAAAATTGGGAAGCTTGTAGTAAATAAATTATCATGGGAAATGAGTGAGTGACTTTGGGGTAAAAATGAGGAGACTTTTAAATATACATGTCCTCATTCTAATCTCTTCTCCATTAAGTGCAACCCAACATTCTTTTCTATAGGTTCTTTTCAATATGTCATGTAACATGTTTGAGGGTGAAATCAAACAGTTGTTGCAAAATGCAGTTGTGCTGGCAAGAGTTGGAGAAGAGATCAGAAGAGAAAAGGACAGTACCCAATGAGGGAACTACAAGACAACAGCTGAACAATGTAATATTTTAATCCATGTCAGATTGTCCATAGTGGCACAGGGGGTGGGGGAAGGGATGTTCATTAGCAATTTGTTTCCTCTTGAAAATATCAGGCCTGTAATGCAATTATCAATAATATCAAATTTTGAAGTTGATTAATCAATGTAGGTAATTATAGTTGCCTCCATAAGGTGTTGAACGCCAGTGTCCTATAAGAGCACATTCCACTCAAGTCACAGACTGTCCGATGATTGTAGTGTGCCCCTGTGTTAAACTGTAGGCATATTTGCAGATATGAATTTATTGTGAATTGATAGATGGCTATTATATTTGCATCTGAAGGGATATACACCTGGAAATATATACCTAAGGGAATTGCTGGGTCATAACCTATGGTTTAATATATACCGCTAAGTCATTTTCAAAATGATTGTACTCATTTTTGTGTACACTCGAACAAGCAGTGTGTGAGCATTTTCATTAAGCTTGATTAAATGATCATTTTTATTGAGCATTTATTCTATGCCAGATGCTGCTTAAGTGTTTAAGGAGTGTTGTTGATTTACTTTTCACAGGTCAGTGGGATTGGTGTTATGTTTTCTTCATTTTCAGGCCAAGTGAACTTATTCCAGTCATAGCTAAAAAGAGACAGAGCTGAAGGTAGAACCCATGGCAACACCCAAAGCCATTAAGACTTCCCTGAAGCACTGGGGAAATGGCTCAGCAGCTAAAGATACTCGCTTGCAAAGCCTACCAACCCAGGTTTGATTCCCCATTACCCACATAAAGCAGATGCACAAAGTAGCACATGCATCTAGAGTTGGTTTGCCACCGCAAGAAGCCCTGACACTCCCGTAACCCTCCTTCTTGAGAGAGAGAGATTCTTGAGTCAGACAGTATAATTCCAGCCTCTGAGCAAATGTCTGTGGCCCAGATCTATATAACCTGTTAGAGGAAGAACAGTGCTATGGCCCGTGCATACATCAACTATCAGCTCTGCACAGGGATGAGCTGAGGCCAGTGAGTGCAGGGGACTTCCAAGATGGAGCCAGCATGGAAAGAGGCATGGGAGACTAGAGAAAGGTGAAGGATGACTAAGAGAGGGCTGGGGGTGAGAAACACAGCAGGGCCAAGAGCTCTGTGTTGTCATCCCTCTGCCCTCATCATGGCCCCTCTTACTCAGGTGGCATCTGTAAGAGTCTCAGGGCACTCTCCTACCTGGCCTTGACCAGACTAGACTAGATCTGGGACTCTGGAACTACCTCCTCTTATAGCAATTGAGGATATCTCTGGGCTGAGAAGAGGGACGGCCACCCTGCCCCAGCCACTACCTCAGTCCCTCATGCAAGGCCTTTCCCTCACAGGGCATTTTTCCTCTTCCTCTTCCCATGCCCCTTCAAGCCCCCTCTCCATCCTCTGTCACTGTTTTGAGCCCTCTTCCTCTTTCCCTGGTGTGTTCTTCCTCTCTCACATACTCTTTCTCCCCATTTCTCTCCCTCTTTCTCTCTCAATCTGTGTACCTGTCACTTTTCCTCTTTCCCTTCCACTCCTTCACTTATTACAATAAAATCTTGAATTCAAGAATGGTTTATTTGGCTGCTTTTCTCCTGAGCCCAAAATCTACCAGCATTCTTGTGTGTGCATCCTTATCTGTGAGCTATCTGATGCTCTCGAGCTCACCAAGAATCATACAGACGCTGAGATCCTGATGTTGGCTCACACTGAAGCTTGCCCTGGACAAAGGTCACTCAGTTATTTCCTCTGGTACTCCAGCCTTTGTTCATTGGCTCTGCTGGTAATACCTGAGTGAGATTTTTCTGCCTCTTTTCCTCATTCCACTGGTGCTATGATCACCACACCGGAGGTAATCTTTAAATGCCTACAGTCTCTTTAATGAGCCTCACCTTGCAGACTAGGTAAGACCTGGGCAGGATGCCATGAGAATCTGGCTATATGATCACCTTCCCATGAAGCAAAGATTGAATATTTCCAAGCACAGGTCATCCAGGCTTCTTCAGAGACGTGAATCTCTTAAGAGATGAAAAAGCATAGGAAGACCCACTCTGCTTCTCTGAGAGCCAAGGCCTAACCCACCAGCCTTGCACTGTGGACAGATCCTTCCCTGAGCCTTCTGAGAGCACTGTATTTTTTATTGTGTGCATGTGTGTAAACGCAGGTATGCATATGCCACAGCATGCATGTGGAGGTCAGAAAACAGCCTCGAGTGTTGGTCCTTGCCTTCTACCTTGTTTTGAGGCAAGATCTCTCTTGTTTGTCATTGGAATTATCAGGCTAGCTAGCCTTTGAGCTTCAGAATTCTCCTGTGCTCTCCTTCCTTTTCTCTGTATGCACAATAGGATTGCAGACACTCGTGCATCCAGCTTTACATAGGTTCTGGGGATCTGAACTTGGGTCACCAGGCTTGCATAGCAAGTGCTTTACCCACTGACCCACCTCCCTGGCCCTGAGCTTTACACTTTTAGCTCCCATGTCTCTGTGTTCCCATTTGGAGGCCATACTTTTCTCCAAATACAATAGTGAGTGCCGCCATCACACACTGGCTTGACTCTGGTTATCCGGATAGTAATGAGCGCCACCACCCTGTGAGAACGTTGATGTCGAAAGATGTGTGCTGTTCCCATCACTCCCCAAGCTCCTTCCTCAGCACTGTCCATGCTTTGTCACCCTTCCTGAGCCAGAGGGTTTTTTGTCTGCAGACAGACACCCTCTTCCTCCCTCCTTCTCAATGCTGGCAAGACCTGGGGATGTACTGAAGCCAAAGAGAGAAGTTCCAGCACGGAGAAGGAATCAACACATGACTCCCTACCTGCCCTGCTGTTGTCGCATTACTGGATCTTTCCCATCACAACACCCCCGTCCTGGCTCTTCTATCACAGTTACATCACCCAAGCCAGTTCCTTTGAGTTCTTCTTTCCTGCCTTGGAAACCTACTTCCAGATCTCATTATCCCCCTGCCTCTTTATCTCCTGGAGAAGATAGAAAACTAATCTCCACCATTTCTGTAGATGAGCCTATACACAATAGATTAGCAAGAGAAAAGCCGTTTAGTTTCATATGCATGAGACCAGTCTTCTCTCTCCTCTTGCCTGTTTTCTCTCCTTCCTTCCTTCTCTACTTCCAGAGCCATTTGGCTATTTCTTTGAGGTCACTGGGTAAAATATCAAATTCCCATTAATTTGCTGTACAAATGGGTTTTATTTCCTTTGCCTCCATTTCCTATTTCTTGAACCTTGATTTTCATAACCAAAAGGCCATAAATAGCATTCTCAAAAGAAAATGTTCACTCTCAGCTTCCATATAAAAAGCACCATGCCTACACCATCTCTAAACAGACCTGTCCTTCTAAAGATTACTTCAGGGAAACTTTTTTTTGGTTCAAATTATATCCTTTTTTTGTAATTCAGTAGAAACTTTGTATGGATACATCATATGTTGGTATCATTATTTCCCTCCTTCCTGTCCCCATTCCACTGAGGGCCCTTACCTAAGGGACTTTAGCTGCGTAAAGAGAAAAGTTCTCTCTCTCTCTCTCTCTCTCTCTCTCTCTCTCCCTTTCTCTCTCTCTCTCTCTCTGGGGCTTTCAAGGTAGGGTTTCACTCTAGCCCAGGCTAGCCTGGAATTCACTATGTAGTCTCCCGAGTGTGAGTGCTGGGATTAAAAGAAAAGTTTTATTTGCCATACATCTCCTATAACTTATAGCCACCTCCCCCAGGAGGCTCCACTCCTATCCCTGTCTGTCAGTCAGATGCCATGTAAAAACTTCCAAATCTCATATTTTACAGGACTCCCATGAATGTGCATATACTTAAAATGGTTATTCTCTTGTTAATCTATCGCCTATTGTCATTTTATTTCAGGCTTGGTTATGGAAGGGAATGCTGGAAAGAGCAAAGGAGAGAAGGGGGAGGAGGAAGGGAAAGTAGAAGGGAGGAGAAAAAGAGAGAAAACACAAGACATCTGAGAGGCCTGAGACCCTACTTCAGAATCGAGGTTCTTCCTCTTCCCTTGTCTCTCTCCCTCCCAGGCCAAGAGATGCTTTCTGAAAAGTCCCTGGCTGGCTGCTTAAAGTCTGGGCCCAACAGCTAAGGCAAGAACCCAGTGATTAACCCTAAGTTCCACTCCCTAGCACCTACATAAAGCAAACTGCAAAGTGGCATATGTATCTGTGATCCCAACATGCATACAGTAATGGATGACAGAGCCTGAAGAATCCAGAAGCTCACAAGCAAACCAGACTGGTGCATGCAAAGCAAAGCAGCAGAACAAAAATAACAAGGGAGAGCCTGTCTCAAACAGAGAGGATTGAGAGGACAAACCTCCCAAGGTTCTCAGACCTCCACACATGCAGCATCACACACACACACACACACACACACATCCCTACATGTCCACACATACATACAGATACACAAAATAAAAATTAAAAAAGCCTGGACCCCAAGGAAGAAACAATTCCCTCTGGTCTCTTCCTTGTGCTTCCATTAATTAAAGTCATATCCCAGGAAAAGAAGCTGAAGTCTGTCCACACAACCAGTAGAGACTGTGTCACACACCATTGTCTGCTATTCCAGTCCCAAAGAAAATCATTTACAAACTACTGTCTCTTCTAGAGTCAAACAGACTTTGCCCCAGACCATTGTATGTTCTGCAAAGTGATTGAGTTACCCCAACAATCATTTACAAGCCCTCAAAATTGTCTGCATGCTCCTTCTCTTTCTCCCCTGTAACAAAGTGGGAATATGTAAGTTTCTGAGTAATTTTGAGCTGAGGACATCTCATCCCTACAATGCTCTGATTTTCCCTTTTTGTACGTTTTCTCCTATTTGATCTGCTTTTATCATTTTATCCCAATGAGTCTTCAGAGACCACACAGGAAATTTCACTTTGTCCCAACACCTGCATCATCTCTTCAGACTAACTAAAACTCTACTTTTTATCCCCATCATGTGCAGTAATTCTAGATGATATTATTGATAACAACTTTACCCAAGCATCTTGTATGATATATAGTTATTTTTCTTATTACCAAAATATCTGGCAGAAACAAGCTACAGGAGGAAAGACTGATTTGGGCCCATGGTCCCAGAATGCATAATCTTTCATGGCATCAGGCACATGCAGCTGGGCTCCTCACATCAGAAAAGACAGGGAGAGAAGACAGCACCAGAAATGGAAGCAGGCTATGATTTCAAAGGCCCACTGCTGGTGTCCTTCTTCCAACAGTCAAGACCTTCCTTAAAGGTTCCACAGTCTCCCAAAACAGTGCTCTAGCTGGGGACCAGATACTCAAATACATGAGCCTATGAGAGACATATAAGATCCAAACTATAGAGCTGGAGAAATGGCTTAACAGCTAAGGCATTTGCCTGCAAAGCGTGAGGACCCATGTTTGACTCCCCAGGTCCCACATAAGCCAGACACACAAGGCGACACAAGCTTGCAAGGTCACACATGTGCACAAGGTGGTGCACACATCTGGAGTTCTATTACAATGGCTAGAGGCCTTGGTGTGCTAATCCTCTCTCTTTCTCACTCCCTCTTATTAAAAAAGGGGGCAGGGGGCTGGAGGGATGGCTTAGCGGTTAAGGCATTTGCTTGCAAAGCCAAAGGACCCAGGTTCGATTCCCCAGGACCCACATTAGCCAGATGCACAAGGGGGCACATGCATCTGGAGTTCGTTTTCAGTGGCTTGATGTTCTGGCATGCCCATTGCCTCTCTCCTCCTCCTCCTCCTCCTCCTCTTTCTTGTCAAATAAGTGAATAAATATAAATAAAATATTTTTTAAAGGGGGCAATTTGTTGGACTTGCTTCAAAAAAAAGATTCAAACTATAACAATGGATCTATGTTTCAAAATGTTATATGATTATTTCACATGAACACAGTTTAATTGTTTTCCTTTCATGGATATTGAGTCCCCTGTGGAAACAAATTTGCAAAATCTCTAGCTATGCAGCTAAGCTCAGGCAAATGTGGATTTGGCCACACACATATTTTTGAAAGTGAGTTCATGATGGTTCCTGTTCACTCTTGCAAAACTTATTTCTCCAGTCTCTGTAGTATAGGCAATCCTATGTTTAGTGATGATGAAGATGGGAAAGCAGCTGGAATTCCACGAAATCTGTCATTCTCTGTGACACAGAGAGTTTCTGTTTGTATTTGACATTTTTCAGCTGTGGAGGCATATGAAATTGATCCTAAGGAAACAAGCATTGACATTTCTGAAACTGAAAGCTGATATGTAAGGAAATTCTTGATGATTTTGACAAATGTGTCCTTGTGTTAAGACTATTTATATTTGTAAACAGGTTTCTTCATGTGAAATAAACTTTTCAAAATAAAATTAATAAAAACCTGTTCTTCAGTTGACCATGAATAGAGATAGTCTAATATATATTTTAACATGAATATCCAAAGATCAACTGTTTTGAGCACAAAACAAGAACTGTAATATTCATTATTGTTATAGTATATTATAAGACACATTTTCCCTTTTTTCAACAACATGATTTTCTGTTTCACACTTCAATTTTCATTTTATTTTGGTTTTCTTGGCATGTTTAGCTATAAAATGTTCAGTAACTGAAAATTTTGTTCTCTGCATTTCTTTTACACACACACATACACACACACACACACACACGCACACATACACACTGCATATCTGCATATGGATGTGAAGACCAGAGGTCAATGTCTTCTTCACTTGCTCTCCAACTTTGAGACAAGGTCTCGCTGAGCCAAGAGGTAACCTATTCAGCTAGAGTAGCTAGCCAACAAGTTCTAGGGGTCTTCGTTTCCACAGCACTGGAATTGCATGCATGTGCCACCACACTCGGGTTTCTTATGTCAGTGCTAGGGATCCAAACTCAGATACTCATGCATGTACAACGAACATTTTACCCACTGAGTCCTCTCTCCTGTCTTCCAGTCAATATTGTTACTCATTTTGCAAAGAAGTTCATATTTACCCTGAGAAGGCTCAGTAACTGAGTCTAATAAAACAAACTGACAATAGATGGATGGATAGGAAAACAAACAAACTAAATTTATACACACACAGGAGCCACATAGAATATGGCCTTCAAAGAAGAGTCAGAAAAGGGATGAGTAGCTGAGTGGTAGAGTGCTTGGCTAGCATGTACAAGGTCCTAGGTTCAATCCCCAGTATTACAAAACAAAACAAAGGGTTTGAATAGCTGAAGCTTGCATAACTCCTTCATAGGAGATAAGGAAAGAGGGTACCATAGGCAATTTTAGAGGAGGAACAAATGATTTTCAGGGGAAATACTTGAGTGGAAAACAGCAATAGCCTGGGATAAAGTTTCTGTGTGCTCTAGAGGCAACAGTGGTTTTATAGGAAGCTTTTATAGGTAACTGTATTAATAGCAGAGAATGTCTTGCCATGAAAATGAAGTCTTTCACTTAATCTCTGGGACAAGCTCTCAGGAGAACAAATAAAAATTCCACCATATTGTCTTAACTCTCATAACTTCTCAACTATGTGTGAGCATTTTACTATTTCTCACTATTTAATGAGATTCCCAAAGAAAAGTTACTGTAGTTTGGATCATACATACAGGAATGGCATACTGGGAGGTGCTTGGAATTTTGATAAATAGGGTCTAGTGGAAGGTAAAAATGTCTCATAAGTAGCCATAAAGACATAAATCACATGGTCATTTCAATATGTGCAAAGAAAAAAAAGACCGACAAACTCCAACAGCCCTTCAAGATTAAAACACTGGAGAGACTAGGGATGTTATCTCAACATAAGGGCTATGTACAGCACATCTAAAGTCCATACCACACTAAATGGAGAAAAACTGGAAGCATTCCTATTAAGATCTGGAACAAAATAGTGGTGTACATTCATCCCACTGCTATTTAATATAGTACTTGAAATCCTAGCTTGAGCAATAAGACAAGAAAAAGAAATAAAAGGGATGTAAATTGGAAAGGAGGAATTTCAACTAGCTTTATTTGAAGATGATAGGATTCTGATAGGATTCAGCAAAAGTGAAGATTATAAATTAATACATCAGTAGCTTTTGTATATACCAATGACAAACACATGGACAAAGAAATCATGGAAGCATTCCCTTTCACAATACCCACAAAAATTTTAAATATTTTGGAATATCCCTAACCAAAGCAGTGAAAAACCTACACAATTAAAACACTAGTGAAAGAACTGAGGAAGACACAAGAAGTTGGAAAACCTCCCAGGCTCATGGATTGGAAGGATTAGTATTGTGAAAATGGCCATTCTATCAAAAGCACTATACAGATTCAATGCAATTCCAATAAAAACTCTAGCACCATTCTTTACAGAAACAGAAAAAGTGGACTCAAAAATTAGGTAGAAACACAAAAATCCCTGGATAGCCAAAAAATTTCCCTAGCAAAAAGAATTCTAATGGTGGTATCACCATGCCTGGCTTCAAAATATACTACAAAACCATAGTAACAAATACAACATGGTACTGGCACAAAAACAGGCACATAGATGAATAAACAGAATAGAAGATCAATGAATAGGTTTTGATAATTACAGTCACCTCCTGTTTGACAATAAGGCCAAAAACATGCACTGGAGAAAAGACATCATTTTCAATAAATGGTGCTGGAAAAACTAGATAGCCACATGTGGAAGAATCAGTCTAGGCCCTCTTCTCATACCCTGCACAAAAATCAACTCCAAATGGATGAAGGACCTCAATATAAGACCTGAAACTAAAATGAGTAGAGGGAAAACTGACCAAGATATAGGTGTAGGGAAAGACTTTCTGAATAAAACCCCAGTAGCCCAGGGAATTAGACAAACACTCAGCTATTGGGATCTCATGAAACTCAAAAACTATTGCACAGTTAAGAAAACTAAAGAGTGGGAGGTTTACCATCTAGAATACACAAATATCTCAAAAAACTAAGCAATAAAAAAAATCAGTCAACTCACCTAAAAATGAAAATGGGGCAGGAAACTGAAAAGCAAGTTCTCAAAGAAATAAAACTGACTAATAAACATCTAAAAAAGTGTTCAACATCTTTAGCCATCAGGAAAATGCAAATTAAAACAACTTTGAGATTCCATCTCACTCTGGTCAGAATGGCTATCAAAAATATATATATATCACCCAGGCACTAGGGAGGCAGAGGTAGGAGGATTGCCGTGAGTTCGAGGCCACCCTGAGACTCCATAGTGAATTCCAGGTCAGCCTGGGCTAGAGTGAGACCCTACCTCAAAAAACCAAAAACAAAAAAAAATGTCAAATGATAACAAATGCTGGTGATGGTGTGGGGAAAGAGAAACCTTATCCACTGCTGGTGGAAGTGTAAAATTGTACAACCACTGTGGAAATCAGTATGGAAGGTCCCCAAAAATAGTTCTACCATTTGACGCAGCCATATCACTTTTAGTCATACACCCTAAAGACTCTATTCTTTACTACAGAGATACTTGCTTAACCATGTTGCTGCTCTATTCACAGTATCTAGGAGCTGGAATTAGCCAAGATACCCATCATCTGATTAATGGGTAATACACAATGAAGTTCTATTCAGTGGTAAGAAAAAATAAAATTATGAAATTTGTAGAAAAATAAATGGATCTGGAAAAATCATAAGAAGTGAGTTTGCACAGGATCAGAAAGACAAAAAGTACTTGCTCTCTCTCATATGACGATCCTAACACCCTAACAGCTTGATTTGTTTATAAGCTGGAGTAAGCATCAGTAGTACTGATCAGGAAGCTAGAAAGAGGCCTGGAGAGAAGGGAATAAGGGAGGGATGAGAGGAGGGGATACTTGACAGGCAAGTGAAGGGGCAGAATACAAGGGGTGGAAGGGTTTGGGGGAACTGGGGTAAAGGAGGGAGGGAGTGGTGAAGGAGATACACAAAACTAATGATAGATTAAATATGAGTACTGTTCTCACTGCTAGCCTGAGAACGTTCTCTACAGAGATGGCAGTAGACGCTGAGGAGACTCAAAATGCATCAAAGCAGAAAATCAGAGGGTACTGAATCACACAGTATTGTCCCTTTTTTCCCCTCAAATTTAATTAATTGGTGCTTAAAAATCAGGAGCACCTTGTGGTATTAAAAGTTCTCCAATATCTTTTGGAATACCTAGTGACATGACCCCTAGCTGACTAGTAATTACCATATTTGGCCTAGCTCTGGTTCCCAACAGTCACCACCTCTGCTTCAACACCACCCTGACTCAAGCTACAAACTGAAATTGTTCTCATCTTGCTGTGTATGCACTTGAGGCTCACCCAGAGGGTGCAGAATTTCCATAAGGTTACTTAATAGCCAAACTCAAGCACTAACCAAGGTCTTCTGAGGAAAATCCTCATGTTGTTTCCTAAAAATTCACTTCTGCTTGCTCTGTGTGTGGGACGGGGTGGGGTCTGACATACAGGCATGTATGTATATGTGTGTCTATAAGACAGAAAGTGTCACATGGAAGGCCAGGACAAGAGTATGCACAGAGGACACAGTCTTGTCATATTGAAGGAGTCTTATGACTTTTTTAAATTTTTCATTGTATTGGTACACAGCACTGTGCTACATAAAGATATTCTCATACAAATATATATTGCACACTAAGAGGATTTTATATTTCAAGAAAATAATTACTGGATCAACATCTGGCCCATATTGCCCTGATCCATCTCTCTCCTCTTTTCTCTTTTCCCTCTGTCAGCAAACACATGTCTGTAATCACATTTGGGGAGCACCTGTGATCTGTCAGAACCTGCTTAATCACAATCACATTCATGCCCCAACATCCTTACACCTTAATTTTCTCAACTTCATGGTTCCAAACTGTGTTCTGAGACAACAAACTACAAAAGGACACTCACAGAATATTTATTTTAAATATTTGAGGAAAATTAAGTGGTAATATTTACTGGACACTACACAAACCAATACCTTAGAGCAATTCATAGTTTCAATACAGGATCATGCTACAGTCCTTTAGATAACATCAAACTTGTCACAGCTAGGCTTTCTGCATTTGCTGCAAGAAAAAATAAACACTGCATGAAAATCACTGGGAATTAGTATTATTCCAAAAATAGGAAAGCTATGTTGTGTCCAAAAGGCATACACAGTCCATTAGTAAAGAAATATGAGTGCTCGCTTCAGCAGTACATATACTAAAATTGGAAGGATGCAGAGAAGATTAGCATGGTCCCTGTGCAAGGATGACACATAAATTCATGAAATGTTTCCCTCCCCCCAAAAATAACTGCTGCTCCCACACGTATAAACAACAACCCCATAAGGAATACTTGCAACCTGCTGAGGAGCATCCCCAATGGAATAGGGGCAGAGACAAAGGAAAGGAGGGTACCAACACATGATATATCCATATGAAATATGTTGTTGTTAATAATAACAACAATAATAATAAAAGATGGTTTTAAATTTTTTTAAATAAAATGCAAAGGAGGGAAAGAAATTTGGGGCTGGAGAGATGTCTCAGTGGCTAAAGGCACTTGCTTGCAAAGCCTGAGAGCCCGGGTTCAATTCCCCAATACCCACATAAAGCCAGATGCAGAAAGTAATGCATGTGTCTGGTGTTTATAGGGGAGAGATGGCTTAATGGTTAAAGTGCTTGTCTGCATAGCCAAAGGACCCAGGTTAGGTTCCCTAGGACCCACTTATGGCAGATGCACAAGGGGGCACATGCATCTGGAGTTTGTTTGCAATGGCTAGAGGCCTTGGCATGCCTATTCTCTCCCTCCCTCTCTCTCTTTCTCTCTCTCTCTCTTCTCTCTCTCTCTCTCCTCTCTGCTTCTCTCAAATAAAATAAAGAAAAAAAAGAAATATGGTTCTTTAAAAAATAATATAATAGTATTCTTTTAAAGTATTCTTTTAAAGTATTTTAAAGTAGTATTCTTTTAAATAGTATTCTTTTAAATATATATATATATATATATATATATATATATTCTTTTTTAAAATAACTACTAAGTTGGTGGGACACAAGTAATAAGTTGATTTGGCCTAACTACCTAATGAACAGAACTGTTAAGCCTTTAATTTGGCCTCTGACATCATGAAAAAAAAATCATCAAGTTTCAAGGCAACAAGACAAGAAAGTTCTAACATCTCTTTGTTAGGAAAAAAAAAACATATTTGTTTATTAGTGAGCATAAAGACTGGGCATGCCAGGGTTCCTTGTCAATGCAAACAAGCTCGGGATGCATATGCAACTTTGTGCATCTAGCTTTAGGTGGGCACTGCAGGGAGTGAACCAGGGCTGACGCAAGCAAGTGCTTTAGACCACTGAGCCATCTCCCCAGCCCCTCTAGTGCCTCTTTATTAACCTATTTCTGAAGTGAAAAGTTAAACCCAAGAAACTCAGCTAACTTGCCCAACTGCCTCTGTACCTGCCTCTAAAGTTAATGTCTGACTACCGCCCTATATTGCCTCCAGTTCTGTATGCCAACAAACCAGTTCTATGAATATTAAGCAGGTCAGATTTGGTCATTGCCTTAAGGGACGTTTGTGTATGTAACTGAAGCTGTCATAAGTGCTACATTATACTGTCGACCACAGTATTTACAGACTACCGAGAATTCATTCTGTTTCCCTAACTCTCTGTCTTGTTCATAAGCAATCAAGCTCAAGTCCCTCAGGGAAACATGTCTCCTACACAAAAGAACTATGCTAGTGATATCTGGAGACATGATGTCATTTCAGGTCAGTCTCTGATGAGGGGTATACATAGGGATTGAGGAAGTTCCGTAAATAATGTAATTCCACCAAAGGAGAACTGGTTCAGTTTCATGTTTACCAAAGGGAGCCTCTGACTCCACAAATAACTACCTTGGGAAATTCTCAGACAAGAATGACTAAAACAAGACATAATAGTACTATGACTTCCAGGTGTGTGTTAAATGCTAGAGAAATCTTTTCTTTACCACAAGTGAATGTAATTTCTTCAAAACAAAGAAGGCAAAACAAAGCACCTGGCATGGTGGTGCACACCTGTAATACCAGCACTTAGGAGGCTGAGGGAGGAGGAGAATGGCGAGCTTAAGGCTAGCCTGGGCTACATAGTGAGACCTCATCAAAGAAGAGGCCAACCAGGCAAAAGAGGAGGAAGAGGAGGGTAAGGATGGGAAGAGAAAATCCTAATAGCAAAAGGATTAAATCCATTAAAAATGCCCCAGGCTTGCATACAAACATGCATAAGTCATATAATGGCATACTATCTAATGCAATCATGACTTCCATCAGGAGAAAACAGAAGACAAAAAATAATCAAAAGGAAATTATTATAAACCACCTGGGTTATTACATGCAAAGGAAGGTTGAGGACTTTTTGCATGTATAGTCTGAATCTCTCAAGACCTTCTCCTCTGAAGATGCTAAATAATTATGGGTGAGTATCATAGAACAAAATTTTTTGACACAAGATAAATACCAGGGTAAATCTGAAAATTTTTATGAGCTAAAGCTATATTCTAAACTTTTTCTAGTCTTTTGAAAAATTAGCAGGGGCTGGAGATACAGTTCTGTAGTAGAGCGCTTTCCTAATATGTGTGAGGCACTAAGTTCAATTCCCAGTACCATAATAAATAAATTAATTAAAATAAATATAATAAATGAAACAATAGCTGGACTTTCACACCTGTAATTCCAATACCTGGAAGGTATAGACAGGAAGATCAGGAGTTCAAGATTATCATTGGCTACATAGCAAGTTCAAGATAAGTCTTTCTCAAAAAAAACAGTGTTAATGATTCTTGTGATTTTAAATTATATTTCGGTGTCAATATTCTCCTAGGCTTTCTTGAAAATTTCACAGGCTGTAATTAAAAATTTTTATCATAGAAAATCATTTATTTTTCAATCATATTTCTAAACCACACACTTTGGATTTCTCAAAAATGTGAGGTATATGCATTTGTAGGAGAGGAAAAAAATTACCCCCCCCCCACATTTCATAGTGCTTACTTGGGACCAACCCACATAGCAAAATGCAGATTAACAACAGAACAATGAACAAGGTTAGTAACAGATCTTGTGTACATGTGGCAGACACCAAGGGGAAATGAGTACACCTCAGCAAGGTGACTTTGTGCTAAGGATGAAGTACCCTCAACTGACACAGAGAAAGAACAGATGGGAGGCAACAATAGGGACATGTCTAAGAAGAACATGGTAGGCACTAAGGTTTGCTAGACACATGTGTCCCCATCCTCCCCATTGATAAGAATTTATAGTGACATTGAATCATTCTTCTCTTTCTGACATACAGACTCCTTTCCAAATAAAGGATGTTTTAAGTTTTTATTCTGTGTGTGCATGTGTGTCTATGTGCTCAAGTGTTTGCAGGTGTGTGTGTGTGTGTGTGTGTGTGTGTGCATGTGCGTCTATGTGCTCAAGTGTGTGCAGGTGTGTGTGTGTGCAGGTGCATGTGTCCACACATGCAAGGGGAAGTCAGAGGACACTCTTGGTTATTGTTCCTCAGGTACCATCCATCTTGTTTGAGACAGGGTCTCTCACTGGCCTGGAACTTAGCTAATTAGATTGGCCCAGCTGGCCAGCAAGACCCATACATCCACGCATCTCCACCTTCTTAGCTCTGAGATGACAAGTATATGCCCCCATGTCTGGCTTTGAGCTGGGGGGATCAACCTTAGATCCTCATGTTTGCAAGGCAAGCACTTACCTACTGAGATATCTCCCAAGACCCAAAGATTTCTGCAGATAGATTCTTACAAAAGCGAATTTTGTCTGTCTTCAACGTTTCTCCCTCCCTTACATACTATTCTCATAATCAGATCAAAATAATTCTATTTTTTTAAGAAAGAGAGCAAGACAGAGAGACAGAGAGAGAATTGGCACCTCATCCACAACAATCAAACTCCAGATGCTTGCGCCACCTAGTGTGCATATGCAAGCTTGCTTTTGCCTTGCCTTTGTGCATCTGGCTTACTTGGGATCAGAAGAGCCACACACAGGTCCTTAGGCTTCACAGGCAAGTGCCTTAACAGCTAAGCCATCTAATAAGACATGGTTGCATGGCGCCTTGTGGTCTTACACAGCCATATCTGAGGCAGTATGTCCTGCATCCTATCATATACGTACTTACCAAACACTTCAATAAAGGCCAGAGAATTTAGAAGGCAGTCTGAATAAATAAGAGCATCCTCTTTGGTTTCAGACTAGGTGGGCATGCAGCTGGGCTAGACCACTTACTAGTAACTTAAAACCCTTTGGCACATTTTTCTCATCTGTAAAATTGTGATGTGGAGGAGGACAGTGGTTCTGCTACCCTTCGTTGAGTCATTTCACAAAAAAAGGAGAAAAACGTGTGCCTGGATGACTGGAAGGAATGAAGCTAGCTGCCTCACACAGGAGTGCTCGGAGAGATAATGGAGGAGTGAGGCTTCCAGGAGGCGGGGCACCTGCTGGTGCTGCTAAGCAACTACCTCGGACTTGGGGACGTGAAGTGACCACAGGTAAGAATGCACACAGAATTCTGAATAATCTCAAGTTGCTTGACTGGTGTGTCATGATCTGGAAGATGCAAAGTACCAAGATTATCAGATCAAAACAAAGATTTCTGGGAAAGTAGCACCTGAATAAACTTACAGAAGGAAGCACAGTGTGCAGCCCTTTTGTCTCACATCAATCACAAGAGAACATCTACAGAAGAAAAAGCCCCAAGGACCCAGCAACAAGCAGGAGTCAGACAGCCTCTGTCCTCAGCTACCCCATGACCCGAATACCATTGCCCTGGTAGGAGGGTGAGGCTACTGATGAGCTCCACTACAGCTGACCCACCTACCACTGCTGCTGAAGGTCTCGCGTGTCAGCCGTAAGGACTGACTAAAGCCGTCAACATGAAGAGAACCTACAGGTCACTTGGTGATAACTAAAATGTGTCCTGTCCTTTTGTGGGGACAGCAATTCATGCTTATTAGGACTGACATGTACCATAAATGTCGATCTGCCATCCTTGTCCTTGCAACATCAGATGCTCAGATTGTGCTACCATTTGACTCTCCTGTGCTGTGTTTCTTAACCCTAACCTCACCATTGCCCAGACTACACTGTGTCTACTTCAACCAAATGATTGTCTCCTTGAGGAAAAAGTCTAGATCATGTTCCTAATACTTTACCCAGTCCTACCACAAGACAGATTGAATAGCATATGCTTTGTGAATATTTGGCCAGTAAGCGAATGATTAAAAATGCATGCAGAGCTCAAAGGAAGGATTCTAAGAACCATACATTGGACAAAAGCAGTTGGTGTGGAGACTCTTCCATCCTTTGTCTCTCAGAGCATGTCCCTGTCACAGCTACCAGAGTAGAGAGTACAGCCATGCTGGTGTCAATCAGGGTGACCAGATTTAATTCAGCTATAATATATATAATATATTTTTAAAAGATTATAGTATTTGAAAGAAAGAGGGAAAGAGAGAGAGAGAATGAGCACGCCAGGGCCTCCAGCCACTGCAAATGAACTCCAGATGCATGCACCCCCTTGTGCATCTGGCTTATGTGGGTTCTGGAGAGTCAAATTAGGATCCTTTGGCTTTGCAGACAAGTGCCTTAACCAGTAAGCCATCTCTCCAGCCCAATTTTTTTTTGAGGTTGGGTTTTGCTCTAGCCCAGGCTGACCTGGAATTCACTACATAGACTCAGGGTGGTCTCGAACTTACAGAGTTCAAGTTCCAACCTCTGCCTCCTACATGCTGGAATTAAAGGAGTGTACGACCACACCCAGCTATAATTATAACCACTATGAAACAAAACCTAGTATTATAAATCCATATGTGGGGTTGGAGAGATGGCTTAGCAGTTAAGGTGCTTGCTTGCAAAGTCTAATGACCAGGGTTTGATTCCCCAGTACCCACATAAAGTCAGATGCACAAAGTAGCACATATGTCTGGAGTTCATTTACACTGGCTAGAGGCCCTGGCATGCTCATTCTGTCTCCTCTCCTCTTTTCTCTCTCTCTCTCTCTCATTGAAAATAAATGAAGAAAAATACTTTAAGGGCTGGAGAGATGGCTTAGTGGTTAAGGCGTTTGTCTGCAAAGACAAAGGAGCCAGGTTTGATTCCCCAGAACCCATGTAAGCCAGATGCACATGGTGATACATGCATCTGGAGTTCATTTGCAGTGGCTAGAAGCCCTGGGACACCCTCTCTCTCTCTCTCTCTCTCAATAGGTAAATGAATAAAAATAAATTTAAAAATATTTAAACAAAAAATGCTTTAAAATTATTTTTTTTATTTTAAACATTAGTTTATTGAAATCTACTTTTGTGTTTTATTTTTTTTTATTTTTTTTTTACATTTTCATATCATAACATTCCCCTTTTATTCTTTTTTTTTTTATTAGTCAGTTCTGTATTCAGCAAATACAGTCAGTTTGGTACCATTATTAGGCTCATCCATGACCTACCCCCTCCCCTTGGCCCCTCCTTGTTGAGGTATACGGGTCATGCATTGTGGAGTTAGCCCACAGTTATGGGTAAGCTAAATGTCTCTGCATATCATGACCCAACATGTGACTCTGACATTCTTTCCGCCCCCTCTTCCGCAAAATTTCCCTGAGCCATGTTGGGTTCATTTTTGGTCTGCTTCAGTGATGAGGTGTTGGGGGCCTCTGGGGCTCTGGCTCTCTGATTTGGTAGGAGTTGATTTTTCTCTGTGCTGATCTCCTTCCCCCTTGTGCTGGTATCCGGTTCATCAGGAAAACAGCCCCCTTGCTTGTTTCTCCGATTTTTCTTAGTTTCAGCCGGGGCCCTTTTGAGGTATGATGGGGTGGCTCTCTCCTTAGGATCTACATCTATCTGAAAAAGAGAAGCAGATTCTCCAACGGAGAGTAAGTTAGCACCAGGACAAATGAGATAACCCTTACTTTTTTTTTATAGAGAGAATTTAATAGTTGTAGGCCCTCTTGTAGCCTACAATTGATGGTAGCTTGATATTGGAGAGTGGGCTTATGTTTGGATCTGGTTCTGACTTGTTTCCCAGCTCCAGCTATGGGTCCCATATCAGTGAGGGGATCAGTTAGCCAAATTGAGAGAAGTTGGTTCCCCACCATGGCTGTGTGCCACCACTGCACTTGTGTGGGCATCACAACAAGTTATTTGCTGCTTAGTAGGTTAGACCATGCGTTGCTTTGATAGATATTGGTCAATTTCCCCCAGTCGCCCATGTAGCACCTTCTGGCACTAGACGCGCTGACTGTCTGGGGACTGACTCTCTTCCAACTTCCAGCCATGCCATTCTAATTTGCATGTCAATCACATAAGGTATCTTCAGCAGTAGGGTCTTACCACTAACCTTTGGTGGGTCATCAAGTACTCTGACAGAAATCTGTCTGTCTTTTAGGAAACGTTGTAGGTCTCTCTGATCAAAAGCTCATTGTGGATGATAGCCCCATGCTGGATCTGGGAGTTACAGGTCAGTGCCCACTAAGAAAATGAGGAAAAAGATAACTAATATACAAGAGTTAGAGATAAGAGAGAGAGAGACAGGGAGAGGGGAAGTGAGGGAGGGAAGATGTAGGAGATTAAGGTTAGTCTTAATCTTACCCTCTCCAGTGTCTTGTGGTTCAGGTGTTCCCTGTAAGGGCCTGGTGAAGGATCAGCCATTTGGTCTGTCTTTTAGTAAGTAAAGATTATGATACCATTGCCTTTTGGGTCTAGATTTGTGTTCATTTGCAGTGGCTAGAAGCCCTGGGACACTCTCTCTCTCTCTCTCTCTCTCTCTCTCTCTCTCTCTCTCTCTCTCTCAATAGGTAAATGAATAAAAATAAATTTAAAAAATAGTTAAACAAAAAATGCTTTAAAATTATTTTTAAAAAAGAAATTCATATGTGTTTCTGCAGTCTTAACATCCAGCACTATATCTAGCATGGCACATGATTCCGTATATGTTTGCAGAATGGATGAACTAATTAATGAGTGGAGAATAGCATGAAATATTGAAGGGAGGATGGGCTTAACAGATAAGCCATCTTGGATTCAAATTCCAGCTCTATCACTTATTAGGTATATAATGTGGGGGAATAAAATAGGTCAAATAATAACTCCTTATGTGATACAGGACTTACCTTGATTGAAAGTATCCAAAACCCCATGATAGCTCAGTCCATAACAAACCTACATAGGTGGAGGCCTCAGGCTTGTATGGAACACATGATTGCTATTCCTGAACAGCAGACCTCCTTTTAGTCATCGTCTACATGAAACCCAGAAATAAATACTAAATGTTGCCTACTGAGGGCACATCCTTGGAATTACAGAAACTGACTCTTGGATTTGTTTGCCTAAAAGTGGACTGGCTGCTTCTCAGAGCAGAACTTGAAAGAAGGAAAACTAATCCTTGGAGTCATTTAAGCCAAGGGTGAACCTGTAGCTTCTGCTGATAGTCACCCACTGGTGCCTGTTTATTGAATAGCAAAAAAAAATTATTTTAAAAAAGCAGTAATACATGAAGAACCAGTATTACATGGGCAAAGGGCAGACAACATGTTATAAAGGGCAGGGAACATTTTACTTTGAATACTCTTTTAAACATTTGTTAAACGAAGGGATTGAGGAGTATAGCCTGTTGGATTCTACTGATCCGAACACACACACACACACACACACACACACACACATAGTACACAAATGTAATCACGCTAAGTCCACTTCTTGTCTTCAACAGATCTGTGGCAGTTCTGTGGGCAGTTCATTACTGACCACATTGTTTTCAATGCTATGGTCAGTACTTCTCATGTATGCACACTTGTTCTGAGTCGGGAATACAAGGTCACTGAGGTAGCAGGGCAAAGATCACAGCTTAAGATCAGTCAACATCTCTAAACATTCCTTGTCAATATTGGTCACCTGTGCTATTCAGGCCAAAAGTACCCCAAGGCAGAGGAGACCTTGTCACATTACTCTGCTGGATTATAAAGTTGTAAGATTAACTTCAAGTCAAATTACAAGTCAGTAATTTAGCAGAGAACAATCTCACAGCAATATTCTCAGAAAATTTATTTGTGAGAAATATTCCCATTGTTCTTTCCCATAGTTCATTCATATTTCATTCTTATAATTCTTTCCTACAGTATACTTCATGCATAGGGCAGAAGAGTGGACACTTTCTTTCCTCAGGGATTTTATTCCACAGCTATGTGCTGAGGTTGAAATTGTGGTGTTGTGAAACACATGATACTGTTGTAATATGTTTGCTCTCAACAACAGGGCACTGAAGAAGAGGCAACATGTGTGCTTCATGAAGGACAAAGAAGACTTGTCCAGAGGGTCAAATTGTCTTTCCAGGGGGCAGTGGATAGGACACTGTAGGGATCACTAACGCAACATAATGAGTTGGAAAGATTGAACTGCCAGAGATTACTACAGCATTAGGTAAAGACAGAAAGTGAGAGGGCAGAAGAGATAGTTCAGTGGTTAAGGTGCTTGCCTGCAAAGCCTAACAACCCAGGGTTCAAGTCCCCAGCCCCTCATAAAGCCAGATGCACAAAGTGACGCATGCATCTGAAGTTCATTTGCAGTGGCTAAATGCCCTGCTGTGCCCATTTCTCTCTCTCTCTCTCTTCTTGCAAATAAAAAACAAAATATTTTTATAAAACAGGAAGTGGAGAAAATGAAGCTGCACAGGTAAATAGTCATCAGATGTGAAAATACTGTGAGCCATGTTAGGAAACCTTATCACTGTTCTTAGGTTACAGCTTTGCAAATATGGCACAACTGCATCCTGATGGGTAAGTGGGAGGTGGGAGAATGGGGGGCAATGGCAAGACAAGTAGGAGGAGAGTAAAGTGAAGACTTCTCAGAAGTGGTTACTTCTGGATGCCTAGATTCAGGAATCAGACTTTTCTTGAGCTCATATCCTGGTTCCAACGTTCAGCAGCTCTAGTAACCTTGATCAAGTTACCAAACCTCTCTGGGACCTCAGTTTCTTCATCTACACAATGACAGTAATGACAATTGCCAAACTTCCAAGATGAGGAGAATTAAATATACATAAAACACAAGTCATGCCTCAAGAAGTTAGTTGTCATTATTCCTGAAGTATCAGTGTGGTCGTTTCTTTATTGCCTTTCTTCTTTAGAGATTTAATGATGAAAACTTTTTTATTAAAGACATATTATGAATTAAAGTACAAAATTTGCATGAATCACTGCAAATGAAACAATCAAAAGAAATCCCGCACACACACACCCATGGTGAGATATTTTAACTGTACCCCTAGAACACCCAAGAGACCCTGAGTGGAGAGCTCTGGCTAGCATAACTATAGATTAAGAAACTGTAATATTCTTCCAGTGACAACGCCCTGATTAAGACCATCCCTATGCACTGAGGAGGTAGGGAGTACCTAAGTGAAGGGAGAGGCAGGCAGGAAGGGCGCCCTTCTCTTTTAAGTGACCCTTACTTATGGATGTATGACCTTTCTTGAAAAAAAGAATAGACTTAGCCATCCCCAGTTAGGGACATAACACAAAAAACTAATTACTTATGGCAGAGCTAATACAAAGTGAAGCACCTGTTGTGGTACAGAGATCCCACTGTTTGGATGTAAGAGCCAATTGGGTAGAAGAACAAACACTGGAGAACTGAGGAGGGCGGGGCAATGATGGGAAGGTGCAAGCATGAGGCCAAATCCACCATCACCACCATCATCATCATCTCTTGGTTGATCCTGGAACTGGATCCCACCTCAGTCCAGGTTTAAATCAGCAAATTCACTCAGCAATAACCACAGGCAAAAGTGAAGCCATAACCATGAAAGAATGAGGACATGGTCTAGCCAGAACCTAGGGGCTGTCCCATGGGCAGAACAGCTGTAAGCAGCTGAAATATAGGAATCAGTCCAAACCCTAAAATCCTTGTGTTTCTTCAGAACGGTCTGCTAGAAGCAAGGCAGTGGTGCACTCCTATAACCCAGCATTTGAGAGGCTGAGGAAGGAAGACCAAGAGTTCAAGCTAGGCCTCAGCTACATAGTGAGCTTGAGGCCAACATGGGCTACATGAAACTCATGCATTTCAAAAACAGATCAAAACCGGGAGTGTGGCTCAGTGGGAGGATACTTGCTTAGCTCATGCAAGGCTCCAGGCACTGTATAAACTTACAAGGCCAGGCTGGGATAAATATGACCTGTCAAAAGATTAAAAGATGGCTGGCTTTAGCTTCTTAGAACTATAAACATACACAAGACAATAAAAAGTGCCAATAATTGTTTGGGCTGTAAACATCAATCCCAGTAACTTTCAATGTCATTCTAAACATGAAAGAAGAGCCAAATGCTCTCAGAGTAATTGATTAAATGCCAAAAATATTCTCAGATACTCTGCCATTTTCAGTTGTAGACACAACCCAAAGTGAACTATTTCTTTCTATTTTTAAATTCCAAAGTGAAACAGTCATCACGATGATTCACCTTTACACAGACTCAAAGTGGACTTCATGTTATCTGATGTGGCAAGGGGCCAAGTCCTTGTTTTACCAGTAGGTTCAATGAAAAAGTTTTTGTTTAGAAAAACACATTGCATGACAACATAAACAGGGAGGCCCAGAGATCATGGGCTGTGAAACGATCTGGAAATTACTAAAGGTGCCTAATTTAAAATATTAGTAATAAATCAAAGTTTAGGACTGGAGGAAAAAAGAAATAGGAAAAGCCAAGTCACAAGGCAGGAGGCAGATCTAATTGCTGAAAGATGTTGCTTTTAACCTTCAGGAAGTTTAGTACAAATTTCCAAAACTTTTGTCTAATGAAGTGGGCTGATACCTGCTTTCTACTAGCTGTCACTCTTCCAGCAAAATCGATCACAGAGAACTACTTCTTGTAAGGTGATATAGAAGAGCCAAATATGCAAGCTTAAATCCAACTTCAAGGTTTGGGCCGGAGCAGGTATTCTCAGGGGTAATTTGTAACTTGGCACTAGTGGGGAAATGGTTAGCCCCGTTTTAGTTTCCCTGCCCTCCCTCTTGAAAGGAAATGTGAGTTGATAAGTAAGGTCCCAATCCTTGACAGGTTAGAAAACGGGAGACAAAGGACTCAGTGGTTGTATTTTGTCTTTTTTGTTGGAGAAAGCAAGCTTCCCGCCCACTCGGGCCTGATAAGAGCTGCCCTAACTGAAATTTGTCTTCTCCCTTAGTTTCCTCTCACTTCCCTTTTGCTCCTTCCTCCTCCCAGTTCTAGAACTTTCCATGTGCTGATATGTTAACCTCAGGGAGGTGGTGTCTTCCCTGAGAGGCAGTGTTAATGTAGCAGCTCCAACTTCACCTGCAAGAGGCTTAGATGTAGCCAGGTAGTAGGAAAGCTCCTCTCTTCATCTACCTGCACTAAGGAACCCTTTCTTTCTCCTGTGTACATCTTTCTTCGGATAGGAAACATTGCTCTGCATTTAAAATCGAACTTGTGTCACCTGTCCTGACATCCAATTTACTGTGTTTTAATCTTCATGACTTTTTCCCCTGTGGGTATGTTCTGTTGTTCATCCTATGTACACAGAGCTCTTACTGATAAAGACCTCATGCTTTCCTTGCTTACAGTGAGCAGATTCCTCTGGCACCATATATTAACACTTCACATTGTTTCAGAAAATGATGGCATTAACAGTTTCAATAGGGTTATTAGGAAACATTTAAATCTTCTATTTTCCCCTCTATTTGTCTGATTTCCATAGTAGGTTCATAGATGTGAAAGCAATAGAATATTACAATACATAAAAAACCCAGAATAATAATAAAAAGTGACATTGACATTGGCTAGTGACTATGTTTCCAAACACTGCTCAGTCTTTTATAAACATAATCTCCTATTTAACCCTCCCTGCTGCCCTGAGAAAAATACCAGCCACATTTTTCAGGTAAAAAATCTGCATCTCAGAGAGGTTAAGTATTTTTATTATTATAAAACAGAAGGAAAATGAATGACTCCTCCTTAACAAGGTAAGTCAAGGTGGGCAGATTACCAAAGCAGAAACTCACACCTTGACAAAAGAAAATCAAACATACTAAAAAGAGAAAAAAAATCAAGGTTTGCAAGATGGCTCAGTGTGTAAAGTTCTTGTTGAAGAACTCTGGGTACATATTCCCCAAACCCAACATAAAAGTCAGAAGCTATATTGGATTTTATAACCCCAGTGTGGTTACAGCAAGAACGGAGGCAGAGATAGAAGAATCTCCCAGAAGTTCATCAGTGAGCGAGACACCCTGTGTAAAAAGCAAGAACTCACCCAATACTTTTCCTTTAACTTCCGCACATGTGCCACAGCACATCTGTGCCCACAGTCTCACATGCGCTGTGTAAATAAACATTAAAAACCTAATCCAGGGCTGGAGAGATGGCTTAGCAGTTGAGGTGCTTGCCTGTAAAGCCTAAGGACCCAAATTCGATTCCCCGGAACCCACATAAAGCCAGGTGTACAAAGTGGCGCATGCATCTGGAGTTCTTTTGCAGTGGTGTGCCCATTCTCCCTCTCAATCTCTCTCATAAATAAATAAATAAAAATTTAAAAACTTTTTTAAAAGAATAGTACAAAATAAGCAATAAAAATAAACTAACCCATGAATATTATGCCTAACAATTGTCCTCTAAATGTTTATGTTTATGCCCACATATTATGCTATTCTCACTTTTGGTTAAAGAAGCTTCTCTTTTCATATGACAGTGATAACGAAGGGACTCAAAACTCATCAAAGTGACCAGGTATAGAGCCTTTAGTCCCAGCACGCAAGAGGCTGAGGAAGGAGGATTTCCACGAGTACAAGCCCAGCCCAAGGCTACAGTGAGTTCCACATTGGCTTAGGCTAGAGTGAGATCCTACTTTGGAAAACAAGAAGAAGAAGAAGAGGAGGAGGAGGAGGAGGAGAAAGAGAAGGAGAAGGAGAGGCAGAAGCAGAAGCAGAAGCAGAACGAGAAGGAGAAGAAGAAGAAGAAGAAGACACTCAAACACTCATCCAAGTGTTGAGAAATGGCAGTGAAGTGTTCAGCGTTGTAAGACATCTCTACTACATCCTGCAAAGTTTAGGGACCACTGAGGAAGATTTGGCAGAAAGAATCGAAGAGCCAAAGGATGGGGAGGTTGCTGTATTATAGACGCAAAGTAGCTGTTGTACTTAACCGCACAGCAGCTGTAATTCCCTTCACACCACCTACATCATATGAAGGCAAAACAAAAACGGTGGCATCAAAATAGAAAAACTACAGGCTGGGGAGATTTCTCAGTGGTTAAAGGCACTGGCTTGCAAAGACTGCCTGCTCAGGTTCAATGGCCCAGTACCTACATAAAGTGGTGCATAATCTGGAGTTCATTTGCAGTGGCAGGAGGCCCTGGCATGTCCATTCTAATGCTATTTCTCTCTCATCCTCTCTCACCTTCTCTCTCTCTCTCTCTAACTTTCTCTTCCCTGTCTATCTCTCTCTTTCTCACTCTCCCCCTCCCTTACAAATAAATAAATAGAAGTATTTTTTTTAAAAAAATAGAAGGGGAACTAGTTAAAAAGAAGGAGGTGTTCTGTGGAGGGGGATTCAGGAGGGGAGATAAAAGAGGGTGGTGGGAGGGGGTTATGATCAGGGTATATTGTATATATGCATGGAGATTGTCAATAATTTTTAAAAACTAATCAATGTGCATACTTTATTTTAAAAAGACAGAAACTATATTAAGCACAAAGTATGCAGCCCAATGACCCAAATATAAGAGCTAATACATAAAAATCTTAGAAGAGGGCTGGAGAGATAGCTTAGGGGTTAAGGTGCTTGCTTGCAAAGCCAAAGGACCCAGGTTCAATTCCGCACTACCCATGTAAGCCAGATGCACAAGGTGGCACATGCATCTGGAGTTCACTTTCAGTGGCTAGAGGCCTGGGTGCACCCACTGTCTCTATCTTCCTCTCTCTCTTTCATAAATAAATAAAAAATAAAATATTTTTTAAAACCTTAGAAGAAAAGGTAAGAGTAAATCCTTGAGCATAATAGCTAGTTCTTAAAAGTATGAGCAATCAAAAAATAAATAAGTAAATAGATTGGACATCATCAAAATTAAAAACATTTTTTGCATAAAAGGATATTTTTAAATATATATTTTATTTATTTATTTGAGAGGCAGACAGAGGCAGAGAGAGAAAGAGAGTGAGAGAGAGGGAGAGAATGGGCGTGCCAGGGCCTCCAGTCACTGCAAAAGAACTCCACATGCATGCGCCCCCTTGTGCATCTGGCTTACGTGGGTACTGGAGAGTCGAACTAGGATCCTTTGGCTTTGCAGGCAAACACCTTAACTATTAAGCCATCTCTCCAGTCCTCAAAGCACATTTTGAAGAAAGTGAAAGACAAGCTATAGAATGGGATAAAATATTTGCAAATTATATATTTAATAAAGGTTATATCCAGAATAGATTAGGATCTTTTCTGCAAAGATATATAAATGGAGAACATGTGAAAAAATGCTCATTGTTAGATTTTTTTAATTTTTTTGTTTATTTTTATTTATTTATTTGAAAGCAATGGACAGAGAGAGAGAAAGAGGCAGATAGAGAGAGAGAATGGGCACGCCAGGGCCTCCAGCCACTGCAAACGAATTCCAGACACGTGCGCCCCCTTGTGCATCAGGCTAACGTGGGTCCTGGAGAATCGAGCCTCAAACAGGGGTCCTTAGGCTTCACAGGCTAGCGCTTAACCGCTAAGTCATCTCTCCAGCCCAGTTTTTTTATTTTTTATTTTTGTATTTTTGTATTTTATTTCTATTTATTTGAGAGCCACAGAGAGAGAAAGAGTGAGAGAGAGAGAGAGAAAGAAAGAATGGGCACACCAGGGATTCCAGCACTGCAAACGAACTCCAGACACATGCACCACCTTGTGCATCTGGCTAACGTGGGTCCTGGGCAATTGAGGCTCGAACCGAGGTCCTTAGGCTTCATAGGCAAGCGCTTAACCGCTAAGCCATCTCTCCAGCCCACAGTTTTTTTTTTTTTTTTTAAGTATATTTTTTATTACAATTCTATCTTACAGACAAAACCATGAGAAATCCTTACGCTAGACAAATCTAAATCCATGCCATCATTCCCCTCATCTCCAAGTACTCTCAGAGACATCATCCACCTTAATCAAGGCATCTGTCTACAGTTCATGAAGGAATTGACCCTCCTGACTACATCGAGGTCCTTAGGCTTCATAGGCAAGCGCTTAACCGCTAAGCCATCTCTCCAGCCCGCAGTTTTTTTTAATTTTTTAATGTATAATTTTATTATTGACAACTTCTATCCTTACAGACAATAAACCATGATAATTCCTTCCCCTGCCCCACTTTCCCCTTCAAACTCCACTCTCCATCATATCCCCTCATTCTCTCCATTAGTCTCTCTTTTATTTTGATGTCATCATCTTTTTCTCCTATTATATCAAGGCCAAGTTCTGTCTGGACAGTTTCATTGTAAGGAATTGTACCCTTCCTTTGACTTACATTCTTTCCTCCACATTTTCTGCAACGGACCTTGAGCCTTGGATGGTGTGATAGAGATGTTTCAGTGCTGAGCACTCCTCTGTCACTTCTTAGCACTATGTTGCCTTTTGGGACATCCCAGTGGTCACTGCCATCTGAAAAGAGATGCTTCTCTAACCAAAAGCGAGAGTAGCATTAATATATGAATATGAACATCAAGTATAGTGCTTACTGCGCAGTTTGGTGAGCATAATATATGCATTTAACCAGACAAGAGCAGGCTTTATACCTCTAAGGCTCATGACCTCCCCTGCCATAGGCTTTTGATTAGGTTTTCAAGCCTCCAGTCTAATTAGAGAGCAGTTGGTTTCCCCCATAACAGACACACCACCACTGGCACTCTCCTCTCCATTCATGTTCTTCTCTTCCCTATCCACAGCTTGCATTCGCAATACTCTTGGTATTAAATGTTGTATAGCTTTGGATAAATGAAGAATGACATATATCCACCATTACAATATCATATGGAGTACTTTACTGCCTTAAAAATCCTCTATGACCTACCTGTTCCTCTCTACTCACTCACACACCCCCACCTCTGCAGCCATTGATCTTTCTTTTGCCTTCAAAATCATGTCTTTCCTGAAATGCAATGTAACTGGAATAACACGATATTTAGCCTTTTCCCTACTGGCTTCACTGAGTAGCACTCATTTTAGGTTCTTCTGTGTCTTTCCATGGCTTGCTTGCTCATTCACAGTTAGGGCTGAATGATAGTCATTGTCTGGATTGCCATAATTTATTTAACCATTCATCCAGTGAAAAGATAGCTCAGTCACTTCCTAGCTTTGGGGATTATGAACAAGATGCTAATGAACACACTTGCAGGTTTTCATGTGGGCATAAGCTTTCATTTCCTTGTGTAGATAGGAAGTATAGTTGCTGGAATATATGGAAAGAGGATGGTTAGTTTCATAAGAAAGTGCCAAACTGTCTTCCAAAGTGGTTGGACCCTTTACATTCCCACCTTGGGTATTGTCAGTGTCCTGGGTCTTGTTTTTTTTTTTTTAATATTTTGCTTTATTTATTTATTTATTTGACAGAGAAAGAATGAGAGAGAGAGAGAGAGAATGGGCACGCCAGGGCCTCCAGCCACTGAAAACAAACTCCAGATGTGTGTGCCCCCTTGTGCATGTGGCTAACGTGGGTCCTGGGGAATCAAACCTGGGTCCTTTAGCTTTGCAGGCAAATGCCTTAACTGCTAAGCCATCCCTTCAGACCAGGTCTTGTTTTTTTTAATAGGTTTGTTACTTTAATTCACATTTCTCTGCTAGTGTATGATATGGAGCATTTCTTCATATAATTACTTCTTTATCTTCTTTTGTGAAGTATATGTTAAGGTCACTGGTTCATTGTTTTTTTCTTTTTTAGTAAGATGGCTTGTGTTCTTGTTAAGTTTTCAGAGTACAGTGTGTAATTTAGACAGTAGTCTTTTATCAGATGCATCTTTTACAAATATTTTCTCCCTGTCTGTGTCTTATTCTCTGAGATAATGCCTTTTGATAAAAATCAGTGGATATCTCACATAACCTCATTGTTGGAGACAGCATGACTGGAAGGAAAAGATTGGATGAAGTGGATAAAGATTGGAAAAAGTTGAAGGTCTAGCCTTAGAGAAATCCATTATCTACAGAATGCAGAGCAAGATAAAAAGAACAAATACACCAGTCAAACTCATGCTTGATTTCCTTTTTTTTTTTTTTTCTTTTCCATGTAATCCAAGAAAATTAAAAGTAGTGGAACCATTAAGAAAAGAAGTGATCTGCTGGGCGTGGTGGTGCACGCCTTTAATCCCAGCATGCAGAAGTAGGAGGATCATTATGACTTCAAGGCCATCCTGAGACTACATAGTGAACTCCAGGTCAGCCTGGACTAGAATTAGACCTTACCTCAAAAAAAAAAAAAAATTTAAAAAAGTGATCTAATTGAAAGGACACTTGCAGAAAAGAATTCCCAGTTTGGCTGAGGTACTTAGAAGGCAACAGAATGGAGCTCAGATGTACACTGACTATCACTACACAGTATCTCCATCTGTAGGAAGCCTAGCACTATTTCTTTCTTTCTATCTTTCTTTCTTTCTTTCTTCCTTTCTTTCTCTCTCTCTCTCTCTCTCTCTCTCTCTCTCTTCTTTCCTTTTCTTCCTTTATGTCTCTCTCTCTCTCTCTCTCTCTGTCTCACTTTTTGACAAAACTTCACTATGTAGTTCAAGCTGGCCTCAAACTTGCAACCCTGCCTCTACAGTCTCCCAAGCACTTGGATTACAAACATGCACCACCCCAGGCATGATATTCTATTTGTAAACTTCATTAACTGTTACAGTATTTGCTTAAAAATCATAGTTGTGATTTTTCGCACTTTCCCATACATTTCAAAATTTTAGAAAACTCCCTTTAAGATACAGATACAGTGATGTCCTAAGTCACGTGCTCCAAATGTCTTTAACTGAGAAGAGTTCTATGAGCCGTAACTTGACTCCAGCAAATAGAAGGAATTTTCTTGTGGATTCAAAAGACAGGACTAAAAAAAAATCCTCTGAAAGATAAATATGATGTGTCCCTCCTGCCAATATAGGGGCACAGTACTTCCTTATTGTCGTTAATGAAAAATAACACATACTAACACATACTTTCTAAAAAGAAATAAAACACTCGAATGAGTCACCTATTTCCACATTCAGGTCTGAGAAGCTATATAAATTTCTCCAGCCTCCCTCAGAAAAAATCAAACAAACCGTAGGTCTTAGAGAACAATTGTGTCCTGATGGCAGCTCGGCGGCTCACCCTGCTGTGGGCTGTGTGTCTGCTGCCAGGCCACCTGGCCCTGCCGCTGCCCAAGGAGGCCGAAAGCATGAGTGAGCTTCAGTGGGACCAGGCTCAGGTATGTCTAGCTGTGATCCCCTGGGGCTCCGTGCACTCACCATCCATCCACATTAGAAGTGTGGTTTTTTTTTTTTTTTTAATTATTTGTCCTTCTAGATTGGCACTGAAATTAATTCCTCGGTGGGTAATGTTTCTAATTATAAAGGCAGTATGTTTGGATTGAGTAGACATTCAGGGCTGGCTTGAGAACCTGTCCAAACTGGGTTTGCATTTCTAGTCACTCTCTAGAGGCATTTAGAGCGGCATTAAACTTCTCTGATCTTCAGTTTTCCAATTCAGGAGCAGAAGAATTATAATAGTGATATGACGAAACAGGACTGCTATAAAACATTTACTATAGAACTTGAAGCACTGTTCATGCTCAGAAAATGAATTATTATTGTTGTAACTTGGAACTGTTCCCATGAAGTGCACAGGATGACGCTGCCTCTACAGATGAAGGTTGCTCATAGCGAAAAGCTATGTGGTCGGAAAACCTGGGTAGAAAGGTGTCACTGCCGGAAGCCAATGGTGACAGACCAGGTTCTGGATGTGCTTTCTCAGTAACAGTGGATGCATAATACTATATGTGTACTGCCTTACAAGATCATTCTAGCGAATAAGTACCATGATAATACCAGCTAGCAGTTTGCAGCAACTACACTTTATAAAATACTTCTGTATGGATTCCACGTTTAATCACTAGCTCTAGCCTGAGAAAAAGAAGAAATCAAAGTCAAGATGAGTTGCATTCTTGTTACTAGTAGAGAGAGGAATCAAGGACAAGTTTTTCTACCTCAAAAATCATGTTTTCGAGCCGGGCATGGTGGTGCATGCCTTTAATCCCAGTCCTCAGCAGGCAGAGGTAGGAGGATCACCATGAGTTCAAGGCCACCCTGAGACTACATAGTGAATTCCAGGTCAGCCTGAGATAGAGTGAGACCCCACCTCGAAAAAACAAAAAAAAAAAAAAACAAAACAAAAAAGAATTGTTTATAAATTGAATCTTTAGGCATAAAAATTTTCCTTCACATTTGCTCAGACTTTTATAAAGTTCTAATAACAAACTGGATTGATCCATATGAAATAACCAATATTTAATTGATTTTCCCTAAAACAACATTCTTATAGCAGTTTTTATCCACCTAATGAACTCTCCAGATATACGCTTGAAAGAGTGTTTAGTCCCTTAGCATGGAACTGTCAGTCTGCGGAGGGCAGCTAGGTGGGCCTCACTTCCTTCACTCACCACAAGGCAGTGAAGCTCATCTCAAGAGCATGCATGCTAGGTATGGTGATGCCTGCTTGTAAACTCAGCACTCCAGAGGTAGAGACAGGAGGATTACTGCAAGTTTGAGACCAGCCTGGGCTACAAAAGTAGAAATAAATGCTGATATTTTCTTCTGGATGATGTACTTGTGAAATCTGTATCTCTGGGAAGAATAAGATAAATGATTTACTTTCAACTGAGGAATTTGTTCGTAATTGTCATGGGTGAACAGTTAAGCGTTGTATGGAATGAAGCACAATCATTGGAGACAGGTAGAGAGTACCACAGAAATAAGTTTGCTTAGTAAAATGCATACACCTGAGAGGCTTTCAGACAACCATTTCCATGCACTCTAACACTTGTTGCAAGTCACTGAGCCCATCTGAGATTGTCTACAATAATACTGAATAATCATGCATTACATAAGCCTTGGCATATTTTCTAATGAAATAGCTTGGGATCTGGTCAGTCTCCTTCAGGGCCACCTTAAGTAGGCTATTGCACTTGACTGAGCCATATTTCTTCACATATAAAATAAGGTCACACTTGCTTGACAGGGTAGTTATAAGGTTTAATTAAAATAAACATGTAAGTCCTTGCCACTCACTAGTCAGTGGTTTGAAATGCCTCTGGGATTTGCTGCTATTGTTAATTCATTGATTTGTTATGTTTTGTTGTTTTGTTTTTGCACTCTAATTCAGGCTGAGCTGGAATTCACTATGTGGTCTCAAACTCATGGCGATCCTCCTACTTCTGCCTCCATGCCTGGCTAGTTTATTCACTTTTATTTGCTTTTTTTTTTTTTTTTTTTCATATTCTAACTGGTGGGTCCCTGTTCTTAATCCCAGGCACTTGGAAAGTTTCAGCACCCAGTGGTGAATGGGGGAGATCTGCTTTGTTCTGCCACCTAGGGACTTAGCAGAGGAAAGAGGCAGGCAGTCAGTGAAAAGGGTGGGGAGAAAAGAGAAACTGGGATTCAGGAAATCCATGGCCACCTCTGCTGCTAACTCAGTATGAGAAAGGGAACACATCGTTTGAGTGTTACAAACTGTGGTTTCTTCACCCAGACATTTAGTTCTCCGTAGTTAATCTAAAACTCAGCTAACATTCTCCTTCGCCAGGCATGGTAGCACATGCTCATCCTGCACTTGGGAGGCAGGAAGAACACATTTTAGACTAACCTGATCTACATAGTAAGTCAAGGCTAGCCAGGGATACAAAGTGGGACCTGTGTCAAAAGGCCAAATTCTCCCACTACCCTGCCCCCCTCAAAAAAAAGACCCCAAACTCCTCTCCCAGCCTGAAATGTTGTCTTTCAGCTATAGATGGGACTGGATCTCAGCAGGCTCTTAATGGACCTCAGATCTCCCCACAAGATCTACAGTGCCCTGGGGGGGGGGTTGCTGTGCCTCTTTGATGTATGTTCATGTGTGTGTGCACAAGTGTGGGGGTGTGCAGATATGTGGGTGTGTACACAGGACAACCTTTGTTGTTGCCCTTCATATGTGGCCTATAGGCTCTCTCATTGGCCTGGAACTTACCTCATTTGGCCAGACTGCAGGCCGGAAGCTTGTTGTTCCCTAGTGCTGGGGTTGCAAGTGTACTACCATGCCTGGTTTCTTTTATGTGGGGATCGAACTTAGGTCCTCATGCCTGTGAGGTGACCAGTTTACTGACTGAACTATCTCCCCAGCCCTTGGTGTGCCTCTTAAGTACACCTCAATGCTTCCTGACTACTCTAAAAACACATCCAGGCTTTACAAAGAGGGCAGTGTGTTTCTCCTTAAACTGTTTATTGAGAATGAAGAAAACCTGAGGGATTTTTTTTCTGTCCATCTTATGTCATGGTAGGCCAGTACTTGGTTGCCAACCCTCCATTCTTTGCCCACCAGACATGCTCATTTCACTTAGTGACTGCAGAACTGTTCTTTCTTCAAATCACTATTTGAATCCACACCTCCAAGCAAAAGGTGTGCAGACTTCTGGAACAAAAAGAAGCCAATAAAAATCAAAAATTCTTCACCCTCTTTCCAACAGCACTATCTTAAAAGATTTTATTTTCATGACACCAAGACAAAGGATACCAACAGCTTAGTAATCAAACTCAAGGAGATGCAAAAGTTCTTTGGCCTGCCTATGACCGGAGAGTTAAACCCCCACACCATAGAAATTATGAAGAAGCCCAGATGTGGAGTGCCAGATGTGGCTGAATACTCACTGTTCCCAAACAGTCCAAAATGGACTTCCAGAGTCGTCACTTACCGGTAAGTTTTGCATTGGCTCATTCTCACAAAACCAACAAACCCTTTGGCTGAGAAGTCAAATATTGTTTTCTGGTTTGCTATTAGAATCGTGTCATATACTTCAGACCTACCACACTTCGTTGTGGACCAAATAGTTGCAAAGGCTTTAAGCATGTGGAGCGAGCAGATCCCACTGGACTTCAAGAGAGTTAGATTTGGAACTGCAAACATCATGATTGGCTTTGCAAGAGGAGGTAAGGATGGCTCTTGTGGACTAATGTTATTTTATGTGTCTGTAGTTTGTACTCGTGTTCATCTCCTTTCATAAAGGCTAGAGCGGATCTCAGTGATGAAGCACTGTTTAGTATATGAGAGGCTCTGGTTTTAATCCCCAGTGCTTCCCAAAAATGCATGGCACATATAGAGATAAGTGATGAGATCTGGAGACCTATAGCAATATTACAATGGTTTTTCTAGTTTGTTAAATTAGAGCCACTTTTTATCACAAGAATTGGCAAATTATGACCCATCCTACAAATCCAGCCCACCCAAAGTTTTGTTGTTTTACAGCACATAGCCACACTCCTTCACTTACCTATTGTCTAATGACCACTTTTGGATGGGCTACCATTGTGACAGAGCCCATCGAATCCATAAAGTTTCAAGTGCTTGTCATTTGACCCTAATATAGAAAAAATCTTGCAAGCCTTTTGATAGCATGATTCATTACAAGTATAATTTTTGATAGCATGATTCATTAAATATAGAATCGTCTTATAGCAGAACATGTATGTATGTATGTATGTATTATCAGTTTAAAATGATCTAATGTCAACTTTCAAAAACCTCAAGTCATTCCCAAGAAGTGGTTTAGCCTCTATGGCCTGTTTTCAATGCTTTTCATGTAGCAAGATAGGAGGAAATGCAAACGTTCATATGAAAAGGCCTTGCATAGACAGGACACATATGCATGAACTGGTGCAAATTCAGATAACCAAACTGCCCATTTTAATCACTCCTAATGTTGAACTGTCTGGTCACTATGAATGTTTTTGAGACCAGTCTAGCCAAGGTTATCCTGAACTCACTATGTAGCCCAGGCTAGCCTTGACTCATGGTGATCTACCTGTCTCAGCCTCTCAAGCACTGAGATTACAGGTATGAGCTACCATGCCCAACTTGGTACCATGAATTTCGCTGAAATTTGAACTTTAGGCCACTAGGTATTAGGGACACTGAAGAAAATAATATAAACAGCACTACAAGTTTTTCAAGAACTGGATTACTGGATATGGCTTGTCACCAATCTGAAGATAAATAGCTCTGTGTATCTTTAAGATACCCTGGGTGTGGCTCGCTCTGAAGCCATCAACTGTGCTTACAAGCAAGAAGCTCAACTTGTAAGAAATGGAAGCCAATCTACTTGCACATGCAGGACCAGATTCATTCTCCTTCCCTTCACCATTTGGCCAATCAAAATGATCAAATTTTTTAATATATGTGTATTGTGTGTGCATGTGTGTGTAAACATGTTTGTGTATGTGCAAATGTGCACAGGTATGTGAGTGTGCATGTGCATGTGTGAGCATGTGGAAAGGTTTGCTCTCTGGTGTCCATTTCTCATTGACCTGGAACTCACCAGTTAGGCTAGTCTGACTGGCCAGTAAATCCCAGGGCTCCACTGTCTCTGCCTCCCCAGCACTGGGATTACATTTTATGCTAGTGCTGAGGATTGAAGCCAAGTGCTCACACTTGTGAGGTAAGCACTTTACCAAATGAGCTGCCTCCCCAGTTCCTAAAGTTACCAAATTTAACAAACTTTTTAACTATTTTATTTATTTGAAAGAGAGAGAGAGAGAGAATGGGCATGCCAGGGCTTCCGGCCACTACAAACAAACTCCAGACTCATGTGCCACTTTGTGCATCTGACTTTACTTGGGTCCTGGGGAAATGAACCTGGACCATCAGGTTTTGCACCTTTAACCATTGAGCCATGTCTCCAGCCCCAAATGTAACAAACTTTTAACTGCCACCACAAACTAGTTGTCAATGTGTTTAAGATCCCTATCTAGTATCCTTCGATATGTGGTGGTTACCAGTGGTGAGCAGTGGTTCTAACAAAAGAAATACACCTGCACCACATACGTAGCCAAACCACCCTGCATGTGTGCTGGCTGCTGGTGCCAGTGATGCCAACTAAGTGGCCTGACAGTCCTTTCTAACCTTCATGACCACATGAATCAGAAAGATGAAATGTGTACAGCAGAGGTCAGTCCCTACGGTAACTCACCCCATTTTCTTGCAGCCCATGGAGACCAGTACCCATTTGATGGACCAGGAAACACATTGGCTCACGCCTTTGCACCTGGGCCAGGCCTGGGAGGAGATGCCCACTTTGACAAGGACGAATACTGGACTGATGGTAGCAGCCTAGGTATAGAAGCCTATGTTTCTTCCACTGCACCAAGACTTATACTAACTTTAATTTGGTCATTGCTTTACTTTGTAATAATCAGAGAGACTATAAGTGTCAACCACTGAATCATATGCCATAAATACTTTATCTCATTTAACATATTCCTAATGTTCCATACGCAGAAGACGGAAGCTTGGGCTCCAGAGTCAGGCAGCTCTGGGTTCAGCTTGCTGCGCCTCTAACAGTTACTCATCATGCATCCTTGGGAGAGCTATATCACTTCTCTGAGTCTCAGTTTTCCCATCTGTGGAATGGAAATATTAACAGTACCCACCTGAAGGGCTGTTGTTTAAATTAAATAACATAATGCCTATATAGTGGTTAGCATGATGCTTAGAACACATTAATAATTCAATAAACTACAGCTCTTTCTTCATGTTTCATATATATATGTCAACCACAGGTGAAGAAGACAGAGGAGCAGAGATTGTGATAGGTAAGATACAAGCAATTCCAGGGTTATTCACTATTGCTTGAAAAGAATCAACTTCATGGCTCAACCCACATTCATTACTTTATAAACTAAGAGATCATAGATCTCTGATATAAATAATCCTAATGGGAGATCATTGTAAGAAGAAAGGGAAGAAAGAAAGGAGGAGGAAAGAAGAAAGAAAGGAAGGAAAGAGAAAGAGAAAGAGTAAGGAAGTCTTAAGCAGTTATTCAGCACACATCTTCCAGATGCTGAGAAATTCTACTTATTCTGACAAAACATCATATGATTCGTCCAGAGTTGTTCCACTAGAGTTGGAGCTGCTTTAATCCTAGGGCTTAATGCTTAAAACTTGTCTTCCACTATAGAATGTTGCTATCTGGATGATTTATACAAGATGCTTATTTGCTTAAATCCCAGAACTCAGGAGGCAGAAGCAGGATTGTGAGTTCAAGGCCAACTGGGGCTACATAAAAAATTCCAGGTACTAGATAGTAAGGTCCTTTCTTTAAAAAAAAAAAAAAGACAATCAAAAGCAGAAGTAGTTATGTTATTGTTAGGGTAAGCAATGAGGAAACTGGAGTAGGAGGCAGTTTCTCAAAGAGGCAGCCAAAACTTGCAAACATTGACATTTCATCAAGCAATCCATAAATTGTCCATCAAAGCTTAATGAAAACTGAACCAGGAGAGCAACTTGGGGCTCTGAACTGGTCACAAAGCTAAAGAGCAAACTTATAACAATAAATACAACTAACCAAACTTTCCTCACCCAAAGCCAGCAAGTTTAAAAGGTAAACTCGTGGTAATGATGTGTTTAGTAAGCTATTGCCTATCTCAAACACACATCCTGAGCTTGGGGCCACAAACCACCTTCAGCCAACTCCAAAGTTAAAGCCAACAGTGATAAAAATGCAGTCATTATTTCTTCCTTGGTTGGCATCGGGAAGCTGAATGCAGTTTTCATGCCCAAGGCTCACATTGTCCTGGGTAGAACACAATTTTCATCTCACCTCAGTGAAAGCCTCAACAGGCAAGATCTCCAGGCGGCTGGTTCATCCTTGCCTCCCTGCAAGACACACCACTCTTCCCTGGAACTCTGGCTCCATTCCCTGCTCTCCTCTATCTTTCTTCTGATCTCCATTCAGATCTTTGTTTGGGAAGGCGCTTTAGGGTAAACATACCTGACCTTAGTTGACCTCACTCAGGGACCAAGGTGAATCTCCCATCCTTCAGTGACTATATAAAAGCTCTTCTACTCTGATTCTCTCATTTTTGAAGGCCAGACATAAGTAAACTAGTACCGAAAGTTGAGTATTTTTGCATCTCCTTCACTTTTATTATTATAAGTCATATTACAGGCATTTGTATAGTTATTGTAGTATTTACTCCATGTACTTCTTTGGTTGTAGGAATTAACTTCTTGGTTGCTGCAACTCATGAACTTGGCCATTCTCTGGGTCTGGCTCATTCATCTGACCCTGAGGCTGTGATGTACCCAACCTATGGAAATGGAGACGTACTAGATTTCACACTTGCTGAGGATGATATAAAAGGCATTCAGAGATTATACGGTAATAGTTATGGTTATAAATAAGAGAATTTCACGTGTTCTTCTTAGAATAGGCTAGAAAAAAAGAAGTTGGGAACTAGGGGATTACTTGGAAAACCACAATGAAGCTGCATCTGAAAGCCTAAGGAGGAGGTTGGAGTGTAGCTCAATGGTAGAACGCTAAGCTAGCATTCATGAGGACCCGAGTTCAATCCTCAGCACTGCAAAACAAAACTTAAAAGTTAAATTAGGTGAAAAATTCAACCTTATATACTTGAAAGTTAAAATGCTATTTTATACTGTGAATATAAAGTGATAAGTTCTCTGTTTTAAGCTTCAGTCGTACAGCATCACTTGGTGATTTATGAAGATGTTCTTCCTTTCTGGATTCAGATAGTTTAGGACAGTCCCCCCAGAGGAGGGAAGTGGGAAACAGAACAGCACTGTTCATAACTGCCCACTCCCAAAGATTTGTTCTACATGATCGAAAGTGACCCAATTTTTCCTGTTTTATAAACATGTAGGGAAAGTGCTTAGCCATAAACAAAAACTGCTAGTAATTGCTGGACATGAAACTTTGGAACATTTTAAGCCCCAATCTATACTTGTTTGTTTTTGTCAAATTCAAAATTAAGCTTTTAATAAATGCTGATTTGTATTTGATGAAACCATTGCGAAATAGCACTTAAGAAACAGATCATAGAACAAGGATAAAAGTCAATGATAAAGATGAGAAAATAAAAAGATCTAAAGAGGCAAAGTGAATTATCCAAAGGCCTGTGGCTTCAAGAGCTTGAACAGGGTTGCTAAGTCAGGCTGCGTGGTTCTAAACACTACAGCAACCTGGGCAACAGAATACAGAATGGCATACTTAACTTGACCAATACAATCAAATTGTCCAACAAGGTAAATTACAGATAGAAAATAGGTAGATAGATAGATAGATAGATAGATAGATAGATAGATAGATAGATAGTAGATTGATGATGGTGATAGATAATGATTATGATAGATAGATAAATATAAACACACACACACACATATATATGGATGATAATACATGGTAAAAAGAATCACATAAGAGGCCGGGCATGGTGGCACACGCCTTTAATCCCAGCACTCGGGAGGCAGAGATTGGGGGATTGCCGTGAGTTGGAGGTCACCCTGAGACTCCATAGTTAATTCCAGGTCAGCCTGGGCTAGAGTGAAACCCTACCTCGAAAAAAAAATCACATAAGAGTCTTTGAGAACTAAAAGAGCAATGAATGTATTTTCACATAATAGAAAACATGTTATCAAATTTATTTCTACAGAAAAAATAGATGCATGCTATCGGCTGAATTTAGAATTTATTATAAACCAACATTTCCCAAATTGTGTCCCTAGAATTCTAAGCTGGTTTCCAAAACTGGATATTATGGAGATATAACTTGGAAAGCACTACCTGCTATATTTCAGATGCTTGCAATATTAAAAAGTGCTGAACAAACATTGCTTTACTCTTTCTTAAATTATAAATTTTGAGACAGGTTTTAACTATAAGCTCTGGCTGTCCCAAACTTGCTATGCAGACCAGTTTGGCCTAAGTGTTGCAACTGCTGGCATGGGCCTTAACACCCAGCAGTGCCGAGGATTGAACCCATGGCCTTGTGCATGCTAGGCAAGTGCTCCACCACTGAGCTATATCCTCAACCCTCAATCATAATAATTTAAATGATATGCCTATTGAACCCACACAAAACAACACTTTAGAGAGTGCACCATGGAAAATGCTAGACCCCCAAAGAGCTGATCTGTAGAACTGCTGCTGTCCAAAACACTGTTGGTGAAATTATCACCAATAAAACAGAAAGTTATAGTCCCCGTATGTAGAACAGCAGAACTTCTAGAATATTCTACAGCTATTCTAGAACCTAAATTAAAACATGGAATTAATGCTCTAAGCAGAAGGTTAAATTTAACAGGAAAAAAACTGTTGGGTGCATTAAATATTTAAATATTAGGTAAAGAGCTATACCCTAAAAACAAAATATAAAAAAAGAAAAGAAAAAAGGGGCTGAAGAGATGACTTATGGGTTAAGGCATTTTCCTGCAAAGCCAAAGGACTCAGGTTCGATTCCCAGGACCCACATAAGCCAGATGCACAAGGTGACACATGCATCTGGAGTTCATTTGCAGAGGCTGGAGGCCCTGGCATGCCCATTCTCCTCTCTCTCTCTCTCTCTCTCTCCCTCCCTCCCTCCCTCTCCCTCTCCCTGTCTCTCTATGCCTCTTTTTTTTTCTCTCTCTCTCTCAAATAAATAAATTAAAATAAAATAAAGAGCTACCCCCTAACCCATGTTGGAAAAAAACAAGAAACTTGGGGACGGATGAAATTAGGATTTAATAAAATTGAATTATAATTTTGGGGGCTCATTGATCAAAAAAGTAACATAACACCTCCTTAGCATGGGTGAGGTCCTGGATTCCCAGCACAGCAAAGCAGGGAAAAAAGTAATATGATCAGAATATATATATATATATTCAAAAGGTGAGTTCTGAGCAAATGAGAACATATATATTCACATGCACACACACATATCTGCATGCACACATACATCCACATGCAAGCACACACATGTCCACATTTACCCACACATATCTTCATGAACACACACATATCCACCAGTACACACACATATCCACATGCACACACACATGCAAACACAAATGTGTACACAAGCACATACACAAAAATGTAATTAAACTCATGGATGCAAGAGTCCCAATGGTATTTTAAGAATAATAATAACATCTCAAATGCATTGACTGTTTATTGTATGACAACCAAGTGGTTTACGTTGCACACAAATTGACTCATTTAATCCAACAATTAGATAAGACATGATCATCCCCAGTTTGCAAATTGATAATACAGTTTTAAAAGAAGCTAAGGAGTGTTTTGATTAAGGTCACAATGATGGGAAAATAGAAGAGACAGGACAAAAAGGCATCTCATGCCCAGGACCCACTCTATACAATCTTGCTTTAGATGTCATTGTTCCCAAGCATAAGAAAAAACAAGAGCAGGAGAGATTTATCTGTAGTTAAGGTGCTTGCTTGCCTGCAAAACCCATGGACCCAGGTTTGATTTCCCAGTACCCATGTAAACACAGATGCACAAGATGGCACATGCGTCTGGAGTTTGTTTGCAGTGGCTAGAGGCCCTGGCGCACCCATTCTCTCTATATATATCTGCCTCTCTCTCTGTGTCTTTCTCTTTCTCTCATAAAATTAATTAATTAATTGATTAATTAATTAATTTAAAAACAAAGCCAGGTGTGGTGGCACACACCTTCAATCCCAGCACTTGGGAAACAGAGGTAGGAGGATCACCATGAGTTCCAGGCCACCCTGAGACTACATCGTGAATTCCAGGTCAGCCTGAGCTAGAGTGAGACCCTACCTCAAAAAACCAAAAATAGAAAAGAAAAGGAGCCGATTTAATATAGATGCTGTGACATTGTGACATTTTCTGTGTTTATATAGCCTTTAGTTGTTTCTTATGCATTTTATAACACATCAAAATGTTCTTAATGTCTTTCTTAACAGGAAAGAGAAATGATTTAAGGAAGAAATAGAAGCTCCAGGGACAATATCCATCCGTTGGGTTCAGTATCAGTATTCCTCATCTAGAATGAACAAAGGTTCTTCCTGTACTTCATTCAGCAGTTGCCTGACACTTGCTTGTACTGTGGTTGGGTTTTGCGTGTTTCTCTGAGGAGACACTCCTTTATAGCATGACTTGGTTTCATTCATACATGATCTTCCTCAGGTAAACATACAGTTAGCAAACGTCAATAAATATTACATCCACAAAGAATTTCAATTGTTATTCTATGGTGAAATTACTTGTACATATCCAGTGACAGAGGAATACATCCTATATAATGAAATCAAAGACTGAGCCAAAAATAATCCTACCACACTGTTTTGGGGTTTTGAGGCACATCTCCCTCACATGGAGCAGGGGTGGGTGTGCCCCTTCTTCATATTCATTAGGATAGCCCAAAGTTACACTAACTTCCCCTTATCTTTTTGGCCCAAACTCTCACTAAGTCTTCTGAGAGGTCCAGTTCTTTCCATTCCCAGTGGCTTCCAGTCTCATGGTCCCTGCCCACTCCTAGCTCCTGCCCTGCACCTCTTCTGCCACCACTGCTCTTTGGGCTCTCTCTCCTCCACCTGCACCAGCCCAAACATCAGTCTTGCCCTATCTTCTCTTTCTCCAAGCAATCTTGCAAGAGAGACCATAGAAGTTGCAGAAGATTTGCATTGGCAGGAGGACTTTAACATATACCTGTGTGTGTGCGCACACACACACACTGGTGAGATGTCTCAATGGATAAAGCACTTGTCACACAAATGTGAATTTTGATCCACAGCACCTTTGTAAATGCCCAGCAGGTGTAGCAGCACTCCTGTAACTCCAATGCTTGGGACATCTCTGGAGCAAACTGGCTAGCTTGGGTTTTAAGTGAGAGTAAATAAAGTAAATAAAGTGGAGAGCAATTGAGCAAGACACCCAATGTCAATCTTTGACCTCCTGTGCACACACACATGCCCACACACATGTATACACAGACATAAGCATAGAAAATAATAATAATCTGTTCCTGATGGCACAGGCCTATAGTCTACCCTTCCGAGAACACTGATGCAGAAGGATTGCAAGTTCAAGGCCAGCCTGGGAAATTTAATGAGAACCTGCTTCAAGATAAAATAAAAAGAATCTGGGTATGGGGTGCACACCTGTAATCCCAGCACTTAGGAGGTAGAGGCAGGAGAATAAGAAGAGGATCAGGAAATGTAGGTCAGCCTCAGCTACATAGCATATTTGAGGCTATGCTGGGCTATATGAGACCCTGTTTCAAAGAAAACAAAACAGTGAAGAGAGGTCTGGGAATGGATGTAGCACAGTGGCAAAGGGCTTGCCTAACAATCACAAAGCTTGGGTTTTAATTTTATTTTTTTAATTAAAATAAAATATAAAAATTGATCTGGAGAGATAGTTTAGCAGTTAAGGTGCTTGCCTGCAAAGCCTAAGGGCCCATGTTCGACTCTCCAGGTCCTACATAAGCCAGATGCACAAAGTGACACAAGTGCACAAGGTTGCACATGCACATAAGGTGGCACATGCATCTGGAGTTCAATTGCAATGGCTGGAGGCCCTGGCATCCAATTCTCCCTCTCTTGTTCTGTTCTCTTGCATAAAAAAAAAAAAAGCCAGTCTGTTGGGTTTGCCTCTCTCTCTCTCTCAATCTCTCTCTCTCTCTCTCTCTCTCTCTCTATATATATATATATATATATATATGTGTGTGTGTGTGTGTGTGTGTGTGTGTGTGTGTGTATCACATATATAATTAAATCCTAATACTTTCTTCACTTATGAGAAAATGTCTTAAATTTCTTTCCATAATCATAAACAAATATTTTTACCTTTTTATAACTTTCATTGACAACTTCCATAAATATAGACAACATACCATGATCTTATAATCCCCTCCCACCACTTCCCTTTTCTCCTTCACAAATCTCCCTCCACTGAAATCCTTCTTCTTTTCCAACTAGTCTCTCTTGTGTTCTGATTTCATTATTTTTCTCCTCCTGTTATGCATGCCTTGTGTGGGTAGCGTCATCCACGAATATCAAGGCCACTTTGTGTCTGGAAAACAGTACTGCAAAGTACTCCTCCCCTTCCTTTGCCTCTTACATTCTTTCTGCCACCTCTTTTGTAATAGTCCCTGAGCCTGGGGAGGTGTGATATACATGTTTCACTTAATGCTGAACACACCACTATTAAATTTCTTCTCAGTACTGTGACAAGTTTTGAGTCACCCCAGTAGTCACCACCATTTGAAAAAATGAGTTTCTCTTGCCAAATGTGAGAGTAGCATTAATATATGGGCATAAACATAAGCAAACAATTATTGATTCTAAAAAGAAGATACTACATGGACTAATTCATACCAAGAAGAAATAAATGCTGACCCTTTCCTGGGGGCACATGAGTGGGGGTGAAATTACAACTCATGAATGTGGAAGAAGAGCACAGAAAGGCCTCAAGGCCTCAGGTGGAAATGGTGATGGCAGATATAACTTACTTCAGGAGTTGTCTTAAGATGTATTTATAGCTGGGCGTGGTGGCACATGCCTTTAATCCCAGCACTCAGGAGGCAGAGGCAGGAGGATCACCGTGAGTTCAAGGCCACCCTGAGACTACATAGTAAATTCCAGGTCAGCCTAAGCTAGAATGAAACCCTACCTCAAAAACACAACACACAAAAAAGATGTATTTATAAAATTATAACTTGAGAGTACAAGAATTATAAAGTATGTAGTCTTCTGTAATTGCTATTTTAAGAATAAATTATTATTGTTGTGATAGGAAGTAATTTCTGAATTCTATATATATTCTCCTTTTATAATTGTCTAGCTAAACTTTCCAACTAAAATACACTTTTCTGTGGTTAATCTGTGACTCTAGAATGTAGGAAAACTAGATGAATTTGCCCAACAGTTTCTGATTCTGCACATTGCCAATGACACAGGCTGCAAAGTGTACATTCTTATAGGTTTACAGTACTAAAATATGATGGCCTCTCACCACTGCTTCTGGTAGTTCTGGAAAGAACTTACGTTGGTTTCTGCCAATCATGTAGGGCCCTATCAATGTGAGGTTACATAGTAGTAAGATACCCGCTTGAGGTTGTTTAGGCCACACTGAATGCAAAGTCAGTTGGTGACACTGTAGGTCCAGTTTATACATCATGTATCCAGGAAGTATGTCCTTTATTCTCCAAATGCTATAGTCAAGATAATCATGGATCCCTCCTGGTTTTGTGGGGGGTTGCATATGTGTGTGGTTTGCACATATGTGCACATGCATGTTCATGTGTATAGGCACACATGTGTGTGATTGCAGTGCAAGTATGTGCATGTGGAGGCCAGAGGTCAACATCCAGTGTCTTCTTTGACGACTCTTCCACATTATTTTTGAGACAAGACCTCCCACTGAACCCGGAGCTCACTGATTAGGTTAGAGTAGCTAGCTAACAAACCTAGGGATACTCCTGCCTCTACCTCCCCAATGCTGGAATTACAGGTGTATGCCACCATGCCCAGCTTTTATGTGGGTGCTGGTTATCGGAAGTCATGTCCACATGCTTGCACAGCAAGCACTTTACAGAGTGAACAATCTCCCCAGCCCCATCTACTCTATTTTTGATATGGCAGGTTTGTATTTCATAGATCCTTGTATCAAAGGACCAGTGATTTGATCTCCAAGCCCTATGTGAGAGTCTCCTATTAGACTTTACTTCTCGCATGCCTTTTCTTTGTAAATTATGAATAAAAATGATTTGTCCCACCATAGATGCCATCTTAACTCACTCAAATGTGCTAATTAGAACACCAAATTTAGATGTAGTGCATAAAAAGAGACTAAACTTTATGCAGTAATCTCTCCTTGTTTTAAATGTCAGTTCTTCAGAACTGCTGGTTGCTTGTCAGGCTTTGATGGACAGACATAAATAGCTCGCTTTGCTGTCATCAGCCCTCACCTCCTACAGTCTTCTCTGAGAAGTACTCCTGACCTTCTGCAGCCCTTGGGGACTGTAGCCATTACTTTCTCATCGCTGGGAGCAAATACCAAACCAGAAACATCTATGAAAGGAAAAGAGCTCGATTCATCATGGCAGGGCAAGTACAGCAAATTGGAGTAGGAAGCTGTCATCATCCTGGCAGGTAGGAAACAAAGAACACCAAGTAGGCCTGGGCTATAAAACCTCAAGGATCCCAGTGACTCACTTCCTCCAGCAAGGCTCCACCTCCTAAAGACTCCACAACCTTCTAGAAGACCCCCACCAGCTGACAATTCAATACTCAAGTACATGAGCCTGGGGGCGGGGGCATTTTACATTCAAATCACCACAGTGGCCAAAAATGCACTATCTCACTTCCTGCTTAGTACTTGAAGCAGAAACAGACATCTGTCCCTGGCAGAGACAATCAGGCACCTTCCTCAGGGAATTATAACGTTTTGCTCATTCAATATGCATTATTTACTATTATGGTGGTTTGAATGTAAAGTGGCTCCCATAGCCTCACGTGTTTGTGATTAAACCTTCTACTTAGTCGCCAGCTGGTAGAGCCTTTGCTGGAGGAGGTGTGTCCCTGGGGACAGGCCCTGTGATTTTTAAAGGCCAGCACAGCTTGACAATGTTAGCTCATTCTTGCTGTTTTCTCCCAGCAGATGTGACAAGGTTTGGTAGGAAATTATGAGACAGAACAACACACTGCTGAGCCCTGCCCTAAATATGCTACATAGGTTTTATGGCAAGAACTCTTCCTATGTGCATGGGGAATTGGATTCCAATGCAAAGCCAATAGATGCAACCTATGGATACAAATTCATAGGAAAGTGAAAATGTCACCAACTGCCACATCAAGGTTTGCCACGCAGATGCTTAGATTTCTCCTTCTGGTGGTATGTGTGGTAATGGGCTGCTCTCTGACAACAACCAGGCTCCTCATAAATCCATACAGACCTTTATCCTTGCTCCTGGGGGCTTTGTTACAAACAAATCCCATGTCCTTAACGGTGTGTTCAGATAGCAAGATGAGGTCTTCTGTGGTTTTGATACTGAGCCTAAAGAGGAATCTGAGGAAGAAGTAAAAGAAGACCCAAGGTGATGCTGATGGTTCTGGAACGTCTATGATCAGACTGGCAGCAATGACTGGGGACATTTAGAGAAGCCGTTGCTGAACTGTAGCCCGATCCTGTGCCAAAACTAAAGCAAGCAGCTGTACCTAAAATCCAGGGGAGAATTTCTTTTCACTTGGATGTTTTCCTATTTTGCTTCCCTTACCTAAGCTCTCCCTAAAAGAAATCTCATAATTTACTCTTCTCTTGGGTCTGTTCTCAATTTTTGCTAACATATAAGAATCCAAGACCTGAGAGCTGCTGATGTGGGAGTTCTAATCCCACAGAGCCCTCTCCCACATCACTGCCTCCATGTCCCAAGTGGTAGGATTACAGGAGTGTGACTTCATGCCTGATCTTTCTGGGGTGCTAGGGATCAATTTGTGTAAGCACTCAACACACTGAGCTCCAACCTACTGTGCCAAAATTATAAATTCAGTTTTATCACAGGTGTATATGTATGTGATATAGATAAGTGTATATATGTGATGGTTCATTTTCATTGTCGACTGGATTTGGTAACACCTAGGAGACACACCTCTGGGTGTGTCTTTAAGTGTGCTTGCAGAGACATTTAACAGAAGAGGGAAGACAACCTATATAGGCTGGGGTCCAGAGCTGAAGAAAGAGAAAGGGAGCCAAGCACCAGCATTCCTCTCTGCCTGCTTCTTGAGAGCAGATACAATGTGACCACCCATTTCACACCTCACCACCATACCTTCCTATTCTGATGGTTGATGACCCCTCTTAAACTGTGAACCAAGCCAGGTGTGATGGCACATGCCTTAAATTCTAGCACTTGGAAGGCAGAAAGAGTTCGAGGCCAACCTGAGACTGCATAGTAAATTCCAGGTCAGTCTGGGTTGGAGTGAAACTCTACCTCAAAAAAGAAAAAGGAAAAAAAAAAACTGTGAACCAAAATAAATCCCTCTTTTAAGTTGCATCTGTAATGTATTTTGACACAGCAGTGAGAAAAGTCTTGATACACTAGGCTTGGGACCATCTAAGGTTTCAGACATTCACTGGGGATCTTGGAGCATAGAACCCACAGATATGGGGGTGTACATATAAAATACACTATATGAAGTTATCTGTTACTGCACAATTGATGTGCTTTAAATGAAAATAAAAATAAGAGCTTTGGGGGTTGGAGAGATAGCTCAGTGATTGAAGGTATTTGCCTGCAAAACCTAGTGATCTGGGTTCAATTTCCCAGTCTCATGTAAAGCCAGTTGCACAAAATGGGTGCATGCGTCTGGAGTTTGTTTGTAGCAGCTGGAGGCCCTAGCATGCCCGTTCTCTCTGTCTGTCTCTGTATGTCTCTCTCATCTTGCACATAAATAAATAAATACTTTTTAAAAAAATAAGAGTTATTGGCTGGGTGTGGTGGCGCACGCCTTTAATCCTAGCACTTGGGAGGCAGAGGTAGGAGGAGCGCCTTGAGTTCGAGGCCACCCTGAGACTACATAGTGAATTCCAGGTCAGCCTGTACTAGAGTGAAACCCTACCTCGAAAAACCAAATAAATAAATGAATAACAAAAATTTAAAAATTTAAAAGAGCTATTGGAGAAGAAGTGCAGAATTCAGTTCTTGAAAGCAGGCAGAGCAGGAAGCCCCAGGAGCCTTCACAACAACTGCACAGACAGAATCTTAATGCAACTATTTCAGAACTCCCAAGTCTGCTTGAAGACTTGGATTTTCCAACAGAAGGGTCAGTTGATGTGATCAGTTACTTTCTTGTTGCTGTGAACGAACACCCAACCTGAAGCAGCACAGGGAAGGAAAACGTCTCTTTTGGCTGATAGTTTCAGAGTCCACCATGGCAGGGAAAGCACAACAGGAGCGAGAGGCCAGCATCATATCATCACAACAGCATGGAGGATCGAGAGAGAGAACAGCAATCAGTGTGCTCTGTAAAATCTCACAGCCAGGTGACACACTTGCTGCTGCAAGGCTCACCTTCTAAAAGTTCTACAACCTTACAGAGCAGTGTCACTAGCTAGAGATTAATAGTCAAACATATAAGCCTACAGTGAACATTTCACATTCAAATCACCATGGGTGATAACTTTCAGTCAATTTCAGTTCCTAGCACAGTAACTGCCACCCATGTCTCACTCTAGAGCCTCATGTCAGCCACCTGTTTGTCTGATGCTAAAGCAGCTCACACACAGCTTGGTGGCACCCCCAACACCTGACAGGGAGTCCATCCTGGACTTTGAGATGGATGCAGCACTTAGGCAGGACTTTGGGGTCTATTCTATAGCTATAAAGAAGATGTGGCTATATGGAAGACCAGGGAAGTAAACTGTGAAGGTAATAAGTTTCATCATCATCAACAATAAATTTGTTACAATGAAATTCAGATAATTGCAATCTATTCTGAGAATGACACAAAAAAATATTGTCTAAGCACTATTCTTACCCATTGAACAAGCATTCATTAAGTCAGGAGCCAGCGGAATGAAAAATGACGCAGAGATGGAAACACATGGAGCCTGTCGGCAAAAATCTCAAAGTCTGGGGCTGGATTTTATGGCTTAGCAGTTAACATGCTTGCCTGTGAAGCAGGACCCATGTAAGCCAGACACACAAGGTGGGGCATGCATCTGGAGTTCATTTGCAGGGGCTAGAGGACCTGATGAGCCCATTCTCTCTCTCTCTCTCTCTCTCTTTCTCTCTCTCTCTCGCTCTCTCTCTCTGTCTCTCTCTGTGTCTCTCTCTCCCCTCCCTCTCTTTCTCTTTCAAATAAATAAATATCTTTAAAAAGAATCTCAAAATCTGAAGAATAACACAGCTATATAAAACACCATAATTGATTTTAAGAATTATAGTAAAGGATTATGAGATGCAGAAAAGGAAACAGAGCTACCACTGGGATTCTACAAACTACTTGGGTGCGTTGCTGTCTACATTCTAACAGGTCACAGAGCGCATGCAAGTCTGACATGGCAGCTGGTGATAGAGCATTCTGGATAGATCCATAGAACCTTTCCAACAGACTTGGGGAATGAACTGTCCGAGGCTGGCCAAACCTTTCTTAGAACTAGGTGTAACCTCGGACACCTGCTTAGTCCTCCTTCACAGACTCCAGGCCTTGCGTCACAGTTTGAAGGCTGACTCTCCCTACTCTAGCACCCCCTTTTACTTCCTAAATATTTCCTCCAAGATCTCTTGTGTGTCTAGATGCATTTTGTAATCTACTTTTAGACGACTTGAACTGACAACAGTTGTGTTCAACTATTGATCATCACATAAACCCTACCTTAAAGAGTGGCTGAAAAGGCCCAAGGATATGGTCCAGTGGCTAAAATGATTGCCACACAAGCAAGAGGACCTGAGTTCAGATCCTCAAAGCCCATATAAAATGCCAATGTGGAGGCACATGCCTGTAATCCAAATACTGGGGAATCAGAGACAGGAGAATCCCTGGGACCTATTGGTTAGCTAGTCTAACCTAACAAATGAGCTGTAGGTTCAGCAAGAGACCCTGTCTCAAAGAATAAGGTAGACAGGCATTGAAGACAACATTCAATATCAATCTTTGGCCTCCACAGGTACATGTGTGCACATGTGCACACGCACACACATACACATGCCACATACAATATGGTTTAGAACAACAACCATTTTATATCTCATGCTCTGTAAGTTAGAAATTTAGCCAAGGCTATCCTGAGTGGCTCACTTGTTACATGAGGCAAATGGGTTGGTTCAGAAGGTCCAAGAGGGGCTTCACCCAAATCTGCTATGCCAGTATAGATGATTCCAACACTGGGCTCAGCAGGAACTATCAACCACATAAAATGAGGGGCTTTAGCATGCAGGCCTTCATCTGCGTATCTTTCTTGAGGTCTCCTTAGCCATCAAATAGCATCAGTTCTGATAAATAATACTGAGAAAAGGAACCACAGCCAGGTGGCATACAACTTTAATCCCAGCACTCGGGTGGCAGAGGTAGGACTATAAGCAAGAGTTCAAGGCCATCCTGAGACTACATAGTGAATTCCAGGTCAGCTTAGGCTACAGCAAGACCTAACTTGGAAAAAAAAGTAACCACAGTGGGTGTTCTGGTACACGCCTTTAATCCCAACACTTGGAAGGCTGAGGTAGGAAGATCACTGTGAATTCGAGGCCAGGCTGAAGCTAATTCCAGGTCAGCCTGGGCTAGAGAAAGACCTTACCTCAAAAGAAAATAACAACAACAACAACAAAAGTAACCACAGGACTTGGAGTTAAAATGAGGAGATACATACTCATCATGGAGCCTGCAATGCTAAAAAATTCAGTTATGTTGTAAATTGCCACATGAGGTCGCCCTTCCTCTTATAAAAACATCTGCCATTTAAACCGACAGCTGTTCATTCTAACCAAAACTGTACTTGGTACCACAAACATGTTGCATGAACCAGCAAAGATACATTCTAGTTTGTACAATCCTTAGTCATCACAACCCAGCTGTCAATGTCCCAACCAATGGGAAGGCCATTCAAAGTGAAAGCTCATGTCTAGATGACAAGAGTCTCTAAACCATGACCCTGTTGACTACAGAAAAAACAATTGCATTGATGGTAAATCTTATATTTTTATACAAGTGTAAGAGCTATCGCGAGACATGGCCCCTGGCCATCAATTTGCTGATTTTTGCAAGTGGACAAACAGTTATTCTTTAGATCACCAGCAAACAGAAAGAAGAAGGTAAGGATTGGAGAGATGGCACAGCCTGACAGCCCAGATTCGATTCCCCAGTACTCACAGAAAGCTAGATGCAGGATGGAAGAGATAGCTTAGCAGTTAAGGCACTTGCCTGGAAAGCCAAAGGACCCAGGTTCAATTCTCCAGAACCCACGTAAGCCAGATGCACAAGGTGGCACATGCATCTGGAGTTCATTTGCAGTGGCTGGAAGCCCTGGTATGCCTGTTCAATCTTTCTCTATCTGCCTCTTTCTCTCCCCCTCCCAAATAAGTAGAAATTTAAAAATATTATACTAATAAAGTGAGATGCACAAATTGGCACATGATGCATCTGGGGTTCTTTTGCAGTGGCAGGAGACCCTGGCATATCCATTATCGACCTTTCTCTCTCTCTCTCTCTTTCTTTCTCCTTCTCTCTCTCTCTCTCTTTCTTTCTCTCTCTCTCTCCCTCTCCTTGCAAATAAATAAAAATACTTAAAAAGAAGAAGGTGCGTGGCACTTTGGCCTGACCACCAGCTGAGGAGCAGCTGTGATTTTCTGGTGCCTTTGGCAGCTTTAAATGTGCAGGTATTGGCTGGAAATATAGCTCAGTGGTACAGTGAATGTCTAATGTTTGATGCCCTCAGTGTGATCCCTAGGACCACCATCATAATAATAATGATTGGGTTATGGTTACAAAAGGATGAATTGTGTTGAAGGAGCAAAGCTCATAGTGATGTAGCTCAGTGGCACAATATTTGCTTTGCATGCATGACTCCCTCAGCTTGAGCCCCCCAAAAGGAACAGCATAGTTTAAAAAAATCCAAATTCTCTTCATGGAAATATCGTCATAGAATTAGTCAGTGACTCTCCTTGTTACAGAACAAGAGTGGATTCAACATCCTAGGCACTGGCAATGGGGAACATTAAGTTCGTTCTGTGTGCATGCTTGTGTACTAAACATTCATTTGAGGACTGCTTGAGCATCATGTGAATGAATTTCTCTCCTTTCCTTTCACATTACAAATCTACTTAGTCCTGAATAAAAGCAACTATATATATAGAAGTGGCTGGGGATCCCAAATAATGGGTGGATGTTTTATTCAAATTTAATAGTACATTGGTGTTCTTCTTAATTATCAATAATTAGATTATGTCATTCAAGGAAAAAGATCCTCCAAAGGAAATATATTATAATCTGTTAACCTAAGAAATCATTCCATTATGAAAATGTGATTTTTATTGTGCTGGATAAATGGCTTAGGCATTAAAGGCACTTGCCTTAGAAACCAAGGACCCAGGTTTGATTCCCCAGTACCCATGTAAGCCAGATGCGCATGCTGGCACATACATCTGGAGTTCGTTTGCAGTGGCTGGAGGCTCTAACATGCCCATTCCCTCTCTCTCTCTTTCTCTCTCTCTCTCTCTCTCTCTCTTTCTGTGTGTCTTTCAAATAAATATTTTTTTAAAAAATGATTAATCTGGGGCTGGAGATATAGCTTGAGTGCTTGCCTAGCACAAAGTCCTGTCTTCCATCCCCAGCACCAAATAAACTGAGCGAGGGAGCACACTTCTACAATTCCAGTGCTCAAGGGGTGGAGCAGCATGACCAAACTTTCAAGCTCATCCTCAGCTATATAGTGAGTTCGAGCTTAACCTAAGTATATGTCTCAATCACACACACGTGCAAAGTAAAAATACAATTAATCTAATACTTTTGTTTTCAAGTGTTACCTCCTCCCCCACAATGTTGGTGTGAAAAGTGGAATTCTTGGCAGAAAAGGCAGTTATAATTGAAATATTTAAGGGCTGGTCAAATTAATCAATAAATAATTATCTGAGTACTTTGTTCAGTTAAAATTTCATTCTTATACTTCTTCCAGAATATGGTAGAATAAGTAAAATGATAGGTAAAATAAAGACTAGTTTAAATTTGAAATAGGTAAATAGTTTCTTTTCAATATAAGAAACGGAGAGATGGCACTTGCCTGCCAAGCCTAATGACCCAGGTTTGCTTCCCCAGTACCCACATGAAGCTGGATGCACAAAGTAGCACATACATCTAGAGTTCTTTTGCAGAGGCTAGAGAAACCTTGGCTCACCCATTCTATCTATCTATCTATCTATCTATCTATCTATCTATCTATCTATCTATCTATCTCTGTCTTTTTCTCTATGCTTATAAATAAATAAACATATTTTTAGAAGAATACTTAAGGGGCTGGTGAGATGGCTTAGCGGTTAAGCACTTGCCTACGAAGCCTAAGGACCCCGGATTGTGGCTCAATTCCTCAGGACCCACGTTAGCCAGATGCACAAGCGGGTGCACATACCTGGATTTTGTTTGCAGTGGCTGGAGATCCTGGTGCCCGTTTTCTCTCTCTCTCTCTCTCAACTAAATAAATAAAAATGAACAAAATTTTTAAAAAATAATACTTAAATGCCGGGCGTGGTGGCGCACGCCTTTAATCCCAGCACTCGGGAGGCAGAGGTAGGAGGATCGCCGTGAGTTCAAGGCCACCCTGAGACTCCATAGTGAATTCCAGGTCAGCCTGGGCTAGAGTGAGACCCTACCTCGAAAAACCAAAAAAAAAAAATAATAATAATAATAATAATACTTAAAACATGTTAATTGTAATTTAGAATATACTTTCTTTGTATTTCATTTCTTGCTTGCCTGTATCAGACAGTCCTTTTTAGCTAGCCTCTCACATTCTGTACCCTAATGACCACTTTGTCACCAACAATGATGAAAAGCTCTCATCTTCACTACCTTCAGGTGGGCCACTTATCTGTTCGATTCAGTACCTAGAGGGGAACTTGAGTAGGTATCTATTAAATATTTGCTAAAGGCACTCACTAATAAGCCATCTCCCAAATGAAGTTTATGACAATGAAGGTCCAACCATGTTCAATTCACCTGCACACTTATGTTCTACTCATTATTTCTTTTATTTTATAAATGAGGAAATTCTCATAGCTCCTATGATGACACTGAGATTTGAAGCTATATTTATATGTTTCCAAAGTTTTTTTAAAAAATAATTTTTTTTTAGTTTCATTTATTCAAGGGGGGGTCATAAGAATGCCAGGTTCTCTTGCCACTGCAAACAAACCCAAACACTTTTGCTCACTACTTTGTGCATCTGGCTTTACATGGGTCCTGGGGAATCAAACCCAGGCCCACAGCCTTTGCAAGCAAGCACATTTAACTATTGAGCCATCTCCGCAGTTCCTCCAAAAGTCTTTTTTACTGCCTCTTCTAGAAGTTATTATTAAGTATTCACAACAGCCTAAAAAGCTGGCTAGATATCTAACTGGCCTGGACTGGGTCATTTGCCTCGTGTTTGTTCCTGGAATCCCAATGGTTAGCAAATCATCAACAAAAAGGCAAGGGGTGTATCTTGGTTAGTAGAGGGCTTCCCTAGCATGCACAAACCCTGGGCCGGATCCTCAGCACTGCATAAACTGGGTATAGGAATGTGTGCCTATAATCCAAGCTTTTAGGAGGCAGGAGGTTTGCTACAAGTTCAAGGGCAAACTGAACTACATAGTGAGTTTCAGGCCAGACTAAGCTGTGTGAGACTCTTTCTCAAAAATATTTTAAATTTAGGGCTGGAGAGACGGCTTAGCAGTTAAGGTGCATGCCTGTGAAGCCTAAGGACCCAGGTTCAATTCTCCAGGTCCCATATAAGCCAGATGCACATAGTGGCGCATGTGTCTGGAGTTCATTTGCAGTGGCTAGAAGCCCTGGCGGGCCCATTCTCACTCTCTCTCTCTCCCTCTCTCCCTCTGACTGTAATAAATAACTGAAAAATAAAATCTTACAAAAATTTATTTCAAATTTTGATTTTATAACATAGAAGCCTTTGGGCCAAACCAACAACAATAAAGCAAAGCAAAACTGTTTCATATTCTTAAATGTGTGCTGAAAAGCTTTGTGCTGGAGCTCTTGCCTAGAATCCCGGGACGACCACTGGAGCACCACTGTGTTCTACGGGCAGCTCCAGCCACTCAGCAAGCAGCTTGATTCATACTAATCTCCCTTTCACCTATAGCCAAAGAAGGCTCCATGTACATGGGGCTTCCCTTCCCTGACACTCTTAAACATTCTCTCTTAGCTTTAGAATGGCACTCGGTTGTTTTGTTTTGTTTTTTTTAACCTGCTGCCAAATCCTGCTGGTGGTGGCTGCAAAAACTTGTTTGTGTCAGGACCTGCTGTGTGTGCTCATGTGTATATACAAGTGTGAGTGCATATACGTGCAGATGTGTGTGGAGACCAGAGACAACCTTGGGTGTTGTTCCTCCAATGCTGCCCACCTTTAAATACATATAGTATGGTTTTTTAAAGGACATACTTTGTGTGGGCACATCAGGTATTGGTGTCATCTTCTCCCTCACCCCTGCCCCCATTCCGCTGGGGGCCCTCCTCAGTGGGGCTGCTGGTATTCCCCATGGGGTTGTGGGTTATGCTTTGTGAGAACAGCTCTTATGGGGGTGGGGAGGCCATGCCTCTGGGTATGCCATCCCAACCTGTAGCTCTTACAATCTTTCTGCCCCCTCTTCTGCAAAATTTCCTGAGGCTGTCCACCTTTTCTGAGACAGGATCTCTCACTGGCCTGGAATTTGCCTAATTGAGCTAGACCAACTGGCCAGTGAGCCCCAGGACTCTATGTCTCCAGTGCTGGGAGTATAAGCACGTGCCACCATGCCCAGTATTTTTATTAGTGTGGGTTCCTGGAATTGAACAAAAGTCCTCATGCTTGCCTGGTGTTAAATACTTTAACAACTGAGCTATCCTGTACATATATACCTATGAATCCCACCCTAGCCCCTCTAATGGCTTGATAAGCCAGAGATTTCCCGTTCTCAAGAGTTTTGGCTTAATATAGCAAACTGCTTTTTTCCCATAAAATATTTAAATATAAGTTCTTGTGCACCTATTCCTGAGTTTTCTCTCCCTGAGTCTATTAGTAGACCTCTGGGCCAGTCCCACCTTGTTTTCATACTGTGGGCTGGGTCAGACATCTGAATAGTAAAGAGATTGAGTCCGTCCTTTTGGTTTTAGTTCTGGTTTTGGTTCGTTTTGTTTTGTTTTGTTGAAACAGTGTATGTTCAAGCCCAGGCTGGCCTTGAACTCATAACCAACTTTCTGCCTCAGCCTAGGAATACAGCCCTGTGCCGATAAACTTGTTTCACTTTTCATGATTGTCTTGGTCAGATATCAGAAACTGATAGTCCATGGGCCAAATCCCATTCGCTGCTTTTGTAAGTAAAGGTTTACTGGCATACAACCACCCCTGTTGGCTTACACATCACAGCTTCAGAACACTACAAAGGCAGACATGAGTTGCTGCACTGGGCCACCAAAGCCAAAAATGTTTAATATTTGACCTTTTATAGAAAAAGTTTAGATGATCAGCTTTTGGCTCATGGAATGGGGTTTTCCACAGAATTGTCAGAACACTTTTATAAATAGCCTCAGTTCTCATTTTGGGGGGAATTTTTGAGGGCATTTTCTCTCTCTTTCTCTCTCTCTTTCTCTCTCTCTCTCTCTCTCTCTCTCTCTCTCATTTGTGTGTGTGCGTGTGTGTGTGTGTGTGTGTGTGTGTGTGTTTGAGACAAGGGCCCATGTAGCCCAGCTTGGCCTCATAGTCTCTATATAACAGAAGATAAAATTGAATGTCTGCCCCTTCTGCCTCCATTTCCTGAGTGCTGAGATCAGAAGCTTGTGCTGCCGCACCAGTGTGTGTGGTACTGGGAATTGAACCCAGCTTAAAGTACTGTTAGGCCAGCACTAGACCAGCTGAAACACAGCCCAGAATCCAAGTTCTAGATTGCAACGGTAACAGATCCTAACTTGAAGTAGAAATGAAACTTATTGGGAAAAAGGCACCAGAGAGTTCACAGAAATCAAAGAAGAGACCAGAAAAGCAGGCTCAGAAAATGATCAGGAGCCAAGAAAACCTGAGCCACACTGCAGAGCCAGCCTTCTGGGGATTGGCATAGGTACTGCCTCAGAGGAAATTCTTCTAAACTGCACACACGTCCCTGTTCCACTCACCAGACTGGAGGTCTTATAGAGGACAGGGTTGTGTTTGTGTTATGGTCACATACATTAGTCTCCCTTTATCCTCTGGGGACACTTTCCAAGTAGATGCCTGAAACTGTGTAGAGTGCTGAACTCTAAAACATTCCATATTTTCTCCTGTACATATATACCTATGTTAGAGCTTTATTTTATTTTATTATTTGTCGTTTTGTGTTTGGTTTTTTTTTTGTTTGTTTGTTTTGTTTTGTTTTTTTTCGAGGTAGTCTCACTCTAGCCCAGGCTGACCTGGAATTCAGTATGTAGTCTCAGGCTGGCCTCGAACTCATGGTGATCCTCCTACCTCTGCCTCCCAAGTGCTGGGATTAAAGGTGTGTGCCACCACGACCAGCCTTAGAGTTTAATTTTAAAACCAGGGTTGGTAAGGGATTGATTGACAGGCTAGGGGTGCCAGACAGAGATAGAATATTTGGGTAACATGCCTGAGGCCCTGTGTTTAGTCCATAGCACAAGGAAGGAAGGAAAGAAGGAAGGAGGGAGGGAGAGAGAGAAGAAGGGAGAAAGGGAGGGAGGGAGGGAAGGAAGAGAGGGAGGGTGGGAGGAAGGAAGGAGGAAACGAACCAGTCCTACAGTCTACTTTGATCTCTTTTTTTTTTTTTCTTGTCTGTTTGTGTGACTTACTGAAGTTAATTAGGATGTTGCATGAGAATGGGTGAGAGATTATTTACCAGATTTTGTGCAATTAACTGATGGCTATACCATGGCAGAAAGGAAGGAAAGGAGAGAGGGAGGGAAGGAAAAGAGAATGAGGGAAGAAAGTAGGAACAATAATCATAAAATAGAACAACTATGACAACAAGCTATGATAAAAATTATTTGAAATCTATATATTCTTTGCTTCTGAAATTTTACACTTAATAGTTTCAGGCCACCATTGATTACAACAAACTAAAACCACAGAAAGCAAGCAGAAGACAAAATGGGAAGCTACCACACCTTCCAAAAAGCAAGGCACTTCTTTCACAGCCACAAAAGGAAACAGGGCCTTCCCTACCTTTTATTAAGACTCACTCAATGCAGGGAGTATTCAATATATGAGGGGCTCAGAGCTCCCCAATTCTGTGTTTAGAATCACTTTAAATTTGGAAGAATGGTTATCCTTGAATACCGTACACTGCTTACACACGTAAAGCCAGACCCAGCAGTCCGAGCATCCGCACTCCCAGTGTGACCACAGTGCGGTGTGAGGCAGGGACAGGAAGACAGAAGCGTGTGAGCCAGCAAGCCTGGCAGATGTAGCAGTGAACAATGAAGCCACCCTGTATTAAACAAGGTGCAAGGTGCAAGGTGAAGGCTGGCATCTATAGTTATCCTGTGCCATCCATAGACAAACTACAGCATGAGTGTACCTGCACACAATATTTTTTAAGCTCCTTTCTCTGTTTCTTTTTATATTTTTTTGAATTTTTAAAAAAATTTTATTTATTTATTTTCAAGCAGAGAGAGACAGAGAGAGAATGGGCATACCGGGGTCTCCAGCCACTGCAAAAAATAAAAAAAATTTCAGATGCATGTGCCACTTTATGCATCTGGCTTTACATGGGTACTGGGGAGTCAAATCTGGGTCGTTAGGTTTTGTAGACTAGTGCCTTCACTACTGAACCATCTCTCTGACCTGTCTTTCTCTCTCTCTCTCTCTCTCTCTCTCTCTCTCTCTCTCCCAATATATCTATCTATATCTATATCTATATGATATATTTGGTTTTATGAGGTAGGGTCTTGCTCCAGCCCAGGCTGACCTGTTAGAGTTCACTATGTAGTCTCAGGCTCGCCTCAAACTCACAGATATTCTCCTACTTCTGCCTCCTGAGTGCTGGGATTAAAGGCATGCACCACCATGCCCAGTGTCTTTTATTTCCTTATTTTATTTAATTAATTTATTTTTTTGGTTTTTCGAGGCAGGGTCTTGCTCTAGTCCAGGCTGACCTGTTAGAGTTCACTATGTAGTCTCAGGCTCACCTCGAACTCACAGATATTCTCCTACTTCTGCCTCCCAAGTGCTGGGATTAAAGGTGTGTGCCACCATGCTGGGCCCCAGTGTCTTTTTATATTTTTATTGGTAATTTTTATACATATATAGAATGTATTTTGAGCATAATCTCCTGGCACGACCTTCTCTCCTTCCCTGTCCCTGTGTCCCCCTCCACTGAAACTCATCTTCTCTCCAACTAGTCTGTCTTCTATTTTGATCTCTTTTTGTTTTCTTATACATTTGTGTAATTCGCTGAGGTTAATTAAAGCTGCCTGCACAAGCATTGATGGGTGATTATTTTCCAGATCACGTGCAATTTACACCATGGCACTCCCCAAGCAACCATTAACTGTCAGTAATTCCTAAAGGAGGGATGGAGGGCCCTTGTACCCTCTTCCATCAACCATGATAGAATGTGGATGGGCCCAATATTATGCAGGTCTTGTGAGCGGGTGAGGCAGCTGAGAGGTCGTGAACAACAGTAGTGATCTCTCTCCTATGGCCTAAGACCTCCCTAGACATATGTTTTCGCCTAGGTGTACAGTAGCCCTCATGTATTCCCTCCCATGGAGTAGGCCTCAAATCCAATGAAAAAGCACAGTCAGTTACCCTCATAACAATCATGCCACTATTGCACCAGTGGGTATATCTTGCCTGGCTAGTCATGGTATGGGTCACAGGATCTACCTTTGGTTAAGATTGTTGATGACTTTTCACCCCTAGCAGCCTCCCTAGTACCTTCCAGCATTATGACAGCAAGCCAACAGGGAGGAAGCATCCAGCTTGTTTTCTCAGTGTTCTGCAGCTGAAGCATGTAGAGTCTTCAGCAATAGGATCTTATCATCTACTTCTGGTGGGCAACCAAGATCATTGGAAACAGCCTGTAATATTTCAGGAGCCTCAGGGGCCTCCCTGACCAACAATACAACAGGGGTGTTTCTAATTTTTCACTGACATAAATCATAACTAGGTATTAGAAAGTAAATAAGTGTAAGATTTTATTGTATATTTTCTCCAAGTCTCATGAAGAATTATCTCCTTGCATTCTTAAGAGTTAACTGTAACTCATCATGATATACCACACTCTTGCAGCCATTATATATTACATTCTTTTCATCATTACAGCTAATGCATATTAGGATTCTTGCACATAGGTTCGCAAATGAGATCGATCTGTAACCTACTTTTATAGCACCTCTCTTATCAAGTTTTGATAGTACATTTTATTGGCCTCATAAATGGAGGTGACCATCTGGTATATCTTTCTGCAAAGAAGGAAATAATAAAACCAAAGTTACCATTCAGCAAAACAGAGAATGTTTGAAAATATGAATTACTGGGCTGGAGAGATGGCTTAGTGGTTAAGGCACTTGCCTGCAAAGCCTAAGGACTCATATTCGACTATCCAGGTCCCATGTAAGCCAGATGCACAGTGACACAAGCATGCAATGTCGCACATGAGCACAAGGGAACACACATGTCTGGAGTTCATTTACAGTGGCTGAAAGCACTGATGTGCCCATTTTCTCTCTCTTTCTCTCTGCCTCTTTCCCTCTCTCTCTCTCTCAAATAAAAAAATAAATGATTCTCAAAACTAAAATTAGTTCTTTAAAACGTTAATACAAATAACTAACTGGAGAGTGTCTCGATGATAGAACACCTGCTTAGCATGCATGAGACCCTAAGCTCAATCCCCAGGACAAAAAATAAATAAAGTAAAAACTGACATAGTTGCCTATGGGCATTAAAGTGAATAAAAAATTATTTAAATAAAAAACAATAAAATAGAAAAATAGCAGGCTGTCCACACAAAAGGATCCAGCTCACACTATAGCCCTGGCAGAACTGTTAATGGTGGTGCCTTCTGTTATTCAGTGTCACTGATGTGCAGTGACTTAGCCACCTGGGTGAAGCTACATAACTGACATAGGTTTGATGCTGCACATTACCTGCAGAGGTCAACTCACGTGGCCTCTCTGAGCTTCAGGTTTCCCGTGTTGGAAGTTGCATCTTTTACCTCTCTGCCTAGTTGAATGAGAAAATGAAAAAGAGCAAGCAAGCAGCAAACTGTTTCTTAAAAGTTAGTTGAGGGGGCTGGAGAGATGGCTTAGCCATTAAGCGCTTGCCTGAGAACCCTAAGGACCCTGGTTCAAGGCTTGATTCCCCAGTACCTACTTAAGCCAGATGTACAAGGTGGTACATGCCTCTGGAGTTCGTTTGCAGTGGCTGGAGGCCCTAGCACGCTCATTCTCTCTTTCTCTCTCTCTCTCTCTCTCTCTCTCTCTCTTTCTCTCTCTGTCACTCTCAAATAAATCAAAAAAAATTTTTTTAAAGTTAGTTGAATTTGCTGGTTAAGGTGCTTGCCTGCAAAGCCTAAGGACCCTGGATCAATTCTCCCAGTACCCATGTAAGCCAGATGCACAAGGTGGCGCATGCATCTGGAATTTGTTTGCAGTGACTAGGGGCCCTAGCATGCCAGTGTTCTCTCTATTATCTTTCTATCTATCTATCATCTCTTTCTCCTCTCACTCTCTCAAATAAATAAATAAATAATTTTTTTTAAGTGTTAGTTGAGCTGAGCATGGTGGCATGCACCTTTAATCCTAGCACTCGGGAGGCAGAGGCAGGAGGATTGCTGTGAGTTCAAGGCCACCCTGAGACTACATAGTGAATTCCAAGACAGCCTGAGCTAGAGTGAAACCCTGCCTCAAAAAAACAAACAACAACAAAAAAAAGTTAGTTGAATGTAGTGACATGCATCCCTAGCAATCCACAAATTAAGGCAACAATTCTGATATCCAGTGTCAACTCCAACAGAATTCTAAAACCTTCTTAGCTAGTAGAAAGGATGCATGAGACTACATCATGAATCCCCAGTCTCCATCCCTACTGTCATGTCTCCTAAGTAACTGGCGTAGTCCACGTGTGCAATTCTACACTGAAAGTCCAGAGACGTCACCTTCAGCCACCTCATCCCCATTGCCTGCCCACTAATCATCCCTTCACTTAGTCTTTCAGAGGCCTGGGATCTTCCTCGCTCTGGCTAATCTTCCTCTCCATAAAAACACACTAGGAACCAGGGAGGTAGCTCAGCAGGTAGAGTGCTTGCCTAGCACACACAAGGCCCCGGGTTCAACCCACATCACTGCATAAGCTGGGCATGATGAAATGTCCATGGAACTCTATCACTCAGGAGTTGGAGGCAGGAGGATCAGAAGTTCAAGGCCATCCTTGGCTACATAGCAAGTTCAAGGCCTGTCTGAGATACATGAGACCCTGTCTCAAAAAAAAAAAAAAATGAGGGATGGGGAGATGGCTCAGTAGTTAAGGTGTTTGCCTACAAAGTCTAACAATCCAGGTTCTATTCCCCATTGCCCACTTAAATCCAGATGCACAAAGTGACACATGCATCTGGAATTCATTTGCAACAGCTGGAGGCCCTGGCATGTCCATTCTCTTTCTGTCTCTCTTCTCTCTGTCTCTCTTTGCTTGAAAATAAATAAATAAAAATAAATTCAAAAACATTTTTGAAGTCAAGTAAATGAAAACCACAAAAGCACTCACATGTTTCAATGTATAATCTTGACATTTTGTGTTTATGTGTCTGTGGTGCACATGCCACTGGGTACCACTGAAGGTCAGAGGATTACTTCACGGGTCACCACTCACCTTCCAGCTTGCCTTCTTTGGAGGAAAGAACATGTTTTTCAAGTTATGATTTGATGAACTATGAGCAATGTGCTGTGAAAGCCAGAGAGAGAGAGAGAAACACCCACCCAGTCACAGACACTTTAGAGGTGGTGTGGAGATCTGCAGGTCTAGGAGAAGGTGGAACCCAGTCATCACCTGGCCATCAGTGAGAACCCAGACAGGAGATACTGGTCTCACGTAGGCAAACAGAGCCCCAGGCACAAGCTGTCGGAGCTTTGCCAGCTATTTCAGTATCCTAAATGTGTCATGGAAACTGCTGGGAGCTGTCACGCCCGACAGGATTGTGAACACACTATTGGCAGATCAGCAGTTACTGAGTGGAGAGATGACTAAGGACTCAGGTAGGGCTCTGGAACAGTAGCACAGTGAAGAATGTGACTGAGGTGGGGCCACAAAGCTGTCAGGTGACTTACATTCACACTTCTCTCAGCCCACTAGATCAGCAACTTGGAGTCAAAATTAGGTCAACTCATGACACATAGAGAAAGCTGCTATATCTTGCATACTTAAGCTCTGGGCTTCGATTTAAACCTGTCACAACAGTAGATTCTAGTAGCCAATAAGTCCTAGAACAAAGAGCTCTCTGTTGACTCTTCCTTGATCATCCTTGCAGATGGTTGATTATAGTGCTAGACAAATGCTTCTCACAGAACTATACCAACAGCCTGACCCTGGCAGACTGTTCACTGTCACCACACCTCAGCCCCTAATGCCACCCTTCTCACCAGCCTCAGCTTTTGTTGTTGACTCTAGAAGCTGGACAAGGTTGCCAGAGCTGGACTTCAGTTCCCCTCTCCTGCCCTGTCTTGATGTGGCTATTCTTGGGCCAGAGATGCTTGGAGGATGCAAGGCCTTTCCCCTTCAACGTTACCTCCTGAATATCTGGGGGAGCCATCGACATGTGCCCCAGCGATGCTCCAGCCCTGTCTGTCCTTTCTATAGTGAAAGAACTCATCTGGGTGACAGCCATCCTCTTGTGTGTCCTTCACACGAATTCCAGAGGCTAAAAACAGATCCCACTGCCTTGTACCACCCTGCCTTGCAATATCCCTGCCTCAGAAAACCAAAATCCTAATTCCTTTAAACTGTTCTTTGAGTGTGTGTGTCCAGGTGTGTGCAGGTATTGCATGGGTGTATGCGAAAGCCAGAGTCCAAACTCAGGTGTTTCTCAGGCATGATCCCCCCCTTTCTTTACAAAATATATTTATTTATTTATTTATTTGTTTGTTTGTTTATTTATTTATGAGCAGAGAGGGGGAAAGGAAGGAGGCGAGGGAGAGAGAGAGAAGAGAAAGAGAGAGACCAAGCTAGCTAGCATCAGGTCCTCTAGCCACTGCAAACAAACTCCAGATGCGTGTGCCACTTGTTGCATCTGGCTTTACATGGGTACTGGAGAATTCAACTCATGCCAGCAGGCTTTGCAAGCAAGCACATTTAGCTGCTGAGCCATCTCCCCAGCCCTCACTTATTTTCTTTTTTTCTATCTGTTTTTCCTTTTTTATTATTATTAGTAGTAACATGTTTTGTATGGATACATCATGTGTTGGTACCCTTGTTTCCCTCATCCTTGCCCCCATTCTGCTTGCGACCCTCCTCAGTGGGGTTGTAGGTATACCCTATAGGGTTGTGGGTTATGTTTTGTGAGAGCAGCAGTCAGTTATTTGGGGGGAGGGAAAAGGGAGAGTAGGGAAAAAACACAAAACTAAATCCAAAGTGAACTGGTACCATAGAAACCTTTATCCTTGGAGATAGACTAAAAGATATAACCCTCAACAGGAGTAAGGGGGGCATCTGAAAAGAAGGACCCTGGAGAGGATGGGATGAAGCCTAAGCTTAAAACAAAAAACGGTTTTTTCTCTGACCTGTAATTTACAGTCCCAAAAATTGGTTGCTACCCACAATGAGCTGTTGATCAGAGAGAGCTATGAGGTCCCCAACACAAGACAGGTTTCTGTCAAAACACTTCATTACCTGCCTGAGGCAAAAGGTAAGACCCTATTGTTGAAGACACCACATGCTGCCAGCACAGAGCATGGAGAGGCCTGGTTGGAATCCGGAAGATAGCCAGTCCCCACACAATTAACCCATCTAGTGCTGGAAAGCCCTACATAAGCTACTAGGGGAAAGTGGCCAACAACGGTCTGACCAACAAGAGGTCTAAGCTACTCAGAAGCAAATACTCTGACAGGATGTACACAACAGTGCAATAATGACACGCAGCCTTGGTGGGTAACCAAGAGCTTTCTGATTGACTAAGAGATCCTCTCAGTGTAAAGGAACCCAGATCTGGAATTGGCAACCAGATCAGAATCCTATGGAGACAAAGATTATGCTCTCCAGTGTCAAGCTCTCACTAGTTAGTTTCTGGCTAAACAGAGGTTACATACATCAAATTCTCCCTAAGTTAATAATGCTTATCTCATTTAAAATATGCTGACTTCACTCTTTGTTGGAGAATCTGTTTTTCTTTTTCAGAAGGTAGCGAGACCTGAGGAGATAAACTACTCCTCGCACTTCAGCCAAGGCACAGCTGAATCCACAGAGGAACTGGGGAGATGAGCAAGAGTGCTGTTTCCATGCTGATCCTGATAATCAGTGCCAGGGTGAAGGAGTCAGACCCCGAGGTACTCAACACACACCAAAGCAGAGATCCAGAGGCTCCTAGGAGCTCACACTGAAGTAGACTTAAACTCATCCATCACAGCTCAGGGAATTTTGTGGAAGAAGAGGCCAAAAGATTGTTAGGAGCCACAGGTAGAGATATCATGCCCAGAGGAATTCCCTCCCCACCAAATTAACTGGCTGCTGATCCCACGATGCATGATCCACTTTTAAAAACATTTTTATTTATATTTGAGAAAGAGACAGATAAAGAGAGAAAAAATGGGCATGGCAGGGCCTCTAGCTGCTGCACACAAGCTGCAGATGCATGTGCCACCTTGGGCATCTAGCTTATGTGGGTCCTACGGAATCGAACCTGGGTCCTTTGGCTTGGCAGGCAAATGCCTTAAACACTAAGCCATCTCTCCAGTCCGATCCACCTTTTTTGAGACTGGGTCTCTCAGCAGTCTAGAACTGGTCTAATTAGGTTAGACTAGTTGGCTGGTGAGCCCCAGAGATTCTCCTGCCTATTTCCATAGCAAGCATGAGGTATCTCATCTAACATTTTGTACATGGGTTCTGGGGAATGAACTCAGATTCTCATTTCAAAGCAAACACTTTGTTGACTGAGCCATCTCCTCTGCCCCCTTTAAAATAACCTTCATTCTCCAGCCTTTAGCTTCTGAGTTAGTCCAGGGCATTATCATCTGCTTGAACGAGTACACTAATCTCCATATATGTGCAACTCTAATATCACCTCCAGGAAGCCACAATGGTGGTTGTAAAACACAAAGAGACCGTCTCTCCTCTTCGAACAGTTCAGCCATGTCTCCCTTCTCCCCTAACATGGCATGGAAAATGGTCAGCAAACTACACCCTGGCCAAGTGCAATGTGCAGCCTAATTTTATATGACTCCAAAGCTAAAATAGACTTTTGTTTAGACCTTCAAAAGGTATAAGCAAAGCAAAGAAGATCATCCATATGTGGCCTTCAGACACTAAATTATTCACTAACTCACCAGAACGTTGCGACCTCCTCTACAGGTCAGAAGAGCCTCACCATGGCCCATTCCCTTCTCACTCAGTGCCAGGAGTCCTCATGAGTCAAAGGCCTGTGATCCCATACCCCACTTCTAAACAACACTCTAGCAATATCCTACTCAAACCAGAGCTATGTAGCCACACAGCTGCCATGGCTCACTCCTAAGCCTTAGAGGTGCCCAAAAGAGCATGTGTTTGTAAGAAAATAGGAGAGAGCTTTGTTTGTGGATTAGTATCAAAGTAGCAGATTAGACATGCAGCTGGGCTGTTTATGTAGAACTGTGAGTCCTTTCAGTCACAGAAAGGAGTTAGGAGTAAGTTTCAAGTCAAGCACAAGCAAGGCTGACCCTTAGCACACCCAGTTGTTTAAGCAGCTTCTGTGGACTAAACTTCCTTACATTGCCCATCCTTCCAGCAGAATCCACCCTCCAAAATTCAACTCAAAAGCCAGTTCCTTCATGAAGTCTTTGCCAGCCTCTCTTTCTTCAACTTCCATCTTCCTCCTCATCTAGTCTCAATGCCCTAACATTGTTCTCTACTATGAATAAACAAGAAATAAATTAAGAATTTCTTTCTCCCAAATTTTAGCTAAAACTATAAATTAATTAATATTTACACTTGCTTTTTATGGTTTTCTCTTAATGTGGACATGTTTTTAGACCCAGAGCCAGGCTTTATGGCCAGGAACTCCAGTAATAAGAAGTCCAATATGTCTCATAGTATCTATGACACCTTCTTCTGTCCAGTTTATCATGTCTATTTATCTCTATTAGCCTCAAGCCTCCATGAGAACAATTTGGTCTAATTAGTGCCTGTAACCCAGTTGATATAGTGGAGTATATAGCACATTACATGTACTCAATACTGTTGAAGGAACAATGCATGAATAAATAAATATGTGCAATCATATTCTGGGACCTTATCTATTCTGTGTTCCACTTATATATCCTAAGTAGTTATAGTAGTTATAGTCTCCATTCCATTTTTGACATATGTTGCATGTGATAGAAATAAGGAAACAATGAAAGTACGATTTTACAAATCTCTTGGTTTATTGCATACAGAGAATTTTTTCTTACATTCACAATGCTGAAAATATATGAGAGCAATATGAACAAACTTCACAGAGAATACATTTGATAGAACAGCTACATTACATATAGTAAGCTCTAAAATTATCAAGGTCCAATTGCTCAATTAGAATGTAAGCAGACCCCTTTGGAAAGTAAAAGTCCATCACTTCTCGGCTTGTTGACTAAGGTCAGGTGGGGAAAGCAAAGTCTAATTAAAGTTCAAGGAAATTCATAAGAGCTATACTCAGGAGAAGCTGGTGTGATGGGGACAGGGAAGATCCTCAACACAGTATGAGACCTCTGGTGCCACAGAGTGATGTCAGTGTTGATTTGGCATGGGAAGCTTCAGGGTTCCAAGGCTGGATGTCATCTTGGGCAGCCTGAGCTCTCAGAGTTCAGAGAGGCAGCTCAAAGTACAGCCTTGTCACAGGCTGAACTCTTAAACTGTTGACCATATCCCCAAATCCAGTAGTTGAGGTCAGCAACTTCCATATGGGACTGAGAAGAAAGATCTTATGCAACATCACTGAGAGGCGGAATATTCCTTCCAAGATCTGAAAAGATAAATCACACTCTCAGAGGGAGGGGAGGTTCACTCCAAGTTCTCACGTACAGAATCTAATGTTACATACTCAAGGAAGGAGGAAATACTATTCAAACCCCAAAAAAATATGTATCAAAAAATATATGCTGAAATAATTTCAAAGCTATATAATATCAGAACACAATCAATTCAAAAAAGTTTGTTACTTACTTTTCATTACTGTGACCAACTTAAAGGAGGTTTATGATGATTCCGTCCATGGTTGCTTGCCCCACGCCCTTGGGTGGAACACCATGGCAGCAGCAGGATGTGGTACAGAGAAGTTTCTTCACTTCATGGCAGACAAGAAGCTGAGTGGAGGGCCAGAGGCAAGACACACCCTGGGAAATGTGCAAGGGCAAAGGTGGTGGACCAGGATGGTTGAAAGTACAGGAAAAACTAGAGAGCAAAGAGTTAGCTTAATGAGATTTGTTCATCATCCAAACTTCTCTCCTTGTACTTTGCTTCAGTTTCCCATTCCTGATCTAAAGAACAACATTCACATGAAAATGTCAGCTCTTGTTTTCAAGAAATGGACAGCCACCGTGATTAATCTCTGTCTGCAGATTTTCAACTCAAAATAGTCAACATGCCAGCAGGGCAGATCTGAGAGTAGCATGTTCTTAGCTTCTCATCCCCCTGTCTGAAACTGCCCCCACCAGAAGCTTCATGCAGTGAAAGAACACTTGGTGTTCTCATTCATTGGGAAATCTGGATATCTTATGAAAAAAGGAGGACTTATTGGGAAGATGAATAGAGGGAGAGGCCAGGAGACAAGAGAGGGTAATGGGGGAAGGATATGGGCAAAGCACAGTATATACATGCATGAAAATATCATAATGAATACTATTACTTTGTAAAATTAATATATGCTAAAAATAAATAAATAAATAAAATATAAATAAATAGTATTTACATATAAATAAAAGTGGGAGAAAATCAATATCGGAATGAGTGTAAGAAGAAAAAGCAATTTGAAACATTGAAGCATGTTTGTCTCTATCTTGTTAGGCCAGTCTCCCATTCCTGTGAGTAGGTCACTCTAGTGAAGACTAAGCATTATTTGTCCTGAGCAGTTTACCTAGAAGCAACATTTCTTTGCCATTGACCAAGCCAGTGACTCCTCATTGCACTGTTGGTGTGTCGAGGGCAGGGCCATTTATATACCATGGAGATAAAGCTAGTAATGTCTGGTTGGAGTGCTTCCAAAGTTTACATAGTAATAAACTTAGGATAATAAACTAGGGTGCTATTAGTAATAAAATAAGATAGTGTTACTATGGAAAGATTTAGAACTACTTTTTCTACCTTGTAAATAAAATGGGTCACCCATGGGAGGCCTGAGGCCAGGATAGGCTCATCTTCCAAGAGATGAATATATTATACGTAATATATATTATATATAGTATTTATAGATTGTAAGTATGCAAAATATTTGTCCATGTGCACATTTTCTGCCTTCTGTTTCATATTTTCTAGACATCATAACACTGTTGTGGACAAGGCAGAGATAGATTAAGAATTTCCCCCAAGTTTTAGCCAAAACTATAAATCAGTTCACTTTTCCACTTGTTTTGTGGTGCTTTCTCTTAATTTAGGCAGCCTTTGGACCCAGATACAGGCTTTATGGATGGCCAAGGACTCCAGTAACAAGTAAGTCAAATGTTCTACTTCTAAGTCACTTATAGTTACTTGATCTACTTCTCATAAACAACCAGATTATTTCTAGCTTTCTAAAGAGAGTGTTAGCAAAACAGTTAATAATTTATCATAATGAGTCCTGATATGATAAGTGTTTTTAGGGCCACATAAATTAGAAGAAGACAGGCAATCAGACCGAACCAGTAGATTCACTAGATGTGGTATCTCTTACCTTTTAAAATCCTAGATACAAATACAATGGAACATAAAATCAAAGCGAGTGTTTCACAGTTTAGGAAATCACCTGCTCCCATGTGTCCCAGTTTAGATGTGAAGTGTCCCCAAGGTTCATGTGGGTGAACACTTAGTCTGCAGCTAGTGCTGTAGTTTTGGGAGGTTGTGGGACCTTTGGGAGGTGGGGCCTACCCAGAGGAAGTAGATCCTAGGGAGGGGACCTGACGTGTGTAGCAGTTACTTTCTTGTTGCTGGGACAAAAGCCCTGACCAGAAGTAGCTTATGGGAGGAAAAGGTTTATTTCGGCTTATAGTTGTGAGATGAAGTTTCATCCTGGCGGAAAGTATGGCAAGAACAGACCGCGGGACTTCACATCCTGTCCCATCATCTGGGCGGAAGCAGCGCAAGTGCTGAGCTTGGAGCAGGGCTGTTTCACCCCAAAGTCTACCCCCAGTGACTCAGCTCCTCCAGAAAGACCGAAAGGCCCAACAACCTTCCCAAATTGCCACCAGCTGTGCTCTAAGTATCCAAAACACATGAACCTGCGGGGAATGTTTCATGCAGGGCACCGCAGGTGAGCAGCCTGTCCCTGTCTATAGCCCAATCTCTCTACTTCTTGGCCCGTGTCACGCAACAAGCATCCACTAAGCACTCCTGCTGCCACAGAGCCTTCTTCTTCCTGCCTTCCTGCTGAGACAGACTGCGTCCCCTTAGACCTTGAGCCAAAATACACCTTCCCTTTCTTAAGTTGCTTCCTGTCAGGTATTTGGTCACAGGGATGAGAAAAATAACCAGCCCATACATGTGGTGGGGGAGGTGGTGTCTTGGCTGCAATAAATATGACCTTGTATATAGTTCATAGGCCTTTTGTACCCATTTGTAGAAAAGTTTGGAGCTGAAGTCTAGAGAAACCATAGATTTCTGTAATCCAAGCTTAATGAACCATTCTGGTAGGAGTTTACAAAACAGAATGCTGCCCCCACCACAATGTCTCTCACAACTCATAACCCCAAACCCCATGGTAAATACCAGCAATGCCACTAAGGAGGGCAGGGAGGAGGGAAATGATGCCACCAACATATGCTGTGTTCATACAAAGTTTCTACTTAATAAAATTTTTTAAAAATAAACAGAATGTCAGCCGGGCGTGGTGGCGCACGCCTTTAATCCCAGCACTCGGGAGGCAGAGGTAGGAGGATTGTCGTGAGTTCGAGGCCACCTTGAAACTCCATAGTGAATTCCAGGTCAGCCTGGGCTAGAGCGAGACCCTACCCTGAAAAACCAAAAAAAATAAATAAATAAATAAATAAAATAAAAATAAAAATAAAAATAAAAAAAATAAAAAATAAAAAAAATAAACAGAATGTCGATAGAAATGCAGAAAGTAGAGGCTGAGCTCATTGAGGTTTCAAAGGGGAACAAGGCTTCTATTGGGAACTGCACCAGAGGACCTTTGTGTGACGTTATGGTGAACAATCGATCTTCATTCTGTCCTGGTCCTAAGAACTTGGGTCAGGCTGAATTCAAGAGTAATGTACTAATTTATTTGATGGTGGAAACTTCAAGCCAACATAACATCCAGGCTGTGCATAGGTATTGCCCACTGTGTTTAATGAGGTTTATAGAACTCAAGGCAAGAAGATGTGAAGATGCATGGTTTGGTGAGGAAGGGAATGTAAACATGCTTAAAGTTGCAGACAAGACAAGGGCAAACCAAGTGGCTGTTACTGTTGTAGACATTGGTTTACAGCCGGGTGTGGTGGCGTACACCTTTAATCCCAGCACTTGGGAGGCAGATATAGGAGGATCATCATGAGTTCAAGGCTACCCTGAGATGACATAGTAAATCCCAGGTCAGCCTGGGCTAGAGTGAGAGTCTACCTTGAAAAGAAAAAAAGAGAGAGAGAGAGAAACCTGCATTGAGACAATAGGAAAGGAACCTTGAGAGAAATGTCTTATTCATCAAAAGTCAAATCTCATTCAATTTGTAAAAATGCAAATTCATGTGAAAGGAGGATGCCCAATAGAGATCCTCCAGGAACTACTGCTCAATCAAAGCCACTTGGAAAAATGTTTTTCCAGGCCAGCTCCAGTGAGGCAGGCACCCAAAGGCTTCAGAAGTTGTGGGATAAGGAGGTCATGTTCCACATCAGGCTAGCAGCAGAAATTGTCATCATCCATGTAGTGCTAGTTTTTCAAGCCAAATGCAAGAGTGAGAGGGTCATGGAAGCTTTGACCACAGGTCCAGCAAGCCTGTGAAGCCAAGTAATTTGTAGCAGCGTTGAATTTTCTGTATGATCTCTTAAGTGGTGCATGTGTGTGCACATGTGTGTCTGTGTGTGTCTGTGAAGGTGAACCCTAGGATTCAGAGATACTCGGTATGCTGGATATGATAGAAACATGAGACTTTCACAAGGAAACTCCAAGAACAGCTGGCCCAAGACAGAAGCCATATGTGCTACGGACAGCTGAGCTGGAGGGGTGAGGCTACTCAACACAGAGAATGCCGTCATAAGCCCCAGATGCCAAACATGGAAATGGAGGGTTTGGTGTCTGCCCTACTAAGTTTTAGACTTGCTGTGGGCCAGTCTTCCTTGCTATGCCCCAGTTCCTCCCTTTTGGAATAGCAATGTTCACTTGGTGCCATTGTATATTACCAGTATGTAACTTATTTATTTCATTTTCCTGGGGCTTATAGTTAAAAGACTGCCTTAAATCTAAGAAGACATTTTAGTCTTTGGATTTTTGAACACTGTTAGAACTGTAAGACTATGGAGACTCTGGAAGTTGGACTGAACATATTCTTGCTTTCTTAGATGTCCATGTGTCTATGGGGGACAGAAGTAATAATTCATGGTTTTACATGTGAAATGTCTCCCACAAGCTGATGCATTTGAACACTTGGTCCACAGCTGATGGTGCTATTTGGGGAGATTGTAGAACCCTCAGGAGATTTGTACAGCTAGGAGTGAACCACTGGTGGGGGGGGTCAAGCCTTGAGGTTTATAGCCCAGCTCTAGCTCTATTGGGATCTGTCTGCTGCATAGTCAGTGCCAGGTAATAAGAAGCCACTAGAGCATCCTGTCACCCAAGAGCTGCCTGCTCTATACCTTCCCTACTACAGCAGATTGTAACTCATCATATCATGAGTCAAAATAAATCCTTCCTCCATTAGGTTGCTTCTCCCCAGGTATTTTTTTAAATTTTTTGTTTGTTTGTTTATTTATTTGACAGCGACAGAGAGAAGGAGGGCGAGAGAAAGAGAATGGGCGCGCCAGAGCTTCCAGCCTCTGTAAACGAACTCCAGATGCATGCGCCCTGTTGTGCATCTGGCTAACGTGGGTCCTGGGGAATTGAGCCTCGAACCGGGGTCCTTAGGCTTCACAGGCAAGCACTTAACCACTAAGCCACCTCTCCAGCCCTCCCCAGGTATTTGATTACAGCAAGCAAAAAAAAAAAAAAAAAAAAAAGCCAGTACACCACTCCAGTTTGCCAAATCTTCATACCAAATATCTCAGAAAAGTATCAAATCACAATGTTAAAAATTGTAGTTAAACCATTTAAACATTTCAAAAGAATGAACATACATTGCTTTTCAAAATTTCTGTCTTTACTACTGGAAGAATGGTGCAGTCTATTAATTACTTTTCTCATTGCTGTGACACAATATCTGAAAAAAAAAGCCAACTTAAAAGGAAGGGAGAGTTTATTTTGGCTCACAGTTTTATGGTATAGTCCATTATAATGGGAGGCATGGTGGTGAAAGCAGGTCTCACAGTAGCAGCAGAAGCATGAGGCAGCCTGTCACATTGTGTCCACAGTCAGGAAGGAGAGAGAGGGGGAATATGAATCCTGGCACTACAGCCAATTTATTCTTTATATTGATTCCAAGACCCCAGTCCAGGGCATGGTACCATCCATATTCAGGGTAAGTCATCCTTGCTCAGTTAAACTCCTCTGGAAATGCCATGAAAGACATATTTAGAAGTATGTCACCTAGTTGACTGTAAACCAATCAATTTGACAGCAAACATGAATCATTTCAATCCCACCTCTTTTTCATCTGATACCCAAACACATTGCTAATCATTGCATCTATCACTGGCCCTAAAGTCTCATTTTCATCTCACAATGCAAAATAAACCCCCATAATCTTTAATAATCCAGACATTATTCAAAAGCCCACAGTCTCTTTTTTTTTTTTTTTTTTATTAGTCAGTTCTGTATTCAGCAAATACAGTCAGTTTGGTACCATTATTAGGCTCATCCGTGACCTACCCCCTCCCCTTGGCCCCTCCTTGTTGAGGTATGCGGGTCGTGCATTGTGGAGTTAGCCCACAGTTATGGGTAAGCTAAATGTCTCTGCATATCATGACCCAACATGTGACTCTGACATTCTTTCCGCCCCCTCTTCCGCAAAATTTCCCTGAGCCATGTTGGGTTCATTTTTGGTCTGCTTCAGTGATGAGGTGTTGAGGGCCTCTGAGGCTCTGGCTCTCTGATTTGGTAGGAGTTGATTTTTCTCTATGCTGATCTCCTTCCCCCTTGTGCTGGTGTCCGGTTCATCAGGAAAAACAGCCCCCTTGCTTGTTTCTCGAAGTTTTCTTAGTTTCAGCCGGAGCCCTTTTGAGGTATGATGGGGTGGCTCTCTCCTTAGGGTCTACATCTATCTGAAAAAGAGAAGCAGATTCTCCAACGGAGAGTAAGTTAGCACCAGGACAAATGAGATAACCCTTACTTTTTTTTTTTTATAGAGAATTTAATATGTGTAGGCCCTCTTGTAGCCCACAATTGATAGTAGGTTGATACTGGAGAGTGGGCTTATGTTTGGATATGGTTCTGACTTGTTTCCCAGCTCCAGCTATGGGTCCCATACCAGTGAGGGGATCAGTTAGCCAAATTGAGAGCCGTTGGTTCCCCACCATGGCTGTGTGCCACCACTGCACTTGTGTGGGCATCACAATAAGTTATTTGCTGCTAAGTAGGTTAGACCATGCGTTGCTTCGATAGATATTGGTCAATTTCCCCCAGTCGCCCATGTAGCACCTTCTGGCACTAGATGCGCTGACTGTCTGGGGACTGACTCTCATCCAACTTCCAGCCATGCCATTCTAATTTGCATGTCAATCACATAAGGTATCTTCAGCAGTAGGGTCTTACCACTAACCTTTGGTGGGTCATCAAGTACTCTGACAGAAATCTGTCTGTCTTTTAGGAAACCTTGTAGGTCTCTCTGATCAAAAGCTCATTGTGGATGATAGCCCCATGCTGGTTCTGGGAGTTACAGGTCAGTGCCCACTAAGAAAATGAGGAAAAAGATAACTAATATACAAGAGTTAGAGATAAGAGAGAGAGAGACAGGGAGAGGGGAAGTGAGGGAGGGAAGATGTAGGAGACTAAGGTTAGTCTTAATCTTACCCTCTCCAGTGTCTTGTGGTTCAGGTGTTCCCTGTAAGGGCCTGGTGAAGGATCAGCCATTTGGTCTATCTTTTAGTAAGTAGAAGATTATGGTACCATTGCCGTTTAGGTCTAGATTTGTGTTTCCCACCCCTTTGATGCCCTCCCCTCCCTCCCCTTCCATCCTAGTGTCTAATCTAGGAGATGCTTGCTGGGTATTTAAGGTATCTTCGGTAGATTCAGGTTAGGTGCTGTAGATGAGTGAGACTATGTGGCGATTTTTTTTCTGTGACTGGGTAAGTTCACTGAGAATGATCTGTTCCAGGTTCAACCATTTTTCCTCAAATTTCATTGTGTCATTTTTTCTTACTGCTGTATAGAATTCCATTGTGTAGATATACCACAGTCTCTTTTGAGACAAAAAAAAATTGTTTTAACTGTGATCCTCTATAACTTTTTTTTAAATCATACATTTCCACTATTCAATGGCATAAAGTAAACATTCTCATTTCAAAACAGAGGAAGGAAAAGACAGAAAAAAAAAGTGACCAAAGCATAACAAAACCTAGCAGGTGGAACCTTGCTGCAGGAGGCATGGTGTTGGGGGTGGGCTTAGAGGCGTTAAAGCCAGCTCCACCGTCGCAGTCAGGTTCGCATTGCTGGTAGAAACCACCCAACCAAGAGCAGTTTGTGGAGGGAAAAAAGAGGTTTATTTTGGCTTATAGGCTCGAGGGGGAAGCCCCATGATAGCAGGAAAAATGATGGCATGAGCAGAGGGTGGACATCACCCCCTGGCCAACATCAGGTAAACAATAGCAACCAGACAGTGTGCCAAACACTGGCATGGGGAAACTGGCTACAACACCCATAAGCCTACCCCCAACAATACACTGCCTCCAGGAGGCTTTAATTTCCAATTGCCATCAGCTGGGGAACCTAACATCCAAAACACCTAAGTTTATGGGGGACACCTGAATCAAACCACCACATTCCACCCCTGGCCCCCATATACTGATGACTATACATGATGTAAAATGCAATGTATTTGTTCACGTTGCTGGTAGAAATCACTCAACCAAGAGCAGCTTGTAGGGAAAAAGAGGTTTATTTTGGCTTATAGGCTGGAGGGGAAGCTCCACAATGGCAGGGAAAATAACAGCATGAGCAAAGGGTGGACATCACCCCTTGGCCAACATAAGGTGGACCATAGCAACAGGAGAATGTACCAAATACTGGCAAGGGGAACCTGGCCATAACACCCATAAGCTCGCCCCCAACAATACACTGCCTCCAGGAGGTGTTAATTCCCAAATCTCATCAGCTGGGAAACTAGCATTCAGAACACCTAAGTTTATGGGAGACACCTGAATCAAACCACCACATTCTGCCCTTGGCCCCCATAAACTGATATCTATACATGCTATAATATACAATGCATTCAGTCCAACTTTAAAAGTCCCTATAGTTTTTATCAATTCCAATAATGTTCATACATCCTCATAGTCCATGGTCTTTTAACTCATCCATAATACCAAAAAATTCCCCCCAAAACTCATAATGGCACAGAATAAACATTCACACTGCAAAAGATGGCATTGGGCATAGCAAAGAAATATTCAACCAATACAAGATTTAAAATAACCGGGGAAAACATCAAACTCTGTAGCTCCAAGCCCAACAACTCTAGCCAGTGACAAATCTCCAAGTCTGATAATTCTAACCAGCAACAAGTCTCTGGAGTTCCAATTCTGCCCCTCCAGCTAGGCTACTCATAGTCCTGGAAAACTTCATTCAGGGCTAGCAGCTCTCCTTAGCAGCCATCTCATGTTCCCAGAAGCTCCACTGGGTCTCTCATGGTTCCATGGGGTCTCCATGCAGGCATCCAGCAAACCTGCTTCACACTGCCCATGGCCATTTCCAAAACACAAGACTGTGTTGCAAACTCAATGATCCTCTCTTTCCTGCATTTCTTATACTCCACAATACCAGGTCGGGCACCAGTTTGTTAATCTGGGGTGGGGGGGTGGATAAAGGAGACTCTGAAGAACAGGACACTCCTTGAGCACTCAGGCCCCTTCAAAGAGTCTACATTCTTCATATTGCCCCAGTGCAGGTCAGCTGGCCCAATCTCAAAGGTTGTATTCTTTCAATTGCAGCTAAACAGGCAGCAATTCACCCAAAGATTTTTCTTTCTGTGCCATATCCCTCTGCTCATACCAGTTCATTTCTATGCCAAGCAACCCTGCACAACTTCTCAGGACATGGGCATTAACAGCAAGCTTTCCACACAAACTGCCTGTAGCCCAGTCTAAGCAAAGCTCTTTATCACCCTCATAAGCCAAACCTCACAGTCCATAGTTCTTACTGCATTCAGGTCTTTCAACTCTTACCAGAATAGTCCATAAAGCTATACTTACAGCACTGCAGGGCATCTTTTAGGCCAAGTCCTCAAATCCTTCCATATTCCTTTTGAAAATCAGCTCCAAAAGGCCAAAGCCACAGTCAGGTGTCTAGTAGCAACCCCACTCTCAGTACCACTTTACTGTTGCAGTCAGGTTTGCATTGCTGGTAGAAATCCTCCAATGAAGAGCAGCTTGTGGGGAAAAAAGAGGTTTATTTTGGCTTACAGGCTTGAGAGAGAAGCTGCATGATGGCAGGGAAAACAGTGGCATGAGCAGAGGGTGGACATCACCCCTTGGCCAACATCAGATGGACAATAGCAACAGGAGAGTGTGCCAAACACTGGCATGGAGAAACTGGCTATAACACCCATAAGCCTGCCCCCAACAATGTACTGCCTTTAGGAGGCTTTAATTTCCAATTGTCATTAGCTGGGGAACCTAACATCCAGAACACCTAAGTTTATGGGGGACACCTGAATCAAACCACCATATCCATCTTCGTGACTCTCTTGCTGCTGCTTTCCACCTGCTGTGGCAGAGGTGATGTCCAGCCTCTGCTTGTGCCATGCTTTCCCCTGCCATCATGAAGGTTCCCCTCAAGACTATAAGCCAGAATAAATCCTTTCCTCACATCATCTGCTTTCAGTAAGGTGTTTTGTCACTGCAATGCAAAGGTAACTAAAAAAGACTTTGTCAAAAATATCATACATAAAAAAGGACTGTTGACTCTCACTCAAGTTCTCATGGCATGGGCAGGATGACATCAGATTTGTTATCAGAATATAACACAAATGGCCTCTATCCCAGTTACTGACAGAGTCCTTGTTCCTTCCTGAAGCTTCGTGAACCAAACTCAATAGGCTGTGCTTACAGCATTCTCATGTTTCTCTAACTTGCAGCTCCAAACTCTCCCATTTTCCTCCCACAAACCAGTTCCAACGACCACATTGTCAGGTTTACCATAGCAACAGTCTCATTCCCAGTACCAACTTTCTATATTAGTTATTTTTCTCATTTCTGTGATAAAATAACTGACAAAAGAAACTAAAGGAGACTGACAGAATTACTCAGTAGTTAAAGGCACTTGCTTGCAAAGCCTGACAGCATGGGCACAATTCTCCAGTTACCCACATAAAACCAAATAGCCTTGCATTCTGAGACATTCATTTATTTTGTAGCAAGAGACCCTGGTGCGTGTGCGTGTGTGTGTGTGTGTGCGTGTGTGTGTGTGTGTGTCTGCATACATATGCACACACAGAAGCATGCATGTATGAATAAATAAATAAGCAGCTTCAGGAAAGAAAGGCTTGTTTATCTTACAGTTTAGGAGTGCGGTCCACCATTGCAGGAAAGGTATGGCAGCTGGAGGATAAGCAGCTGGCCACATAACGCCCACAGTCGGGAAGCAGAGAGAGATGAACGTTGGCGCTATACTTATTTCTTCCTTTTCATTCAGTTGGAGACCCCAGCCCATGGGATGGTGCTGCCCACTGTCAAGGTGGGTCTTTCCTCGCTAGTTACAGCTTTCTGCAAACATTCTCACAGATACACCAAAAGGTAGGTTTTCTAGGTGATTCTAAATCCATTCAAATTAACAATGATGGTTAACTATCACAAGTTGTTAGAAGGAAGACTATAAGGCCTATTTTGCATTTAGTAGGAATAACATGTACTTGCCAGTAACCCAGTTTGCAAATAATGCTGGGCAGAACTGGTTTTTCTAGCGACTTTCCTAAATGGGTGTGCCTATTTGTAACTGAGGGTTTCCTGGAACATGAGCAACAAACATATGAATTCTTTCTCTCTCTCTCTCTCTCTCTCTCTCTCTCTCTCTGTGTGTGTGTGTGTGTGTGTGTGTGTGTGTGTGTTTGTGTGTGTGTGTGTGTCTAAAGACTCGGCCCATAGTGCTTTACTTTTAGTGAATTATTAACCTCAGTAGTCAAAAATTTGCACAAAATATTTTGAATATAGGATCTCCCTATATGGCTTTCCCCCAACATCTTGTGGTTTGGGATAGGAAAGTACCCCCAGTGCATAGTGTGGCCTAGGAATACATAGAGAGATGTGATTGTTACCAGAAGGACACTCTAGATTTTTATCTTGGAAAATGCAGCTAACTCCACTAGCTTGTCTCTTTCCTTGTAATCATTTTCACCTTCCAACAACTTCCATGCATTTCAAACTATGAGAACTGAATAAAAAGGTGAGTTTTCATGCCCCACTCCAGCCCCACTGAATTAGAAACTCAGAGTGGTACACAGCACTGCGTCTTGACAAGGATGTCAGTTGATTTAAATGAACTTCAAAGTTTGAGGATCCCTACTGAGCCTCAGTTATCACATCCTGTTCCTTATCTTCCAGTTATTTTTACTCTTTTATAGATCTCTTCACCACAGAGCTGACCCAACACTCACAACTAAGCCTCAGTGTCCATTGTAAACAACTTCACAGAACATCAACATCAGACTTGACCTTCCTGTGATCATAACAGAAACAAAACCACCCTGTGGTCACATCTGAACAAAGACACAAGCATAAACATGCTCAAAGTACAAAACTAACAAAAAGTGTCTTCCATTCTAGTAATAGGAGTGGTCATTGCCTTTTCCCAACTGTGATTGTTTGAATGAAAACTGGCCCACATGGATTCATATGGGTTGGTTTATTTGTTTGTCTTTTTGCTGTGTATATGAGGTGTGTGTGTGTGTGTTGTATACATGTGTGTGTGACCTTGCAGTTCTGCATGTACTCTCCCGACATGGCCAGAGCAGAATGTCGGGAGCCCATTCCAGCACTCTCCTTCCAGTTCTTATTTGAGCCACAGTCTCTTACTGATACTGGAACTTGCTGTCTATCATAAGCCAGGGAAATTCCCCGCTCTGCTCTCCTTTGTGGAATGGGCTTGCAGGTGCACATGGCCACACCCAGACCTTGATGTGGGATCTGGCGGGGGCTCACGCAGTTTCAGGCCCTCATGCTTGCTCAGGAAGCGCATTTAACCACTGTGCCAGGCCTTGTGTGTTTTAATATTTAACACCAGCTGGTGGCGCTATTCAGGAAAGTTGCGGAATCCTTGGAGGTGGAGCCTTGCTGGAGGAAGAGTGAAGTTGAGGCCAGCCCTACAGTGACCACAGTGCAGTTGCTCTCTGCTTCCTCAGATGTGACAGGGCCTTCTAGCCTACCGTGCCTGTTCCTTCCATAAGCTGCTTCAAGTGGGCGTTTTGTCCCAGCAACGAGGAAGCAACTGATCCAATCATAGAGTTGCCAAGCGTCCTGGCAATAAGCCCCAGTCCTAAAATAAGTCCTTTCTAACACACTCCGGCTAAGGAATGGAGTCTGCCTTGTTATCCACCTAAGTGGCACTACTGCAGATGTGCTCCCGACTGGAGGTACCGACAGCGAGATGAGCACACGGGCTCTCAGACAGCACTGCTCGGATTGCGTCCAGGAAGTAGTTAGAAATCATTACAGCTACTTGGCAGAGTAATATTCAATCTATTGAATCTAAGGAATGAAACATCAAGCTTGGGCTTTTATACCAGTTTCTTAAATTTCACTTTTCTAGCCGTTTGTCACTATATCTTACAAATTATCTGATTACAAAGTTAAGGGGTGAGAAGGAAGGAGGAAAAATGGTGGAAAGGAATGAAGGAAGAAGAAATAAGGGAAAGAAAGGTGAGGAAAGAAGGAAGGGAAAAAGAGGAGGGATGAATAAAAGGGATGGGAAGGGAGGGGAGGGAACGGGAACAGAAAGAAGAGAGAAGTAGACAGGAAAGGAAGGGAGTTGTTTTTCACCGCCAATAATTCCAGAAGCTCTAGGGACTTCCTTAGCACTTTTTATTTTTCGATATTGCTATCACAATATTCTCCTGATTTTGCATTTAATATGATATCCTCTTTCTCAGATATCTTTAAAGTTGTAATCTTCTCTATCTTCCAGTTGGAAAGGAAACTGACATATTTTGAGTACCCACCATATGCGATTAATTGTTCAAATCTAAACACACTTCAGTGCCTATTTCACAAAAATTAGACAGCCTTAATTTTTTTTAGGTGAATTAGGTTTATTTGTCTTGGAGTCTATGTAGATATTGGACACACATTTACAATACAATAATTTAGTTACTTAGAAAAGAATAACACAGGATATTTCTTACTTAATTTTTCAGAAGCATCTACAGTAGAACACGCCAGCCATATTTAAAGTTCAGAGCATGATTTCTGCAGTCAACATCTATGCTGAAGTGCTGTACTAGACACTAAGATCCTTCAGCTATTTACCATGTGCTTGACAGAGAATAGGAGCAATAGCTTTTTTGAAGAGAGTGGCTTAGATATACAGGCCCAAGAGGAACACAGATGTCAACATGCCCTAGCCAGATGAGAAGACAACTCCAATCTGACTTAATATGGCCACCAAGAGCTACCTCTTGGCCTGCAAAGTTTTTGCAGGCTTTCTCCAAACCTGTTTTCCCAAACACCTCTCTCCCACATTGGTGGGCCTTTTCTGAGCCTGCACGCCCTTCCTGGGCCCCTCAAACAATCAGGGTCCTTCCTATACATTTTATATACTTGAACTTGGCAATGAGGCTCAGTCCAGTTAAGTGCTTGATTACATTTCCAAGGCTATAAAGAAGCTCAATTGAAGTTCCCAACATGGCAACCTATTCAGGACCCCTCCCAGCTTGAGAGCTTTTCTCCTACCTCAATTCTCCCTTGATAATCATCTTTCATAAGTTACCCTTCTTGCTATTTATGTTTTTCAGTTCTTTGCTAATCATAGATAAGAACTGGGAAACCACTGGCTTGGTGGCTTGGAGGATTATTTGGGGGGTTCGAAGCCCACCCAGAGCTTTCTCCTACAACATCAACAAGGATAATAGGCCAATTCAGAAAGCATTCTATATTTTATTTTATCTATGTTTGTGTCTGGGTGCACACAGGAAGTCAGAGGGCAACCTTGATGTGTCTGTGGTCTTCCATCTCTTTGAGACAGGGTCTCTTGCCACTGCAAACACACTCGCTGGCCTGCGAGCTTCGGATTCTCCTGGCTCTGCTTCCCATTGTGTATTGGGATCACAGACTCATGTGCACTTGGCATCTGGCTTTATGTGTGTGCTGGGGAGGATCCAACTCTGGTTGGCAGGCTTTGCAAGCAAGTGTCTTTAGCCACTCAGCTCTATGTTACAATTTTTTTAAAAATGAACACTTTGTTGGCATGTCTGTTATGGGGGAAACCAACTGCTCACTAATTGGATTGGAGGCCCACTCTACAGGAGGGAATACATGCCTGGTACTGAAAACCTATAATGGGGGAGGTCATGAGTGCCAGGGGTGCAACACCTGCTGGTGTCTGGCTAAATGCATATATTATGCTCACCAAACTGCCCAGTAAGTACTTCTCTTAATGTCCATGCTCATTTATTGATGTGACTCTTACTTTTGGATTAGAGAAGCTTCTCTTTTCAGATGACAGTTACCCCTGGGATGACTCAAAAAGGCATCATAGTGCTGAGAAGAAGTGACAGAGGAGGGTTCACATCTTTATCACACCCTCCAAAAATCAGGGCCCATTGCAGAAGAGGTGGCGGAAAGAATGTAAGAGCCAAAGGAAGGGTAGGATTGCTTACAATGCACTCTTCCAAACACAAATGGCCTGGATATCCATGACTTCATAATGGCTGGTACTACCTACTCAAGGACCCTCGTAATAGGAGGAAAAGATAATGACATCAAAATAAGAGAGACTAATTGAAAGGGGGAGGGAATATGATGCAGAGTGGAGTTGTGAAGGGAAAAGTGAGGGAGGGAGTTAGCATAGTTTATTGTCTATAATTATGGAAGTTGTCAATAAAAAAAAAAAAGTTTTTTTAAGCCAGATGTGGTATTGCATGCCTTTAATCCCAGCACTCAGGAGGCAGAGGTAGGAGGCTTGCCATGAGTTTAAGGCCACCCTGAGACTACATAGTGAGTTCCAGGTCAGCCTGGGCTAGAGTAAGACCTTCCTTGAAAAACAAATGAAAAAAAAAACTTAAAGAAAAAATGAACATTTTGGGCTGGAGAGATGGCTTAGTGGTTAAGCGCTTGCCTGTGAAGCCTAAGGACCCTGGTTCAAGGCTCCATTCCCCAGGACCCACGTTAGCTAGATGCACAAGGGGGCGCACACGTCTGGAGTTCGTTTGCAGCGGCTGGAGGCCCTGGTGTGCCCATTCTCTCTCCCCCTTTCTCTATCTGCCTCTTTCTCTCTCTGTGTTGCTTTCAAATAAATAAATAAAAATAATAAACAAATAATTTTTTAAATGAACATTTTGTTTAAAAATAAGGGCAGAACCAGCCATGACGGTACATGCCTGAAATCCCTGCACTCAAGGGGCAGAGGCAGCCTGTTCTACAAAGAGGGAGAGGAAATTGGAAAGTGAGCCAGGCATGGTAGCACACACTTAAAAGTCTAGCACTCAGGGCTGGAGAGATGGCTTAGCAGTTAAGTGCTTGCCTGTGAAGCCTAAGAACCCTGGTTTGGGGCTCTATTCCCCAGGACCTACAAAAGCCAGATTCACAAGGTGGCACATGCATCTAGAGTTTGTTTGCAGTGGCTGGAGTCCCTGGCATGCCCATTCTCTCTCTATCTGCCTCTTTCTCTCTGTGTCTGTCGCTCTCAAATAAATACATAAAAATAAACAGAAAAAAAATTTTAAGTGTAGCACTCAAGAGAAGGATTGCCATAAGTTTAAGGCCAGCCTGGGCTATATGGCAAGACTGTACCTCAGAGCAGTAAACAAAAAGCAAAGATAGATTAATAAAGTCAGGAGGTATTGCAGAACAGCATACCTGAGCGAAATTTGCAGAAGTCTTGTGGCCATCACAGGCAGGGGCAGAAACAGCAGGAGCTCAGTCCAGGAGACATGAAAGAGCCCAGGCCAGGTGGCATAGGGAGATGGAAGACAGGAGCACACAGCACAGAGGTGGAGCTAGAGAACTGGAGCAGGCTGAGGAGCACACACTAGATAGGCTGCTGGGAGACTCAAGTGGCTATTGACTACCAATGAGAAGACCAATAGCTTAAGGGGTAAGACCAGGAGCGACAGTTGGGGTATGAAATGGATGGAACATGGTGAATATTTGACTTCCAGGAAAGAAACAAAATATCAAGGAGGACACTGATGCCCCCAGCCTGTGCGTCTTGACAGGACTCTGTTATTCAGCCTCTTGTTTAGTGAGCCCTGCACCCTGTCACTTGGGTCCCTCATGAATGTGAAAACTAGAGAGCTGGGCATATAGCTTAATTGATAGAATGTTTGCCTAGCATACATGAAGCCCTAGGTTCAATTCCCAGCATTGCTTAAGCAGAGTGAAAGTGGCATAAATCTAAAATCCCAGCACTCAGGAAGCAGGAGATGAGTTTAAAGACATTCTCAGGCTACATAGGAAATTTGAGAGTAGCCTGGGCTACATGGGATCCTGTCCAAAAGAAATAAAAACAAAATCAGAATTTAAAATGTTTGGTAAATGTCTCCAACAGTGAAAATCAACTTTACTGATATTTTTGTATTTCTCCTTTAACTTATTTTAGCCTCTGAAACATCCCAACTTCCACATCAGGTTTGGTGGTCATGCTTACTTCAGTGCAATTTTGTTCTTTATCCAGCAGTATGGTTTCTCTTCACATTGTTTGCTGTCATCCATAAAAAGCCTTTCCATCCTCTCCTTGATCCTTGGTTGTCTTTCTTAGTATCCTCTCCAGTTCCACAGGCCAGTCTCCATATTCAATTCATGTCTCCCTACAGACCTGTTACAGTATTATAGTCCCTAGCCTTTTTACAAAATATATTAGGTATTGCTATGCATGTGTTCTTTCTCAAAGGGGTATGAGCAGACATTCTGCTCAAAGTCAAGGGAACCAGGTTTGTTGGACTTACTGCCTTGGATGCTTTAGACCTGTTTTCTCCCTGCATCATCAGATTGTGTTTTCTAAAGCATATAAGTAACAAGTCTCTCACTGCTCCTCGCTAGTTATCCTGGACAAAGAACCAGCACTGCTGAGCTGGAGATGGGATAGAAAGATAGAGGAAGGTTAAGGGGACATGGGAAGGGACAAGATCTCCTCACACTTACCCATCTGGATCTAACATATGTCACCTGCTGACTGAGTCCAGAGTTTCTACACAGGGCTGGGGAGATGGCTCAGCATGTAAAAACACATGCTTGCAAAACCTGCCAGGTCAACTTCAATTCCCCAATTCCCGTATAAACCAGATGCACAAAGTAGTGCATGCATCAGGAGTTCATTTGCAGAGGCAAAAGGCTGTGGCAACCTATTCTCTCTCTCTCCCTCTCTTTCTCTCATAAATAAATAAAGATATTTTTAAAAAATGGTAGGCAGAAGTTATATTCCCTTCCTACAGTATCACCAACATGATAGTCAGTGACCCATGTTCAGGATAAAACATATGGCTTAGCATCTTTGTGTGACCTGTGTTTAATGATTTTACCCAGGTTTTTTTCTTACTTACATATCTCCCTCGTATGTAAGCCTGCCCCTCTGCATGGCAGAGATTGCATGAGAAGAAATTGCATGCAAAGTGGCTCACCCTAATTACCCAGAAGAAATACCAACCAATCAGGACTGCTCTTATTTACATGGTGAAAATTATATGGTGTGAATGTGAGGGGAGAAGAGTGGTACAAAAAGCAGCCTCACTGTCTTGGATAATTGCCCTCAACTGAAGGGAGTGGTCTGGCCTCAGAAGCTTTGTTCTTCCTGGAATCCAAGGGGAGTGCTGGTTTAGGACAATGGCTTGTCTTTGGATCTTCACTCTTGACGGGAGGTGAGATAGGCGAGGTAGGAAGTCAGTCCTTGAGTGATTAACTAACCTATGCTCAGTCAAGAAGGAATCCAAGCAAAGTAAAGCAGAGCAACACAGAGGTGCCAGCCTTTATGCTGCCTTTGCATACTTGCAGACCCAAGTGAGGTCCTAAAAAATATATATAACTTCTAAGTGCCTATTTCATATGATAGACTTTTTTTATGAAATAGCTTTTAAGGTTTTGTTGTTGTTGTTGTTAACAATTCTTGTTGTTTTTTGTTGTTGTTGTTGTTGTTTTTTGTTTTTTTTTTTTTTGTTTTCTCTTCTCTTGGTCCATGAAATACTCTAGCCCTAGCAGGTCAGAGCAGACTTTGGTAACAGCCACTATACCACATTAGTTACTTTCTCATTTATGGAACAAAATACCAAACCAGAAGCAGCTTAAGGAAGGAAAGGCTCATTTTTGACCTGCAGTTTTGAGGGGAAGTCCATCACAGTAGGGGCAGCATGGCAGGAGTAGAACTGGCATCACATGGGCACAGCAGGGAGGAGCAGTGAACAATGAATGCTGGTGCTCTCCTTCGCATACAGTCCAGCACTCCCAGACGTGCAATAACAGTGCTGCCCAAAGTTAGCGTGGGTCTTTCTACCTCAGTTATGCTAATCTAGAAAATCTCTAACAGGTATGACCAGAAGTTTGTTTCCATGGTGATTCTAAATTCTGTCAAGTTGACAACGAGACATTACCCGTCACAGCCACCACTGCTCAGCTCCAGCCTTGACCGATGTAGATAGAAACGATGGCTGGCTCTAGATGATGCTGTCTCGCTCTGAATACATTCTTGATGGAGGGCCGATAAGAGATTCAGAAATGACAGACGGACAATATGACTATTTCAGGATATGGGATATGGCAAGAACACCTGTCTTGATTTCCCTTTCCCTCCACAACCATATCCAATATCATTTATTTTCCAGCTGCATGCTAAATACATACATTTCTTCTGTTTTCACTGCTTCTAGCTTAGTTCAAACAAGTAAACAATATCCCCCTGTGATGGGTAATCGTCTTTGTCAACGTGACTGGATTTAGTCACCACAGAATACCTCTGGGTATTTCCACATTGGACTAATTGAGGTGGGAAGCCCCATCCTGCATGTGGGCAGTACCATTCCATGGGTTGGGGTGCCAGATTAGAAAAAGAGAGAGCGATCAGAACACCAGCGTTCATCTCTCTCTGTTTTCTGAATGCTCATGCACTGTGCCCGGCTGCCTAAAGCTCCTGCCGCCATTCCTTCTATGCCATGATGGGCTGGGCTTCCAAACTGCCAGCCGGAAGGAATGAATGAATGAAGCAATTGCTTGGCAGCTATTTTGTCACAACTATGAAGAGCAACTTGTCCACTCTCCAACCACTCTCCCTGCTTCTGCCTTTTGTCCTCTTTGTAACAGTAGCTGTCATCCTTCTTTAAAAATATATTTTATTTATTTATTAGAGAGAGAGAGAGATGTAGATAGAGAAAGCAAGAATGGGCATGCCAGGGCCTCCAGCCACTGCAAATGAACTCCAGATGCATGAGCCACCTTGTACATCTGGCTTACGTGGGTACTGGGGAATTGAACCTGGGTCCTTAGGCTTCATAGGCAAACACCTTAACTGCTAAGCCATGTCTCCAACCCTCCTTCCTTTAAAAACAATTTTGTGGTGTGTGCACATGAGTGCTCATGTGTATTCGGGTGCTCATGTGTGTGCATGTGTGAATGCATACATGTGGAGGCCATAGAACAATCTTGGGTCTTAGTCTTATGAACACCTTTTGTGAGACAGGGTCTCTCATTGGCCCGAGGTGCAGCAATTAGGCTAGACTGGCTGGCAAGTTAGCCCCAGGGATCTTGCTGTTCCCACTGTTAGTGCTGGGACTACAGGTGCACACTACCATACCTGGCATTTTCACATGGGTTCTGAGGACTGTGCTCATGTCCTCGTGCTTGCAAGGATCTGCAAGCTCACACTGATGGAGCTGTGTCCCAAGCCTCAATAAAAATCATAGACATGGTGCTGTACACCTATAATCTCAGCACTCATGAAGCTAAGGCAGGAGGATTGTCATGAGTTTGAGGCCAACCTACATAGCATGTACCAGGCCAGCTAGGCTTATAGAGCAAGAGGGTCTCACAAAGAAAATATAGATAGATAGATAGATAGATAGATAGATAGATAGATAGATAGATAGAATCAGTCAATCATAATGTTACTTTCCAACTCTTGAAGGACTTTCCATGTATTTTTCTTTAACTGTGTTGGAGATTGAACCTTCATTCTCAGTGATGCCAAACAGACACTCTACCCTTAAGCTACATTCCCAGCTCCCACCCCATATCATGTATTTTTTTTTAAAGCACACCCAACAGACTGGCCTTTTTTTTTTAATGTGCAAGAGCAAGAGAGAGAAAGAGAGAATTGGTGTGCCTGAGCCTCAAGCCACTGTAATCAAACTTCAGATGCATGAGCTAACTTGTGTGTATGTGTGACCTTGTACACTTCCGTCACCTTGTGCATCTGGCTTACATGGGATCTGAAGAGTCAAACATGGGTTGTTAAGCTTTAACCAGATGTAAGTCCAGGTAGCTATAGCCACCTGATCTTTGACAAAAATACTCACTGGAGAAAAGACAGCCTCTTCAGCAAACAGTGCTGGGAAAACTGGATATGTATCTGTAGAAGGATGAAGATAGATTCTTATCTCTCTCCATGTGCAAGAATTAAGTCCAAATGGATCAAAGACCTTAATATCAGACCTGAAACTCTGAAACTGCTAGAGGAAAAAGTAGGGGAAAACCTTCAATATATTGGACTTGGCAAAGGCTTTCTGAATATTACCCCAGTTGTTCAGACCATAAAACCACAGATTAACTGCTGGGACCTCATGAAATCGCAAAGCTTTTGTATGGCAAAAGACACTGTGAACAGAGCAAAGAGGCAATTTACAGAATGGGAGAAAATCTTTGCCAGCTATACATCTGATAGAGAATTAATCTCTAGGATATACAAAGAACTCAAAAAATTAAATAATAAGAAGTCAAACAACCCAATTAAAAAATGAGCTATGGTACTAAATAGAGAGTTCTCAAAAGAAGAAATACAGATGGCATATAAGCATCGAAAAAAAAAATGTTCTACATCCCTAGTCATCAGGGAAATGCAGATTAAAACTACCTTGACATTCCATCTTACTCCGGTCAGATTGGCTACCATCATGAAAACAAATGACCATATAGGCAAGTGCCTTAACCACTAAGCCATCTCATATGAAAACCCCCAGAGCTGACATATTCCCTTACTGCTCTTACACAGTAAGCCTCAGGTACAAGATTTCCTTTCTGCTTGCTCAACATATGCAGCTCGTTGAAATGTACTTTGCCCTGGTTTTCGCATGCCCCTCTCAAGGATTTTCCTAACCACTTATTCTAAAGCAGCCACCCAATTCTTCTCTAGCACACTGCTGTGTTCTCCTGGCACAACGGGTATTTCTAGTGGCTGTTGGTGGCATATGCCTGTTTTGTTTTCACCTGTTAAAACTCTTTTTAAATGAATGAATGGTAAGCCCTGCTCCTCCATGTCCCAGATGAGAAACTGAAATACTGAGCAAAAATTACAACTTCAACATTATATCCTTCAAGAAAAAATATTCCGCACAATAGATATTTTGCTTTTTGTTGTTTTTTTTGCATACATATGTTCATACATGTGGGTGCTCACACACATGAATGCTTGTTGTGTGGAGGCCAGAAGTCAACTGTAGGCATTCTCCTCAGTAGCTTTCCATCTTATTCCTTGAGACAAAGTCCCACACTGAACCTAGAGCTCACAGATTTGCCTTGGCTACTAACCTGCAGGCTCCAGGGTTCTGACTGTCTGCCCTCCCTAGTGCTAGGATTACAAGCATGTACCACCATGACTGACATTTTTATATGAGCAATAGGGGTCCAAAATCAGGTCCTTGATATTTGTGAAGCAAGCAGTTTACCTACAGATCCATCTCCCTACTTTCTGTCAATTTTTTTTTGTGGTTTAAATAAACATAATCAAATTTATTTCAAAAAGAACTATTTCAGAGTCAGATATGACTTCTAACTACTTGAATGGTCCTATATGTGATTTTCAGGATAACAATCCTGCAGGGACAGCCCTATGCCCAGCTCTCTGTGCACACTGTGGTTGCTGATCTTCAGCAGGACACATAATGAATGACAACAGGTGTTGCTGAGCTTTTGAGATCTGGAACCTTTACTGGGCTTATATCCATGTGCTAGTTCTGCAGATTTGGCTGAAGTCACTGCTGTGGTTGGAAGCCAGTGATAAGAAGCCCATAGTGACTGTCAGCGAGGAGCACAGCCAGCCCTTGCAAGTAGCTGTTCCACCTGTCCTATCGTCAGGGCAGTGGTGTCCCTGACTCAGTGGTCAAGGAGAGCAGTGACACCAGCCCTACCTTCCTGAGCTCTGTGCACCTGGCAGGTGAGCAAGACCTCACACCTACTTCACTCCTGCTAGACAGGGAATCCCAGAGTTCCCGACTTTTGTGTTGTCAATCTGTCTGTGACAAGTAGCAAGGGAGCCCTAGCTATGAACAGGGCTTACGGTCAGGGGCAGCTGAAAGACTGATCTAAGGACTTGGAATTAACTCCACATGGAGGCTTAAGGAAAAAAGAACTGCAAAGGACGCGACAAGTCACAAGAAAGAAAACCAGGCCGGATCCCTGTGGCCCCTACAGAGAAGAGACAAAACCAAAGCAGAAGTGACAAGTCACCTGTGGCTTAGCAGGCAAAACCCAGAAAACTCAGAGCTCTTTCTCCTGCAGTCTCCTAACACAACAGAATCCCGCCTAGGAAAACACACACTAAGAACATAGCATCACCTCTCAGGCAGCAAATCCTTTGAATTCAAACATAGCTCCCCAAACCCCACTGTACCCCCCTCATCATGCCCCAAGTGCTGGGGACTAAACTAAGCATGCTTGGTGAGTAATGGCCCTGGCAGGGGAGGAGACATTCTAAAGAGAGACACTTGTGGCCCTCCCTTTGGCTATCAGGCCATTGAAACTGATCCAGATTAGGAGCATGTTAACTTTCTTTAGCAGGAAGTCAGCTAAGAAACAGGCTGCCCTGCCCTAAGGAGACCAGAGCTCCCGCCTGATCCAAGATGACAAATGAGCATCTTCCTGGTTCTTCCTGAAGAGCTTTTCCTTACCTTCCTACCCCCCCCCCCCCCGCAACCTTGACACCTGTGGGCAGGTCCTTTCTGAGTCTGTGTTCTCCTCCTGGGCCCACCAACCAATCAAGGTCCTTCATATACATTTTAACTTGACAATAAGGCTTATCCCTATTGGATGCCTAATTTATAAAAAGACCTGATCTAGGTCACCATGTGGATTTTCCAGGTTGTCCCTCTCTGAGTACCCCTCCTGGTTGGGAGGGGAAAATTCCCTCTCAGCTTAGAATCCTTTTTGCTTTTCCTCTTTCTTGTTTCTGCCCTTTCTTAAAATAAATCTTTCATAATTTACCCATCTTCATATCAGCATTTTTCAATTCTTTGCTAAACATAGACAAAAACTTAAGACTGGACAGGTGGGAGAAATGACTCAGCAGTTAAAGGCACTTGCTTCCAAAGCCTAACAACCTGGGTTTGATTTCCCCAGTACCCACATAAAGTCAGATGCACAAAGTGGTACGTGTGTCATATGGTTTGTTTGCAAGGTGTTCTCTCTCTCTCTCTCTCTCTCTCTCTTTTTCTCCTTACAAATAAATGATTTTGCTTTTTAATTAAGACTGAGAGTCACTGGCTTTGAGCATTCTAAGCCCACCCAAAGCCCAGTCTCTCACTCTCACTACAAAACAATGGACCCCAAAGAATGAAAACTTCTCCAGGTACTCTGTGTTGGGGGAAGGGAAAAGGCTGAGGTGCTGGTACCATCCAGAGAAGGGACTTGTTTCCCAAAAGGACATTTCACACAGTTCCAACAACTTAAATGGACATATGCATATTTCCTAGCTTTTCTTTCTTTATTTTGTTTGTCATTGGGGAGGGGGGAGAAGATCTCTTGCTTCTGCCAGAAATGAACACTGAGCTCCTGTCTGGCTATTCATGGGTCCTTGGAAATTAAACTTGGACCAACAGGCTTAGCAAGCAAACACCTTTAACGAGTGAGCCCTCTCCCCAGCCCCTTTTCATCTTTTCTATAAAATTCTAACACTGCTACAGAAAAGACAGGCAGAAAATGGAAGTCCCTCTATCCCCAGTTTGGTCAAATGATAAATGAATCCATTTTCCTTTGTTTCCTAATTTCTTTTCTAAAATTAAAAAATATTTTATTTTTATTTATTTGCGAAAGAGAGGGAGGGAGAGAGAGAAAGAGGCAGAGAGAGAGAATGGGCGCATCAGGGCTTCCAGCCACTGCAAATAAACTCCAGATGCATATGCCACCTTGTGCATCTGGCTTACGTGGGTCCTGGGGAATTGAACCTGAGTCCTTTGGCTTTGCAGTCAAGTGCCTTAACTGCTAAGCCATCTCTCCAGCCCTCCTAATTTCTTTTAAGAAGAAGTGTGTTACTTAAACACATGCACACATAGTGGGTTACTTAAACTCACACACACATGCTCACATACAAAAAAGGAGGTGGCAAGATAGCTAAGTGGTTTAAAGGAACTTCCTTGCAAACCCTTCTGCTGGGTTCAATTCCCAAGCCACCCATGTAAGCTGGACACAAAAAGTTATGCAAGTGTCTATTGTCTGTTTGCAGAAGCAAGAGGTCATGACACCCCAAAACACACACACATGTAAATAAATTTTTCTTTCTTTCTTCATTTGTAAGGAAAGAGAGAATGGGCATGCCAGGGCCTCTTGCCACATGAACACTAGACACATGTGCCATTTTGTGCATCTTGCTTTATACGGGCACTGGGGAATTGAACCCAGGCCATCAGGCTTTGCAATCAAATGCCTTTAACCACTAAGCAATTTCTCCAGCCCAATAAGTAACTTTTTTTTTTTTGAGGCAAGCCCAAGAGATTGGCCTTTTATATATATATATGCAACAGCAGAGTGAAAGAGAAAGAGAGAGAGAGAGAATGGGCACTCCAGGGCCTCCAACCACTGTACTAGAACTCCAGAAGTGTGTCCCACCTTGCTGTGCACATGTGTGACCTTGGGCACTCGTGACACCTTTCTACGTCTGGCTTACATGGGGACCTGGAGAATCAAACATGGGTTCTTAGGCTTTGCAGGGAAGCACCTTAACCACTAAGGCATCCCTCCAGCCCCCAATAACTAACTTTTAAAAAGAAATGGGTTTATAAATCTTAAGTTCCCCTGTCACATTACCACCTGATACCATACTCCAACTCCCTTTTTGAGGTCATCCCTTTAAAACATTAGACCATAGCATGTCACAGCCAGAATTCTTTTCAACCTTTCCTTAATTTTCTTTACTTCCTTCTCTCTCTCTCCCTCCCTCCCCCCCCCCCTCTCTATTTCTGTTGATTTTTGTTGTCGTTTGGTTTTTTGAAACAAGGTCCTGCTAAGCAGTCCAGGCTGGCTTGGAACTCACTATGTAGACCATGCTACCCTTAAACTCTGCAACCCTCCAGCCTGTGTCTCCAGTGAGGTCACTGCATGTCTGTGCAGCTAGAACTCTTTTCTGACCTTGTTTCTCCAGAAAAATCCAACATGTAAGCTTTCTTTTTGCTTGTTATTTTTTTGTTTGTTTGTTTTTACTTGTAGTTACTTTCTTATTGCTGGGATAAAGCACCCCACCAAAAGCAGTTGATGGGAGGAAAGTTTTTTCTTTTTATTTTGGTTTACTGGGGAAGCTTCATGATGGCAGGGAAAAATGTGACCTGAGCAGATGGAAACCAGCGGCAGGAGAGTGAGCCTCCAGCAAAGGATGCTGCCCTCAATACCCTCAAGCCCATCCCAACCACATAGCTGTTCCAGCAAGACCCTCCCCCAAACTGCCATCAGCTGGGAGCCAAGCATTCAAAACACGTGTTGGGGGGGGGGCATTTGATTCTAACCACCACATTTGTTTTCAGCTTCTTCCTTTAACTCTTGTGCCACCCTAGAACCAGTGTTGAACACGAAATATCTAATAAAGTGTTTTGAATGCTTAACTAGATTCACACTGTCTATACTTTGCACTCTGAAGGAAGAAGCAAGAAGCAGAAACTGAAAGATGAGGGGAGGAGAAGATGAGAGTAAAACAATGGTTCTAGAATAAGAGAAAAGGAAAGCAGAGGTATGAGAAGGGGAGGGGGAGGAAACTAACAAATCAGCTGTCATTTCATTGTGAAGACTTAATCATAGTTTATAATATGTTGTCAGTCTGCTGAAATGGAAGTTGACAGGCACTTGGCAGAAACAGGGAAATGGACACAGGCCAATTTACAGTCTTTTGTTAAATCTTTCCACAGCTTTGCCTAATTTGTATCCATCTCAATCTCAAAGCCAGACAGATTCTGCAAATATGCAAATATTAATTTACCCACAAGCCTGATGTACTCATTAGCTAGAAGGCAATTAATCTATGGGGGGGGGCATCAGATGAACCCTCCTCGAGCACCTGTTCCTTCTTTTTTTGTGACAAAGTCATTCCTGAATTCAGGTTTCGCATGAATGAGTCCATTGGCAGATCTTGGATAACATTCTTGAGCCCACTGTAAAGCAGCATTGTTTGTGTAAGGTTCTTGTGGCTTCACAGCTTCTGACAGCCTTTTGTGATGGTACCTATCAAGCAATCATTGGTAAGTACTTTTCCTTTATAATTTCACAACTCTACTTTTTTGGGGGGTAAGGTTGACATGGGTAACTCCATTTTGGTTTTAAATTTTTTGTGTCTTTTTAACAGGAAGAATAGGAGCACAGCCAGAGGAATAGAGACCCTGAATTTTTGGGCTTTGAGTGCTTTGTTGAGATTCCAGACAGCTATTAAAGCCAGCACTGAGCATGGTGGTGCACATATAACCCTAGCATCCAGAAGGCTGAATATAGTTCAAGGCCAGCCTGGGCTACTTAGTGAGACCCTGTCTCAGAACAAACAAAGCCAGCATGGCACACCATACCATAGTGTGGGAATCAGAGCAGAGAAGCTTTGAGCATGCCTCCATCAAAGTCAATTCCAGGAAATGTTAACAAATTGATATCTTGTCTTCATACTGTCTTGGTCCATTTTGCTGCTATAAAGAAACACCTTAGGCCTAAGGGTGCTTGGCTTCATATTGTCTTTTGTTTTTTTTATGGTAGATGAAAATATTCTTTGAAGCATCTTTATAAAGATAAAAATTCCATTGATGAACCAAGCACTTCCCAAAGCCTCCACCTCTGTGTGTTCATGTGTACAAGGCTCATGTGTGGAGGTCAGAGAACAACCTCCAGTGTCAGTCCTTGAGGCAGGCTTTCTCGTTGTTCACCATAGCATAAGTCAGGCTGACTAGCCAACAAACTTCTGGGGATTCTCCTATCTGCCTCCCATCATGAAAGAGGCATGCAAGGATCACAAGCCAATACTGAACCAGTGTCTATAGTTTCCATCTTCATACAAACACCCTGGGGAATGGGTCCAACATTTGATGGGTGTGGCATTCAGACTACAGAACATACATTCCCATGCTACACCTAGAAGCACTATATTCATTACACAATTCTCCAAGATATATGTACACTGAGTCTACAGATTTTTCAATGACAGAACCACCAAAACCTAAGCGTGCAATGTATCCTTTTTGCCCATGGTGGATGCTGGAAAGTGTTTGCAGTTTGGGTATTGCATCTTCAGATGGAAGTCTTTATAAATTTAGAACAGACTGAGTGCCTGCTTAATCTCCTGTAATCAGTCAGTCGCATGGAAATTGATAAGATTTACCTGCCTCATAGCAGAAGCTACCATCTCTCATAAAGCTCTTGGAATTTAACTGCAAAGTGGCCCTTGTCATACACTCTAGACCAAGTGCCAGAGATCTGTAGCACTGAGAACACTTGTAAGGAGCCACCTGTTTTTTGTTGTTTTTCTGTTCTCCAAGTCAGCTGAGGGCTCACGACTCTGTCGGTCTGCATCAGCCACATGCCACCTCAGATTTCTGGGTGGAGTTAAAATGCAGACTTTATATTTTGTGAGTCAATTGGCTAGAAACGACTCGAAGGGTTTGAGAAATTTTACCAAGAACTGTTTAGATCAGCTAGGCGGCCCAAGCCAGGTCAGCAGACATCAGGGGAGAGGAGGGCCTAACGGCCCCGCAGCGGCTGTTAGCGCGAACTTCCCAGCTCCTCCGCTCGCTCCACCAGACTCTCTCCACGCGGAATGTCTTCCGGGGAGAAGAGGAGGCACAGCCGGGCACGGAGATCGTGGCTGTTTTAAGCTTCAGCTTGAACTCATCAAGGAGTTTTTCTCCTTTCCTCTCAGACTGAGTCATTCCCCTGGGGCAATCCCCTGCACTCTGCTTTCTCCACTCCGACCTGGCCTTCCTGCCGGGCGACTTCCCCCAGGCACTCCGGGCCGCAGGCAGCCCAGACCCCACCCGCAAACCACTCTTCAAACAGTCCCTGCGCTCGCTTTGGAACAGAAACACAGCACTGGCCCGGCGGAAAAGAAAAGAAAAGAAAGGCACCGCTGGGGTCCGCGGCTGGCGCAGGGAAGCAGGGCGCGGTCCCCACGCGCACGCCCGCCCCGCGCCCTCGCTTCCCGTCCCGCCCAGACACTCCACGCTGGCCCGGCCACCCCCGGCCCCGCGGCCCCGCCCCTGGAGACCCCGCCCGGCCCCGCCGGCCCCGCCCGCCGGCCCCGCCCCTGGAGACCCCGCCCCCGCCCCGCCCCGCCGGCCCCGCCCCCTCCCGGTGGGCCCCGCGCCCTGTTTGGTCATTGGCGCGGGAGAGCGGCAGCCGCCTGGAGGTGGTCCGCGGCGGGCGGGCGGGCGGACGGACGGGGACGCAGAGCTGTCGCTTCCCGCCTGCTCGCTGGCTCGGGGCGGGGACCCACGAGGCCGTCGCGTCCTGCGCCGGGAACAATGGGAGTGTGCGCGCTCGGCGCCCGGGCCGCGCTGCTCCTGGGGGCGCTGCAGGTGCTGGCGGGGCTGGGCACGGCCGCCGACCCGCCGGGTAAGTCAGTCCTGCGGGCGGCGGGAAGCGCGCGGCGCGGCGCGGCGCGGCCCGGCTTTGCAGCTTGGGCTGGAGGCGGTGGAGAGTGTCCGCGTGTCGGTCCCCAGCGGGGTGGACACTGAGGCCGGCCCCAGGCCACCTGGCCGTGGGTGTGGCGGCGGCCCCGGGGGATGCGCGTAACCTGTTGAGTCGGTTTCCCGGGCCGGCGTTGGGGGCGGGGAGGGTGGAGGGTGGTGGAGCGCGCTCCGAGCAGAGCCTTTCGCTGAAGCTAACGGGTCCCGTGGGGTTGGCTGTCGCCGAGGCTTCCGTTTGTAAGCAGCTTTCGGTGGGTTATTATAAAGTAGGTCTACCTGCGGACTCCCGTGGAAACAGGTCGAGCAGGACCTTCAGGATCCCAACCCCCCCACCCCCCGCGCGCACACACACACACACACACACACACACATCCCCCGCGTTTCAGCGTCTGGTTTCCCGACACCGAAACGGCGCAGTCGGAAGGTCCCCAGATGTTTAAAGTTACACTTCCGGGATGATGGAGCCAGTTGGGAGCTGGGGTGAGCGCTGAAGGCACCGTCGCCACCCCGTCCAGCGGAGCCCGCGACGTCACCAGCAAGGTCATAACAACCAGAGGACTTTGACATTCTTCTGTGCAGGGCGCGGGGGTGGTTTCTCTTAGGGCCTTGACCCGGTGGAGACTTTGAGAATAACTTTTTTTGAACTAGGCCTGGAAGCTGCTATTTGCTGTAAAAGTTCTGTTTTCCTTTGTCGACTTCTATAGAATTCTAGTGACTGAGTGACATTAAGCTAGAATATGTTGCTTTAAGTGACAGACGTTTTCGTGTCAGTCCGTGATGTCCATCTGTGTATTTAGCTTTAGATTAGTCTTATCCAGCAAGGGAAAACATGTCAGTTTACGTAACCAGATGGCTCAGGCACAACACCTGCCTTTGCTGGAATAATCTGGGTGAATTTAACAACTGTTTCTGTTTCGCGTACTTTTTTTTTTTTTTTTTGAGACGGGGTCGCATGTGTAGCCTACACTGCCTTTTAACTTCCTATATAACTGAAGATGACCTTAAAGTCCTGATCCTCCTTCCTCTGCTTCCCAAGTGCTACATGTGTGTGCCACCAACCTTGTCAATTTTGTTGTTCATTTGACTTGTTCCTCTGACAGAACTGGAGGTGCAGACCTAATTCTGAGATCATTTAAGAAAAGAATGATCAGTGAAATCATGTTGATTGCATATGCTGCAGCTAACTTCACACTAATATTTTTGGGAGGCACTTCTTTCTTTTTTTTTTTTCCAAATTTGTTACTTTGTGTGAAAGTAGACCTCTTTTCTATTTTCTCTAATGAGTTACTGATCAGAAAAATGAAGAGTGTCCTTTTCTTTCTTTAGCCCTTATAACACAAACTTTTCTTTTGTCCTACTTTAACAGTCACTGTTCTGTTTGTTAGCATCTCACTAGAGATTAATGCTATTTGGAAACCTTAAATACTCTACTGTGGAACAGCCCTGGTTTCATGAACTAGTGCAACAGTGGATTCATTTCTGAAGACTATAATGTCACCTTCAAGCTAGGTTCAATGGAAGATTTCACAAAAAAGCAAATAAGTAGGCCAGGCCTGCTGGCACATACCTGTAATGAATCTCAGCACTTCAGAGGAAGGGCAAGAGGCTTGTGAGTTCAAGGCCAGCTTGGGTTACATGGGGAAGTCCTATCTCAAAACATAAAGAGCCCCCCTACACACACACAAAAAAAGAATAATTATTTAAGCCTTTATATATAGTGTGTAAGTGGAATAAGTGTCATTACAAGATATGGTGATTGTGTTAACAGTCATCAAATTTGCATAGTTAATATTTGCTAGGTACATTTTCTATTCCTCAATCACCCCTTTGGATCCTCATAGTATTATCCCCATTTTGAGGCTATAAAAGGTGAGTCTTGGAAATAAGCCAACTTAAAGCAGAACTGGGCACAATGACTCACTCATGCCTTTAATGCCAGTACTGAGGACACTAAGATAAGAAGGTTGCCGTGAGTTCGAGGACAGCCTGGATTACAGAGTGAGTTGTTGTCAGCCCGGGCAGAGGGCTGCAGAGTGAATTAGTTCCCTGAGCTAGAGTGAAACCTTGCCTCAACCCTTCACCCCCCCCCCCTCCAAAGTAATAAACAGTGAATACATTTGATTTCAGATCAGAATCTAAACTCTTAACCACTTCATCTCTGAGATATATTAGGTGAGAGTGTCTCTTAAACTAAGTAGTGCTTTGATTCCATAGTACTGTCTAGAAGATTGTGAGAAATGATAAAAATGTCATTGAGCCCAGCACCTTTAATCCCAGCACTTGGGAGACAAAGTAGGAGGATCATTGTGAGTTTGAGGCCACCCTGAGACTACATAGTCAATTCCAGATCATCCTGGTCTATCTAGAGGGAGACTCTTACCTCAAAAAACAAAAACAAAAATGTCATTGAAATTCTGGTTTAAAGATATTATTCCCAGCCTGCTACATAGTTTTATATCTATCTTTGTTGGAACAAGGTAACCAGTCAACAAACAGAGCAGATTTTAGTAGTCCAGTGAAGGACATTTACAGGATGGGATGGGAGGCTGCTAGTATTTCTTGGTGGCAAGTGACAGGAACCTACATCTTGACAACCTTCAAGGAAAGAAGAAATTTTATTAACTGTTACAAGTGAAAAGTCTGAGCTGAAGGGGCTTGGAAATGGCTGTATTGAGAGTTTCAAGCACTTTGCCAAGAAATCATCTCAGGAGTGATTTAACAGGCAGCTTGTACAGCTGCAGACAGTCCAGATAAAAGATGATATTGTAATGGAGATAGGCATTGGGGGTGGGGCTGATAACTTAAAGGATTGGACCTTGAGAGCAGGAAAAGGGAGAAATCCAAGGACGACCTCTAGATTTTGGAGCAAGCAGCTGGAGATGCAATGACTGGAACATGAGGGAAGGAGCAGGGTTATGGTAGCTCGTGTATGGGCTTCGGAATAATCAGCCTGGTCCACATCCAGACTTTGCCTTAACCAGCTGAGTGACTCTCTGGGCCTCAGTTCCTGTCACAGCATCTGTCACAGAATTTCTGGAAGGGTTAGGTGAAGGAAGCCGTGCCCTATACGGCCTGGCATGTTAGTAAGTACTTCATATTATTGTCAGTTATTACACACCTACTAAGTATGTCTTGATCTTCTGATCTTGATCTTGACCTGTTTTGAGTTACGTCTTACACTGTGTCCTTTGTACTAAACGGATTGCAGTCCCTTTAAGAGGAAGCCATTCCGCGAAAGTTGATTTAGCAGAGTTGACACTGCTTACTTTTCTTTGTATTTTGAAGGTTTGTTTTTTTTTTCCTGGTTGGGGGCTGTTTTGGTTCTTGGTTTTAAGTAGGAGAGAGTTATCTTTGTGAAGTAACACAGTATAACATTGGCTTTCTTCCCTTGTGGTATGGGTAAGAATCCTACTAAATGTTTATGGAAATTGTCAACAAACAGTTAAAAAGAAAGATCCCTACTGAGAAGACTTTTAGTGAACAGTGAAAACCCTACAAAGTCATTTTCTCCCGTACATGAAATTAGGGGTGCTGGTGATGGACGATCTGGAGGCACCCATGAACAAAAAGAAGCCCTCCTGGATGGTCGCCCTGACTCAGAAGAGCAGAGTTGTCAGTAGCAGAAATGGTTTCCCTGTCACCACATGCCTACTGTCTGTTCTCATGTGGGTGAATGCACTCTGACAGGGCTGCTGCAGTCAGTGGCTGGCACGTAGCTAATATTATGTAGGTGTTTGTTACATAAGCTTCATGTTTTCTGTCTTGAAAGATCCTACAACATAGTCTCAGATTTACTGACAGCTTCAAGATACGTTTCATAGCAACACTGACAATAGTAAAACTTCCTGTGGAATAATCTACCCTCCCCCCATACCACCACCACCCTGGGGGCAGGACCAGCATGCTGCCAGTGTTCTTAGTTACATGTTCAGTATTCTTTCATAATAGAATCTCTCTCTTTCTCCCTCCTTTTTTTTTTTTTTTAGGATCTTTGAATGTAACCAGTTCTGTGCCTTTGCAGAACTCCAGTGGTACTACAACAGGTGAGATTTTAAATTTTTAAAAATTTATTTGTGGGTAGTTTGTGCCAGGGCCTCTTGCTGCTGCAAACAAAAATCAGATGCTTTCACCACTTTTTGTGTCCAGGTGATGTGGGTGTCTTGGGAATTGAACCCAGGCTGGCTAGCTTTGCAAGCAAGTACCCTTAACTGCTGAGCCATTTTTCCATACCCAACAGTTTTAAAAGATTCAAGAAAGAGATTTCTTGTATCTAGGCTAAAATAGTAACAGCCAGGAAAGTATATGTAAGCTGGTACAGGGACCTGACTTAACCGTGGAAGTGTTCACCCATGAAACCCTCCTTATACCTGCCTGGAGGGTTGCCCTTTAAGGATACAGTCTAAAACAAAGCATACGGGAAGTTCATACCAGGTGGTGTAAAGCAGATGAGGATTTTCTATTCTGTGATGTGACATGAGGGTGGACGTATGCGTGTGGACGGCTGCAGGCCTTGCTGATGGAACAAGTCACTCCAGACCGCCTCGGCCGACTGAGGCTCTCCTACATTTCAACCATTAGATTTCAGCTACCATCTCACCTTTCTGTTGAAATAACCAATAAGACCCTTTTTGTGTGTTTTTAGTCTGAGACAAATGGATTCCTTCCTTGGGACTCTGAGTTCACCAGCTTGACAGATACTGGTGTGTTTCTTACCTCAAGTTTACCCTCTCAGTACCATTATTTTCTATTGTTGATCGAGTTAGCACCCAGTAAAAGTTTGACATAGTCTCTTTCTGTTTTTACTCAATAACATTTACTGTTTGTCTCTAATGTGCGGACACATTCTAAGTGCTAAAGCTCAAAATGGGTCAAGTTCTAACCCTGAAATTTTTCCTTTGTTTGGTTTTATGTTTAGAATTCTTGTGGTAAAATATAGGTCACGTGAAATCAATATTTTTTACCTCTTTAAGTTTACACTGGCAGTGCACATGTTACATTATTGTCTAACTTGTTGAGTTTTTATGCTTTGTTTAATAAATTTTTGAGACAGAATCTTGCAATGTATCTCAGGCTGGTCACAGACTTGTTATGTAGCATATGCTGGCCTTGAACTTGAGATTCCTTCTGCCTTAGCCTCTGAGGTGCTGTGACCGAAGTTGTGTCCCCCACGTCCGGCTCTTGGAGGCTTGGCTGTTGTGAGCATCCTAATGTCTTATGTACTTCATGCTCTCAGTGTATTTTGTGCTTTGTTCTCATTAGCTCTAAGCTTGTCCTCTGGGGTCTGGAGGAACATAGGATGTGCTTCGATTATAGACATGGTAATAATTGTGCTAAACTTCAGAAGAGTTAGCAAAATATATTGAAATACAGAAAAATTTTTCATTGGGGGAATGAGGCTAGATTGCTCTTAAATACAGTAATAATTATCACTGGGTATTAAGGCCAGGTGTGGCAATATATACCTTTACTGCCATCACTTGGGGGTGCTGAGGCAGGAGGATTGTGTAGGTTTGAGGCTAGCTTGGACTGCAAAATGAGTTCCAGGCCTGCCTTTACTAGAGTGAGACCCTGCCTCCAAAAAAAAAAAAAAAAAAAAATGGGCTAGAGCGATAGCTCAGCAGTTAAAGGTGCTTTTTTGCAAAACCTGATAGTCTGGGTTCAGTTCCCCAATAGCCATGTGAATCCAGATGCACAACGTGACACATGCGCCTGGAGTTTGTTTGCAACAGCAAGAGACCCTGGCATACCCATTCTCATGTTTTCAATCTCATTCATTCATATTCTTTCTCCCCCCCCCCCTCAAATAACAACATTTTTTTTTAATTGGGGACATTGCTCTGTAGCCTGAGTGGGCCTTACCCTTGCAAGTGCTAGGATTATAGGTGTGCACCTGTTGGCCTTAACTGAATCTGATTGGACACTACTGAACTTAATTTTTAAAATATTTTTATTATTTATTTATTTATTTATTTGAGAGAGAGAGAGAGAATGGGCCTGCCAGGGCCTCTAGCCACTGCAAACGAACTCCAGATGCCTGTACCCCTTGTGCTTACCTGGATCCTGGGGAAACAAACCAGGGTCCTTAAGCCTGTCAGGCAAACATCTTAACTGCTAAGCCATCTCTCCAGCCCACTACTGAACGTTTAACCTTAGGCAAACTAAGAATGTAGAACAAAAGTAAGGATTGGGGCTGGAGAGATGGCTTAGCCATTAAGCACTTGCCTGTGAAGCCTAAGGACTCTGGTTTGAGGTTCTCCAGTACCCAAGTAAGCCAGATGCACAAGGTGGTGCGTGCATCTGGAGTTCGTTTGCAGTGGCTGGAGGCCTGGGTGTACTCATTCTCTTTCTCTCTAAAAGAATTTTTTTTAAAAAAGGATAACAACAGTGATAATAGCCCTCACATGTTGAATGCCTCTCTGTTACAAAGCTCAAGCAATGGTGAGGTAGGGGTCATTTCTGCTCCACACGTGAGCAAATTGAAAGTTGATCATTAATATCACATGGCAGAGCTGGAGAGATGGCTCAGTGGTCAAAGCACTTGCCTGCGAAGCCTGAGGACCCAGGTTCAATTCCCCGTGACCCATGTAGTCACATTCCTCTGGAGTTTGTTTACAGTAGCTGGAGGCCCTGGTGTACCCACTATCTTTCTCTAGCTGCCTCTTTCTCTCTCTCAGATACATAAATATTGAAAAAAAAAGTCATGGGCAGTAAGCTCCACCTTCTGGCTTTGAAACCTGGGTTCTTTTTGTTTTTCTTATGTATACCTGGCTGGTCTCAAATTTGATATGTAGCTGAAGATGACCTTGAGCTCCTCATCCTTCTGCAGTCTCCCTCTTAAGTACAGCATTACAGGCATGCACCATCAGGCCTAGCCCAGTTTCTTAGTTTTATTATTATTGTTATTTATTTACTTAGTTTTGGTTTTTCAAGGTAGGGTCTCAGACTAGCCCAGGCTGACCTGAAATTCACTTATGTACTCTCAGGGTGGCCTCAAACTCATGGTGATCCTCCTACCCCTGCCTCTTGAGTGCTGGGATTAAAGGTGTGCTCCACCATGCCCGGCTATTTATTTGAAAAAAAGAGAGAGAGAGGCAGAAAGAGAATGGGTGTGCCAGGGCTTTTCAGCCACAACAAATGAACTCCAGACGCAAGGGCCACCTTGAGCATCTGGCTTTCATAGGTCCTGTGAAATCAAACTGGGGTCCTTTGGCTTTGCAGATAAGTGCCTTAACCCCTAAGCAATCTCTGCAGCCCTGGTTTCTTATTTTTAAAAACTGTGCTCTTTCACCGTATTGATGAAACTGATGTGGATTTACTTTTAAAAAGGCTTTTCACTGAAGTGCCACGATCACTGACAGTGACTGTGAGTCATTATTAATGGTCAGTCAGTGCTCTAAGGGCAGCTCCAGGGCTGTGGGGCAACTTCCAGTGTCCTTTCTAGAAAAGAGAAGGTTATTCTGGAAGAAAGCAGTGATTGCCCCAGTGTTTGTTTTTAAACAGAAATCTGATACTATTACTATTTACAAAAATTTTAAAGTATAACTCATAACTTGTATTCTTCCTGTCTTATATCTTCTTTAATCTTCTTGAAAATATTCATGAAACACTGATTTTGTGTATGTTTATAGAACCTGAGGCTTGTTTTTCTTCTGTAGTAATACAGCCCTTTCTAGTTGTTGAAATGTTTTGAGTATATTATACACTAATTTACTTGGTTCATTTAGCATGGTTTGTTTAACACCAATTCCAAGAGGAAAATTGCATCTTTCTTTGACACACTGTTATGATTTATATATTCTCAGCATGTATTGTTGGTGAAAGTGGGTTCTGTCTGCAATAGTACTTAGAACACTAGGTATCCATCACTTTCAGACCTCACCATACTGGAGGTGTCCATCACTTCAGACCTCACCATACTGGAGGTGCCCCTCACTTATAGACCTCGCCATACTGGAGGTGCCCCTCACTTATAGACCTCGCCATACTGGAGGTGCCCCTCACTTATAGACCTCGCCATACTGGAGGTGCCCCTCACTTATAGACCTCGCCATACTGGAGGTGTCCATCACTTATAGACCTCGCCATACTGGAGGTGTCCATCACTTATAGACCTCGCCATACTGGAGGTGTCCATCACTTACAGACCTCACCATACTGGAGGTGCCCCTCACTTATAGACCTCGCCATACTGGAGGTGCCCCTCACTTATAGACCTCACCATATGGAGGTGCCCCTCACTTATAGACCTCGCCATACTGGAGGTGCCCCTCACTTATAGACCTCGCCATACTGGAGGTGCCCCTCACTTATAGACCTCGCCATACTGGAGGTGCCCTCACTTATAGACCTCGCCATACTGGAGGTGCCCCTCACTTATAGACCTCGCCATACTGGAGGTGCCCCTCACTTATAGACCTCGCCATACTGGAGGTGCCCATCACTTATAGACCTCGCCATACTGGAGGTGTCCATCACTTATAGACCTCGCCATACTGGAGGTGTCCATCACTTATAGACCTCGCCATACTGGAGGTGTCCATCACTTATAGACCTCGCCATACTGGAGGTGTCCATCACTTATAGACCTCGCCATACTGGAGGTGTCCATCACTTATAGACCTCGCCATACTGGAGGTGTCCATCACTTACAGACTTCACCATACTGGAGAAGTTAATGAGTCTTGCTTTTCATGTTTCTTTTGTTCTCCTAAGATTTATTCAGCTAGCACCTAGTGCTATGGCAGTATAGCATAGTTGTGAAAATACATATATTTTTGGCTGATTCAACTGAATTGTGGAATCATATATATGTTTTATAATTGCTCACTTATTAAAGCACCATTGCATACATTTTACAAGCCAGAAGTAATAGTGCATGCCTGTAATCCCAACATTCTGGAGGCTGAGGCAAGAGAATTAGGAGTTCCAGTTCAGTCAGGCCTATATAGTGAGATTCTGTGTTTTGTTTGTTTGTTTGTTTTAAAAAACACTCCTTTCAAGCTGAGAGCCATGTGTAGTGCCAGGTTACTTCCAATGCACATGGTAGAAGGTAATGGGTAGGTAGGGAGGGAGGGAGGAAGAAAGACAGATGGTAGATGTTGGCTTTTAGCAATAGATTTGATGTAGGAAAGTGTTTCCCTAACCATTATCAATAACTAATTAATACAAGACCTTCTTCAGTTCTTCACACTATTAATGATATTCAACTCATGTTTTTGAGATTGCATTTGAAAAATTGGTGGCACTATTGAATGTCAACATACTTTGTCTTGTGGACTATAACAGTCCTACAGTATTGTGTTCATTTGCTCAGTGATGATGAAATGCTTGTTTGAGCTGCCCATTCTGCTGGGCACAAAATATTCAGTAAATAATACAGGCTTGGGAATAGCTGCAGAAGGCTCTGGTGATTAAAGAAAGGCAAACAGGTTAAAATACCTACATGAGAAGGTAATGCGGTAAGAGAGAGTGACAGGAAAAGGCTGGCCTTTGGGTTGGTTGGTCTAGGAAAACCTCTGGGTTGTCATTTTTGCACTGAGACCTGAAGGGCAGGAGAGAGCCAACCTTACCAATACCAGTGGGAAGATCTTCCCAGGCAGAAGGAAGAACTGACACCCAAATGCCCAGGGGCACGTGTTCTGAGACAGGTGTGAGCCTTCTCATCTGGCACATAGAGGGTGTCTACTCTGTAGTTGTGTTACTACATTCAGAAAACTAGGAAACAAGAACTATATGTTAGCAATCAAAAGAAATGGGATCAGAAGCTAGAAATAGAGATTCTAGCAACTTACTCAACTTCTCTGGGGGAGCCCTTTATTCCTCAATATCCTGCAGTGATTCTAATCCACCATGCACTCACACACGCACCCATGGGCGCAAACTATTGGTAAGTGTCTGAATTCTTTGTTTTTAAATATTTTTACTTATTTACTTTTTTGGGTTTTTGAAGAAGGGTCTTCCTCTAGCCCAGGCTGACCTGAAATTCACTCCGTAGTCTCAGGGTAGCCTTGAACTCATGGTGATCCTTCTACCTCTGCCTCTGAAGTGCTGGGATTAAAGGTGTGTGCCACCACGCCTGGCTTAATATTTTTTATTTTTATTTATTTATTTAAGAGAGAGAGAATGGGTATGCCAGGGTCCCTTAGCTGCTGCAGACAAATTCCAGACGCGCACACACCACATTGTGCATCTGGCTTATGTAGGTCCTGGGGAAGCAAACCTGGGTCCTTTGGTTTTTCAGGCAAGTGCCTTAACTGCTAAGCCATCTCTCCAGCCCAGACTCTGAATTCTTGCTTGAATAATTTCATACTAGGTTTAGAAGTTGTTGTTTTGCTTTGTTCCTTTTTGGCCTTTTTAAAATAGGGTCTCCCTCTATCCCCGGCTGGCCTAGAACTCATAGCAGTCCTGATTATAAGCGTGAGCCGCCATGCTCAGCACTCTTTTTTTTTTTTTTTTTTTTTTTTTTTTGGTTTTTCGAGGTAAGGTTTTGATCGAGCCCAGGCTGACCTGGAAATCACTCTGTAGTCTCAGGGTGGCCTTGAACTCACGACAATCCTCTTACCTCCGCCTCCCGAGTGCTGGGATTAAAGGCACGCGCCACCACGCCCGGCATGCTCAGCACTCTTTTAAAGCAGTTTTGAGATGTCATCCACACACCATATGCTGTAGTTTGAAGGTTTATGCCACATGTTTGTGGGTGGAATCTTGGCCTCCACTGTGGCAATGTGGAGGCATACTGAAATGTAATAAAATGATGGAGGCATCAGCTCTAAAGGGATGAATGCCTGTCTTCAGAGTGAGAGTGTGGTTTTCACAGCCTGAGGCTGCCTCATGACCTAAGCCCCTTCCGTACATGGCTCTTCCCTGTCCATGTCTCTGCCATGCTATGGCACAGCTGGAGGCATCACAGGAGCTGAACCAAAGTTGGATGTGTGTAGTTGTAAGCTAAGTAAAGTCCCTTATAAAGTCCACAATAAGGCGGTCTGTGACAGCTGCAGACATATAACTCAACTTATTCCAAGTGCCCAAACCAAACCAGTGTTTTGTTTTTTCCCCCATACTTGTATAATAGCCACCCCAGTCACTGGGATGGAAACCCTGTGCTCTCCAGTTATCACTCCCTCTAACCCCTAAGCCTTAAGCAACATTGTCTCTTTAGAGTTCCCTATTCCAAACTCCTTGTGCATTCAGTTATGTAGTCTGTGGTCGTTAGTGACTTCTGTAACTTAACAAGTTTAAGTCCATCTAAGTTGCAGCAGCAATTCCATTATAGCCATGGTCCCACTACATTTTGTTCATTCGTTCATCTGTTGATGGGTATTTTGGTATTATGAACAATGCTGCTATAAACGCTTATGTACAAATATGCATGAACATACAATTCCACATTGTTTGGGTGTACAAGTCGGAATAGCTGATTCAAATGGTGTCTGTTTAATGAACTCCCAGACTTCTTCCAAAGCAGTTGCACCATTTTACAGTTCCTCAGCAGGGCACTAAAGCTCACATTTCTCCACATTCTTTCTAGCTCTTTAACCATCCTCATAGGTGTGAAATTTGCATACCTCTGCTGCCACCTCCCAAATGCTGGGATTACAGATGTGTGCCACCACTCCCAGCTCCTGTGTCTATCTTTTCTTTTTTGGCACATGTGCTTATGTTTATGTTATGTGGAGTATGACGTATAGTGTGTGTGCATGGGGGTGGCAGAGAGCTCTAAGTGCCCTTCACTGTTGCTCACCTACTTCCATAAGATGGATAGCCAGATCCACCATTTTTGGTCAGCAAGCTCCAATGCTTCTGTAGTGCCCCCGCAGTGTGGACTGGGGTTATACATATGTGTGGCCACACCCATGGCTTTTTATGTGGGTTCTAGGATGCTGGGTTCTGGCATGCTTAGGCTTACACATTTAAGCAGCAAGTGCTCTTAGCCACTGAGCCATCCCCCCAGCTCATCTTTTGCCCGTTTTTGTTGTTATTTATTTGTTTTTTCAAGGGAGGGTCTCACTATAGCCCACGCTGGCTTGGAATTCACTATGTAGTCTCAGGGTGGCCTTGAACTCGTGGTGGTGATCCTCCTACATCGACCTCTTGAGTTCTGGGATTAATGGTGTGTGCCACCACATTCTGCTAGCTCATTTTTTAAATGGGTTACTTTTAGATTTGCTGGTCTGGGGTTTTTGTTGTTGTTTTGTTTTTCTGACTATAAAAATAATTCATGGTTCTTATGAGAATCTTGTAAAATGTAGTAAATTTTTATTTAAACATCATTGTTCAAAGTATTTTCATTGGAGACTGGTGTGCTTCATGCTTATCACAGTTAATGACAACATGGTACATACTTGAAAATTGCTAAGAGAGTAGATTTTCAGATCTTAACATAAATAACAATAAATAGATGGCTTGGGAGATAGCTCAGTGGGTAAAGTGCCTGCCCCTCAAGGAGGAGGACCTGAGTTTGATCCCCAGCAGTCACATAAAAATGCCTAGTGTGGTGGCGTGCCTGTAATCCCAGTGCTGGGGCCGCAGAGACAAGAGGATTTTTGAGGCTCACTGCTGGCCATTCCAGCCTAATTGATAAGCTACAAACCAATGGGAGACCCATTTCAAAGGAGATGGATGGCATTCCTGAGGCCGATACCTGATTTTGTCTCCTTGACTTGTACTTGCATGCACACACATGTAAAATTGTAACTGAGGAAGTACATGTATTAATTCAATTTGGTCCTGGCATAATGTATAAATGGATCAAAGCATGTTGTATACTATAAATATATAGATTTTAAGTAAGAATTACTCTTACTAAGTCTTAGGTATTTTTAGCCTCCTTTTGTTTTTCAACTAAAACTTAACCACATGAGCAGTTTCTTAAAATGGGAACTAACCGTCCCCTACAAAACACCTCATTATGGTCACGTCTTTATGACATGAAAACAGCCAGTTTTGAGTCTGTTACCTAAGAGTTCAGAAAGAAATGGCTTGGCTACTTACTTACTTCATCCCACAGTGAATTTTATTGACTAATTTTGGTGCCTCTTCCCACTCCCAATTTCTGGTATGTGTGACATGTATTTCAGGAGAACTACAAAGAGAAAAATAGTTTTGCTGTTAATTGAACATGAGCAAGTTCTCTGTTCTCTAGGCCTCACTTTCTCTATAAAGTAGAGCTAATGATAATAACAGTATTTCATGGGGCCGGGACAGTATAGCCATCTCTTGCTGTAAATAAGATAGCATCTAAAGCCCCTGGCTTTAAAGTAGCACCTGCACAAGTTAAACACTAAGTGCATATGTTCTTTTTTTTTTTTTTTTTTGGTTTTTCGAGGTAGGGTCTCACTCTAGCCCAGGCTGACCTGGAATTCACTATGGAGTCTCAGGGTGGCCTCAAACTCACGGCGATCCTCCTACCTCTGCCTCCCGAGTGCTGGGATTAAAGGCGTGCGCCACCACGCCCGGCTCATATGTTCTTCACTGTCCTTGGCTACACTGACTTTTCTTGGTCTTCCTTTGTTCTGTCCTCTCTGCCCCAGGACCTTCCCACATAGTGTTCTTGGTACCTGAAGATTTTCCATGATTGCATTCTTTGCATTGACTCCTTTTGTTCCAGTAAAGCTGTGATGGTGAGAGCGCTAGGGGACAAGGGGTAGACAGCACAGCCGAAAGGTCACAGGTTGTGTTCTGCTGAGCAGCCCTCTCAGCCCAGGCTGCTACCCCAGGAGGTGCTCAGGCTGTTAGGTCATGTGGCTTTTATCTGTGCTGTGCTGGTATGTGACTGGTGACAAGGGAAGGGTTGTCTGGGACTTAACTGAGGGGAGACAGTTGCTGACGTCCTCAGGAGATTGGAGTTGACGTAACAGCAGGAAACCACTGCCCGGCCATAAAGTGGGTAATCACATGGTTTGATGGACATTTCAGAACACAAGGATGGCAACTAGGAAGCTGTTGAGTGGGTCCAACTGTCGGTGGGCCAGGGTGGTAGGCAGAGGCATTTTGCTGATGGATTGGGTGGAACAGATGAGGTAAGGAGCCGGCTGAGAGTTTGCAGCTTTGAGGTCAGATATTTCACTGAGTCAGTAATCAGACACTGCCCGTTCTGGGGGATCACTTCCAAGAGAGAAAATTAAGGAAGAACAGCTGAAAGGTCACAGCAGGCAGAGCTGCATAGATGTGGGAAGCCCTGTGACCACAGAGAATGAATTGGCATTAGAGAGGTGTGTCCCTCTCACTGTGCTTCCTTATTGTTTTGTTTACATTTAAATCTTACTCTGTGTGTGTGTGTGTGTGTGTGTGCGCGCGCGCAAGGGCACACGTGCAGTAATGTGCACATGGAGGTCAGAGGACAGCCTCAGGTGCTGGTCCTCACTTTGTTTGAGGTAGGGTCTTACGTAGCTCACTACTGTGTAGTCAGGCTAGCTGGCTCACAAGCTACCACAGATTGTCTCTCCTACTCCTCACATCTCACTGTAGGCCTCTAGGATGATAGATGCACTGAAGGAGGCTGCAAGGTCCCTAATCTTTTTTACTGAGGGGAAAAAGGTTTTCAGGATACAGCAGTTAACTCCTGGATGCCAGGAGTCTGTCCAGACATCATAGAACTGCCCTGGCTATCTCAAAAGAAGGCAGCCTGTCGGCTTAGGACTCCAGAGGAGCTGGACACCTGGCCAGCTATAAATCTCAAAAGAAGTGCTTGTTTCCACCACTCCCTCATCCCTCCTTCTCCCTCTTTCTGCTAGCACTGCCCTACCTTCAGATAAAAGCACTCTGCAAAAAGCTATGTGGTTTCAGAGTCCTAGAACTGCTGAAGTGTAGTAAAGGCTCACACCTTTAATCCCAGCACTGCAGAGGCAGAGGTAGGAGGATCACTGTGCATTTGAGGCCAGCCTGAGACTACATAGTAAATTCCAGCTCAGCCTGAGCTAAAGCAAAACCCAACCTCGAAAAACCAAAATAAATTAATTAAGTAAATATATATATATACATACTGATCTGGGCACCAGTTAAGCAGAGTGGGGATGTGTCACAGCAATTGAGAAGCACTGCCCTAAGGCAGTGGCTGACTGGGCCCTCTGTTCCACAGGGCCTTTGCCTGGGTGTGTGGGAAATAGTTGCTGAGCTTAGTCTAGTCCAGTCAATGTGCTCCACACTTAATATAAAGTGGACACCCATCGTCATCCTCTGGCCTCCACATGTGTGAGCAACTCACATGAACATGCACACTCATGTGCACAGACACCACACACACACATGCAAAACAAACCAGTTCTCCACTGGTGTGATGGCTTGTCTTGCTGGAATTTTCATGGAAGTGCCAATGTGATATTCTGTGTTTCCCCCAAACTCAATGAGAAAGCAAGTCATTAAGTTTACCAGGACCGCAGGAGCTCACCAGAACAGATACTCCAAAAACAGCCAGCTGTATTTTCTGTATCCCTCTTCCAGTTAGAGAGAACAATTCCTCACTCCTTCTCCCCAAAGCCCATGCACTAAGCCTAGCAGTAGGGATTGAAATCAAGGCCTTACATATACCCTACCACTGAGCTACATCATTCCTTTTAGTCTGTCATTAGAACAAAGGAATTATATGGCTTAGCCGTTAAGGCACTTGCCTGTGAAGCCAAAGGACCCAGGTTTGATTCCCCAGAACCCATATAAAGCCAGATACACAAGGTGGCACATGCATCTGGAATTCATTTGCAGTAACTGGAGGCCCTGGTGCACCCATTCCTATTCTCTCTTTCTCTCTCACACACACACAAATCTATAAACAATTTTTAAAAAGAGGAAACAATTTTTAAAAAGAGGAAAAAAGGAATTATGTACCTCCGTTTCCTTCTCATGCTACTCGATATGGTTGTTCTGAGGATTAGATGAGTCACAGGCAAACGCTGGCTGGCACAAAATGAATTCTGTGTGTGTATATTATTTTTTGGAGTGGAGAATCGAGTTCTGAGTAGGATATCATAGACATAGAGAGCTGCAGAGATCCTGCTGACAGGTCACTGAAGTTTTGTGAGTTTTGTGCATGTGTCTGAAATTCCTTTGTTATACCCACTCAACAAAAGTTCATTTTGTACTTATATCCCAAATGACACAGGACACTGCTAGGTAACTGGGAGCTACAAAGACTTAACTGGACACAGATCATACCTGTTAAAAGGTCTTGTAGCTTAACTGGAAGGTAATAAAAATGAAAAGAGCTGTAATAAAAGACTATTAGAATCTGGGCCGGGTGTGGTGGCGCATGCCTTTAATCCCAGCACTCAGGAGGCAGAGTAGGAGGATTGCTGTTGAGTTCGAAGCCACCCTGAGACTACATAGTGAATTCCAGGTCAGCCTGGTCTAGAGCGAGATCCTACCTCAACATAAATAAATAAATAAATAAATAGCTATTAGAAATGAAGTAATAAAGATGCAGGTAACCACATGAGCACATAGGAGAGGGAGAGGTGAATTTCAGGTAGGAATAGCTCTAGAACTAGGTCTGGAGGGATGTGGAGGGAGGAAGAACAGCATGGACACCTGTGAGGGGGAAGTGTGTGGGGGTGTGTCCCAAAGGTCCAGATCTTTCTATTTTGCATTACCCTCTCACATAATGATGTTGGTGGCAGGAAGAACAGTGGTTACTGAGAAGTGAAAACAGTGCTGTTGCAGAGTTGTATTTCACCTGTGGTTTTGCATTCCACATAATAACCATAGGCGGTTAGTGTTACTTTCCTTTTTTTAGAGATCAGGAAGGAGTTATACAGAAAAGGTATTAGAGTTGAAGTCCAGGACTAGATGATGCCTGAGGCTTGATGTGCTGGCTTGAGAAAGTCTCACAAGATTGACTGACAGATGGTGAGACACCTACAGGGTGTACTGCCCTCTGGAGGATGAAAGCCAATACAAACTAGGCTATTCCTCAATCCCTCTTGTGCCTATTCACAACGGTAGGTTTCCTGTCGCCTCTGCTGTTTCTCAAAAACACATAGTAACTTATTTTTGTGTTGTATTTATGACTGCTTCTGAGAAGGTTATTGGTCACCCCAGCAGTACAGGTCTAATAAAGGAAACCCTGTTTTGATGATGGGGTCTTGAGGACCCACTTTACCAACGTTGGCTCTCTCCCTTTCCAAAGCCATGCAACTAGTATTGTCTGTGTAAACATTTGAACACCTAACATGGAATCCAGCGTCTTTTGTGCGGTGGCTTCACTCACTTCCCAAGTTCATTTCCAGTCCATACAATGACAGTAAAATACTCTCTAGTAGAGCTCGGGTTTGCTAGATGGTAAAACTCTGTATGTGGAATGCTTTATAATCACAGCCCTCTGAGGCAGTTATATCCTCTAGGCTTCCAGATTTGCAGGGGTCTTTGTTCCTCAGTTGAGTGGCTTCAGATGGCTTATTTTAGCTTTGTCTCCTGTTTCTGATAGACGCAACTGCCTCTGGTGCAGGCATTATGCCTCCCTCTAATTGCCCACTCCACCCGCATTTTGCCCCTTTTAATCAGCAGTGAAGTAGGAAACCACATAATAGGACTTGTTAGCAATGCATTGAAATTCAAGTGATTTTCTTATATTTTACAGGAGATGGAATTCAATTAGTTTAGGTTTCTTGTGCTTATTTTAAATCTTGATAAGCCTTTAGAAACCTGTAGCCATTACAGTGCAGGCCCCTGGTCTTCCAGGTAACACATTGACATCTAAAACAAGAGTTTTGAAAGTAGCCTGTCCTTCTCTTCCTTTCTTTCCCAACAGTCCCCTAGAAGTAATCCCTGTTAATGTCTGTGTCTTTGCAAAACAAGCATGCTGTACATGGACAGCTTGTATCTTTGAAGTATGAATTTACTCCAGAACTGCACTGATTATCTAATGGGAGTTAGATCTAATGGTGGGAGCCTAAGTAGGCTCAGATTTAGGGTGTAGTCACAAAGGTATGACTGAGCTAGAGGAGTCACCTCGTAGGTGGCTGACTTGGCTAGGTATTGGCAGATTTCAGTTCCCCACAAGAGGCTGTTCAGAGGGCTGGCTGTTTAAGTCACGATGGCAGGCTTCTCTGAGAGCCTGGTGCTGGCAAGATCTGAGTGGAAGCTATCTCCTTCCAGCCTTGCCTCATAAGTCAAGAGGCATCATCACTTCATTGTCTTCTCTTTGTTAGAACATAGCCTCTAAGTTAGGTCCGCTCACAAGGAATGTGCAACTAGGCCTCACTTTTTGGAGGCAAGCATATCAAAGAATTTGTGGTCGTGCTTTTAATGTCTTGTTTTTCATAGTTTTGTTATAGTCCAGGGTATAGATGTATATTATAATTTCCTTAGCCATGTCCCCATTTGTACGTATTTCATTCCTTTAAGAAGTATTAGTCAATTTGCATATCTACCTTTAGCAACTTGATCTAGTATTTAACTGGATTCTTAGATGTGGGACTTTTGTGTCAATAGTCATTGGGTTCTGAGGACCCCATGGAATAGATCTCTTATAACTTAAAAACGTGAACATGTATAAACCTATGTAATACAAAATATCTTTAAATACAGTGATTGGAGTAAAAATGTTTACTTTGAGAAATGTTTAGTTAAATACAAAAAGCAAATGACAAAAAATGTATTTTGCATAGTGTAGTTACATAAGATGTGAACTATTATACTGCTTAGAAATAGACAGTATTAGGGGCTGGAGAGATGGCTTAGCGGTTAAGCGCTTGCCTGTGAAGCCTAAGGACCCTGGTTCAAGGCTCGACTCCCCAGGACCCACGTTAGCCAGATGCACAAGGGGGCGCACGCGTCTGGAGTTCATTTGCAGTGGCTGGAAGCCCTGGCGTGCCCATTCTCTCTTTCTCTCTCTGCCTCCTTCTCTCTGTCTGTTGCTCTCAAATGAATAAATAAAAAAATTAAAATTAAAATAAAGTAAAATAAAAATAGACAGTATTAAAGTAAAGATAATGTGAAAAAATATATTAAAGGGCTAGAGAGATGACTTGATGGATAAAGTACTTGCCATTCATGCACAAGGATCTGAGTTCAGGCTCCCAGTGCCCACATAAGCTGTCAGGTGCGGACCATTGTGGTGGCTTGCACCTACAATTCCAGCATGGGGAAGGCAGAGCCAGAGAATCCCTGGAGTTCACTGGCTAGCTAGTCTAGCCAAATTGGTGAGCTCCAGGCTCAGCGAGATACTGTGTCTCAAAACCTCAGGTGGAGAGCAACTGAAGAAGGACACCGACATTGACCTCTTGGCCTCCATACAGACATGAACCTGACACAGCACTCACTCATACATCCATATGCAGAAGAAAATATATGAAGATACAAACTGTAGACTCAGGCTAGTAGTTACAGAAGGGAAATGCAGCTGAAGAGAGGCACCCTGTTCAGGAGGTTCCGTGTTGCAGCTTGATGTTTCTTTATCACGTGATGAGAGCACAGCTGTTTGTATTATCTGTACCTTTCTGCATGGCTTCAGTAGTTAGTAAAAAGCATACACAGGGACTATGGGTAGCATGTGCTGGTAGGTTCAACCCTAGCATGAAAACAACAAAACACGAGAGATGGATTTTAACATTTTGAAAAGATCTGAAAAGCTTCTGTTTTACCTGTGTTTATTGATGGCGATTTCAGAGGGACTTTCATCAGTAAACTACAGTGTTTAGATGACAAAACTAGTGACAGGAGCACTGAGCTTGGAGGAGACAGTGACTTTTTTAAAAAACTATTTGAGAGAAAAATGGGGTGTACCAGGGCCTCTTGCCTCTGAAAATGAACTCCAGATGCATGTGCCATTTTGTGTATCCAGCTTTACATGGGTACTGCAGAATCAAACCTGGGCTGGCAGGCTTTGCAAGCAAGTGCTTTTAACTGCTGAGCCATCTCCCTAGGCCCAGAGACCTTTTAATGTGTCTATACAGCAACATTCACAGTAGTTAGAGGTTTACTTGACATTCTGGGTCAGTTCTCTCATCTGTAAACTCACCTAAGTAGTGTATTATATGAAACTGCAGAGCACAGAACAGTGACTGGCGCATAGCAGATACACAGCATCTTCCTGCTTCCACGGTGACTGCAGCTTGAGTCTGGTGCCATCTCTAGAAACCACTAAGTTCACATACGTTTTTCATAATTGCAAGATTTGCATTTTTCCTTTTTCTTGTAGAGGAAAATATTTGGTATTAATGACTTTTTAGAGTCAAAGCCAGGCTTGCTGGTTCACACTCAGAAGGCTGAGATAGGAGGACTGCTGAAAACTTGAAGCCATCCTGGCCTACATAGTGAGTTCTAAGTAAGCTTGTGCCATATAGTGAGGTCCTGTCTCAATAACAACAACAACAGGCTAAGGAGGTGGCTTAGTTGATAAAGTGCATACCATACCAGCAAGACGACATGAATTTGGAGCCCCAGAACCCATATGAAGCTGGATGCTGTAGAAGATGTCCTATCCCAGCACACCTACAGCAAGATGGAAGGTGGAATCAGGAGACTCGCTTAAAGCTCACAGGCTGGCTATGGGCTGGCAAATGTAGCAATAAACAAGAGTCCCTGCCTCAAACAAGGTGGAAGACAAGGACTGACACCCAAGGTTGTTCTCTGACCTCCACACACATACTGTGACATGCATGCTCCTACACTCAGAAACGAAAAAAGTCTACTACTTTTACACAGTAAGTTAAAAAACCATTTATTAGAATACAGTACTGTACCATTGTCACCTCCAGTGATTTCTGTGTGCTGACATTTCAACAAATGGGTTTTTCGCTGACTGAATATCTCTTTGTTATGGAGCGTTGAGCTTGTTAATGGCTGAATTCTTGTGTGGTAGCTGCACCCTGTGCATGCCTGTTCTCTGCACTGAGGCTGCAGATCTCTGGGGCTGAGCTCTTCCAATGGTGCTCAGATCGCTCAGTCTGGAGCTGCAGGTAGAGCTCTAGTAATGGTGCTCAGATCGCTCAGTCTGGAGCTGCAGGTAGAGCTCTAGTAATGGTGCTCAGATCGCTCAGTCGGGAGCTGCAGGTAGAGCTCTAGTAATGGTGCTCAGATCGCTCAGTCTGGAGCTGCAGGTAGAGCTCTAGTAATGGTGCTCAGATCGCTCAGTCTGGAGCTGCAGGTAGAGCTCTAGTAATGGTGCTCAGATCGCTCAGTCTGGAGCTGCAGGTAGAGCTCTAGTAATGGTGCTCAGATCGCTCAGACACATTTTCTTAGCATCTTGGCCCTGTGAAGCAAAGAGCTGGCATGGAAGGGTATAAGAAACCTTTTTGGTGTGGGCTGTGCACTGGGGTCAGACATATGGAACATAGAACATCAAAAATATTTGGTGCGTTAACCAGCCGAAGTTTATGAAACACTTGCAGTAATTCTGAGCATTGTTATGGTGTTATTTTTTGTTTCTACCTAATACCTATTTATTGCTTTCTTCTTCTCAGCCAGAAGCTGTCACGGTTAATGTTAGAGCAGTGGCACACCTACTCACCCAACCCAACCTAAGCTTTTTACTTTATGGCACTGTTGCTCTTTGTGACTGGAGGCCTACTAGTGATTAAGGGTAGGGATCTTTGAGCCAGACTACCCAAGTTCAAATCATGGCTCCTCCACTCACTAGTGTGTGACCCTCCTCAAGTTCCATGCCCTCCGTGTGCCTTGTTTCATCTGTAAAATGGATCTGCTGCAGTTATATTCTCATGGCTGGACAGAACACCTGACCACAAGCAGCAGACAGGAGGAAAGGGTTTATTTTTTCCAGGCTTACATCTTTGAGAGGAAATTTCATCATGACAGGGAAAAGCACGTCAACGAGCTCACAACTTCACACGCCTGCAGCAGAGAGGTGTGCGAAAGAGCCAGCACTGACACCCGGTCAGCCTGGGCTAATCCACGCCAGGGTCTACCCCCAGAAACACACTCTAGCAAGGCTCCACCAGATGGGCACTAAATAGGAAACTTAATCCAAACACTTGAGACCATGGTGACATTTTGTATTCCGACCACTACAGGGGCTAAGAACATCTGCCACTTAGGCTTATTATGAAAATTGCTAAGGTTTATAAAATATTTATAACAGTGTTTGGCACAGAATGAGTACTAAGTGTTCACTAAGTAAGTACTGGTGGGACAGCAGATGAATGCAGTGCATGCAGCCCTGAGTTTAGTCTACAGCAGTGCTTAATAGAAGACATTGTCCTTTTAGTTATGTTAGGAAAATGAGGAATATACAGCATTGTCATGGTAGCCTTCAGCTATGGCCAAACTGGACCAAGGTACTAGGAGTCATAGCTCACCTGCAACCCCTGAGTATCACCACTCAAGGCAGAGAGCAGCCTAGACAGGTTGGGAAGAAGGTCTAGAAGGGCAAACTGATTCTAAGAATACCTTAGTGAGCATTTATATATAATACATTTATTTATACCTTTTTCTATCTATGAATCCTTTTCCCTAGTTTTCCAGTGTATTTTTTAAAGTTTCTAAGGAAAGAAATTTGGACTCATCCTGTAAAAAAAATTCAACTAGACTGGCTGGCTAGTGAGCCCCAGGAATTCCCTGTCTCTACCTTCCCTGTGGGTTTAGGGGTTCATACCACCACAACCAACATTTGTGTGGGTGCTGGAAATCTGAACTCTGGTCCTCGTGTTTGTGTGGCAAACACTTTACCCACTGAGCCATCTCCTAGCCCCATTTATTTTTATTTGTGTTAATTGGGGGGGGGGCGTGTGTATGTAGAGTATTGTAGTGTGGTATGTGATATAATGTGTGTGTAGTATATGCATGCATATATGTATGTAGATACTTATGCCCTGTGCACATGCATGCATGCACACAGAGGCCAGAGGAGAATGTTGGGAGTCCTCCTGTGTCCACACATTTGCTTTTTTTTTTTTTTTTTTTTTTTGGATACAGTTTCTCACTCAACCCAAAGAGCTGCTGCTTTTACAACATTTTTGGTCAGCAAGCCCCAGCAATTCTCTGGTCTCCATGCCCCCCCCCCCAACAGGAGTCTGGAGTTACAGATGTACATGGCCATGCCCAGCTGTTTATGTGAGTGCTAGGCAGTCTCAGGCCTTCATGCTTAGCACTCTTAACTGCTGAGCCATCTCCCTATCCTGATTTTTTTTTTTTTTTTGAGCCAAGATACCCATTTTATATATATGGCCCAGGCTGGCCTCAAACTCAAACCTCAGCCTCATGAACCCTGGATTACAGGCATAAGCCACCACTGCGGGCTTCCCTTCATTCTCAGTAAATGTGTCTAATCGACTAGACACACATCAAATGGCTGAAGAGTCTTTCTCATTCTCTTGGAGATTTGTTGCTAGGTGACTGTTTAAAACATGCCCCCCCATAAACACACACACACCAAAAAAAGTAAAAATAAAACACTGTCCACACCCAGCCTTGAAAACTGGGTTTCATGTCTTCTATCACTGACTTTGTTCTGTACCTGGGCTTATAAGGCACATGACTGACTCTAGATTAATATCTGACAGTGGAAGCTAATAGTTCTTTATGCAGGATATAAAGAAATATTAACCCTAAGGGCTCAGTGGTAGAGTGCTTGTCTAGTATGTGCAAGACCCTGAGTTCAATTCAAAGCACTGCAGGAAGAAAAAGAAACATGGTGCCTGATAAATTGAAAATCTAGTGAAATTGCCTGGTTCCCTCATCCAGGAGAACTTGAGTCTAATCATAATTAGGGCAGTTTGGGCTCCCTGACCCTGACTTTAGTGAGAGGTCTCTTCTTGCCTTTGGGTGGCTAGGAGGTTTACTTTCCACAGATTCACAAAGCCTTGCAACTCTGTTGTAGGCAAGATCTCAAGATGAGCTCTAGTGGCCCTTACCTTGCTTTATTTCTTCCCCTTTAAGTACGAGATATCATTCTTTTCTGGTTTTTTTTGTTGTTGTTGTTTGTTTTGCTGACCTTGAGCCCCCCCCCCTTTTTTTTGAAGGGAGGAAACCTTTATTTTGATTTATGATTAACCTTAAACTCTTGATCCTCCTGCTTCCACCTCCTGAGTGCTAGGATTATAGTTGTGTACCACTACACTTGGTTTATGTGGTACTGGAGGTTGAACCCAGGGCTTCGCACATGCCAAGGAAGCACCCTACCAACTGAGTTACAGCCCCAGGCCCCTCCCCCACCCAAGTGTTTTGAAACTGGGTCTACTTAGCCCAGGCTGCCTTTGAACTCTTGACCCTCCTGCCTGCATTCCCCAAGTGCTAGGATTACAGGCTCAAGCCACCACCTCTGGCTACAGAAGCTCTTTACGAGCAAAGTTTTCTCTGACTGGTGGCAGAGAAAGAAGCCAGAGAAATTTGAAAAGGTCTGAAAGATCTGTGTGCTGTAACATGGGGAGGGCACATGAATGCCGGTGCCCTTTAGGAACATAGAGCAGCCCTACCTGACAACAAGGAAGACAAGACTTACACCCACAGACTCTAGGACCTAGATGCTGTCACTGTCCTGAATGAACTTTAAGCTGATTTTTTTCCCTCGGGAGTCTCCAGATAAGAATTCAGCTCAGCCAACACCTTCCTTCTGGCCTAATCAGAGACTCGCTGCATCCATCTGTATGTCTCACTACACAGTTAATGAGCTAATGATAGTGTTTTAAGGTAATAAGTTTTGGGATAATCGGTTCTTAGGCAAAGGGCTAGATGATGTAAAAGCTCTTCTTAAACACCTGTTCAGTAAGCTAAACCCAACAGATCTCCCTGGAAACATGTCCAAAGTTCACAACTACTCCAGTGGAAACACTAATTTTCTTCTCTGTAACTTTTACCATTTCTACAGGGCCAGTGGCTTCTGGATCACTATGTCTCACCTTACTTTTTTTTGTTTTTTGTTTTTTTCAAGGTAGGGTCTCACTCTAGCCCAGGCTGACCTGGAATTCACTATGGAGTCTCAGGGTGGCCTTGAACTCACAGTGATCCTCCTACCTCTGCCTCCCAAGTGCTGGGATTAAAGGCGTGAGCCACCACTCCCGGCTTACTTTCTTTTTTTAAAAGATTTTATTTATTTTTAGTTATTACAGATAGGGAGAGAGAGAGAGAGAAAGATAGAGAGTGAGAATGGGCACACCAGGGCCTCTAACCACTGCAAACAAACTCCACATGCATGCGCCACCATGTGCATCTGTCTTACCTGGGACCTGAAGAATTGAACCGGTGTCCTTCGGCTTCACAGGCGTGCACCTTAACCGCTAAGCCATCTCTACAGCCCATGTCTCATCTTAAATAATAGGAAACTTTGGGCTGGAGAGATGGTTCAGCAGTTAAGAATGCAAGCATGAGATCCTGAGTAGGCTTGAGAGAATGCTCAAGTTCAATCCCAAGAACCCACATGAACAGTTGGACATGGCCATGTGTCTAAAACCCCAGTCCCATAGGGGAGCAGAGATCCAAAAATAACCCAAGCTCATGGAAACAACAGCAAGCTCCAGGAGCAGGACTTCTACTCAAGTAAGAATGGGCAGAAGAGCAATGGAGTGGTACACCCCATGCTCGGCTCTGGCCATTGTAGGCAAGCATACCCCACTGCAAACAAGTGCATAGAGCCTTGCATGGACACATAGACATGCATATAGTACACACACAGCACATACACAAGCAATAAATAAATAATAATAGGCACCTTTTATTTCCCTAAAGTATAGATTCCTTAGTTTTACTATAGACTTTCACCTAAAATGCATGCTCATTTCTCGTGGGCCAGGCCTTCCAAACAAATGTTTCCTCCAAGACTGTTAAGCACCTTGTTCCTATCCTGAGCACTTCTCTAGTTTGACTTTTCCATGTCCTGAAAGGCCCATGTTCTACAGGTTTATTAGCCCTGGAGAAGGGCACTGTTGGAAGGTACTAAGACCTTTTAGAGAGGTCGTTGGCAGTATAATGAGACTGGCACCTTCTCTTTGCTTCCAGGCCATGGGGTGAGCAGTTTTTCTAATCATGCATTACTTCCATGATATTTTGCCTTGAGTATAGGCCCCAAACAATGGGGCCATCACTTACGGATGGAAACCTGCAAAACAGAGCCAAAATAAACCTTTTCCCTTTATAAGATACTTATGTCAGATATTTCAGTATAGTGGTAGGAAACTTACACATAAAATTGGTACCAGGAATGGGGTAGTCTTTGTTGTTACTATGTATCAGATGTGGACTCTCTGGACTTGGTTTATTTGTTTGGAATTGTTTAGAGGAAACGTAGAGTTCTATAAATGGAGCTTAGTGGGTACCTTGGAGGAGGGGAGCTCTGAAGACCAGAATGCTAATAGCATGTGGACAGCAAAGGCATTGCTAATGAGGTTTCAAATGGAAATGGGGACCCTGAGATGCAGTCCTGTGACACTGTGGCACAGATGCCTTTTGTTCTTGATACTTCGTGGGAGGTGAAATTGAAAGTTTGGCTGAGATTACAAGGGAGCACAGAGGTCAGGCTGCAGCATTTATATTGCAAATTTACAGTGAAATCAGATGCACAAAGGAAGGTACAGGAAAGATTCGGAAATTTTTCAGTTTGGCTAGGAACAGATCACATAAAAGGCTGGAGTATATTTCCTAGCAGTAATGAGAAAAAGCTAAGTACAAGATGGTGCATGCATCTGGAGTTCATTTGCTATGGCTAGAGGCCCTGGCATCCCCATTCTCTCCCTCCCTTCCTCTCTGCTTTTAAATATATTTTTATTTATTTATTTATTTTAAAATGTCATAGGCTGGAGAGATGGCTTAGCGGTTAAGGTGTTTGCCTGCAAAGCCAAAGGATCCTGGTTTGATTCTGCAGGACCCACGTTAGCAAGATAGCAAGATGCACAAGGGGGACACACATCTGGAGTTCATTTGCAGTGGCTAGAGGCCCTGGTGCACCCATATTCTCTCTCTCTCAAATAACTATATGTACTTTTTAAAGTCAGCAAGACCGCTGCTTCCACAAATTCAGAAATGTAGGTGATCAAACAGTTTCAGTGACTTGCCAGGACAGAATCGTTTAACGCCCCCCTCCCCCCGTGCCTTTTAAGATTTCTCTGCTCAGCTGCCTGGCTGGCAAGGCACTCATAGGCCTCTACAACTATGGTTCAAACAGGTCCAGCTCATACTGACATCGTTCATGTACAACCAGTTTCCTAGGCATGTGGAAAGAAAGCAAGAGTTATGGGGTCATAGAGGCTTCAGTGAGCTGTCAAAGGAAAGTCCACAGGTTCAGGCTTTATCCCTGAAAGCTGCCCCGGCCAGGACAGTGCAGGGAGTGAAGCTGCTCTGGGAGCCCATCACCTGCCACAATGTGTCTTCATGTTAACAGCTCAGCTTGTACCACCAGAGAGAGAATTTGATTGCATCTAATGTCACAGTACCTTAGTAGGCCACAGGTGATTGTTTCCCAACTTGCTAAATGAAACAAATGGCCTCTAACCAGCAAAGGTGTTTACACCAATCACAACAAACCATTCATGCAGATAAAGGCTTGGGTTTACATCAGTCATGGCATTATCCCTTTTGCACTGTAGTCCTCTGGCCTGGCTGGATGGAAGTGGCTGCAGAGTCATCTAAAGTTCACTGTGACTTACCATAGCAAAACACCCAATGCAAACTCTTTAAAACAGTCTGGCTGGGCTCCACTTTCAGTCAGTTGTGGTTCATGTGTAGTTTCCTCAGCATATCCCCGGAATGTTCAAAGTGGCTGGTGCTGGCATAAGGGTAGGGGACCTAACTGTTTGACAAATAGCCCTTGAGTTCAAGCAGCCAGGACAGCAAGGGAGAGTTCAGAGCTGCCAGTTAGGACATCAAATTGTCTTATCCCCGGTGTGTACATATTTACAGGAAAATGAGCATCTTATGATGGTACTTAAAGAACTTATCATTAACACTAATAGTGGTTTAAATGGATATTAACAGTACTTTAACAATGCTTACCACTTCCTCAGCACCCAAAGAAATGGGCCCCTCTGATGTGCCTCAAAAAGGTAAAACATGGTCTGGGAAAACTTTTTTTTTCTCAGCTGGGTACCCTACAGTTCAACTCTGTCACTGACTTGTGAGGATCCAGTCCCACAAGTTGAGGACTCAGTCCCATAGATTGCTCTTGTTTCAGATCCACTTAAATATCAACCTCCTGTGCTCTGGGCTGGGCAGCTAGGAAGTCAAGCACTGGTTCCTGTAATCCCTGCCTTAGTTTGCCAGTTTGCCATAATGGCTCACAGAACCAGCGAAACATTGTCCTTAATTGTACTGGGACAACTCGGCTCCATGCAGACATACATAGGCAGGCTGTGGGGCTGGGGCCTGCAGAGCTCCCATGCTGTATGTAGGAACACCATCATCTTGACACCTAGACACCCATATATATCTCTTTTTATTTATTTGAGAGACAGAGAGAAAGAGGCAGATAGAGAAAGCACACCAGAACCTCCTGCCACTACAAACAGACTCCAAATGCATGCACCACTTTGTGTATCTGGGGAATCAAACCCTAGGTCCTTAGGCTTTGCAAACAAGTGCCTTAAACACTGAGCCATCTCTCTAGCCTTTTTTTCTTTTTTTAAAAAAAATTTTTATTTTATTTTTTTATTTGAGAGGGAGAAAGAGAATGGAAAATAGTCAAGATGGTGTGTGTGGTTTTTCTTTTTTTTTTTTTGGTTTTTTTTTTTTTCGAGGTAGGGTCTCACTCTAGCTCAGGCTGACCTGGAATTCACTCTGTAGTCTCAGGGTGGCCTCGAACTCTCAGCGATCCTCCTACCTCTGCCTCCCGAGTGCTGGGATTAAAGGCGTGCGCCACCACGCCCGGCGGTGTGTGTGGTTTTTCAAGGCAGGGTCTCTCTAGCTGAGGTTGACCTGGAGTTCATTATGTAATCTCAGGCTGGCCTCCCAAGTGCTGGGATTGAAGGCATGCGCCACCCGGCCCCATCCATCAAATTTCAATTCAAGAGTTTTTTTGTTTGTTTGTTTTTCGAGGTAGGGTCTCACTCTAGCTCAAGCTGACCTGGAATTCACTCTGTAGTCTCAAGGTGGCCTTGAACTCACAGCGATCCTCCTACCTGTGCCTCCCGAGTGCTGGTATTAGAGGCGTGTGCCACCAGCCCGGCTAACTTCAAGAGTTTCTATAGAGCATAACTGCCTACCCTTCTCCTGTTTACTGAAAGTTAGTGACTATAGCTGAAGATCTTAACCAGAGACTCTTCTTTGTCTTTGGTGAGAAGTTCTACCCAGGAGCCAGCAGGGATCCTAATGACACTAATCATGTGTCATGAATCCACAGGATTCATGAACAGCAAGACACATCCCAAGGCTTGTAGGAGTTGACCTACCAGGAACCAGAGTAAAGACCAAATATATTTTATGTTATACCATAGAACATAATCACATTTTTAAAGTAGTAATAAAAATGCAATTAAGTTATACAAAAATGGAAACCAGAAGTTTAATAAAAAAGGGAACTGGAAATGCTAAGAAAGATGAAAACCACTTGACCTCTGTCCTGCCATACTGTAACTATATTCTTCCTTGTCTTTCTCACTGCACCATGAACGCTTGCAGGTGAGGCTGTTCTCATCAGAGCCTCCTGGTGATGCTTTCAGCATGGAGTAGGTACTGCACCAAGTGTTAAGGAAGAGATGACTGAGGGCTGAGCCAGGTGTGTGTTGGATTCTGTTTCATTCTGTGGGCGCCAGGATTCCAGGAGAGGCTGGGAGGATTTTTTTTTTTTTTTTTTTTTTTTTTTTTTTGGTTTTTCGAGGTAGGGTCTCACTCTAGCCCAGGCTGACCTGGAATTCACTATGGAGTCTCAGGGTGGCCTCGAACTCACGGCGATCCTCCTACCTCTGCCTCCCGAGTGCTGGGATTAAAGGCGTGCGCCACCACGCCCGGCTGGGAGGATTTTGAGTAGCAGCAGTCTTGCTTCTTGTTTCTCTGACTTACTCAAGTCTCTTTGTAATTAGTGGGTTAGCAGTGGTGGTGGAGTCCATGGTAGTGGAACAGAATGGACAGGACACTGATTACATTACTCAGAGAGGTTAGGCTTCTGACAGTCTCACTGCCATGAGTAGACAGGCCACTCCTCTCACCCTCTGCCCAGCTTCTGTCCAGGTCACCTTGGGAATGAGCAGGCTTGCCTTCAGACTGAGCATATAGACCTGGGCTCACTCAGTTCTTAGTTTTCAGTGTCTTTAGGGCAGGTAATGGCTTGGGCTGAAAATGCCTTATTCAGTTCTTGCCAGAGAAATAAACATCCTGTTTATATTAATGGAATGAATCTTAATATGTCCATTTTTAATTGAATATTTTAATCTTTATTTTTCTAGACTTTTATGTAAGATAGATTTATTTGAATCTAGATTTTGAGTTCTGAATCTTTAGCCTCATGTAATAAAAAAAATTAGAAGTTTTAAGATGAGCATGTGGATTACAGCGAGGGAAGCCGGTCTCCTTGCTTGTAACACATGTATACTCTGGGGATTACACTGACATCTAGTTGATGAGCTAAGGTTGTAAAATGTTACTGTGAAAGAAAGCTGTTCCGGGTTTTCGGAATCCCGTGATGTAGTTATTCTTTAATTTATTCATGCTACAACCATGCTTAGAATCACAGGTGCCTCAAAATAACATCCAGGCTCATGTCTGAAAGAACTCGGTTATTTTTGGCAACTATAATGGGAAATGAAATACATTTAAAGATAACTGAGATTTTTTAAAGTTGGGTGTGAATTCTTAACTCTGCTTAAGAGTGTATTTGATGCCCTGAGGAAAACAAATTGCCACCCTTCACTTGGAAATATTTAAGGCAAATGGAAAAATGACTCCTAGAAGACTTTTGGGCTCAAACTTATAGGAATAAGGAAAATTACTTCAACATAACAGTTGTACTACACTGAGATAGTGGAACAAATCCAGATGTTGATAAGTTTTAGATGATTTTAAAGGGGAAAATAAAACTGTTTTGGAGTATATTGTCTTGTTAGAAGAAAACAAGGAAAGGGTGGCTAGTGGTAATAGGACAGGCCTGGCGTTTTCCTTTTTGGCTGACTCCATAAGCAGAAGCTGCCCTTTCTTGCTCTTCTGGTAGGGTGTTTCTCAGATGACATGTACAGTCACTGTGGAAATGGGGAATAGGACATGACAGTTCCTGCTCTTGAGCTTCTCATAGGGAACTTGACAGTGCAGCTCTGCTATAGGAGAGTTGTGGGCAATGAAAGAAGTAGTTAAAAAGATCAGCAAGCACTTCTGCCACAGCAGGTGCTGTGCTCAGTGCCCAACACAAACTGTCTTGGAAAATCCCTCCAGTCCTTGGTGGCTCTCGTGTTCATAGCTGCAGGAGGGTATGAGAGGTGAAGTGAATTGTCTGAGGCACCCCAGCAAGTAAAGGAAGGAGAGCTCAGTAAGTGGACGCTCGGCCCTATCATGAAATAATTGCCTTGAGGAGTCGTTTTGCCACAAAATAGATGGAAAAAACTAACTGGACTGTTGAATGCTTTCTATGTCAGCCCCAAAACATTTGCATATGCACATGCGTGTTCTTTCTCTTTTTCATTTATTGTGGGCTAACCACCGCAGCTGCTGGGATGGAGGCTGTTATTACAGTCCTTCATTATTCCTGTAATTATGTCAGATGAACGTGAGAGCCAAGATCCAGAAAACCTTGTATCTCTGGTTGAAATCTGTAGATGCTGTCGCTTTTCATTTAACAAGTCTTGAGGGTGGTTTGACAGGTGCTTAATGCCACGGTTCCATGGGATTAGGTCCAGGACCTGTAAAAGCAGTGAGCCCAGCATGGCCACTTGCACCAGTGGCATGGCATGGGTGCAGATGTGCTTTGCTGCCAGTGAGCAAAGCTTGTGGGCAAGTATGCCCGTTTGCTAGGACTGCCATCAGAGCACAGCTCCACACACTAGTAGCTCACTGTCCCTTGCTTGTAGAGGTTAGACCATCAACAGGGCTGCTCCCTCCTAAGGCTGAGAATCTTCCCTGGTACTCTGGTGGTTTGCTGGTAATTTTCAGGGTTTCTTGGCAAATAGAAGTTTTCAGGCAGAAGTCCTAGCTCTGGGAGTACCAAAGAACTAACTATACACTCACCACCCATCCCAACCTGCCATTAAAGCAACAAGTAATGGTAAAAAGCAAAGGAGATCAGCCTGGGCTAGAGTGAGAGCCTACCTCAAAAAAAAAAAAAAAATGCAGAAGAGAGTTAATCTACATGCTGAGTAACAGAGAAAAGGGGTCTAGGGACCCCCAACTTTGGAATCCTGTAGGCTTATGTAGAGAAGGAACTGGGGCAGAGTGGCAAAAATGAGTCAGTCCTAGTCAGGCTGTGGTCTGCTTGGTACTTTAGTGTAAGGTGTTCCAAAGAACTTGTTATTGCTGACATCATTTGAGGGGAGCAGTCTGCTTCTGGGGGATGACGGCTTCTGTTCCAGGGAGCAGCCTCGCCGTCATAGATAACTGTCTCACTTGGCCATACTCTGACCTGCTAGGCCCACTGTTGCTTGGGAGCAGCTTCAGTGTCATAGAGATATTTATTCAAGTATCTTGTTGTTTCTGGAATTCAATGTGACTGACTTTAGGAGCCAGACAAACAGCCAGGGGGAGACAAGATGGATTGAGTTGGTCCATTGGCCAGTGCCCTCCAGAAGCATCACAGAGATCTGGCTTTTATAGTCACATGGTGTTCTCCAAGCTTCCCCTCCATGTAGGATTGCAGCCGACCCTACTGATTTACTTTCATTTGATGACCTGGAGCTTGCACTTGAACATTCAAATTCGGGAGCTACAATTCAAACCACAAATGAGCATGGACAGCTGCATACCATGTACGCCTTGTCCATGGTGGCTCCACGCGCAAGTTCTAGTATCATAGAGAGTATGTCCACATTATTGAAGCATAAACTTTAGTGGGTGTATTTTCTGTCCAGAATAATTATGATAAAGGATTTTTAGGGCTTGGGGAGGGCCGGTGAACCCCAACTTTTGGGTCCTCATCCAATTTTAACAAGAATTGATAAAGTGGACTCTGGGAAAGGTAAATTATGAATTAAATTTTTTTAGGGAGAAATCATGTGTTGCAGTCAGGTATCTAGCAGCAATCCCACTCCTCGGTACCACTTTACTGTTGCAGTTAGGTTTGCATTGCTGGTAGAAATCACCCAACCAAGAGCAGCTTGTGGGCAAAAGAGGTTTATTTTGGCTTACAGGCTCGAGGGGAAGCTCCATGATGGCAAGGAAAATGATGGCATGAACAGAAGGTGGACATTACCCTCTGGCCACATAAGGTGGATAACAGGAACAAGAGAGTGTGCCAAACACTGGCATGGGGAAACTAGCTATAACACCCATAAGCCCATCCCCAACAATACACGGCCTCCAGGAGGCTTTAATTTCCAATTGCCATCAGCTGGAGAACCTAGCATCCAGAACACCTAAGTTTATGGGGGACACCTGAATCAAACCACCACATCATGTATTATGGGATTTATTGTAGGAGGAGTTAAGATCCAGGGAGGAGGCTGATTGAAAGACTCAAGCCAGAGGAGACTTCTTGTAAGGGAGAAGAGAGATGGAGAGAACCTCCATCAGAGAACTGTCTCAGGGTGAAAGGCAAAGCGTAAGAACCAAAGGATCCCCTGCACTGAAAGACCAGAGAGGATTAAGAATAGTGAAGGACTCAGATTAAAGAAAAATCATGCATGTAATCAAAGTTAAGAAAGTCTCCCAAGCAAGACACATGTAGAAGGCCAGCAGGAAAACCCTCAGATCGAGTCATGTTCCCCCCTTCCCAGCCCAACTTGGAAGGGAAGAGATAGACTCATACACTGGTGTTCAGGTGAAATCACAGGAACAAGAGACAGGCTTGCCTATATGGTTAGGCTCCCTTATACAGATAGTCGTCCAAGCAGGGTGAGCCTTGTTATCAGACTCGGGTGTGCAAACAGAGACCCGATGGGTTTGTGCCCTCGGGACTGACCCAGAAGGAGCCAAGACCTGATTGGATTTGGGCTCAGGGTGGTGACTCAGAACCAAGACCCATTGGTTCACAGACTCAAGGGGTTGGCTGTTTCTCCTTCAATATCAAAATAATTAAGCTACAATAACTCAAAATTGGAACATGTGTTTGCCCACTCATACCTGCTTCCAGCTTAGAAACTGCAGTGAGAAAGTTGACAGCATTGGCCTTCTTCCACGCCTCCTCCCCTCTTGTGCTGCTTGTTCACTTACAAGAGCAGACTTAGGGCTTAAGGGAGGAAAGCCAGCTGTTTGACAGCTGCACCCTCTGGGTGGCCCTTGAATGGTTGAAGTTCCTGAGAGATTCCCCTGCTCAGGCCTCCCACTCCACTGTCTCTGCACACCAGGGCCCCCTTTTGCTGATGGAAAACTGCTGTATTAAGGCAAGCCCATGATTTGATTGATTCCTGGGAAACAAGAGCCTTTGCCCACAAAAACAAGCCTTTCTTGCTGGGCCCAGCTTAAGTGCAGGAGGCTATGGCTCCTCAGGTAGCTTCTTTCCAGCCCTCCCAGCTTGAGGAGAAGTAAGGAGTGGCATTCTTCTCCTTCCCTTCCTGGGCAAACACGGAAGTCAACTCACTCCCACAGCATGCCCTCTTTGGACCTTCCTAGCTAAGCTTTGCGTGATCTGCCTGGATGGCCTGCTCTGCTGACATTTTGAGGTGCCTGTCAGTCTCTGAACAGTACCCAGAGGGAGGAAGGTATAACTTGAGGAAGGTCTTCATTTTTCTCATTGTTTGAAACAGAGTTTTACAGCCCTGGCTGCCCTCTAAACTGCTATCCTCCTGCCTCAGCTTCCAAGGTCCTAGGATTGCAGGTATGTGCCAAGACACCCAGCTTGATATAGTTATCATTTGCAGACAAGACAAATGACTAATTATATTTCAGAACGAAGGAGTTGAGCCACCAGGTGAGTGCTGACCTTGAAGAGAGAGAGTGTCCTTGAATTTCAGGTTACACATTTAAACATCTCCCAACATCATTTACTATAAAACTTCTTTGGCACTCCATTTGAATTTTTAGATTTCAGCCACTTAGTTGTTTCTCTAGCATATTTTAAGTACAGAACTAACATTATAGCTTGTGGGGAGGTGGTGGCCTTGCCCATATGGCTTTGTACAGTTTCTGTGAAGAATGTCTTGTTGTGCAGAGAAAGACCTGGGAGGTGGGGGGTGGGGAGGGATGACTCCAAAGCAGCCTTGTGTTGACTATTACTATGAAAACCATTCTGTTGAAAGACAGGCTATAAAGGCTGTTCTATGCTGTACCACAATTCTATTTCACCACAGTGAATTCATTCAGCAGTTTAAAATGTTGTTGTGTTAATGCAAAGCTATATTAGCATATATCATGGTACAGTCACAATTGAATAATGAGTAGTTTAAGCATGGCTCCTACCCTTGGTCTTTTTATTTATTTTTACTTTTTATGGGCAGTCTTCACATATATACAATATACCATGATCATAATCCCCTCCCACCACCCTCCTTTGCTCCCCTCCCCTAGGCCCTCCCTGTATGCCTTCTTTTTTTTCAACTAGTCCCTGCTTTATTTTTTTCCTTCCTATTGTATGCTGTGTAGGTAGCATTAGCCACTGTGAGCATGAATACCACAGCAAGCTTGTGTCTGGAAGGCAATATGGCATTCCTGTTCCTTTGACATTTACATTCTTTCCTCTACCTTTTCAGCAGTGGCCCCTGAACATTAGAAAGTGTCATAGACATGTCTCAGTGCTGAACACCCCACTGTTTCCCAGTGGCCACCGCCATCTGAAAAGAGAAACTTCTGTAAATAAATGTGAGAGAAGAATTGATATGTGGGCATAACACATAAGTATTTAGAGGGCAGTTTGGTGGGCATAAAATAGCCATTTAGCCAAACAACAGTAATAGTCCCCTCCCTCCCCCCAATGACTTTCCTGTTATAGGCTTTTGACTAGGTTTTCAGTGCCAGGCATGAATTCCCTCCCATGGAGTCGGCCTTAAATCTAATCAGAGAGTAGTTGGTATCCCCCATAACAGACATGCCCCCATTGCATCAGTTGACACTTTGGCCTGGCTGGCCAGCCATAAAGCTTGCAGGGTCCACTGCTGGTTAAAGAACATTGGTAACTTTTCTCCCCAACAGGCTGCATAGACCTTTCCAGCATCCTAACAGCTAGTCAACAGGGAGGAGGATTCCAGCTCAGCTCCAGCTTGATTTCTCAGTGATCTGCAGTCCAACTCTTGGTCTTTACAAAAAAAAAATAGTTATTACCTCACTGGAAGACACCATAGCAGAAACCCAATAAAACAGTGTAGAAGTTAATACCAAAGGGCTGGGGTGGTGGCTTAGTGGTTCAAGGCACTTGCTTGCAAAGCCTGCTAGCCAGGGTTCTGTTCCCCAGGGCCCACATAAAACCAGATGCACAAAATGGCAAATGAATCTGAAGTGTGTTTGCAGCAGCAACAAGCCCCAGCATGTCCACCTGTGTGTCCCCTCTCCCTCATTCTAGCCCAGACTGATTTGGAATTCTGTGGCTGGCCTTGAACTCCCAGCAATCCTTCTACCTCTGTCTCCCAAGTTCTAGGATTCATGCTGGGATCATACCCAGCAGAGAGAGAGAATAGGCACACCAGGACTTCCAATGCACACAAACTCCAGATGCATGCATCACCCTGTGCATCTGGCTTTACGTGGGTAATGGGGAATTGAACTCAGATCATTAGGCTTTGCAAGCAAGCGCTTTAACAGCTGAGCTATCTCAACAGCCCTGAAACCCTTTTTAAAAAAGAAGGGGTTCAGTGGAGGGGATATGGAAGGGGGAACAAAGGAGAATGGTGGGAGAGGATTATGATCAGCGTATTTAAGGAGGTTGTCAATAAATTAAAAAAATAAAAACCTCTTTTAGTCATTGCTTCTTCATCTAAAGAAATAAATATTTGTTGCCAGGTATAGTGGCATAGACCTGTAATCCCAGAAGTCAGGTAGGCCGAGGCAGGATGATTGCCACCTGTTGAGGGCCAGTCTGGACTACATAAGAAGACCATGTCTAAAGGAAAAAAAATGTTGAGAACCTATAATGTGATGTGAAGTATAGTGCAGTATTCAAACACAACTGATAAGGACACTGTTCTTGTACTAAGTAACTCAATTATGTGGTATTATCTTAGAATCTCATGTAGCCCAGACTAGCCATTAAGCCACTGTTTGTGAGGTTGAACTTGAACTCCTTATCTTCCTGCCTTGACCCCACCCCCACCCAGAGCTGGGTCACAGGCATGTGCCACAGTGCCCAGTTTATGTGATGGAAACTGAACCCAGGGCTTCATGCATACCAGGCAAGTACTCTGCCAATTGAGCTAGATCCCTAGCCCCTCTTTTTGTATCTTTTCCAAATGTTTAAGTCCAGGTCTTATTTTGTTGATAATACTAGTTTGAGTGTAGTACAGAAGACCATGAGTGGACTGAATGCTATCTTTGTTACACCTGCTGTATGACCATGAAAGTAACAGTATGGAGGAAAGTTTTACAGATTTTGATGTTTCTTGACCTTCTTTCAGAGAGTATCGTCCAACATGTGACCTCCAACCACACCAGTCAATTTAACAGCACCACTGTGAAGCCACCAACAACTCCAGTTTCAGTGGTGTCAAGCAATGTAACAGCTGTCACTGTGAAACCTACAACCATTTCTAAAATGTCAACACCAGGAGTCTCAACAAATATGACTTCTACTGCCTTAAAATCTACACCCAATGCCACAAGTGTTTCACCAAATGTGACCCAGACATCAACATCCTTGGTAACCACAGCCCACAACAGTTTACTGACATCTCTAACAAGTACGTATTGAAATTGACCCACTTTTTCGGTACCCTAAATCAGTTGTCAAGTGCTGCATTTAAGTCACTATTCCATTTTGCAAAAATACAGAAACTTTCTTTGCCTAAAGTTATCCCCTCACCTCTCACTTCAGTGTTCTTACCCAGCAGTTTAGAGTTGAAAATACAGAACGTTTAAAAATAAAATGCTAACTCCAGTTTTGTTTTCTCCTTGTCACAACAGCTATTCACTCTAAGGAAAGTAAAGGATCAAAATTTGACACAGGCAGCTTTGTTGGTGGCATTGTACTAACACTGGGAGTTTTATCTATCCTTTATGTTGGATGCAAGGTGTATTATTCAAGGAGAGGCATTCGGTATAGAAGCATGTAAGTTTTACGCACTTTTACATATTTTAAATTATCATGACAAATAATTGGAGCCAGGCCAGTGTTCATCACAAGAACAGGTTTATGTGCTTTCTTCCCCATACCTGAAATAAGTTATATGCAGATTTGTGATTATGTGACATGAAAAATGTGCATGTTTAATAGCATTGAATTTAAAATTTGAAATATTTTTAAAGCCACTATGATCCTAGACATATTTGTTTGCTTGATAACATCCACCAGTTACGTAGGAGGCATGCATGCATATGGTTTTATTATAGTAAAGTATAGGCCATTCATTTTGAAATCAATGTTTAGTAATGTAATTGAGTTATTCAACAGTGAGGTAATTAAATTAAAATGTACTTTAAAAAAAAAAACTGTCCTCCCACAACTAGGTTAAGATGCTTCTTAGTGTTTTGCTGTTCGTAGTGTCTTTACTGACTTATAGAGTGAGGGGAAAGAGAGAGAGAATGGGTGCGCCAGGGCCTGTAGACACTGCAAATGAACTCCAGATGCATGCACTACTTTGTGCATCTGGCTTACATGCGTATTGGGGAATTGAATCTGGGTCCTTTGGCTTTGTAGGCAAGTGCCTTTAACCACTAGGCAATCTCTCTAGCCCCTAAAATGTATTCTTATCTCATCTTAAGCTCAGTGCAAAGTACATAATTCTATCCTTTATGGGCTAACTTTTCCCTCATATATACATGATGAGATAATGCTGTATGCACATGAAAGAAGTCAGAGTCCAGACTCCTCATAGTATAAGGGACTGTGCAGACAGAAATAGACTCTAGAAGTTTCACTGTAAAAGGAGTCTTACTCTAATATAGAAATCAGTAGTCTGAGACCACCACCCCCCATTTTGTGCAATGTATGTATGTATTGTGTGTGTGTGTGTGTGTGTGTGTGTGTGTGTGTGTGTATAATCTGTAGTCCCGGGCTGACCTTGACTTCATGTTGATCCTCCTACTCAGCCTCCTGAGTGCTGGTGTTAAAAGGCATGCACCACCACATCCAGCTTTTTAATTAAGGTACAATTTACAGTCTGTTAAGTAAGAAAGTTATGTTGGCAATTTAATTAGAAAAAGACTGCTATAAACAGTGGCACATACTCATAATCTCAGCACTTGGAAAGCTAAAGTAGGAGGATTCCCTTGAATTTGAGGATAGCCTGGGCTGCACAGTGAGACCTTGTCTCAGCCCCCTGCCCCAAGCTGTGAAGACAGAAGAATTCATATTCACACTTGCTTTCACTTTACCTTTTGGTTCTCTGCCAGTAGGATAACAAATGCATGAAATTGTAACAACACCTGACACTTAGTGGTTTTCACTTTAGAGAGGATTATGGTAGCTAAGTGGTGAAAGGTCAGAGTTGAGATCTGCCTGGATGCCCATTTGACAGTCTGAATCAGTACATACAGTATACTGGCTCAGTATATATAACAAGTGCACGGAGTTTTATGCAGAGCAATGGTAATTTTGATTGTGAAGACTAGAATTGAATTGTTCTGTTACTGTCCTTATATTTGTAGTTTTGATAGAAAACAAGTAATTTCAACTTCTTATATATTGCAGTGATGAACATGATGCCATCATTTAAAGAAATCAGTGACCAAGAAATGAAGAAAGACTGCAGTCCTGTCAATTACTTTTGGTTTATTAGTTTAAAGTAATAATATTTTCTTAAATAGTATAAGTAAGCCATGCATAAAATGAATAATGCATTACATTACATAAGTACATGAAACTTCCTCGTCATTACTAAAGGTAAAAAGGACTTTGTTTGGGTGTTTAACTGAATATTTAGAGCTAAAGGTAGTTTACATAATGATTAAAGTACAAAACAAGACCAGTTAAGAAAAATTCTCCCTCCTTCCTCCTTGCTTTTTTTTTTTTTTTTTTTTTTTTTTTTTGGTAGCACTGATTGGTCACATAGTTGCAGTATTTTAAAGACATCATCACTGAAAAATTGGACATTATCTGGGTGTACATTAAGGAGCTTCTCACATTGTCACAACACTTGGAATATTCAGAACTGGATATATCCTAATTACTAATATCATGCAACGGAAATTACACATATGAGTAAACCAGGTCTGAAACAGTTTAAGAAAGCATCAACATTATCTGTTTTAAAGTAGTTAGTACTTGGTCTAGAATATACATTCTAGAAACTACTGTCTCTGAATAAATACTGAATGAAACCTGTGCTTCATTGCATTAGAGGCCCACAGAGCGCTGGGAGAGCTGTCTGCTTACTAATAGCTTCTTCTAAGCTGTCATTGTTAGTTGACTTTTCCACTGTACTTCAGGCAAACTGCAGTACTCCCCTGTGTTAAAGACTACTACGTAGGGGAACTGGCAGTTAGATTATTTGCTACTGTGAACACACTGTCACCACTGGACGTTTCTTCTATTTCATATTAAATTACCAATTTTAATTTTATCTTTACTGTATTTTTTAAGAAATGTAGAGTTGTTTTCCATATTTAGAAATTTTTAATGGAATATAAAAACATGTAACTTTTTAAGCCCTGTTACATGATTTCCAAAATAATATTTAGAAGTTTATGTTCTCAAAACTGTAGATTAATGCTGTATTCATTAAACCAGGGACTATGAAATTCTCCACAGGCCACTAAACCTGCAGGATGAAAATGCTGCCTTTTTGTACACTGTCAACTTAGAAGTCTGGGAAAATGACATTTTTATACTAAGAAATTATTGTATTTTGGAATAAATTATTTTAGACAGAAAATTATTTGGGTATTCCCCTAGATCACTACCCTGCCCCACTGATTAACTTTCAGATGCACTATGTATAAGAAAAAGCACAATTTAGAGAAACTCCAACATTAGCCAATATATTCTGGAATGTTTTTAGTTTTATGATTTATACTCTAGCACTCAAACTCAGGGTCAGGTTTTAACAAAAGAGACATTTAGTCATTAAATAGTAAGATATTTCTATCTTAATGGGCCAAAGTAAATCATACCAATTTTTGAAACTTCAAAAATGAGCCAAAATGCCCTAATGAACATGCATTCACATTTAGTAGTTATAAAATGTAATGACCAGCTTTTGGCTTACAGAAAATGTCAGCTATCAATAGCTTTGATTTAAAAGGCTCATTTCTACGTGCTGTATATTATGGCCAATTGATAATAAACAATGTCATGCACAGATGCGTGTGACACATGGTGTGGAAGGATCTGTATGAAACAGGATTAGTGTGACACATGGGCCAGTGGGTTGTGTGTAACGTGGGCAGCGTGGAAGGGGCTTTATGAGATGGATAGATTAGCTCAGCATGCAGGTGGTATGGAAGAGTCTTTGTGAGACAGAGCTGGGTCAGTGTGGGTCAGTGGGTAAGCTGTGTGCTACTAACTGCATGTGCAGCCACTACTTTCATTTCTTTGCCAAATGTTGTAGTTAAGACAGACATTACAGGGATGAGGGCCTTTAAACTTGTGTCTGCTGCATTCTAGTGACTTTAGTACCAGCTTTGAATGCTTATTTGTTTAGCACTTTGAAAATAGAAGCCACTTGTAAAGTACTATTGTTATTTGCCTTGAAAGTTTCCTGTTGTGGGGAGGGAAAGGGGTAGAAATAATGTAGTTATATGTTTTCTGATTTGCTAGTTTCAAATACCAGTAGTCTCAATGCAGTTTTGTTGTTTTTATTTCAATCTGCAAAATTATAAGAGAACAGTAATACAAACCAATTACTTTGGAACACATTTCCTAATTGTACATTTATCTTCCTAATTACATTTACTTAAGCAAATGTTCAATTTTTCTAGCATTCCTTAAAAATGTATTTATTGAAAATAAAACAGTACAGATGCATGTCTAAATATCAGGCAGAAGCTATTCTATGGCTTTAAAATGTCCTTGGGTAATACATAAAAAGAATAATTCAAATGTAGGTAAATGAGAGTGAAAGTATATTGTGTATAATTTTGTATCTTCAGGAAAAAAAACAAAGTCCTGTTACTGTTTTTTTTTTTTCTATTATAATGACTAGATTTTGGTATTTCATTGTTACTGAATTCTATTTTTAGAATAAAATTTGTTCTCTTTAAAGTTTTGTGTTTTTTTAATGTAGATAGGCAGTTCACATTTTATTTTTCAAGTACATATCAACAGCTGAATGTAAATTAAAGGCTTATTGGACACACTGAAGCCAGACCTTGGGTAGCTCTGTCATAGAGGTAAGACCGCTGGCTCAGTTTCTCCAGTGTCCTTCAATGTCAGAACTTCATAGTATCCATTTACTGAAGCTATTGATGCATTTACACCTAACCCTCAACATTCCACCTCTGAAAGAGGGAAGTTTGGGGGCTGGGAAGACGGCTGTTAAAAGCTTAGCAAAGCCTGATGGCACTGACTCACTATTTGAAACGGTAAAACTCCATCATGGTAGGGCAAGACAAGGGGCAGAACTACAAAGAAGTTTGTTCACTTGTCCATAGTCAGGATGCAAAGTAATGAATGCTGGTGCTCAGCCTCTCTGGAAATATCCACTGATAACTTGAAAGTATGTATCTGAGGTAACTCCCAAACCAGACAATTGACAGTGAAGATGAACCCTTAGCAACTTGACACCCACACACATTACTTTTAGCCATAGCATTCCACCCTCATTCCTCAAAGGCTCATGACCATTTCATAGAGCAAATACATTTAGTTTATCTATAAACATCAGTTCTGATGTAACACAAAAGTCCAAAGATGTCATTCTGAGACTCAAGGCACATGCTTGGTATTCTCAAAGTGAACCTCCTTAAAATCAAAATGTTGCATATTCCAATACACAATGTCACAGAGTAAGCACTCCTATGCCTAGAGGAAGGAATGGGAGGATAACAAGAAAAGAAAAAAAGACCAAAGCGAGTGTGAAACCCCAACAATACCAAAGCTCCAGCCCCAGGTCTAGCATGTGGCCTCACAATAGAATCATCTCAGGGTGAGCCTCCAGTTCTGCTACAGGAGTACACATCATTCTTCCCATGGTCCAGCCCATGCCATGCTTGCAGCTTTCTCCAGCACAAGTCCCACAGTCCTGGGGTCTCCCAGCATCCCAGGGTCTCCATTGAAATTTAGGCTTCACCTTCACAGTACTCTCCATGCAGGGAAACCTTGCCCCACATTGCCTGGCTTCAGAAACTTTCTGGAACCTTGGTGCAAGTCTCCATGATACTGCATTTTGCCTCCCTGCAAACCAACCCCATGGGGGTTGTGCTTCTAAGTTCTGAATGCTAGCTGGAGATGGAAACCCCATCAGCAGCATTTTCAGCTCAGGCTCTGCTTTCACTAGCTGGAGCCTTCAAATCTTACCCTTGGGAACCTTTCCTACTGTCCCTGTGAAGAGCATGGGGGTTTATCTTTCCTGGCAATCTCCTAGACAATTTGCAGCGACTTTGCCCACACCAGCTTTGTCTGCATTTATTTATTTATTTATTTATTTTTTGGTTTTTCGAGGTAGGGGCTTACTGTAGCCCAGGCTGACCTGGAATTCACTATGGAGTCTCAGGGTGGCCTCGAACTCACGGCAATCCTCCTACCTCTGCCTCCCGAGTGCTGGGATTAAAGGCGTGGCCACACCCAGCTTTTGTCTGCATCTTTAAACACACTCCTTTACTTGCCAAAGAGCACATATTTCACAGTTTTTATACATGATGCTATCTTGAAATTTCCCCTTCCAAGCAACTTCGTTTATTACTTTAAAATTTGTGTGTTTGTCATTATATAAATGGGTTGAAGGACAAAAATCACATGATCATCTCATTAGACGCAGAGAAAGCATTCGACAAAATCCAACATCCCTTCATGATAAAAGTCCTACAGAGACTGGGAATAGAAGGAACATATCTCAATATAATAAAGGCTATTTATGATAAGCCTACAGCCAACATATTACTAAATGGGGAAAAACTGGATGCTTTGCCACTAAAATCAGGAACAAGACAAGGGTGTCCACTGTCCCCACTTTTATTTAATATAGTTCTGGAAGTCTTAGCCATAGCAATAAGGCAAGAGACATGCATAAAAGGGATACAAATCGGAAAGGAAGAGGTCAAGTTATCATTATTTGCAGATGACATGATTCTATATATAAAGGACCCTAAAGACTCTACTAGCAAACTGTTAGAGCTGATAAAAACCTACAGTCATGTAGCAGGATACAAAATAAATACACAGAAATCAGTAGCCTTCATATATGCTAACAACAAACACACAGAGGATGAGATCAGAGAATCACCCCCATTCACAATTGCATCAAAAAAAATAAAGTACCTTGGAATAAACCTTACTAAGGAAGTAAAGAATCTATACAATGAGAACTTTAAAACACTCAAGCGAGAAATTGCAGAAGACACTAGGAAGTGGAAAAACATCCCTTGTTCCTGGATTGGAAGAATCAATATTGTGAAAATGGCAATCTTACCAAAAGCAATCTACACATTTAACGCAATCCCCATCAAAATTCCAAAGGCATTCTTCACGGAAATAGAAAAAACAATCCAAAAATTCATTTGGAATCACAAAAAACCTCGAATATCTAAAATAATACTGAGCAACAAAAATAAGGCTGGTGGTATCACCATACCTGATTTTAACCTATACTACAGAGCCATAGTAACAAAAACAGCATGGTACTGGCACAAAAGCAGACTCGTAGATCAATGGAACAGAATAGAGGACCCAAATGTAACCCCATGTAATTATAGCCACCTGATATTTGATAAAAATGCCAAAAATACTCATTGGAGAAAAGACAGCCTCTTCAGCAAATGGTGTTGGGAAAACTGGATATATATCTGTAGAAGGATGAAAATAGATTCTTCTCTTTCTCCGTGCACAAGAATTAAGTCCAAATGGATTAAGGACCTTAACATCAGACCTGAAACTCTGAAACTGCTAGAGGAAAAAGTAGGGGAAACCCTTCAACATATTGGTCTTGGCAAAGACTTTCTGAATACAACCCCAATTGCTCAGGCAATAAAACCACAGATTAACCACTGGGACCTCATGAAAATACAAAGATTTTGCACTGCAAAGGACACGGTGAAGAAAGCAAAGAGGCAACCTACAGAATGGGAAAAAATCTTCACCAGCTATACATCTGATAGAGGATTAATATCTAAGATATACAAAGAACTCAAGAAGTTAAATAATAAGGAATCAAACAAACCAATCAAAAAATGGGAAATGGAGCTAAATAGAGAATTCTCAAAGGAAGAAATACGAATGGCATATACGCATCTAAAAAAATGTTCTACATCCCTAGTCATCAGGGAAATGCAGATTAAGACTACATTGAGATTCCATCTCACTCCTGTCAGATTGGCTACCATCATGAAAACAAATGATCATAAATGTTGGCGGGGATGTGGAAAAAGAGGAACCCTTCTACATTGTTGGTGGGAATGCAATCTGGTCCAGCCATTGTGGAAATCAGTGTGGAGGTTCCTAAAACAGCTAAAGATTGATCTACCATATGACCCAGCTATAGCTCTCCTAGGCATATATCCTAAGGACTCATCTCATTACCTTAGAGATACTTGCTCAACCATGTTTATTGCTGCCCAATTTATAATAGCTGGGAAATGGAACCAGCCTAGATGTCCCTCAACTGATGAGTGGATAATGAAGATATGGCACATTTATGCAATGGAGTTTTACTCAGCAGTAAAGAGAAATGAAGTTATGAAATTTGCAGAAAAGTGGATGGATCTGGAAAGAATTATACTAAGTGAGGTAACCCAGGCCCAGAAAGCCAAGCGCCACATGTTCTCCCTCATATGTGGATCTTAGCTAGAGATGATTGGGCTTCTGTGTGAGAAGGAAAAAACTCAGTAGCAGAGGCCAGTAAGTTAAAAAAAGGAGATAGAAAGGGAAGAGAAAGAAAGGGAGGAGGGCTTTTATTAGGTTGGTACTGTATATATGTAAGTAGAAAGATTGAGACGGGGAGGGGATATGATGGAGAATGGAATTTCAAAGGGGAAAGGGGGGAGGGCAATACCATGGGATTTTTTTTGTTATCATGGAAAATATTAATAAAAATGGAGAGAAAAATAAATAAATAAATAAATAAAATTTGTGTGTTTGTGTATATATGGATACATCAGTCTTTTGCTGCTGCAAACGACAGGCTTTATATGGGTAGAGAATGGAACTTGGGCCAGAAGGCTTTTGCATGCAAGTGCCTGTGTACTGAGCCATCTTCCCAGCCCCTAGATTATTACTTTTGAACTTGGCCTCAAGTTTCTGAGACATGAACAGAAAGAATGAAGCCAGATTCTTTTCCAGAATTGGCCTCAGGCCCAGTTCCCAGTAGAGTCCTTGTTACACTCTTGACAACTTAAGCTCGGCCTTCACTGTCCACATTTTCTCTCTGCATTTTGGTCTTCCTAACTCCCACTGGAATGTCCTGTTAAGCTCTACTTAGAACATTCTAGGATTTCTTTAACCCATGGCTCTGGGCTCATCCATGTTTCTCCTGGAAGCCAGTTCCAAAGGCCTAGAATCCAAACAGGTTTATCACTACAATAATTCCATCCCTTGATATGTTTTCTTACTTTTCTTGTCACTATGACCAAATACCTGACAAAAGCAATTTAAGGAAGGGAAGGTTTATTTCAGAGTTTAAGGTAGAGTCCATCATGGTAGGGAAAATGTAGCAGGGGAACACTGGTCAGCTGGCCACACTGCACCTGAAGGAAGGTAACAAATGCTGGTGCTCAGTTCACTTCCTTTTCCTGTTTTCATTTCATGCAATACCCCAGCCCATGGGATAATGCCACCCACTTTCAGGGTGGGTCCTTCCCTCTTTTACACTTTTACACTAAAAACAGCCTCACATGCACATCCAGGGGTGTGTCTCCTAGGTGATTATGACCCAGTCAGTCCAACAGCAGTAGCCATCACAATGCCTTTCAGGTTAGTTTTCAATTGCTTCTTTCCTCATAGGTTTTTTTTTTTTTTTTTTTTTGATGTGAAATCAGTAGAATCTGGGTTTCTGTGGAGATTCTCTGTACAAATAAGGCTCTTCTAGTACCATTTTGCACAACTGTCAGGCAAATTGCCTTCCACATCTACAGTTGCTGATTCTCCCTCACATTGTCCTCACTATCAGTAAAGGTGTAGATGTTGAATGCAGAGAGGATGCTAAAAATCTGACCCAAACTGAAGGCGGCAGAGTGGGAGGGAGAACAGCAGTGCCTGGTGTCCCCCAAGCCCTCTTACCCACTGGACAGTGAGGCCCACAAGCACCATGGAGAACATCATGGTGCACCAATCTGCCTTTAGCCTTCAGGTTTGCTTTGTGTTGTTACATTCAAGGGAAATAAAATACAAAAACCCAAAGGCAGATTGCAAGTGTTGACACTGAATTAGGTGTCCCCATAAACTCATGTGTCTTGAATGCTTGGTTCCCAGCTGATAGCAATTTGGGAAGTGAAGCCTTATTGGAGGATGTGTGTTGTTAGGGTCACGTGAGCTTAAGGGTGTCATAGCCAGCTCCTTGCCAGAGCTCAGCTCACTTTCCTGCTGCTGTTGTCTATCTGCTGTGGCAGAGATGATGTCCAGCCCCTGTTCATGCCATGCTGTCACCTGCCATCACGATGGCTGTCACCTGCTGCACAAAGCTTTCCCTCAAGACTGTAAGCCAAAATAAATCCATCAGCTGCTTTTGGTCAGATGATGGGTGTCAGCAACAACAAAGTAACTACAATAGAAAATTGGTGCTAGTGGAATAGGGTCATTGCTGCTAGAAATATGACTGTGCTTTTGGCATTTTACATTATGGAAGGTCACCAGTTTTGGGGGGCCAGGGACAGAATGTGGTGATTTGAATTGAGTGTCCCCCATAAACTCATGTGTTTTGAATGTTTGGTCCCAGATGATGGTAGTTTGGGAGGTGAAGCCTTGCTGGAGGTGTGTTGTTGGGGGTGGGCATAGGGATGTTCTAGCCAACTACCCTTCCCAGACTTCAGCTCACTCTCCTGGTACTATTTCCCATCTGCTGTGCCAGAGGTGATGTCAAACCTCTGCTCATTCCATGCTTTCCCCTGCCATCATGAAGCTTCCCCTCAAGACTATAAGCCAAAATAAACACCTTTCCTCACATCAGCTGTTTTTGGTTGGGTGATTTATACCAGCAATGAGAGGGTAAGTGCAACATATCATTAAAATTCTTGGGGCTGGGGCTGGAGAGATGGCTTAGCAGTTAAGGCTCTTGCCTGCAAGCCCAAGGACCCAGGTTCAATTCCCCAGTACTCTCGTAATCCAGATACACAGGGTGGTGCATGCGTCTGGAGGGGAGGGGAGGGGAGGAGAGGGTTAATTCCCAAATCTCCATGAGCTGGGCACTTAGCATTCAGAACACGTAAGTTTATGGGGGACACCTGAATCAAACCGCCACACCCTGAGATGAGTAGACCACAAAGCAAAGAGAACCAACAATAAAAGAGCTCCACCAAGGATTCCTAGAACCCAGAATAGACGCCTCCAATAAAATCATAGAGAAAACAACAGAAATTGAATCCCAGGGCAGGTGAGATGACACAGCAGTTAAAGGTACATGCTAACAAAGCCTAACAATCTGGGTTCAATTCCTCAGTACCTACATAAAGCCAGATTCACAAAGTGGTGCATGCATTTGGAGTTTCTTTGCAGTGGCAGGAGGCCCTAGAGTGCCTATACACTCTCTCACTCAAAAAAATAAATAAAAATATTTTAAAAAATTGAATCCCAGCCAGGTGTGGTGGCACACGTCTTTAATCTCAGCACTTGGGAGGCAGAGGTAGGAGGATCACCATGAGTTCAAGGCCACCCTGAGAATACAGAGTGAATTCCAGGTCAGCCTAGGCTACAGTGAAACCCTACCTTGAAAAACCAAAAAAAAAAAAAAAAAAAAAAAAAAAAATTCCAAATAGGAAACACAAAAAGCTATATGACCCTGATCAAGAGAATTGCTGAACTGGAAGCAAATCATCAAAAAAATATATTTATATATAACAAAAGCCAGGCATGGTGGTGCACACCTTTAATCCCAGCATTTGGGAGGCAGAGGTAGGAGGATCGCTGTTAGTTCAAGGCCACACTCAGACTACATAGTTAATTCCAGGTCAGCCTGGGCCAGAGTGAGACCCTACCTTGAAAAACCAAACAAAAAACAGCATAAATGAAATTGAGAACAAAAGCTTTTAGAGTATTCAGCTTTGTCACTAGGCTTAATTTAACTGAAGAAAACCAGAGAAGCTTCAAAACAGAGATAAATTAATTGATGAGTAAACAAATACAGGATCTCTATAACCAGTTGATTAAGCTTAATGAAGACATGATCAAATGCAAGAATGATTTCCAGGAAGCATCAAGAAAAATCAGACCTTGAACTGAAGTCTTACTTCAAAAAAGAGATGGAACACAATGCAAAAAGCACAACAACCACAATGCAAAAAGCACAACAAAAACAAAATCAAATAGAGTCACTCATGTGGAAGACAGAAGCTCTGAGCTAGAAGACAAGACAGAAGAAATTAACGGGGAGTCCAAAAACTTTGCTAAGTTCAAAAAAATCATGCGAACAGAATACAAAAGAACTGCCTGACCCTAAAATAACCAAACATCCAGATCATGGGTATACCAGAAAGGGAAGAAATCCAGGCCAGAGGCACAGAGTACATATTCAACAAAATTATTGAAGAAAATTATACAATCTCACAGAAAAAGAGGCCCATCCAGATATAAGAAACTCACAGAACACCAGACAGCCAAAGGAGAAACTCTCCGAGGCATATCATAGTTAAAACTAAATAATGAAGAAAAGGAGAAACAGCCAGAGAGAAACAACTCACTACATACAAAGGCAATCCCATCAGAATTACCTCATATTGCTCAGTGGAAACCCTGAATGGAACACTTCAACATAAAAAAAACTATTACTTCCAACCCAAACTACTGTACCCAGTAAAAGTATTCCTCACAATTGATGATAAAAGGAAAACTTTTCAAGACAAATGTCTATGATTATATGAACTCAAAGCCAAACCTACAGAAAATACTTCAGGGAATAATCCACACAGAAGAGTCAAACAACCAATCTCAAGGGCCTACAAGAAGATCACAATAACCAAAACTAGAGCAGGCTCAAAAAAGTTCAAAACACAAGAAAGCACCAAACCCCATAAAGCACCCATCACAGCAGGGATTAAATAGAACCTCACAGTTATAACCTTAAATGTTAATGATCATAACCATCAAGAGATACAAGTTAACTGAATGAATAAGAAAAACAGACCCTTCTATCTGCTGTCTTCAGGAAACCCACCTCATCATTAAAGGCACCTTTCACCTCAGGGTGAAAGGATAAAAAATATTCCAGCTAGGCGTGGTGGCTCATGCCTTTAAATCCAGCACTCGGGAAGCAGAGGTAGAAGGATCACCGTGAGTTCGAGGCCACCCTGAGACAACATAGTGAATATCAAGTCAGCCTGGACCAGTGTGAGACGCTACCTCGCAAAACCAAAAAAAAAAGGTATTCCAAGCAAAAGGAAGTAAGAAACAAGTAGGTGTTACTATATTAATATCTGATAAAATGGACTTCAAAAGTAATCAAAAAAGGACAAAAAAGAGCCAAGCACGGTGGTGCGCACCTTTAATCCCAGCACTCCGGAGGCAGAGGTAGGAGGATCGCTGTGAGTTTGAGGCCACCCTGAGACTCCATAGTGAATTCCAGATCAGCCTGGGCTAGAGTGAGACCCTATCTAAAAAAAAAAAAAAAAAACGGACAGAGAAGGCCACTTCTTAATCATCAAAGGAACAATCTAACATGAGAACACCTTAATCATAAACCTATAGGTACCAAACACAGTTATACCACAGTTTATAAAACAAAACCTACTTGACAACAAAACAAATAAACACCAACACCACCACAGTTGGGGACTTCAATATTCCACTATCATCAATACACAGATCATCCAAGCAGAATATCAACAAGGAAATAATACAGCTCAACAACACCAGAGATCAATTAGACCTAATGGACACCTAAAGAACATTCCAACCCAATTCTATAGAATACACATTCTTCTCAGCAGCCCATGGAACTTTCTCCAAAATAGATAATGTATTAGGAAATAAAGCATGCCTCCATAAATTCAGGAAAACTGAACTAACTACCTGAATCTTATCAGATCACAATTTTCAAGCTAGAAATGAACAAGAGCCAGATCAGTAATTCCACCAGCTCCTGGAGACTGAACAAAAGACTTTTAAACAACGAATGGGTTGTGGAAGAAATCAAAAAAGAAACTGTAAAATTTCTTAAACTGAATGATAATGAAAACACATCTTATAAAAGTTATGGGTAGCTGGGCATGGTGGCATATACTTCAATCCCAACACTCAGAAGGCAGTGGTAGAAGGATCGCCATGAGATTCCATAGTGAATTCTAGGTCAGCCTGGGCTACAGTGAAACCCTACCTCAAAAAAAAAAAAAAAAATTATGGGACACAACGAAGGCAGTCCTAAGGAGAAAATTCATAGTACTAAATGCCTTCATAACAAAGAGAGATCCCAAATCAATAACCTAACCATCCACCTAAAGACATTGGAAAAAGAAGAATCCAACCCTGAGAGTTCCACACACAAAGAAACAATAAAGATCAGAGCAGAAATTAACAAACTGGAAACTAACAAAACAAATAAGAAAATAAATAAAATGATGAGCTGGTTCTTTGAAAAAAATTAACAAGACTGATAAACCCTTGGCCAACAAAGTACTAGAAGTACTAGCCCAAGCAATGAGACAGGAGAAAGGAATAAAAGAGATTATAAACTGGAAAGGAAGAAGTCAAATTAGCTCTCTTTGCAGATGACATGATCCTATACATAAGTGACATGAACGTCTCCATCTCAAAACTTCTAAAGGTGATTAAATCCTGCAGTAAAGTAGCAGAATACAAAAGTCAACATACAAAATTCAGTAGCCTTTCTATATGCAAAGGACAAATATACAGAGAAAGAAATCAGTGAGGTTGTCCCATTTTCAATAGTAACAAAAAAATTAAACACCTTGGAATAACACTAACAAAGCATGTGAAAAACCTACACAATGAAAACATAAAAACACTCAAGAAAGAATTTGAGGAGGACTTGAGCAGATGGAAAGACCTCCTATGCTGTAGGATAGGTAGAAATAATATTGTGAAAATGGCATTTCTACCATAAGCAATATACAGATTTAATGGTATACCAATAAAACTTCCAGCATCATTCTTCAGAGATAGCAAAGTGATCTCAAAATTCATATGGAATGACAGCAGGCTTCAGATATTCAAACATATCTTCAGCAAAACAAACACCTCTGGAAGTATCACCATACCCAATCTAAAGCTGTATTACAAAGCCATAGTAACAAAAGCAGCATGGTACCAGCATAGAAACAGAAATATCGACCAATGGAACAGAATTGAAGACCTGGACCTTAGGCCAAGTAGCTACAGCTACTTGATCTTTAACAAAAGTGCCAATAATGTAGACTGGGGAAAAACAGCATTTTCAACAAATGGTGTGGGACAAATTGCATAACCACATGTAGAAAAATGAAACTAGACACACTCATCTCACAATACACAAAAATCAACTCCAAATGGATTAAAGAACTCAATATAAGACCTGAAACTCTACAGCTTCTGGAAGAAAAAACAGGAGGACCTCTCCAAGATATAGGAGTGGGGAATGACTTCCTGAACAATACCCCAGTAGCCCAGGAATTAATCTCTTAACTGATGTGATATCATGAAGCTAAAAAGCTTTTGCACAGATAAACATACCATACGCACAGCCAATAGATTACCCACAGAATGGGAGAAAATTTTCACCAGCTATACCACTGACAATCTATAAGGAACTCAAAAACAATAAATCATTAATCAACTCTAAATATGGGGTAGAGAACTGATTAGGGAGTTCTCAGAGGTAGAAATACAAATGGCTAACACACACTTAAAAAAATGTTCAACATCCCTAACCATCAGGGAACTGCAAATTAAAAGAGCTATGAGACGGAAATCATTAAAAATCAAATAACAAATGTTGGTGAGGATGTGGGGAAAGAGGAACCCTCACTCACTGTTGGTGAGAATGCAAACTTGTACAGCCACCATGGAAATTAATGTGGAGATTCCTGAAAAACAGGAATATAGAACTATCAACAGACCCAGTTATTTCTTCACTGGCTATTTACCCTAAATGCCCATACTTCTCTATAGAGATATTTATATTTGCTCAACCATGTTCATAGCTGCTGAATTCATAATAGGTAAGAACCAGAATCAACCCAGGTGCCCATGATTGGATGAATGGACAACAAAGTTGTGGTACATATACACAATGGAATGCTACTGAGCATTAAGGGAAAAAAAATGATACAATGAAATTTGTAGGAAAATGGATAGACTTAGAACAGATCATATTCAGTGAACCCAAGCAGAAAGACAAATGGCACATGTTCTCACTCATCTGAGGTTCATCTTGAATTGCTGACATACCGGATAGACAACCTGAGGCCCAGACAATAGGATGGAAGGGTTGGGGGCAGGGGGAAGAGGATGGGGGGAAGTAAACACAAAATGAAACCCAAAATGAACTAATACATAGTAACCTTCCTCCCTAAAGGTAAACTCTCTCAACAGGAGTATGGGGGAAGCATCCAAAAAGAAGGGCGCTGGAGAGGGTGGGATGAAGCTTAACCTTAAAGGATTTTGAACTGTAATTTGCAGTACCAGAAATAGGTGCTACCAATATTGAGCTGTTAATCAGAGACCTACAAGGTCCCACAAACAAGACAGGCTTCTGTCAAAGCACTTGATTATACACCTGAGGTAAAAGGTAAGACGTTATTGCTGAAGACAGCATATGTTGCCTACACAGAGAGATCTGGCTGGAATCCGGAAGAAAGCCAGTACCCAGACAGCCCATCTAGTGTTGGAAAGTGCTACAATGAGTTACTGTGGGAGCATCTCAGTTGTTTAAAGCATCTAATACTGTGCTTAAATAGTGGGTCCTCAATATGTTAGTAGCTAAGAAAAAAAGCAAAGTAAAAATAAAAGATTATTTCTAGATTTAGGAACATTTCGTGATCTAACAAGGGAGATGAGGTTTTTGTTATTTAATTGCAGTGTTAAGAGAGCCTGGCACATGCTAGGCAGGAGCCCTACCACTATGCTACATTCCCTCCTTGGAATTGGTTCTGATTTCACACCCTGGATTGTTGCACTAAAGAACTGACTGGACTCTTTGGGTGAGCTGATAATCCCTTTAGTCAGCATAAGAGGTTCAGGAGGAAAGACACGTAATTTGTGTTTTTTGCCCATTGAAAGTCTAAGGTGGGGCTGGAGGGATGGCTTAGCAGTTAAGGCAGTTGCCTACAAAGCCAAAGGACTCAGGTTCGATTCCCCAGGACTGATATAAGCCAGAGGCACAAGATGGCGCATGCATCTGGAGTTCTTTTGCAGTGGCTGGAGGCCCTGGTGCGCCCATTTTCTCTTTCTCTCTGCCTCTTTCTCTCTGTGTGTCACTCTCAAATAAATAAATAAAAATAAATAGATTTTAAAAAATAAAAATTAAAAAAAATGGGTTATGGCCGGGCGTGGTGGCGCACGCCTTTAATCCCAGCACTCGGGAGGCAGAGGTAGGAGGTTCACCATGAGTTCGAGGCCACCCTGAGACTACACAGTGAATTCCAGATTCCAGGTCAGCCTGGACTAGAGTGAAACCCTACCTCGAAAAATTAAAAAAAAAAAAATGGGTTATGGATAGAGTTCTCAAAAGAAGAAATACAGCCAGGTGTGATGGCACATGCCATTAATCCCAGCACTCAGGATGCAGAGGTAGAAGGATCGCCATGAGTTCAAGGCCACCCTGAGACTACATAGTGAATTTCACATCAGCCTGGGCTACAGTGAGACCATACCTCGAAAACAACGAGGAGGAGGAAGAAATGCAGATGGCGAATAAACATCTAAAAAAAAGTTCTACATCTTCAGCCATCAGGGAAATGCAAATTAAAACTACTCTGAGATTCCATCTCACTCCTGTCAGAATGGCTATCATCAGGAAAACTAATGACAATAAACACTGGTGAGGATATGGATAAAGAGGAACCTTTCTACACTGCTGGTGGGAATGTAAACTCATACAACCATTGTGAAAATCAGTGTGGAGGTTCATGAGATAGCTAAAAATAGATTTACTATATGACCCAGCTATACCACTCCTAGGCATATATCCTAAAGACTCTTCTCACTACCTTAGAGATACTTGAACATTCATGTTTATTGCCACTCTATTCACAATAGCTAGGAAATGGAACCAGTCTAGGTGTTCCTCAATTGATGAATGGATAATGAAGAAGTGTACAAATATACAATGGAGTTCTATTCAGCAGTAACGAAAAACAAAATTATGAAATTTGCAGGGAAATGGATCTGGAAAGGATTATACTAAATGAGTACCCAGGCCCAGAAAGCCAAGTGCTGCATGTTCTCTCTGATGTATGGATCCTAGCTACAAATGTTTAGACTTGAATGTGAGTTGGAATAAAACTTGTTAGCAGAGGCCAGTAAGCTAGAAAGGAGATATAAGGGAGGAAGAAGAGGGGAGGACTTGTGGGGATGGTATTGTACATATGTAAGTAGATGAACAGATTACTGGGAGTGGAAAGGCCTATGTGAGGTCAGGGGAAGAGACTGAGTAAAGGAATGGTAGGGGGAGGGTTAATCAAAATCTTACGAGGGTGAGCCAGATGTGGTGGCACATGCCTTTAATCCCAGCACTCGGGAGGCAGATGTAGGAGGATCACCATGAGTTCCAGGCCACCCTGAGACTACGTAGTGAATTCTAGGTCAGCCTGGACCAGAGTGAGACCCTACCTCAAAAAAAAAAAAAAAAAAAAAATCTTAGAGAGTATGAATAAGTCATGTGGAAACCTACTTTTCTGGACACTGATGTGCCAGAGATTATTACTAGAAAAGGCTCTTGGTTTAACACCAGGAATAGCCGGGTGTGGTGGAGCACTCCTTTAATTCCAGCACTCGGGAGGCAGAGGTATGAGGATAGCCATGAATTCAAGGCCACCCTGAGACCACATAGTGAATTCCAGGTCAGCCTGAGCTAGAGTGAGACCCTCCTCAAAAAACCAAAAAAATGAAAAATAAAAATAACACCAGGAACAGATGGTAAGACCCTAATGCTGAAAACTCTACATGCTTGGGCCACAAGGCCACTGAGAAATCAAGCTGGAGCCAAGCTGAAAATATCCTCCCTATAGACCAACTGACAGAAAGGTAGAAAAAGGTACACTGCATGCAGCAATATAGGAGAGAAAGAAGACATCAGTGGAAATAAACAACAGTAGACAATACAAATCTTAAGTTGGTGTGGAGATAAACAATGGACAAGCAAACCTTAAGTTTGTCCAGCAAGACCAAATGAGCCAACGGGTGCAATAGGTGCATGTCTGTTATGCGGGAAACCAACTGCTCTTTAATTGGACTGAAGGCCCACTACATGGGAGGGAATACCAGCCTGGTACTAAAAACCTATGTCAGTGGAGGTCATGAGCCCTAGGGGTGTTATGCCTGCTGGTATCTGGCTAAATGCATATTATGCTCATCAAACTGCCGGTAAGAACTTCTCTAAATGTTCATATCTATATATTAATGCTACTCTAACTTTTGGTTAGAAAAGCTTCTCTTTTCAGATGGCAGTGACCTCTGGGATGACTCAAAAGGCACCACAGTGCTGAGAAGAAGTGACAGAGGAGTGTTCAACACTAAAATATCTCTATCATACCTTCCAGGGCTCAGGGTCCATTGCGAAAAAGGTGGCAGAAAGCATATAAAGAGCCAAAAGAAGGGTAGAACGGCTTATAATGCACTCTTCCAGACACAAAATGGCCTGGATACCCATGACCTCACAGTGCCTGGCACTACCTACACAAGACCAGTATAATAGGAGGAAAAGATGATGGCATCAACATAAAAGAGAAACTGAGAGGGGGAGGGGGTATGATGGAGAGTGGAGTTGTGAAGGGGAAAGTGGGGAGGGGGGTTGGTTTACTGCCTATAATTATAGAAGCTGTCAATTAAAAAGTTAACAAAAGACAGGATTTTTAACTGGTGTGGTGGCTTGTATCTATAAATCCAGCCCTTAGGAAGCTGCATTAGGAGGACTGTTGTGAGTTCAAAGACAAACTAGACTACAGTGAGACCCTTTCTCAAAAAAAAAAAAAAAAAAAAAATTTGAAGGAACTTTTTTCATTTAAATACTTATCCATTTGCATGCAGAGAGAGACTTAGAGAATGGGTGTGCTAGGGCTGCTAGCCACTGCAAATCAACTCCAGATGCATACGCCACTTTGTGCATCTGGCTTTATATGGGTACTGGGGAATCAAACCTGGATCCTTAGGCTTTGCAGCCAAGTGCCTTACATACTGAGCAATCTCTGTGCCAGAAACTTTTTTTAAAGAATTCAGAAATAAGATCTGCATCACTTTAAAGTAGTGTAGCTACTGTGTAGCCTAGGATGCTCTTGAATTCTGCCTTAACCTGCTGAATGTGAGGGTTACAAACATGCACCACCACAGCCAGTTTTGCATTAGTTCTTAAATCTTGCTTTTTAAAAACAAGTTAGTTATATATGAAGGACAAAAAATGCAACATAGCTCAAAAGCTTACGGCAAAATGAGGCATACTGGCACAAGCCTGTAATCCCAGCAAGTGGGACATAGAGGCAGAAAGATCAAGATTTCAAGTCCAGCCCCAGCTACATACTGAATTTGAAGCCATCCTAGGCTTCAGAAAAATGCTATAATCAATGTTTCTCAGCTAAGGTCAACTGGAAAGGGCAAAGAGACACCAGAGTTTAGCAATGAATGACTGGGTGGTGGGGGGGTTACCAGCAGGTGAAGGGCCTGAGACAAGGATGCTGCCCTGTAACATATGCTTCATTGAGAAATAATGTAGTAACTGAGGTTCCAAATACCTGACACCATTTCTTCAGCTTGTCTTTCCTTCTCCTCTTCTCTTCTTTCGTCTTCAGCATTAAGAAGTGCTGACACAATATCATTAACTGTTTTAAAGTTCTCTCCAGTGGTCAGGATTTGACGTTGAACGGTCTGCTTTACCAGGCTTCTAGTAAAGCCCATTTCCAAGGCAGCTTGAACCACAGGTGTGTTCATCATGACTGCATCCTCTGAAGAACTGTCTCCAGGGCCAGGATGAACAACTATTTGAAAAAAACATTTACTAACATTAAATTCTAAAAACATAAAACTATGGAGAATAATGACTAGGACATAGCCTTTGGTCTCACATACTACAGGAAATATACTATATGCATCAATTATTTGTAACTCCAATAAAATATGGACTTAATAATGACTAAACAAAAATATAGTTATATACTCTGCTTCCTAGACTATATACATACTAGACCTATTTAATAAAAGACCCAGGCTAGAGGGATGGCTTAGCAGTTAAGGCGTTTGCCTGCAAAGCCAAAAGAACCAGGTCCAATTCCCCAGGACCCACGTTAGCCAGATACACAAGGAGGCACACATACCTGGAGTTCGTGTGCAGTGGCTAGAGGTCCTGGTGCGCCCATTCCCCTCTTCCCCCCGTCAAGTAAATAAACGAAAATAAAAGAACCAGGAATCTGCACCATTAAAAATTACCCCCCGCCCTGGCAGGGCATGGTAGCACATGCCTTTAATGCAGTACTCAGGAGGCAGAGGTAGGAGAATCGCTGTGCGTTCAAGGGCACCCTAAGACAACATAGTGAATCCAGGCCAGCCTAGACTATCGCAAAACCCCACCTTGAAAAAATACGCCCAAATGATTCTGATATACATTCATTTTTTTTTAACCTGTATGCCACTGTGATGGTTTAATTCAGGTGTCCCCCAATAAACTTAGGTGTCCTGAATGCTAGGTTAACTGATGATTTGGGAATTGAAACCTCCTGGAGGCAGTGTATTGTTGGGGGTGGACTTATGGGGTGTTATAACCAGCTTTCTCTTGCCAATGTTTGGCACACTCTCCTGTTCCTCTTGTCTACCTGATGTTGGCCAGGAGGTGATATCTGCCTTCTGCTTATGCCATCATTTTCCCCTGCCATGATAAAGCTTCCTCACAAGTCTATAAGCCAAAATAAACCCTTTTTTTCCCACAAGCTGCTCTTGGTAGGGTGTTTTCCCACCAGCAATGTGAACCTGATTGTAACAGCCACACAAACACAGAAGTGAGAAATTACCTCGAAACTGATGAAACTGAAATGTTTCAATAAGAGACTAACTTAGAGCTGGGCATGGTGGTGCACAACTTTAATCCCAGCACTTGGGAGGCAGAGGTAAGGGGATCACTGTGAGTTCAAGGCCACCCTCAGATTACATAGTGAATTCCAGGTCAGCCTGAGCTAGAGTTGACCCTACCTTGAAAAAAAAGAGAGAGAAAGAGAGAGAGAGAGAGACTAACTTAGGGCTGGAATGAACAAAGTCCTGGGTTCCATCCCTGACATTTATACACATGCATTCAAACAAACCCACCCCCTCCAAAACAAATTAGGAACATGGGCTATGCTACATGGTCCAGAAGTAGAATGCTTATCTAGCATTAAAAGGACATGGATTTGATTCACAGCACAGTAAAATAAATAAATAGTAGGATGGAATGTGACCTGGGTAGAAAGCTTGACTGGCATGAATGAGGCCCTGGATTCCACCCCTACCATGCATGCATGCACCGACTCCCAACTTCTCCCAAAGAAAGGGATGACATCTAAGGTGTACACATGGTCCAATGGTACGACACGTGCCTAGCAAGCATGAGGCCCTGGATTGGCAGGATCCACCCACTAACATTGGGGGACTATACTTTCATACTTGAATAATAAGTAAGGACTAGTCAGGTGGATAAAAATAAGAAGTATATAAGACCAATTCACACAAAATATGTCCAAAGATATAATGAAAGACGTAATGACAGCCTGGGGCTCAATTCCCCAGTACCCATGTTAAAGTCAGATACACTAAGTGATGAATGGATCTGGAGTTCTTTGGCAGCAGCAGGAAGTCCTGGTGTGTCCCATGTACATATTCTCTTTCTCTCCCTCCCAAACAAATACATAAAAATTTTAAAACATACGAAAGCAGAAGTAATGTGACTTTGGATATAGAGAAAAATTATCAAGAAAAAATATTGTAAAGATAATAAGAAGCAGGAGGCCAGTTTTCATAGTGTGATCAGGGAAGAATTTTGTGGTAACAAGGTCAATGCTACTCATACTGTCTTTTTGTGAAATTATACATGTTCATTTTCAAGAACTTTTCTAAGACACTTTACTGCCATCTGCTGGAAATTGTTATAGAGTAAGTACATAAATATATAAAATCACTTGTTCCAAAACACAAACTTCACAAGGCAAACTGAATTCAGAGAGCACTATTGGTATGTTATGACAGAAGGCAATTGCAGCATGGAGTAGGTTGTTAGTGAATAGTAGTCAGAATTGGGGTATGTTATGAAGGTGTAATTAAAGACTTCTCAGAGAATAAATATACCAACTAAAGAAAAGAGGACTTGGGTAGGATACCAACTTTCTGACCTTAGCTAACAGTGTAAATGGGTACACACATTTCATTCTTATAAATGTTCACATTCTATATCTGAAATGCTTTCATACATACTTGGAGGATCAGCATTTTCTTCTCCAGGAGTATCTGAAGTTGACAACAACTGTAAAATGAAAAGTTAATAGGTAAAATCAGAAATGTCAAATAAGCTAAAGGGCCAAATGTGGTGGCTCATGCCTTTAATCCTAGTGCTTGGGATACTGAAGTAGGAGGACTGCTATAAGTCTGAGGCCAGTCTAGGCTACAGAGTTCTTGGTCAGCCTGGTTCAGAGTGAGACTCTGTCTCAAAAAAAAAAAATAGTAAGCTAAAGAACAAAACTTGGGGGAAGGGACTGGCAGTATATCACTCTAGCTGAGCTGTCCTCAAACTTGCAGCAATCCTCCTGCCTCAGCCTCACAAGTGCTAGGATTATAGTTGTGAGCCCCCATTACTGGCAGCAACACTAAATAAATGTGCATACCCTTTTAAAAACTGGGTATCTTAAATATTTCACTTAAAGCTGGGCATGGTGGCACATGCCTATAATCCTAGTAGTTGAGAGACTGAGGTGGGAGAATCAGGAGTTCAAGGGCAACCTGGGTTATATGAGAGCCTGTTTAAAAGCTCCACAATGGGTAAAATACACACACACACACACGTTGCTTTGTTACCCTTAAACATCACCTACTTACAAATTAGAATTCAAGCATATCTTCCATTCCAGTAGAACATGAAGCTATCGTAATGGTTCCTAGTTCCATTTGGAAAGGAATATTCAATTGGGCAATTATCAAACAGTCTGAACAACTTTCAAGTTATTTTTTGTCTATTTTTCTAGAAAATATTAAAAGAGCCTTCTCTAGCCCCAACACAAATGTATATAGTGACAAGATGTATGATTTTAAACAAAAACAAAGTGAAAATAAAAAATATAGCCAGGGGCTGAAGGGATGGTTTAGCGGTTAAGGCACTTGCCTGCAAAGCCAAAGGACCCAGGTTCAATTCCCCAAAACCCACATAAGTCAGTTGCATAAGGTGTCACATGCATCTGGAGTTTGTTTGCAGTGGCTGGAGGCCCTGACACACCCATTCTGTCTGTCTGTCTCTCTCTCTCTAATAAAAAAAAATTAAAAAAAAACATAGCCAGGTGTGATGGCTCACACCTATAATCTTAGCAGTTGGGAGGTTGAAGCAGGTGGACAGTCATGAGTTCAATGTTGAGTCTGAGTCTATATAGTGAGCTCAGGATAGCCTCACCTACAGAGTGGGATCCTATTTAAAAAACAAAGCAAACTGCTGAGCATGGAGTACACTCCTTTGATCCCAGCATTTGGGAGGCAAAAGTAGGAGGATCACTGTGAGTTCAAGGCCAGCCTGAGACTACACAGTGAATTCCTGGTAAACCTGGGCTAGAGCAAAGCCTTACCTCAAAAAAAAAAAAAAAAACTTTTAAAAAAATTTTTTTTGTTTATTTTATTTATTTATTTGAGAGCAACAGACAGAGAGAGAAAGAGGCAGAGAGAGAGAGAGAGAATGGGCACGCCAGGGCCTCCAGCCACTGCAAACGAACTCCAGACGCGTGTGCCCCCTTGTGCATCTGGCTAACGTGGGTCCTGGGGAATCGAGCCTCGAACCGGGGTCCTTAGGCTTCACAGGCAAGCGCTTAACCGCTAAGCCATCTCTCCAGCCCCCCAAAAATAAACTTTTAACAGAACCCTGAACAACAGGTTAGCAACAGAATAATCAGGGGGTGGGCTGGAAAGATGGCTTAGAGGCTAAGGTGCTTGCCTGTGAAGCCAAAGGACCAGGTTTGATTCCCTGGTACCCATGTAAGCCAGATGCACAAGTGGGCACATGCGTGTGGAGTTCGATTGCAGTGGCTAGAGGGCCTGGTGCACCCATTCTCTCTGTCTGTCTCCTCTCTCTCTCTCTCTCTCTCTCTCTGTGTATGTGTATGTGTGTGTGTGTGTGTGTATGTGTGTGTGCTGAGAGAGAGAGAATAATAACCAGGGGATATCTTTAATAGAGTTATAAAAAAAATGTAACTAGAACTAATAGGAAAGCAGACTTAGCCGAGTGTGGTGGTGCACACCTTTAATCCCAGCACTCGGGGGGCAGAGGTAGGAGGATTGCTGTGAGTTTGTGGCTACCCTCAGACTACACAGGGAATTCAAGGCCATCCTGGGCTAGAGTGAAACCCTACCTCAAAAAGCAAAACCAAAAAAACAACAACAAAAAAGCTGACAAATAACACTTCTAATACTATTTCTATAGTTATTATGTAGCATAATTCAATTGTGTTAACTTTAAAACCTATTTACCTGTTCAAGAAGATGAGGATATCTAGCTTGAATTTCATCAACAAATTCCTGCCCTTTCATGCGTATCAAGAACTCACACCTAAAACATAAGAAAAATAGTCATAAAACTTGTTCCAAAGGCTGGGGAAATGGGTCAGCAGGTAAAAGCACTTGTCACTTAAGCATGAGGGCCTCTCAGGACACCAACTTCCAAGTTCAATTCCTCAGAACCACATTAAAAAAAGCTGTCCTTGCATGTCTATAACATGGTGGTAGGCAGAGGCAAGAGAACTGCTATAGCTCACTGACAGACAGCAGTTCTGGGTTGAAGGGAAACAGCATCTCAAAAGGAAATATATGATGAGCAATAAGAGAAGGACACTAACATTCTCCTATGGCCTCTGCATATGCATACATCAGGTACACCTATCTGGACACACATGTATACATCACACACACACACACACACACACACACACACGCAGACGCGCGGTACTTGGCTGATATCCACTGAAGCAATCAATACATACCCCAAATCTGGTTATATAGGTTTGAACTAGAATGTGCTAACTGGACGTCCCATGTTAGTTGCTAAAGGAAACATCACAGGAAGGGAAAGAATTCAAAACCCATCCCTCCAAGAAATACTGAAGTTTTAGATCTGATGTATACTTAGCATACTTTGCCTTTTTAAATTGTTTGCATGTGGGCTGGAGAGATGGCTTAGCAGTTAAGTGCTTGCCTGTGAAGCCTAAGGACCCCAGTTTGAGGCTCGATACCCCAGGACCCATCTTAGCCAGATGCACAAGGGGTCGCAAGCACTGGAGTTCATTTGCAGTGACTGGAGGCCCTGGCGCGCCCATTCTCTCTCTCTCTCTCCCTCTTTCTCTGTCTGTCACTCTCAAATAAAATAAACAAAAAAAGCATATAAATTGTTTGCATGTTAGAGTTAACATTTGTCATTTCTTTTATCTTTTAGTTGCCTCTTTTGTGTTAATCTGAATTCTTGTGTACATAAATATATTCCATGATAGCTTTGTGTTTCTGTATTGCTCAGGTGGATTTCAGGTTTGTTCTATACTTTTCTCCATCCAGCCTACTACTGTGACCATTCTATTATTCTTCCCACACACAACTCATATAACTTTCCCTCTCTTTTCAATCTCTCTCCATGTTCTCTCATGATCTCCTCCTCTTTATTCTCCATAATTGTAGCCTTGCATAGCCTTAATAACCTCCAAACTCTGTGAAACCTAACTGCATCCTAATTTTCCTCTCCCAGGTATTTCTGCCACCTTCATCTTTTTCAAAGTTAACACTAGTCTCCATCCTAACCCACCCTACACCTCTCCAACTTCTAAGTAACTAAAATTCTAGTATATTCCATTCTAACCTTGCTTAATTATCCACCAACAGTTACTGAAGTTAAAGGATCATTGTTTGTTTTAATTAGTTATGGACATACTCGGTATGTAAACAGCACTTGTTGGTACCATCCTTACCCTCATCCCTGCCCCTCCCCTCGAAGGGACCCTCCTTATTGGGGATGTTGGTTATCCTCATGGGGATTGTGGGTCATGCACTGTGGAGGTAGCCATCAGTTATGGGGAACAGGCAATGCAAAGGATCATTGTTAATTCAGTACTAAGACATTCACACAGCAGGCAGATCCACAAGCTATGACCACTCCTGTTAGTGTTATACTCCAAGAATACAGGCCACACCAGGCATCTTGAGCCCCTGGCCTGAGGATATAATTTCTGAACTCTACATACCTAAGAATATAACTGATAAAACAAGCAGAAAATACAAGCAATGAAATAACCCAGGAGGCAAATATCCCAATGCAGTGAAAAACACCACACACATACACACTCACTCACAAAATCAAGGCAACATAACTCCTTCAAAACCTATGAATCCCACAGTAAGTGATTCCAGCAAGAATAAACTAAGGAGAAAAAAAAGAAGAAGAAGAAATCAAAGGAGAAAATAAATTCCTGGAAGAATCTGAAGGAAACACAAAAAAATATGCTAAATGAAATAAGGACGTCAAATACAAGACATATAAGGAAATAAAAATACTGATAAAAAATCTGAAACACTGCAATGGAAAACACAGTTAAGTCAAATACAAAACTTCATAGAAACCCTCATTAATAGAAAGGATCAAGAAAAGGACAAAATACCTGAACTTGAAAACAAGGTGAAGGATTTGGAATGTTCCAACAAGGAGAGAGAGAAATTAATAAGGTAGAAGCAGCAATTTAAAAACACTAAGGACACCACTGAAGAGGTCAAACCTAAGAATTCTGGAATTCTTAAAAGAAAGAGAATTTTAAACCAAACGCAGAGTATTGTTTCTTTTTATCAAAATCACAGAAGAAAAATTTCCAAAATTAGGGAAAGAAATGCCAATGCAGATACATGAGACATCAAACAGACAAGAACCTCCCCTTGTCACATTCCTACTGAACTACTGAACAATACAGCCCAAATAAAGTTTATTAAAAGCAGCAAGAAAAAAGCATCGACACTTATAAAGGCAGGCCATTAGAATAACAACAAATTTCTCCACAAAACCTTAAGACAGGAGAGCTTGCCTACAGTGATGTATTTCAAGTTATGAAAGACAACAACTGCTAAGCCAGACTACTATATCCTGCAAAGCTATCATAATTGAAGAGAAAAAGCTTTGGTCATGACCACTAAGCCAGCTCTACAGAAAATATGTGAAGGAACCTCTTTTAGAGTGAAGACAAAGAAAAGTATATACATGAAGCCACAAGAAAGAATAAACCATGCTTGAATAATAGTTAATGCAAGAGAGCAATAGAAAATTGACAGGAGACTTCTAGTTAAGACGGTGGTGTAGGAGCCACACCATAGCAGCCTGGGGGGGGGGGGGGATAAGCAGAAAAACAACACAATATACTCTCTATTCTACCAAAAAAAGGGAAGGTGTACAAGAAATTATCAACCACAGCAGAGAAGCAGGAGAGACCTAGAGCTTTTAGCAACACACAAGCAGTCAAAATTGGGTCCCACCAAGGTGCCAGCAGTCCCAGTCCTCTGGGAAGAGCTACACCACCGCCCCCTGCCCTGCCTGAACCACAGGAGCAGAACCCATATGAAGAGACTCTCCACTCACACCAGCCTCCTCACAAAGTCAAAAACCTAAAGAAGACAGCAAGGACCAGCTGAGCATCTCCTGAGGAAGAGGACCACAGGGACCAGCTACACAGCTCTGATACAACTTCAAGCACCTTCCACAGCCTACCCTACCCCAATTGCCTAACCAAGCAACCATGGAGATCGGGGGAAGAGAGATCAGCCACACAGCATCTAGCACAGCCAATCAAAACAGCTGATCCCCGGGCGTGGTGGCGCACGCCTTTAATCCCAGCACTCGGGAGGCAGAGGTAGGAGGATCGCCATGAGTTCAAGGCCACCCTGAGATGACAGAGTTAATTCCAGGTCAGCCTGGACCAGAGTGAGACCCTATCTCGAAAAACCAAAAAAAAAAAAAAAAAAAAAAACAGCTGATCCACTGATCCAGCCAGTCTACCCAAGCCCACAGTGCAGCAAAGAGGGACCTGAGTGGGCACTCAGCAATGGTGAGACTGGAAGCCATTCAAAAGGTAATGGCCTACTTACACTGGGTCAATACCTGCCCCAAAGCCTTGTATATCACCCTGCACTGGAAGTGCTAATCACACTTTCCATGTCAGGACGGGTTATGTGTTAGATTAGATTGATGGTAAGCTTTATCATTCTTAAATAAGCTACATTTTGGGGTTGTCTTTTGTTGCTTCCTGATTTACAGTGCCTTTGTTTTATTCTGTCATTAGTGGGGACAAGGTCTCATTGGGCCCCAGGCTAACCTGGAACCCATTACAAACCAGAAATCTCAGCCTCCCAATTGAGAAGATTAAGGGTGTGGGGTGACACACACCCTTAAGGACTTTGTTAAATCATTTGTTTGTTTTAATCCTCACTCTTACACAAATATTTCGTGCTGTTTTTGATTGAGTGTGTATATTGCTCAGTTGAATTTTAATATATGCTTGTATTTTGCTCCACCCAGCTTACTAGAATAGTTGCATAGCAGGCAAACCCAATGCCTAGGGTCACTTCTGCTGTTACGCTGGGAATAATATAACAGCCACACCAGGCACCTTAAGCTCCTACCCTGAAGATATATAACTTCAGATTTACACATCTAGGAATACTGTAGATAGGGCTGGAGAGTTGGCTTAGCGGTTAAGGAGCTTGCCTACAAAGCCAAAGGACCTCAGCTAATTCCTCAGGAACCATGTAAGCCAGATGCACGAGGGGAGTGCATGTGTCTGGAGTGCATTTGCAATGGCTGGAAGCCCTGGCACGCCCATTCTCTTTCTCTCGCTCTCGTTCTCTCTGCCTCTTTCCCTCTTTCAAATAAATAAATATAAATAAAGTTCTAAAAAAACCTTTTTTGTAAAGAATACTGCAGATAATTAGAAAACCCAAGCATCACATTAACTCAAGATGCAAATACCTCTACTTTATAATATGAGACACAAAAAAAATCAATACTCCACCAAAAATTATAAACCCACAAAAATGATCTCCAGTGGGACTGATTTAGATAAAATTCCTGACAAAGATTTCAAAAGAATGATTATAACTATGTTCAGAGAAATCAAAAAAGAAATCAAAGGAATCAAAGAAGGAAACAAACTCTTAAAGGAGAACACAGGGAACCAACTCAATGAAATAGAGGTCAATAGAAGACTTCAGTAAGGAAATGGAAATTCTGAAGAAAAACCTATCAGAAATACTAGAAATGAAAACACAGTAAGTCAAATAAAAATTCTACAGAAAGTCTCACCAACAGAATGGATCAAGGGAGGACAGACTAGCTACACTACAAGACAAGGTGGCAGATCCAATAATGCAGTCCAACAAAAAGAAAGATAAACTGATAGGAAGGTATGAATGGGAATTTCAAGACATTCGGGACACTATGAAGAGATCTAACATAGGAATTCAGGACTGGAGAGATGTTTTAACAGTTAAGGGACTTGCCTACAAATCTTAAAGACCAGGGTTTGATTCCCCAGTACCCACATAAGCCAGATGTACAAGGTAGCACACGAGTCTGGAATTCATCTGCAGGGGCTGGAGGCCCTGGCATACCCATTCTCTGTCTGCCTTTCTCTCTCTAAAAAATAAATAAAATAAAATGCTTTTTTTAAAAAAAGAATTCCATGAATAGTAGAGAGAGAAGAATTTCACTCCAAAGGCATAGTATGTATTTTCAACAAAATCATAGAAGAAAATTTCCTCTACATAGGGAAAGAGATGCCAATACAGATAAAGGAAGCCTTTAAAATACCAGACAAAACCAGGAAAGAACCTCTCCTCAACATATGACAATTAAACCACTAAACACACAAACCGGAGAAAATATATTGAAAGCAGTCAAAGAGAAACATCTTTTCACATACAAAGGCAAGCCCACCAGGATAACAGCAGATTATTCAACACAAACTTCAAAAGCCAGGAGGGTTTAGAATGATGTATTCTAAGTTCTGAAAGGTAACAACTATCAACCAAGATTACTTTATTCAGCAAAGCTAGCCATCCAAATTCATGGAGAAATAACGGCATTCCACAACAAAAACAGGCTAAAGGAATACATGACCACTAAACCAGCTCTACAGAAAACACCTGAAGGCATCCTTCATGCTGAAGAGAAAGGAAAAACATGAGGAAACAGGAAAAAATAAACCATACTCAAATAATAAATAATACAACACAATAAACAAAACAAGAAGAATGGCAAGAATAAATTCACACTGTTCAATAATTCTTTTTTTTTCCCTGTATATCCCTATGTAACCCCAGGATGGCCTAAAACACATGTGCCACCATGCCCAGCCCACTGTGTAATTTGAGTTTAAAGTTTATTACTCAGAAGAGTAATCACAGCATGACTTTATGCAAGTACTTAGTGCTTAATGTTACCTGCTCATTCAGAAGTGAGGGAAAGATCTGTGTACTACAGCTAGACAGCCTATGGTTTGCAGGTGAACATGATTACACTGTAAACCAAGGCAGCCTGTACCTTTAAGGTCTTAAAGAAGAGCAGTGAGATGGTGCTGTTCAAAACAGCATCCAGAGTAGGTCCTAAGGTCAGCATGGGCTACAGAAAGACCCTACCTTAAAAAAAAAAAAAAAAAAAAAAAAAAAAAAAAAACAGAACAACTCAGGGGAAGAGAATGAGCAAAGGAAAGATGGGGACAGGATTAATCAAAATCTAAGAGGGTATGAATAAGTCACAGTGAAACTTTTTTTTTCGGGGGGGGGGGGGAACACTGGCACATAGATTGTTACTTGAAAATTTTAAGTGCAAGGGATGGGATAGCTTCCAGTGAGTTGTTGGCCAGGGAGGTCCCTGATACTCCCCCAAACATTACAGGTGATTGCCGAGGCTCATTTCCCACCAGGAATAGATGCTAAGACCCTATTGCTGAAGAGTCCACATACTTGGGCTGCAAGGTCACTGAGAAATCCTGCTGATACTGAGCTGAAAACCTTCTCCATGTAGACCAGCTGACAGAAAGCCAGAAAAAGCTATGCTACATGAAGTTCCATGGGAGAGAGAGAAATCACCAGTGGAGATAAACAACAGTGGACATTGTAAGCCTTAAATTTGACCAGCCAGGCCAAATGAGCCAATGGGTATAATAGTGGCATGTCTGTTATGGGGGAAACCAACCACTCTCTAATTGGACTGGAGGCTGGCTCCACAGGAGGGAACACATATCTGATACTGAAAACCTATGACAGGGGACGTCATGAGCCTTAGGGGTATAACATCCACTGGTATCTGGCAAAATGTATATACTATGCTCACCCAACTGCCTGGTAAGTACTTCTCTTAATGTTCATACCCATATATTAATGTTACTCTCAGTTTTGGTTAGAGAAGCTTCGCTTTTCAGATGGCAATGACTTGGGATGACTCAGAAGGAACCATAGTGCTGAGATGAAGTGATAAGAGAAGTGCTCAGCACTGAAACATCTCTATCACACTGGAAAAGGTGGTGGAAAGAATGTAAGAGCCAAAGGAAGGGTAGGACTCCTTACAATGTGCTTCTCCAGACACAAAATGGCCTGGATATCCATGACCTCGCAATGCCTGACACTACCTACACACAACCATCATAATAGGAGGAAAAGATAATGACATCAAAATAAGAAAGACACATTGATTGAAAGGGAGAAGGGATATGATGAAGAATGGAGTCGCAAAGGGGAAAGTGGGAGAAAGGAGGGAATTACCATGGTTTATTGTCTATGATTATGGAAGTTGTCAATTAAAAAAACATTATCAAAAAAAAAAAGAAAGAAGAAAAGAAAAAAAGAGAGAAAGAAAGAAAGACAAAACAGACTATATTGTAAGAAAGAATCCCTGAAGGAGATGCCCTAGAACAGTGTTGAGTTCCTAGTACAGATAGGGCCAGTGAACTAGAAAAGATCACGAGTCTGAGTAAGTTCTCTAGTTGCTAAGACAAAACCATTCCACACACAAACAAAAGAGCCAGGAAGTGGAGGTTGGAGATACTTCATGTATAATAATTAATAATAATAATAACAGCACAAGGGAAAAAATACTTTCTTTTTTTTAAACTTTTTAAATATTTTATATTTATTTATTTATTTGACAGAGAAAGAAGGAGAGAGAGAGAATGGGTGTGCCAGGGCTTTCAGCCACTGTAAATGAACTCCAGACGCTTGCGCCCCCTTGTGCATCTGGCTAACATGGGTCCAGGGGAATTGAACCTGGATCCTTTGGCTTTGCAAGCAAATGCTTTAACTGCTAAGCCATCCCTCCAGCCTGGAAACAATACTTTCTTGATTAAATTTTCATTTATAGGGAAAACGAGTTTTTCAAACTGGATGAAGAAACAAAAAAAAAAAGCTATACAGAAAAATGTCAGTGGTAAGTTTCTTCAGGTAGTAGGATTATAAGTAACAGGGAATTTTTATTGTCATTTTGCTTCTCTGTAATTTTCTATGTCCTACAACTTAGTCTCATGGATCCCCCACCCCTTTCTCTAGGGAGAAGAGGATAACAAATTATCACCCTGTACAGTTTACATTTTTAATACCACAGCATGTGTTTAGGATCTCGTGAAGGAAGAGTCACTCACCAAACACGCCAACAAGTCACTCAGTAAAAATTTGTTGAATGGATAAGTGCCAGGAATTCAAAGGAGGAAAGATCCATGAGACCAAAGTTGCCTGGCAAGGTTTTGTGGAAGAGCTAGAAACAGAAATGGTCCTGGAGTTGCATAGGATGAAGTAAGGAAGAGCCAGTGTTCAGGGAAGAAGGAGAGGAGTAGATGCCAGAGAGGTGGGAAATTGTTGAAAAGTTGGTCCGTTTAATTGGCATAAAAGGATGAGAAAGAATTCTGTAAACCTAAGTTGAGAAGATTGTAGAGGCTCTTGCCATGACTTGATTCACCCTAGTAATTATTTAATTGATAATTTGTAATTATTTAATGCCAAAGGTGTTTGCCATAAGGGTAGGGACCTGCCTTTCTCATTCCTCACAGTTTTTACAGCATCTGAGACAGTCTAGCATATAGACATCTCTCAGGGCAGTCACATCTGATGGCTGACTTGGCTACCAGCCTAGGAAGTCTGGATTTGCTCAGGCAGATAAAAGGTTATCACTGGAAGGTTTGGAGTTAAGTGAGTGAGTTAAACTGTGAGGCAAGGATCTATTACCTTTACTGGGACTGAGCTAGATGCAGAGTGGATGTAGTGCTGAAACTGGGATTTGAGGGATGTGTGTAATTGAATTAGGAGAGACCAGAAGGCCTGGATATGGGGATGAATGCAATGAGTAACAATGATAGGAATTCTAGTCAGAGAAGAGGAGAGGGAAAAACAAACAAAAATAAAAGAAGGGCAGGCTCTAAGAAACTCAAAACCCAGGTTCAATTACTGGAATTTCCCTGTTATTGGGATCCAATGCAGGAAGAAAATAGATGTCACCCAGGAAAGGATCACAATGGAAAGAATGAAACAAAGCAAGGAGAAAACAGTTATACAAGTCCACACCAGACTGAGGTCAGAAGATCGTAGTCAATAATAACTCTATCAGTGGCCTCAATGCCCCAACCAAAAGAAACAGTCTTGCAGACCAGATTAAGACAGGATTCTTCTGTGTTACATCCAAGAAACTTTATCTCTCCATAAAAGGCACACACTGTATTAGGGTGAAAGGATGGAAAATGGTATTTCAAGCAAATGGACCTAGAAAATAAGCAGGTGTTACTATCCTAAGACAGGATAGACTTCAAACCAACGTTAGTGAGGAAAGATAAAGAAGGTTACTTTTTATTGATTCAAGGAACAATTCCACAGGAAGACATTACAATTCTAAACATGTATGCACCTAAGATGGGTGCTCCCAATTTTATCAGACAGTATCAGAATTAATCACAGATAACACCAAGCACAATTGTAGTGGGTGACATCAATACCACACACTCATCAACTGACAAGTCATTCTGGTAAAAAAGAAACAGAGCCAGGCATGGTGGCGCATGCCTTTAATCCCAGCACTCAGAGGCAGAGGTAGGAGGAGCGCCGTGAGTTAGAGGCCATCCTGAGAATACAGAGTGAATTCCAGGTCAGCCTGGACTAGAGTGAGACCCTACCTCGAAAAACCAAAAAAAGAGCCGGGCGTGGTGGCGCACGCCTTTAATCCCAGCACTCAGGAGGCAGAGGTAGGAGGATCGCTGTGAGTTTGAGGCCACCCTGAGACTCCATAGTGAATTCCAGGTCAGCCTGAGCTTCAGTGAGACCCTACCTAGAAAAAACAAAAAACAAAAAAAAAGAAAGAAAGAAAGAAAAAGAAAAAGAAAAAAGAAAAAAGGAAAAAAAAAAGAAAAGAAAGAAACAGAGAGACATATGGATTAAATGATATCACAGAAAAAATGGATCTAATAGATATCTACAGAATACTCCATCCAAATGCTGCAAAAGACACCACATACTTTACAGTAGGACATGGAACATTCTCTAACATAGACCATATATTAGGACACAAAGCAAATCTTAACAAATACAGGAAAACTAAAATAATTCCTTGTATTCTATCTCATCACAATGGGATTAAACTACTAATTGAAAGCAAGAAAAGCTATATAGCATGCACAAAATCACTGAAACTAAGAAATACACTACTAAATGATGAATGGGTCATTGAAGATATCAAGAAAGAAATAAAAAAATTCATAGAAGCAAATGATAATAACACAACATACTAAAACCTTTGGGACACAATGAAGGCAGTCTAAAGAGGAAATTTATAACTTCAAGTGCCTATATTAAGAAACAAGAAAGATTACAAGTAAACAACTTAATGTTCACCTTAAGGCCTTGGAAAAAGAAGAACAAGCAAACCAAAAATCAGTAGACTAGAAGAAATAATAAACATTAGGGCAGAAATTAATGAAATAGAAACCAAAAAAAATATATATACAAAGGCTAGGAATGGTGGCGCATGCCTTTAATCCCACAACTTGGGAGGCAGAGGTAGGAGGATCACTGTGAGTTCGAGGACACCCTGAGATGACATAGTGAATTCCAGGTCAGCCTGGACTAGAGTGAGACCCTACCTCGAAAAACCAAAAACAAAAAAACAAACAAACAAAAAAAAAAAAAAACCCACACAAAGAATCAATGAAACAAAGAGCTAGTTCTTTGAAAGGATAAACTGGACTGATAAACCCTTAGCAAATCTGACCAAAAGAAAAACAGAAGAAGCCAAGCAAGTGTGGTGGCACACCCAGCACTCGGGAGGCAGAGGTAGGAGGATCGCTGAGAGTTCAAGGCCACTCTGAGACTACATAGTGAATTCCAGGTCAGCCTGAGCTAGAGTCAGACCCTACCTAAAAAAAAAAAAAAGAAAAAAGAAAGAAAGAAAAGGAAAAAGAAAAAGAAAAGAAAGAAAGAAAGGAAGGAAGAGAGAAGAGACACAAATTAGTAAAATTAAAGATGAAAGCCAGGTGTGGTAGGGCATGGGCATGCCTTTAATCCCAGCACTTGGGAGGCAGAGGTAGGAGGATCACTGTGAGCTAGAGTGAGACACTACCTCGGGAGAAAAAAGAAAAAATTAAGAGATGAAAAAGGCACCATTACAACAGAAACCAAAGAAATTCAGAAAATCATAAGGACATACTTTAAGAACATATACTCCACTAAATTTGAAAATCTGAAAGAAATGATTTCCTAGGCTTATATGACCCACCAAAATTAAAGCAAGATGAGATAAACCATTTAACCAGACCTATAACAAGCAGAGACCAAATCAGTTATAAGAAAAATCTCCCAAGTGAAAAAAGTCCATGCCCAAATGGATTCAATAGTGAATTTTACCAGACCTTCATGGAAGAATACCAATGCTTCTCAAACTTTTCCATAAAAAAAAACTCCTTCTACAAAGCCAGCATTACCCTGATACCAAAACCAGACAAAGACAGAACAAAAAAAGAAAATTACAGACCAAACTCCCTCATGGACATAGATGTAAAAGTTCTCAACAAGGGCTGGAGAGATGGCTTAGTGGTTAAAGCGCTTACCTGCGAAGCCTAAGGGTCCAGGCTGGATTCCCCAGGACACACTAAGCCAGATGCACAAGAGGGCACACGTGTCTGGAGTGAGTTTGCAGTAGCTAGAGGCCCTGACGTGCCCATTCTCATTCTCTCTCTCCTTTTTCTTCCCTCTCTCAAAAAAATTAATTTAATTTAAATTTTTAAAAAATCTTCAACAAGCCGGGCGTGGTGGCGCACGCCTTTAATCCCAGCACTTGGGAGGCAGAGGTAGGAGGATCACCGTGAGTTCAAAGCCACCCTGAGACTCCATAGTGAATTCCAGGTCAGCCTGGGCTAGAGTGAGACCCTACCTCGAAAAACCAAAAAAAAAAAAAAAAAATCTTCAACAAAATACTAGCAAACAGAACACAAGATATGTATCAAAAAGATCATTCACGATGACCAAGTAGGCTTTATCCCAGAGATGCAGGGATAGTTCAACATAAGCAAATCGATGAATGTAATATACTATATAAATGAACTGAAGGACAAAAATCACATGATCATCTCAATAGATGCAAAAAGGCATTTGATAAAACCCAACATTCCTTCATGGTAAAATTCCTACAAAAACTAGGAATAGAAGGAACATATCTCAACACAATAAAGACTATTTATGACAAACCTACAGCCAACATAATACTAAATGGGGAAAAACTTGAAGCTTTTCCATTAAATTCAGGAACAAGACAAGGCTGTCCACTGACTCCACTTTTATTTAATATAGTACTGGAAGTCTTAGCTATAGCAATAGGAGACACACATGAAAGGGATACAAATTGGAAAGGAAGAGATCAAATTATCATTATTTGCAGGTGATATGATTCTATACATAAAGGACCCTAAAGACTTTACCAGCAAACTGTTAAGAGCTGATAAACACTTTTAGCAACATAGCAGAATACCAAATAAACACACAGAAATCAGTAGCCTGCTTATATACTAACAACAAACATGTGGAGGAGGAACTCAGGTAATCTCTTCCATTCACAACTGCCTCAAAAAAAAAATAATCATAACAATAACAATAAAGTACCCTGGAATAAACCTAACTGAGGAAATGAAGAATCTCTACAATGGAGTTTTATTCAGTAGCAAAGAAAAATGAAATTATGAAATGTGCAGGGAAATGGATGGACCTGGAAAGGGTTATACTAAGTGAGGTAACCCAAGCCAAGAAAGCCAAATGCAACATGTTCTCTCCCATATGTGGATCCTCATTACAAATGTTTAGACTTGTCTGTGAGTTGGGGTAAAAATCAGTAGTACAGGCCAGTAACCTAGAAAGGAGCTATAAGGGAAGGAGGAGAGAAGACTTGAAGATATGGTATTTGTACATATGTAAGTAGATGAACAAACTACTGGGAATGGAATGGCCTAAGTGAGGTCAAGGGAAGAGATTGAGTAAAAATGAAGGTTGAATGGGGTATTTTTTATAATCATGGAAGTTGTTAATAAAAATTTGAAAAAAAAATAAAAAAAAACAAGAAGAAAAATGAAGGGTGAGGGGAGGGTTAATCAAAATTTCAGATGTTATGAGTAAGCCATATGGAAATCTACTTTTTTGAATAATGGTGCACCCAGAAGCCATAGATTGTTACTACAAAAATTTCAGTGGATGGGATACCTTCCAATGAGTTGTTGGCCAGGGAGCTTCTTGATGCCCCCAAAACATTAAGGCTATTGTCAAGGCTTATGGTTTCCCACCAGAAATAGTTGGTAAGGCCCTATTGCTGAAGACTCCACATGCTTGGACTGTAAGGTCACTAAAAACCTCCTCCATATAGATCAGCTGACAGAAAGCTAGAAAGTTACACTACATGCAGCCTATGGGAGAGAGAAGTCATCAGTGGTGATAAACAACAGTAGATAGTGCAAGCCTTAAGTTTGGCCAACCAGGCCAAATGACCCTACTGGTACAATAATGGCATGTCTGTTATGAGGGAAACCAACTGCTCTATATTTGGACTGGAGGCCCACTCCATGGGAAGGAATAAATACCTGGCACTGAAAATCTAGTCAATAGCCTGTGATGGGGGAGGTCATGGGCTCTCGGGGTATAATGCCTACTGTTGTCTGGCTAAATGCATATACTATGCTCAACAAACTGCCCTGTAAGCATTTTTTCTTAAAATTTATACCCATCTATTAATGCTATTCTCACCTTTGGCTAAAGAAGCTTCTATTTTCAGATGGCAGTGACCACTGGGACACCCAAAAGGCACCATAGTGCAGAGAAGAAGTGACAGAGTGTTCAGCACTGAAATATCTATCACAACTTCGAAGGTTCAGGGTCCATTGTGGAAGAAGTGGCAAAAAAAAAAAAAAAAAAAAAAAAGTAAGAACCAAAGGAAGGTTAGGAGTGCTTACAATGCAATCTTCCAGACATAAATTGGCCTTGATTATCTATGACCTTGCAGTGCCTCATACTACATACACAAGACCCTCGTAATAGGAGAAAAGATGATAACATCAAAATAAAAGAGAGACTAATTGAGAGGGGGGAGAGGATATGATAGAGTGTGGATTTGCCTGTGAAGCTTAAGGAGCCATGTTCTACTCTCCAAATCCCACAAAAGCCAGACCCACAAAGGTGAGGCAAGTGCAAGGCTGCACATGCCCACTAGGTAGTGCAAGGGTCTGGAGTTCAGCTTCAGTGGCTGAGGCCCTGGCGTGCCAATTCTATCTCTCTCTGTGTCTCTCTCTTGCTCTAAAATTTAAAAAATAAAAATAAAAATCCACATAAATGCTGCATTCTTTTCAGCTGCACATGGAACTTTCTCAAAACTAGATCATATATTAGTACACAAAACAAATCTTAGCAAATATAGGAAAACTGAAATAATTTCTTATATTCTATCAGATAACAATGGAACAAACCTAATCAACAGCAAGAGAGGCTATAGAACAGACATAAACTCATGGACAAAATGGCTATCAAAAAAAAAATCAAAGGACAACAAATATTAGCAAGGCTGTAAGGAAAGGGGAACTTTTACTGTTAGTAGAAGTGTAAAGTGGTACAGCTAGTGGAAATCAGTGTGGGTGTTTCTCAAAAAAACTAAAAATTCAACTACCACATGACCCAGCTATGCCTCTCCTGGACATATATACCCTAAGGACCCCACACTTCACTATAAAGATATTTGTTCATCCATGTTTATTGCTACCCTATGTATCACAATAGTTAGTAAATGGAATCAGTCTATGAATGTATTATAAAGATATGGTACATATACACAATGGAGTTTATTCAGCTGTGACAAAAAAAATGAAATTATCAAATTCACAAGAATATAGATGGGTCTACAAAATATATAAAGTAACCAAGGCTAAGGAAGACAACTGCCACATATTCTCTCTTATATGTAGATTTTAGCTTGGAATTTTTTTTTCCAATTTGTATAAAGTTGGAGTAAGAGCCAGTAGAGACCAAGAAGCTGGAAAGGAACCATTTCATGGGAGGGGGGAGGCTGAATGAGAGGAGATAAGAGATATGAAATTAGGAGATGGAATACTAGGATGGAAAGGCTTAGGTGGGGGTAAGGGAAAGGCATGGAAGAGAGGAGGAGGTGAGGGAAGGGTTAATTAAAGACATAGGAGAAAAACACCTATGGAAGCCTACTTTGTTAGCAAATTTAAAAATATTAAATAAATTTTTAAAAGCCAGGCATGGTGATACACTCCTTTAATACCAGCATTTAGGAAGCTGAAATAAGGGGACAACAATGAGTTTAAGGTCAGCCTGTGATAGACCCTCCTTCAAAAAACAACACAACAGAAAACAAAATATATATACATATATACGGCACACACACACACACACACACACACACACATATACACACACATATGTGGTGTGTGTGTGTGTGTGTGTGTGTGTGTGTAGATCTAGGACATTTCCATCACTCTAGGAATTTCCCTTGTGTTTACAGCCACTCTGTCATATATGTATGTGTATGATGCATAATATGAAACAACAGAGTGAGCAGAAGTACCCTGTGTGGGTAGATTTGAACAGACAAAAATGATACAAGCACATATGAAGCTCAAAAATCAATCATTACTAAAATCACAATGAAATGCCACTCTAAATCCACCAGAGTGGCTAGAATAAAATAAGACTGACTAGGCCAAGTGCTGGTGAAGATGTGTAATATCTGACAGTCTCATACACTGACAGTGGGGATTTAAAAAGGAAATGCTAGTATAACCCAAGCATTTGGAAGACTGAAAGAGGAAGATCAATACAAACCAAGGACAGCCTGGCAACATAGTTAGACCCTGTCTGAAAACAAAAACAAAAAAAAAACAAACAGCCACTTCAAAAAACAATTTTGCTGTTTCTTACAAAGTTAAATCAACACTTGCCACTAAATCTTACCAAAAAGGTGTTTATTGAAGTGAAAAAAAAAAAAATTCTCACCCAACACTTATAAATGTTCAAAGTGCCTTTATTAATTGGTCCAAACTGGAAACAATCCAAATGCCAAATGGCCTTCAACTAATGAATGTGCCAATAAATTGCAACATAAATCATCTAATGGAACACTATTCAGGAATATGCACAAAGCAACAGAAATGATCTCTGGTGCACTATGGTAAGGAAAGGAAGACAGATACTGACTGCACATTGCATAACTTCTGTTGATAAGACATTCTGGAAACAAAACTACAGGAAGATACAACAAACCGGTGGTTATGAGGTTCTGTAGAACAGCATGAGGGAAATTTCTAGAGTGATGCAAACGGCCTATATCTTCACTGTGGCAGGGGATACAAGAGTATATGTAGTAAAACTCAGAAAGTAAATTCTAGTACCTCAAAGAAACCTAATTTTTCAAAAAATATAAATAAATAAACTTATCATTCCCTTTTTTTTGTTTTATTTTGTTTTTCAAGGTAAGGTCTCACTCTAGTTCAGGCTGACCTGGAATTCACTCTGTAGTCTCAGGGTGGCCTTGAACTCACGGAGACCCTCCTACCTCTGCCTCCTGAGTGCTGGAATTAAAGGTGTGCACCACCACACCCAGCTCTCCTTGTTTTTCTCCAGCCCAGAACACAGGTTTTTATCTGTCTTGTTCAGTTATATTACTAGCACATAAAACAGAATCCTTTAAGTACCCCAATATTTGGTAAGTGAATAACTGAACTGCGCTAAAATACATTGGTAACAATTACCCACTCTGATTTGTCACTTACGGAGATTAAAAATTCATCACAGGTTAGCCGGGCGTGGTGGCGCACGCCTTTAATCCCAGCACTGGGGAGGCAGAGGTAGGAGGATCGCCGTGAGTTCAAGGCTACCCTGAGACTACAGAGTGAATTCCAGGTCAGCCTGGACCAGAGTGAGACCCTACCTCGAAAAACCAAAAAAAAAAAAAAAAAAAATTAATCACAGGGCTGGGGAGATTGCTTAGTGGTTAAGGCACTAGCCTGTGACACCTAAGGACCCAAGTTCAATTCCCCAGGACCCACATAAGCCAGATGTACAACGTGGTGCACGTGTCTGGAGTTCATTAACAGCGGCTGGAGGCCCTGGCACACCTATTCTTTCTCTATCTGCCTATTTCTCTATCTCAAATAAATAAATACTTTTTTTTTCAAGGCCTTGAACTCACAGTGATCTTCCTACCTCTTCCAACCTCAAGTGTTGAGATAAAAGGCATGCACCACCATGCCTGGAAAAATAATTTTTTTCTTAATTCATCAAAGCTGGATATAGTGACCCATGCCTTTAATCCCAGTACTTGGGAAGTGGAGGTAAGAGGATAGCAGAGTTTAAAGCCTGCCTGATCTTCAGGTCAGCCTGCACCAGAGTGAGACCCTGTCTAAAAATAAATAAATCAATAGGTTTGAGATGGTTCAATGGTTAAAGGCACTTGCTTGCAAAGCCTGCTGGCCCAGGTTCAATTACCCAGTGCCCCAGGTAACGCCAGATGCATAAACTGATATATGTACCTGGAGTTTGATGGGGCAAAAGCCCCTGGTCCATCCATACTGGCATACCCATTCTCTCTCTCCCTCCTTCCCCACCCTCTCTGCTTGCAAATAGATGAATTTATTAAAATGGTTAAAATGGCCAGGTGTGGTGGCACATGCCTTTAATCCCAGCACTCGGGAGGCAGTGATAGGAGGATCGCCATGAGTTTGAGGCCACCCTGAGAATACAGAGTAAATTCCAGGTCAGCCTGGGCTAGAGTGAGACCCTACCTCAAAAGGCAAAAAAAAAAAAAAAAGGCTAAAATGGCAAATTTTATGCATTTATCAAAATAAAGAAACTAACACAGCCTCATTTTACAAGCTCACAAAGATAGAATTTCTAATTCTATTCCACTAAGAACAGTGCCTCTAAATTCTTTTTAAGCAGCAATAAAAATTAAGACGCTGGAGGTGCAGCTCAGTGACACAGTGCTTACCTGTAGATGAGATCCTGGGTTCAATCCTCTGCACCACAAAAAATAGTAGTTTTAAAAATTTTTTTAAATCCAATTACCTTGGAAACCACTTGGCATGTTCTACCCATGGGTTATCTCCGGACTCCCAACACCTCAAGCCACCATCACAACAAAAGCATTTGACATCATCATTGCGATCTAAACAAGAAAACAAACCAAAAACCCATTATGTGTTTGTTCTGATACATAAAACCAACTGGATAAAACATGTAGCCATTATGGGACTGGGGATATAGGTCAGTGGTTACAGGTGCTGCCTTCCAAAGCCTGCCAGCCTCAGTTCACTCCCCAGCCACCCACATAAAGCTAACCTATGGTGTGCATGTGTTGGGGGAAGGGCACACATGCCCACGTGCACTTGCGAGCGCGCGGCGCGCGCGCGCACACACACACACACACACACACACACACAATTAAAAACTAAACTATGTAGCTATTAGATTCTTACCCACATAATAAAAACCAGCACTTGCTAGCTGCTCAGGCTGAACTGGAACACTGGACGGCCAGTACATAAATGTTCTCATGCGAGCTGCATGTGTTTGCATGCTGAGATTTGAAATACTAAACCTCATAGTTTCTAAAGAATTTTCCAGAAATGGACAGTTAGGAAAGTGTCTCTGGTGTTCTGACATAGCATCATCCTTTGGTTCCCAGTTACTGAGCTTCCCACCACAGGCAAAACAGGCTACCCTATCTCCAGGTCCTACATAATAAAAGCCAGCTCTTGCCATATCTAATGGTGACAGAAAGCTTAATGGCCAATTTTTGTAAGTAAGAAATCTGGCTTCTTCAGTACTCATTGCATAGCTGTAGGGATTAATCCTCGCTGGAGAGAAGTCTTCCACGGCTCTAGAATGAAGAGGGTTTGACAGAAGGTTGGAGTAAGGAGCACTGAATGAGCCACTGTGTTCCAAAGTAGGAGACAATGAATTTGCAAAGCTGTTTCGCACTGGAGAGGAATTCTTAGAAGTGGATTGCAAACTAGCTGAAACCACATTCTGAATAAAGCTGCAGCTAGGATAGAGCTGTCTGTGCTTTTCAATGGGACTGTCTCCTTGTTTCCAGTTGTCCAGCATCAGGCCACAACAGAAGCACTTGACTTTATCATTCACACCAGTGTAATAAAAACCAGCTCGAGCAAGGCTTCTTTCTGAGACAGGAACACCAATAGGGAAGGCTGAGTATGTAGACATTCTGTAGAGTTCACATGAAAAGTCGTACTTCATTTTCTCTTTGCTGTCACTTGTCCAGCTGGATAACACTGTGCTATCTTCCATTGTACTGCTTTCTGTACCTTAAGCAACTCTTTGGGAGGTAGTTTTGTGCATGAACAGATGGTAATACTTTGACTGCTTAAACATTCATATAAAATTTCTCATCTCTTCACACTAAATTATATCTTCACCACAAGCAAGCTTCAAATGACAGGCTCCTACTTAAGACAGAATTCACTATACCTTCTTTACTGAGTCTGTGTATAGGATGACTATCACTTCTAAATTAAGCCTCCACTTAGTGATCTTTGGAATTATACTAACTTTTCAAGGTAACTTATGAACTATTTACTCATAATTTAATGTAACTAATCTAAAGGTCTGTAAAAGTTAATACACTTGCTTTTGAATACAAACTATAAAGTCTGGAGACAATTCCAATTATGGTTTACGCATAAAAGTTATATGCAAGGTTTTTTTTCCCTTATAAGGGCTTTAACATAGCATCATTTTATTCTACCAAGTAAAAGTCACTAAAGTCTTGATATAAAACACTATATATATATGTACATAAGTTAACCTCACATATTGTTTAACCTCACACAATGTTTACTTAAGTGGGTGATATTTGCTTAATAACTTTTTGGAAAATTAACATCAAGCTTATTAAAATTATGCCTGTTATAGAACATGGCAATGAACTTTACTTAAGCCTCAAACTATTCCTCATCTACCTTTGTTGAATAGTGTACACTTGTTTCTCCTTACTGCAGTTTCACTGTAATTCTTCTTTTCTATCCATATCACTCTACTATACTTGGTCAAATGACAGTCTTTTCGCCATAAACTTAACTAGTTACTCATAAATCCTTCCAGCACAAGACTTTTTACAATGCATTAAAAAAAAAAAAAACCTACTCTTCATTAAAGGACCAGTTAATAACATCAGTGTATTACAACTAAGGATGGAGCAATTTATCAAAATACCTATCTCTCTTTTATCACAAATGTCTAACAAAATACTGTATTGGCAACAGAAAAACTGTCGCTCAAATGTACCAGCAATTGTCTAGCCTTTCTGAAAAAAATATTTTAACATATAATTATTCATACACAAAAATATACTCCATAGATTTCAAACTGTATTCTTTTATAGTTTTAGAATTTTCATATGGGGTGTATTTCTGCAGGAGAAAAATATGGTAGGGAAAAGAAAACTCTTCAGGGTTGTAGACCTGAAAAGGAAAGAAAAACAGTTATTTTCGAAAACTGTACCTATCCAGCAAATATAACGTATGACCTCTTTCAGTTTATTCAGTAAAGTCTAGAAAATGACTTCTACTCTGCCATTTTTTGAAAAAGCTCTAGATCAAAATACAAAATGTGCAATATCTTTTCCAGAGCACAAACTATACACCATTTTAAAATGTGCAACTTTAAAGACACACAGATAATTCCACACAGAAAACATTTTGTTCTTGGTTGACGGCCATTTGTTTGTTTTGGTTTTTGAGACAAGGTCTCACTCTGTAGCCCAGGTTGGCCTTGAACTTTAGTGATCTTCCCAGCAAGTGCCTGGATTGCTGGTGTGAGCCACCAAACTTAGCTGATTTAAAGAACTTTGACTTGGTGCTTTGGTGGAGACAAAAGGAAAGTCGGGGGGGGGGGGTCATTTTATAACCCCAACACTTAGAAGGCAGACGGGTCAGGAGTTGCTCAAGGTCATCTTCAACTACATAGCAAGTTCGCAACCAGCCAGGCCAAATAACGGCAACGTTATTTAAAGTCAAGTCTCTAAACTAGTGGGAATAAAAAGGCAACGGCTGAAGCCCATTAATGCAAACTCCTGAAGACTTCCATTCCCTAAGAGTTCCGAAGCAACACACAGGGCATCTCAAAATACAAAAACGAGTGCCTTCATTACTTCATTTAATTATCTCATGCTAGATTTTTCTCCTTTTAGAGAAGCTAGCTGGGCCACGAGGGGAGTGGAAAGCAGAACAGTAGTTCCATGAACGACGGGATTCACCCATCAATTTTCCGCCGTTACTTCTCGCGGGCACGGGCACGGGCAGGGGCACGGGCACGCCCGCGAGCGGGCGGGGCGCAGGTTAGCTGTGCGGAGCGGCGCCGCCACACTGCGCAGGACGAGACCCGGCGGGCGGCGGGGACGCCGCGTGTGCCGCAGCCAACGCGCGTCTCAAAACAAACGGAAGAACAGAAAGAAACACGTCGTCAAACCGAGCTGGGAAGGTGGACGGTCTCCAAAGACAACCTCTCCGACAGCCCAGTCCTCAAGTCGGCTTCCGGCCCGAGCCGAAGCCACGGCTAGCCGGCGGCGGCCCACGGCGACACCCGGGCACGACCCCGCCGACTTCCGGATGCGGCCCCGGTCCCGACAGCCCCGACTCGCCCGGAGGAAGGCGCGGCACTCACCGCGGAGCCGGAGCCTCCTCAGACGCCGGCAGCCGCGGCGCCTGACCCCGGCGCGACCGAGCTCAGGCCCGCCGGCCCCACCGTTGCGTTCCCGAAAGGCCCCAGCCCGAGGGGACCGTTGCCGACGCACGGTGACGTCAGCCCGTCCGGCCGCGGAGCCCCCTGGCGGAGAGCCTGTCGCTTGCGCCTGCGCGTTTGGTAAAGAGCCCGAACATCCGGGCCTCACTGTCCACCGGCTGAGGGAGAGCATCCGCTGCGCGTGCGAACGCTCAGCCGCGTGGACTGCTCGCGTTGAGATGTTTAGGGCTTTGCACCTTTAAAATGTCCAACTTGTGGTCCGAGCACCTCCTTGAGGACACATGACAACCATGAGCCCGTTGCTTTTCGGTCTGTGGACAGGCTCTTCCCCAAGGTGGTGGGATTCATGCCCACCCACTCGAGTCCTGGAGACAGGCACTGAGGAAAGATGGGTCTATTGTAAAAGCTAATCACTGGCAACTGAACCAACTTCGGGATGTTCGAGTTGGATTTTTTGTTTTGTTTTGTTTTTGTTTTTTGAGACAGAGAATGGGCGCACCAGGGCTTCTAGCCACTGCAAAGGAACTCCAGGTGCATGCGCCACCTTGTGCAGCTGCCTTGCGTGGATACTGGGGAATCGAACCTGGGTCCTTAGGCTTTGCAAGTAAGAGCATTAACTGCTATGCCATTCTCCAGCCCAGGCTTTCAATGTTTTTATAAATAGGCTTTTCAAAACCACGTGGCTGGTGCACCCCTACTGTAATTCTAGAACTCAGCTGGCAGAGACAAAGGGTTAGGAGTTCAAGGCCAGGCTGGGTTACATGAGGCTCTGTCTCAAAAATACAAAAACGCCACTACTCATGGACCTTTGTCTTCCCCCTTTTGCAGGAGGGCTATGAGCATAGAGTAATACAGCGTTTGTGCTATGGCTTTTTCAACGGCTCAGAGGAGGCGATGATGTTTATTTTGTTTTGTTGAGGACAGGGTCTCCATATGATCAAGGGTGGCCTTAAACTCCAGATCTTCCTACCTCAGCCTCCTGCCTGCTGAGATGAGAGATATGACTACCCCTGGGGTTTCAACATTTTAATTTACCTTCTGCAATACAGTCTTTGTCAATGAAGTCAGATACTTCTGCTCTCAGGGAAGCTCCAGGGGGCAAACTTTTCAAAAATGTAAAAATAACAAGTCACTTGATTGGGCAGCCAGGGGAATTCCAGGATCCTGAACCATTTCCCATTTCCTTTCTCCGTCATTTTCTGCCTGCCAGTCTGCCAGTCACAGAACAGCCGGTCTTCTGTTCAAATGTTAACAGTAAAAAGAGAGCATTTGCAACAGTTTCTGATCCAGAGAAAAGAAATGTTAGGACTTCAGATGACTTAAGAGCTTCCAAAAATGCACATGGGTCTTGGGTAGTAGCACAGCATTTAGTTTAAGTCATTAGTTCTTGAAAGTTATAGAAAACACTAATGTTTGTGAGGTCATAGCAAGACCCCATAGCAAGAATTTGGTTCATTCCAAATTCAAGATGAAGTCTCTTTTTCTGTTCTCGTCCGGACCCAAACAATGAGACAGTGAGCTGGGGAAATGACGCAGCAGCTAAGTGTGCTTCCTATGCAAGTATGAGAGCTTGATAGGACCTGAGACCACCACAGTTCAAATCTCCAGATCCCCCATAAACAGCTGAATGTGGAACTACATACTTGTGACCTCAGTCCTGCAGGAAGCAGATACCTGAGAATCATGAGAGCCCAGAAAGCTCCAAAATCAGTAGACTCTGGCTCAGAACAATGTCCAGGCAAAAGAGCAATGGAATGGAACATCCAATATTCACACCATGCACACACGCGCACCCATGCAAACACACACACACACACAGAAACAAAAAAACTAAAATAATCGGGGAAAACTTTGCATTTCAAAAACAAAAAAGTCTTAATGCCCCCCCCCCAAAAGTATCTAATACCCAGGTTAAAACAATCACATTACTTTTTCATTTTTTTATTTTTTTAATTTATTATTTGAGAGAGAAAAAGGCAGAGAGAGAGAGAAAAAAAATGGGAATGGCCAGAGCCTTGCAAACAAACTCCTGATGCATGTGCCACCTTGTGCATCTGGCTTACATGGGTCCTGGGGAATTGAACCTTGGTCCTTTGGTTTTGTAGGCAAGCATTTTTACTGCTAAGCCATCTCTCCAGCCCTATTTTGTTACTTTTAATCTAATATAACCTTCTAGAACAATGACATTGATTCAGGTGTTCATTTATCCCATTGATTTTTTTTTTCATAGTGTTCATTGTAGACTAGTTAGTAATTTTGAAAATAGGCTACAAAAGAAGGTGGAGAAAGAATATGGGCACTTGCTGTTGTCCTCTTCATACAAGATTTTGGGTCCAGGGGGGATTAGAGTCCATAAAGATGCAGAAGATCCCAGGCCTGTGGACTCAAGCATTTGGGCCCTTGTCCAAATTAGCAAAGAATTTGAAAATGCAGGCTCAAAGAATGCTAAGTTATGAATCATAAGGTTTTTTTTTTAAAAAAAAAAAAAAAAAGGAGAGTTAGGGGCTGGAGGGATGGCTTAGCAGTTAAGGTGTTTGCCTGCAAGGCCAAAGGATGCTGGTTTGATTCCCCAGGACCCATGTAAGCCAGATGGACAGATGCACAAAATGGTGCATGCATCTGTAGTTCCTTTGCAGTGGCTGGAGGCCCTAGCCACACCCATTCTCTCTCTCTCTCTCACTCCCCCCCCCCCCCCGACTCAACAAAAAACTTAAAAAAAAAAAAAAAAAAGGAGAGTTAGGATTCAGAGGGAAGGCTGGCAGGGAAGCCCAAGCCAAAAGAATTTCTCCCCCTTCCTGCGCTAGGAAAGGGGAGAGGAGATGGAGAAAATTTCTCCTTACATATCCAGGGAGGAAGTTTCTGGAGAAGGTGCGTGCACACGTGCGCATGCAAGCACGCACATGCATGAGGTGGGGAGGGAGGCGGGGATCAAAGAAGGAGAGCATGATCCTCCTCACATAGGGGACAAGAGATGATTAAGAGAGAGTAAAGAAGAGTGCTGGAAAGATGGCTCAGCAGTTAAGGCACTTACCTGCAAAGCCTAATGACCCAGGTTCCCCAGTGTCCATGTAAAGCCAGATGCACAAAGTGGTATATGCATCTGGAGTTCAGTTGCAGTGGTTGGAGGCCCTGCTGTGCCCATTCTCTTTGTCTATTTTTTGTCTCTCTGTGCTTGCAAATAAATAAAAATATGTTTTTTTTTTAAAAAAAAAGGATGTTGGGATATAGTGAATTCCAGCTCAACATGGACTACAGCAAGACCCTACTTTGAAAAACTAGAAGAAGAGCACTTCCAGTCAACATGGTGCCTGCCTAACCACGCCTCACCACACAGGGAAGGAAAAACAAGGTCACTGGGGTTTTTAGGGGTTAGTAGATCCTAGTAGACCTCCAGTGGGAGGGCAGGGAGGAGCAAAGTAGGGAATCTACTGATGCCCACAATCTCAGGTAGCCCACCAGTCCCACCGTCCCTTCAAGCAGCCATCCCAGCCACCCTCCCAGATGCATGCCAACAGGTTCCTCCTAAGCGGACCCAGATCAGCAGGATAGCATTCCTCCTCCCTCCCTCAGACAGTTTTCCTGCCACTGGGGACTCCCACACATGACCGCCGTCCCACCCACCGCTCCGCCATGTGCGGACCTGGTCCTCCTGCTCTTCCTGCAGGCTACTTGGACCCAGGTCAGCAGACTAGCATGCCCCTTCCCTCCCTCCTTTGGTTATCCCGCCATCAGGGAACTCCACACACGACCCCCATCCAACTTGCCACCCTGCCTTGTGCAGACCAGGTCCTTCTGCACTTCCTGCAGGCTACTCAGACCCAAGCCAACAGGCTGTTCACCCCTCCTTTCCCCTTCCCGCCAACAGGACCACTGCCCATCCCCCCACATGTCACCTGACCCACAGCAATCCCATATCCCAGCTCTGCTGTGTCACAGGACCCAGTAGTCCTATCGATACCCTGCTACACAGTCCCAATGGACCCCACTCTCCCATCCCATCACCCCTCAGAATCACAGAACCACCAGTAATCCCATCCTCCCCCCTCCATCACCCCGCCGCAATACCAGTCTGTTTTGTCCCCCCATTCTCCCCTGCTCCCTCGTGCCACCTGACCACACAGTGCCATACCCTGAGCCACCAACCAATAAACCCCTTCATCACATCCTTGGGCTCCCATCAGAGCCTCGCGGGCTCCTTCCCTCTGAGCAGACAGACCCATTGCCATCAGAAGCCTAATTGAAGCAAACATAAAAGGGAATATTCACTGAGGATACATCAAGGATAAACTACTGCTTCCTCCTAAATTAAATAAGATTCCTACACTATTATGGGTAGACCACAGGACAAAAGGAATAACATGAAAAATCAAATGCAAGTAAATCCAACAAGGTCACTGAGTCCCACTGTAGCAGACAGCTTCAGGTTCGCTGAGATGAACTTCCAGACCAGGCACAGTTATGGAGGAAGGGATTTATTGAAGCTTATAGATCCAGGGGAAGTTCCATAAATGGCAGAAGAAGCTGGCCTGCCTTCACAGGCCCAAGCAGAGAGAGAGAAGCACAAGCCAAAAGCCACACAGCACAGCACACTTCAGGAACTCCAGCTAGGCATACTTTGCATATCTTTAGATTGAAATCTGAAACCCACCACCACACCTTAATATCCACACAATGGCACTGACTCCAGCCAGGTGGCTGCAGATGCAAACTACAAACAAACAACTGAATATATTGGGGGCCATCTATTCTATTCAAACCACCACACCCACAATGGATGCCTCTAATCAAAACATAGAAGACACAATAGGATCAGGACCCCAAAATGAAGATACAAGCTATGCAACCCTGGCCAAACAATTAGGAGAATCTGCAGAAAATTCAGACAGGTCCAATAATTGTATGAATGCTATCCTCACTAGATTAGACCTAATAGGAAAGAACCAGGAAGGGTTCCAAAGACTGTTAAATGATCTGAAGGAGAGCAGAAAAAAAAAGAGGACCTCAATAATCAGATGGATAAGCTTAATGAACACAAATAAATTCAAGGATGAAATTTAAGAAGCATTAAGAAAATCAGAAAATAACATAAAAAGGGAACTCACTAGAGGGATGGAAACTATACATAAAAAAGCAGTAGAAAATACAAACCAAATTGAACAAATCCAAAACTCTATGGAAGCTCCAAGAGTCAGCCATGTGAAGGGTAGAAAATCAGAACTAACTGGAAGACAAAACACAGGACTAACAGTTTGTAAGTCCAAAAGTTTCAGTAAGTCCAAACGTTTTTGTGAACAGAACGTGAGGGAACTGTGGGATACCCTTAAACATCCAAACATTCAGATCATGGGAATACCAAACCTAGAGAGAATAACGTCAGGGAATTCTCCACACAGAAGAGTCAAATAACCAACCTCAAGTGCCTACAAAAAGCAGATATCAATAACCAAACTCAAAGAAGGCACAAAAAACTACAAAGTCCAAGAAAACACCAAACCACATAAACTACAATATGGCAGGGATTAAATCAAACCTCACAGTCATTACCCTAAACATTAATGGCCTTAATTCACCCATCAAGACACATAAGCTAACAGGGTAGATCAGAAAATTAGACCCCTCAATCTGCTGTCTTCAGGAAACCCACCTCACCATGAGTGACAGACACCTCCTCAGGATGAAAGGGTGGAAAATGGCATTCCAAGCAAACAGAAATAAGAAACAAGCAGGCATTGTTATACTAATGTTGGATAAAATAGACTTCAAACCAAAAGTAACCAAAAAAGACAAAGAAGGCTGCTTCTTACTTATCAAGGGAATGATCCAACAAGAGGATATCACAATCATCAATCTTTATGCACCAAACACAGGAGTACCACAATTAATGAAACAAAATCTACTTGTCAATAAAAGAGAAATAACCACCAACACCATCATAGTTGGGGACTTCAATACTCCACTATCAGCAATAGATAGATCATCCAAACAGAAAATTAACAGGGAAGTAAAAGAGTTCAGCAACACCATAGAACAATTAGACCTAACAGACATCTACAGAACATTCTACCCAAAATCCACAGATTACACATTCTTCTCAGCAACTCATGGAACCTTCTCTAAAATAGATCATATGCTGGGCCATAAAGCCTGCCTCCATATATTTAGGGAGATCAACATAATTTCCTGCATGATAACAGATCACAACGCTAGATTGTTAGAGATTAAGAACAAAAGATGCACCAGGAATTCCACCAGTTCCTGGAAACTAAACAACACACTTTTAAACAATAAATGTGTACTGGATGAAATTTAAAAAAAAATGAAATTCAAAATTTCTAGAATTGAATGACAATGAGAACACATCATACTAAAACTTATGGGACACAATTAAGGCAGTCCTTAGGGGGAAATTCATAGCACTAAATACCTTCATAACAAAAACAGAGAGATCCCAAATCATAACCTAACTATCCACCTAAAGGCATTGGGAAAACAAGAGGAATCCAACCCAAAAAGCTCCAAACAGAAAGAAGTAATTAAGATCAGAGCAGAAATTAATGAATGGGAAACTAGGAAAATACAGTATAAACTCATATGAATACATCCATTCAGATTCAGGAATTCAAAGTTTTATTTAATCTTTTGTTTGGTTTTTGATTTCTCTTTGTGTTCAGTGCTGGAGAAAGAAGTTAGGACTTTGACAAGCAATCCTTGCCTGTGCTCTAGCACCAAGTGACTGTGGGTCTCAGAGCTCTCTCTCCCTCCCAAACTGGAATATTCCTTCAAAGGGCTGGCCCACTCTCCACAGGGACCTAGACAAGCTGGCGTCTTGAGCTTGCCCCTCCACTGGGCAGCTACCTCCCACTGGCCATCCCATCACACCCCAAGGGGCATAAAAGCATGACAGCCACTAGCCTCGCTCTCTTTCTCTCCCCCTTTCAGCTGACCCAGGTGCCTATACTTCTTTCTCTTCATGCTTGCCCACCTCAGTTTGCTATGTTCATGCCCACACCCTTCTCTGCCTCTCTCCCATCTCTCCCTCTTATTCTCTCCCTTCTCCACTTCTCCCTCGGCCTGTAGCATGTGCATCCAGAGCCATCCACAGCCCTATGCCCCTCATACTGCATACCCCTCATCCCTGAGCCAACTTCCAGCAGGAACTGCGCCACCCGCATCTCTGTGTGCCATTGGCAAATACCCCAGCTAGTGCACTCTGGTCCCCCCTCTTTTTTTGTTTTTGTCTTTGTTTTTGCTTTTGTTTTTCTTTTTTTTTTTTTTTTTGGTTTTTCGAGGTAGGGTCTCACTCTAGCCCAGGCTGACCTGGAATTCACTGTGGAGTCCCAGGGTGGCCTTGAACTCATGGCAATCCTCCTCCCTCTGCCTCCCAAGTGCTGGGATTAAAGGCATGCGCCACCACGCCCGGCTGTTTTTGCTTTTGTTTTTCGAGGTAGGGTCTCACTCTAGCTCAGGCTGACCTGAAATTCACTGTGTAGTCTCAGGGTGACCTTGAACTCACACCAATCCTCTGACCTCTGCCTCCCAAGTGCTGGAAATAAAGGGGTGTGCCACCATGCCCGGCTCCCCCTCTTTTTAAAAATTTTTTTGAGGCAAGCCCAACAAACTGTCTTTTTTTTTTTCCTTTTCATGAAAGAGCAAGAGCATACACCCAAGGAGGGAGAGGAATGGTGTGCCAGGGCCTCCAGCTACTGTAATCAAATTCCAGACACATGTGCCACCTTGTGGGCATGTGCAACCTAGGACACGCATCACCTTGTGCAACTGGCTTATGTGGGATCTGGGGAGTCAAACATGGGTCCTTAGGCTTTGCAGGTAGGTGCCTTAACCACTAAGCCGTCTCTCCAGACCCCTTCTCTTCCTGACCCATCCTGAGCCACGCCACCTCCCTTTGCCGCTTCTCCAGCTTACAGACTCCCCTCTCCTACATCAATATCCTTGCCTGCTGCTACGGGCCAGCAGTGTGTCGGGCACTGCCAGGCACAGGCTGGGGCCTTCAGGAGAGGGACCTGGGCTTCCTGGAATGGTTAAGGACCCCCAGGCTACAGGAGACCACTCCCTCTCCAAGCCCAGCACACCTGAACTTAGGCTCTGCCCATAGCCCTGAAACCTTTGGCCCATTGCCTAGGAAACTCCTTAGCCTTCACACAGCCCATCCTCCTGAGACCCTAGATCACCTGACCCCACCTGCCACTGCTTATGTGCTAGAATGAATGTCCCCATATGCTAATTAGGCATCAGAAATGAACTTGGTGGGCTGGAGAAATGGCTTAGCGGTTAAGCGCTTGCCTGTAAAGCCTAAGGACCCCGGTTCGAGGCTCGATTCTCCAGGACCCACGTTAGCCAGATGCACAAGGGGGCGCACGCGTCTGGAGTTCGTTTGCAGTGGCTGGAAGCCCTGGCGCGCCCATTCTCTCTCTCTCTCTCTCTATCTGCCTCTTTCTGTCTCTGTCACTCTCAAATAAATAAATAAAAAATGAACAAAAAAAATTTAAAAAAAAAAGAAATGAACTTGGTATGTTCAATCCCCTTAGGACTCTTCCCACCCCCCCCACACACACACTCAGATCTTATAAACCCATTTCACTGACAATAAACTCAGAAGGCTGTTCAACATTCTCCCAGGAGTGTTTTTTTTACTCTTGTCGTGCACTCAAACCCCCCCCCCCCCGCGGTTTTCTGGATGCCTTCTGGGGGAACCGCAGCTGGCCCCTGGAGCAAGAATCCAGGTACCCACAGCAGTGTACATCTACAAGCAAGTAACAGGCTCCTTCTACATTTTCCCACTCAAAGTTGGGCATACTAGAGTATTTATTATACGCACTCTTTCATCTCAGACCCTCCTTCTTGGACCTCCTCAAAAATACATGACAGTTTTTGATTTCTGTTTAATTTCTTTTCAGCACTGGAGAATGAAGCTAGGGCCTTGACAAGCACAGCACTGAGTAACCCCAACCCAGAAACCTTTATTTACTTATTTATTTTTAGATTTTCAGGGTAGAGTCTCACTGTAGTCCAGGCTGACCTGAAATTCATTATGTAATCTTAGGGTAGCCTTGAATTCATGAATTTATGGCAATCCTCCTACCTCTGTCCCCCAAGTGCTGGAATTAAAGGTGTGCACCATCACACCCGGCTCCACAAATCTTTTTGATTGCACATCCACCTTCTGAAAATCTGTACTGTCTCCTTTTGAAATGGTTTAGAGGTAACAGGGCCACTGAAAGTAAAAGCCAGGAATGTTTCTGAGCCTAGAGGGGGAGAATCTGGGTCACTCCACTTAGCTAGAGGTCAGAAATGTCAGAAGGGTCTGGCCTTTCCTTATCTCTTTCTGGCAAAAGGAACTATCTCCCCAGATTTCCTTTTTCCTTAAAACAGTCCCTCCTTAGATGTTTTCTTCCCTAAAGGAGTTCCCCTGTTCTAGAAGAGATAAGAAAGATAATTCTCTTTCTTTGATGATAAAACACTGATCACCTACCTAGAAACCTGTCATTGGGGCTGGTTAGTTTAGCCCTCAGCCTGTCAATAAAAGACCCCAATCTGGTGGACTTTTCAATTTTCTGGAATTTCCTCTTACCTCCTTTTGGATAAGAGTTCTGCATTCCTTTCTTCCTTCCTCCCTTTAAATTCTATCTAAAATCTCTAAGAAAATCTTTACCCTCTATGATCTGTGGATTTCATTCTTTGGATTCATAAGCTAACAGTGACCTAGAAGCTACTGACAGAGTTTTATGTGACCAGGACAGTCTGGTTAAAGCCCAACCCAGAATCACTCATGACCATTTTACTCTGAAAGATACCTCAATATCACTTTCCTTCCTTCCTCTCCATAGGTAATGACATAAGCATTTTTATTAATGTTTCCATTTAAAAAATATAATTTTATATATTTTTAGATTTTCTTAGATAAATAATAGCATACTTTTCTACACTGAATGATTCTAGAGATTACTCAATAGTAGTATATGGATATTTTTCATTTGTACTCAATACTACACTGTGTAGATGTAGCATAATATATTAAACTTCACTGATTCAAAAACCAATTAAGGGCCAGAGCGATGGCCTAGTGGTTAAGGCATTTGCCTGCAAAGCCAAAGGACCTAGGTTAGATTCCCCAGGACCCACGTAAGCCAGATGCACAAGGGGGCGCATGTGTTTAGAGTTTGTTTGCAGTGGCTGGAGGCCCTGGCACATCCATTCTCTCCCTCCCTCTCTCTCTCTCTCTCTCTCTCTCTCTCCCTCCCTCCCTCCCTCCCTCCCTATTTCTCTGTCAAATAAATAAATAAAAATAAAATATTTTTAAAAACCAATTAAATATCCAGGTGTGGTAGCTCATGTCTATAATCTCAACACTGGGGAGGCTGAGGCAGGAGGATTGTCTCAAGCTGATGGCCAACCTGAGCTAAATAGTGTGTTACTGACCAGCCTTAACTATAGTGTGAGCCCTATTTCAAAAAACAAGAAAACGTGGGCTAGAGAGGTGACTCAGCAGTTAAGGTGCTTGCCTGCAAAGCCTAAGGACCCAGGTTCAATTCAAACTGGCTCATACATCTGGAGTTTGTAGTGGCTGGAGGCCCTGGCATGCCCATTCTTTTTCTCTCTGTCTGGTTCTCGCTCTTTCTTTTTTTCTCTCTCAAATAAATAAAGAAGAAAAAGAAAATTTGTAAAAAGGCAGAGCACACTTTTGTCTTGGCAGCCTCAAGAGTAAAAGAGCCACCACAAGGTGGCGAACCTGTAGGGGATTGTTCTTGCAGAAATACCTCCTGGTTTCCTGGTGAGAGGAGCTGGCCATACAGGGCTAAATTTGTTTCATACTTGAGTCTTTACACATATGATTGCTTCACCCACATAACCATATGTTTACCCATTTGGAGCCTGCGTGCTATAAATAACCCACGGTAACACCTAGCAACTGCTAGCCAAAGGTAAGGCTAACCCTAGTGCTATACAGATGCTAAAGGGCTTCTGCCCTTCCAAGCTCTCCCACCCAGACTGCATCACAGAGACAAATTCCCCCACCCCTGATTCTCACTCTCCAGGGAGTTTTCTAGCCAACCTCCCTGTCTGGGTTATGAGCTCCAGCCTGTGTCTGGAAGGGCAAGAGACTTACTGTTGCTGTGCAGTCTGCCCAGTGCCACCCAAATCATTTCTTGTTTCTGCCACCTTGTGATCATGTCTTTCCTTTGATTATCCCCCAAAGAGGGGGCATTATGTAAGAGCTTACCTGCCCTGTTTTTCAGGGATCTTCTCTCTCCCTGACTCCAGCAAATGATCCTCAAGTTGCCTTCTATATTTATTTTTTATTTATTTTTTAAATATTTACTTGAGAGAGAAAAATAGGTAGGTAGGTAGGTAGAGAGAGAGAGAGAGAGAGAGAGAATGGGCATGCTACGGCCTGTAGCCACTGTAAATGAACTCCAGAAGCATGTGCCTTGTGCCTCTGGCTTACGTGGGCCCTGGGGAATCGAAGCTGGGTCCTTTGGCTCTGTAGTCAAACGCCTTAACAGCTGAGTCATCTTTCCAGCCCCCTATGTTTGTTTTTAAATTCCTCTGTGTACAGCACCAATCCAGAGCCTGGAAAAGGGCCTCTGTGCACCACCCCCACCCTACCACCTGTCTGTGAAACTCAAGACAAATGCATATGATTGGGGAAACTTTTTGCAAAAAATCATGCTTGCAAATATAAGACAAAACAAACAAACAAAAAACAAAAAACGTGGTGCACACCTTTAATCCAAGCACATTCATGTTATCAACAATTTAGCATGTACGCACTGTCAATGGCATGCTTGTTTTGGGTTAACCCTCCAGCCCCAGTGGCCCTGGCGGAGTACAGGGTTGAGTCTGGCCAACACTAACTTGATTCAGCATTTCAAGAAGTGCGTGTGCCCAGACAGTCAGAGCACGGGGAAAGAGCGCATGGGATAATGAGAGAGGCATGGACATCACAAGTGACCAATAACCTGACCAGAGGGGCAGGACTGAGTTCGAGAATGTAATGGTTTCTTCTGCTTTACTTTACTTGTGGCCTGAACAGCACAGGTGACCAATGTTGACAAGGATTGCTTAGAGATGCCGACTGAACTTAGCTGTGCTCTTTGCCCTGCCCCCTCAGTGACCGGTTGTACTCCTGACCCAGAACAATGTGTGCATGCATGCAGGAGATATGTTAACTGCTGTTGTAAGCAATGGATGCTTAAAGTGATAAACTGCCTTCTGAAATGTTGAGAGCAACAGATGGGTTTAGAGTGGTAACATTGGTGAACAGTGTGTGTGTGTGTGTGTGTGTGTGTGTGTGCTGGGTCAGCAATGTTCACTGGCCCTGCCCTCTAAATCCTTTCCTTTGAGCAATGTTCAGAAGCAACTGCAGCAACAGGTTCTCTCTTGGTTAAATGAATCCAAGAGTTAGTTTTCCTTTCTTTCAGGCTGTGCACTAAGAAGCAGCTGGCCTACTCAGGTAAACTAATACAAGAGTTAGTATCTATAATTCCAGGTCCGTACCCCAACTGGGCAGCTTTGAACTCACTATGTAACAGAGAATGGTCTTGAACTCCTGATCCCCCTGCCTACACCTCCCAAGTGCTGGGATTATAGGTGTTTAGGAATACATCCAGCTGAATAGAAAAACAAAAACAAAAACAAACAACCAAACATGTTATGGAAGGGGATATAAGCCTTAGTTCAACATTCAAGGATTCTTTTTTTGTTGTTGCTGTTGTTTTGAGGCAGGGTTTCACTCTAGCCCAGGATGACCTGGAACTCACTGTATAACCCAGGCTGGCCTCAAACTCATGTTAATCCTACTACTGAACCTCCCCAGTGCTGAAATTAAAGGCCAAAGCCACCATAGCTCTTTTTTTTTTCCTTAGGGCTGAAGTTTACTGATGTCTATAACTTGTTTCTCTCTCTCTCCCCCATCCAAGTACTAACCAGGCCTGACCCTGCTGCTTAGCTTCTGAGAGCAGACAAGATCAGGCACGTTCAGGGTGGTATGGCTATAGACTCTTTCTCTCTCTCTGCCTTTTTTTGGCTTTTCAAGGTAAGGTCTCACTCTAGCTCAGGCTGACCTGGAATTCACTATGTAGTCTCAGGGTGGCCTCGAACTCATGGTGGATGATCCTCCTATTTCTGCCTCCCGAGTGCTGGGACTAAAGGCGTGCGCCAAAACACCCAGCTCTGTCTGTTTTTTATTGGCAACTTCCATTGTTATAGACAATAAACCATGGTGATTCCCTCCCCCCCACTTTCCTCTTCACAGCTCCACTCTCCATAGTATCCACTCCCCCTTTCAATCAGACCCACCATGCCTCCTAACATTCTTAAATCTTAAAGAGGCATGGTAGAACCTACACATGACAAAACCACCCATGATCACAGAAAGAAAGATACTGAGAACAAGAATAATTTCTGTTGCTTTATTAAATTTTTCCTCAGAATTCTTTACAAAAATTCCATGTCACTAAAATGTCATTCAACAAATAACAAGACTTTCTATGTATAGAACACTGAACAAAAAGGGATGGAAATTTTGTGTTTCTAGTTCTGAAAAGTAAATTCAAATATCTTAAATATTTACTTCATTTATAATTTCAGTAATGCTGAAAATCTGATGATCATGTTTGTAGTGATAACCCTGTTTTTTGCTCATAAGAACAAAAATCTATTGTTCTTGTGGTATCTAAAATAAATATATCCATATATTTCCAATGAATATTGACATAAATATATTCATATAAAACAATTTTGAGCTATAGATAAATATAATTTTAAAGGAAATCAGATCAGTTTAAAAGATGAACGTGTCATTCTTGAGTTTATATGAAGTTTTAGATTTTTTTTTTTTTTGCTTGTTTGTTTGAGACACGATCTCATGCAGCCCAGGCTGGCCTCAAACTTGTTGTACAGCCCATGTGCTAGGGCTACAGGTATGCACCACCATGTGTGGCCTTAGATCTTTTTCATGAAAGAAATGTTCGAACTGTACCCTTGATGGTACTTCTACAAATAGGACATTTTCTTAAAGAAGGAGCACAGTCTTTGCACACGACCAGGTGACCACAGGGAATAAACACAATGGAGACTTCCCTGTCCATGCATACTTTGCATGTTCTCTCTTCCTGTAGTTTCCGCAATTGTTCTGCCATAGGTAGATCTAAGAAAACAAAAGTTTATACTTTTGATCTTTGCAACAAGGGTCTCACTACGTATCCCAGGCTGTTCTCAAACCTGCAATCCTCCTGCCTCCACCTCCAAAGTGTTGGTATTATGGGTATATGCTACCATATCCAGCAAAAAAAAAAAAATGTTTATTTTTTTCCCTTTTCTTAAATAATTTTTTAAATTTATTTTATTCACTTATATGCAAGGAGAAAGAGAGAGAGAATGAATGGACGAACATAAGCGTGCCAGGGCCTCTAGCCACTGCAAATGAATTCCAGATACATGCACCGCTCTATGCATTTGGCTTTGTTTGGGCACTGGGGAATTGAACCCAGATTGTTAAGTTTTGCAAGTGCCCTAACTGCTGAGCCATCTCTCCAGCCCCCCACTTTCTTTATTTTTGTAAGTATTATCTTTATTATTTTTTCAACTTTTTACGGACAACCTCGGTACATATATCTACAATATCCCATGACTATAATCCTCTCCTACCCACTTTCCTTTGCCCCCCTTTTCCTCCCCTCCCTCCCAGACTGAATCCCTTCTTTCCAACTAACACTTTCTAACATTAGGATTTTTATTTAGTAAGCATGTATCAGTTTCTAAAATCTTTTTTAAAAATGTTAATGAACAGCAATTAGCCTCTCTTTTAATGAAAGGCCAAAAAAAAAAAAAAAAAAAAAAAAAAACCATTTTCCACTGGCTTAAAATGTTGGTGTTATTACCTGGAACATCTTCTGTAGGAATATACTTGAGGTCCTGGTGCACTAGAAGAAGAAAAGGCATTACTATAACAAATAAAGTTGATATTTAGCCATAGAACATATTTATTTTTATCATGTTCACATTCAAATCCAGGGCCTAGTGCATGCTAAACACATATTCTACTACTGAGCTACATCCTCAGCCCCAGAATACATTTTATATGTTGATTTACATAGTCATTTATTTGAGAAAGAGAATTATCCCTACCCCAGGCTGGCTTTGAACTCATGATCCTCTTGCCTCAGCCTCCTGAATGCTGGGATTACAAGTGGATACCACCATGCCCAGCACAGAATATAGTTTTTAAATAGTTTATTCTTTGCCAAATATTATAATTCTAAGGCAAGTATTTAATTAATAAGTGTTTAAATTTTTGTGCAGTTACTATTTATAAATTGAGTTATCATTAATAATTATCAATTATTAATAAAAGCCTACTTTCTATGGACCTACAAAGTTCTCCAAAGATTTCTCTAGTACTTACCAAACAAATGCTTATATAACAAGGGGTCAGTTTCTTGCAGAGAGTTTTTGAATGTGGTAGCTGCCGTATTTCCTTTGATTAAAATAGTATCAATCAGTTTTCTTGCTTGTAAAGAAGTCTGTGTTTTCTCCTTGATAACTTCATATTCTTGCTCACTAATCAGTCTGGCACTTAGTAGATGCTCCAGGATCGGAATGACACAAGTCAAATGTTGAAAAAGTGCCATTCTGTTCTTCCGGATTAATGCTAGATCATCTTTATGAAAAAAAGAAAAGAGAAAATAAACATGTTCAAACTCTGCTCAACAACTTCCTTCCATACCTACATAATACAGTGAGAAGCATCTTGAATTCATATCAGCAAGGCACTGATGCTAATGGCAAGGTTTCGGGGAACTGGTCCCTTGTGCCCAGTCATAGAGGAGTTTTATGCATGTACATATACATATGTATGCACATACATGGCATGAAAGTAGAAAGAAGACTATTGGGAGAAGGAAGCAGATTAAAGGCAGCAGGACAGGGCAAGTGTAATGGGGAGAAAGAAATGTGAATATTCTGTGTTTTCTTTTATAGTGGTATACTCATTACTAGAGCTACACTGACTGAACTTTACATTATTAACTCATTTCATCTTCACAACAGCTTTTGGAGTAGGCCCCAATTCCCTTATCTAACACATAATAAAAGAGAGCCACAACAAGGGGAGTAAACTACCAGAGGACATGAGACTAGGCTGAACATATTCCCAGCACTCAGGAGTCTGAGGCAGGAGGATTGCTGCAAGTTCAAAGCCAGCCCAGCCTGCAGTATGAGACCCTTTCTCAAAAAAGGGGTTTAGGGCTGGAGAGATGGCTTAGTAGTTAAGGTATTTGCCTGTGAAGCCTAAGGACCCATGTTCTACTCTCCAGATCCCACATAAGCCAGACATACAAAGGTCAGACAAGCACAAGGTTGCACATGCCCACTAGGTGGCATAAGCATGTGGAGTTTGCAGTGGCTGAGACCCTGGCATGCCAATTCACTCACTCTCTCTCTCTCTCTCTAAAAGAAAAAAAAAAAGAGGTATAGCCAGGCATGGTGGTGCACACCTTTGATCCCAGCACTTGGAAGGTAGAGGTAGGAGGAGCAACATGAATCTGAGACCACCCTGGGACTACATAGTGAATTCCAGGTCAGTCTGAGCTACAGTGCATCCTACCTCAAAATAAAAGGGGGGAGCTGGGGATTTGGTTTAGGAGGAGAGTGCTTACCTAGAGCCCAAGGCCACTGAGGACACATGATTAGCAAAAGTAGTAGCCTGGCAACGTGAACTGTGCCTCAAGCATCCAGCAGCACAAATACTGGTAAGCTGCTCTCTAACCAAGGGAAATTTAGAATCTAGTAAAACTGACCCTTTAATTTGTTTAACCAAATTGGAGATGATGAAAACAAATAAATGAAAATATTTTTCTTTAATTTTTCAATTTTCCATTTCTTTTAATTCCATTTTAAATTGAGATTATGTAATTAATTATGTCCCCAAATCAGTACATTGCCACTACTCCGAGTATTTTGATAAGAAGAGAGGTGAAAGCCATAGCTGCCCTGTGAAGAATAAAACTTATCAATGGCTCTCTCTCTCTACCCTTTGGGGTCTTCCTTCTCCTGCAAGATCTAGATTTGTATCTATCGATTTTTTGAGAAAAAGTCTCGCTCTAACCCAGGCTCACTGGGTATTCACTATGTAGTCTTAGGCTGGCCTCAAACTCACGGTGATCCTCCTACCTCTGCCTCGCAAATGCTACCACACCCAGCTAAAAATTATATTTTGAAACTACAATTTCATTTTCTCTTTGTACTATAACTTATTGATCTAATTTTTTCTGAGGCAAGCCTAACGGACTGCCTTTTTAAATGCAAGAGTAAGAGAGAGAAGTGCGAAAGAATTGGCATGCCAGGGCCTCCAGCCACTGCAACTGAACTCCAGACACATGCGCCCCCTTGTGCACATGTGCAACCTTGCAGGCTTGTGTCACCGTGCATCTGGCGTATGTGGACCTGAAGAGTCAAACATGAATCCTTACACTTTGCAGGCAAGTGCTTTAACCACTAAGCTATCTCTCCAGCCCATGAATCTAATTTTTTAAATTGATTATCATGTAGGTTACCATGGTCCACAAAGCTATTTCCTTTTTAAAATTTTGTTTCATCCTGTTGGTTTTCTGAGACAGGGTCTCATTATGTAGCTCTGGCTAGCCTCTAACTTGTAATCAACCCTCCTGCCTGTTCCTCCTGAGTCATGGGATTACAGGTGAGCTTTATCACACCTGGAAAAATTATTTTTTATTGTTAGTACTTTATTTTCTACTATAAAGCTATTTCTGTGACATAGAACACACAAGACAGCCTGTCTAAAGAACAGTTTTAGGAGAGGTTTGTTAGATTTTCAATGCATTGAACTCACAAATACAATCTCAAAAAGAAAAAAAAAGGTGCCTAGTCAAAAGGTCAAGCTCCAGGTGTGCATGCTGAAGATAACCAAAGCTCTGAGAATAAATGACAAAAGGCCTGGGACCTAAAGCAATGTCTGTCACAGTGCTAGTGCTCTGTACAGAAGACTAAACATATCCAAAGCCAAGCCTGTAGGGCTGAAGAGATGGCTCAACAGTTAAAGGCACTTGTTTGCAAAGCCTGATGGCCTGGGTTTGATTCCCCAGTACCTACATAAAGCCAGATGCATGAAGTGGTACATGCGTCTGGAGTTCATTTGCAGTGGCAGAAACCTTGGTATGCCCATTCTCTTTCTTTCTTTCTTTCTTTCTCTCTCTCTCTCCCTGCTTGCAAATAAATAAAAATATTTTTTGCCAGGCATTGTGGGAGATGCCTTTAATCCCAGCACTAGGGAGGCAGAGGTAGGAGATCACTGTGAGTTCAAGGATAGCCTGAGACTACATAGTGAATTCCAGATCAGCCTGGGCTAGAGTGAGACCTTACCGTGGGGGGAAAAAAGCCAAACTTGAGTAATTTGAAGAGTAGGAATAAAGAAATAATAGCTGAAACATAAAAGATTCAGGACAATGCATTCTTTTCAGTTACCTACATTAGAAAAGCAGTAGGGATTAAAAGATAATGAGATGATTTACATTTGACGTTGGAGTTTATTAGTTTTTCAATCCAAGATTTATTTGATTGCATTTTGCTTAAATTAACATAAAAAGCTCTCTGAAATTCTCAAGCTTTTTGAAACTTGGTTCTGATAGTTAGGACGAGTCTCATTTCAATGCCATAGACAATATTTAAGGTGTGAAAATTTAAATATACCATTATGGTATATTATTCTATTCTGAAAACTCTCTGAAAATTTCTTCTTTAGTCACACAACTGACAAATTAATCACTCACTATCCTCAGGAAACTGTAAGATAAGTATTAACCTAAGTGTCACTATTTTCTTTCACTCAATCAGATATTTCTTGAGGACACACATCAGACAGGGAATTGAGCAGTGGAGACAGAAGGGGAGGCCAAGAGGCTGAGCTCGGCTATAGTGTTTTGTTTTTCTTTTTTAAACTTTCATGTAGATATTGTACATAGTATTACGTTACATAAAATATTATGTGGTTGAGATAGGGCCTCACTCTGCTATAGCCCAGGCTACTCTCAAACTCCTGCCTCAGCCTCCCAGCTGCTAGAATCACAGACAGTAATCCCACGCCATCTTAAAGCTCTCTTTGACAATGTAAATCCTTGAATGTTATTGACTTGGAGTCATCTTTGGAGACCATTCATCTTCTTTGGAAGAAATACGCATATTTTCTAGGTGGGTAGATTTAGATTTAATGTGCTCTCTCCACAAATATGAAGAAGTATGTTCTTTTTTTTTTTAGCCCAGGCTGACCTGGAACTCACCATATAGTCTCAGGGTGGCCTGTGGAAAGACTACTCATAAAAATCTACCTGCTTCTTTTTCCTCGACTGCTCTTTCTTTCTCCTCTTCTCTCATCTCATCTTCTGCATCAAGCAAACCTATGACAAGATCACTGACGGTCTTGTAATTCTCTCCAGTGGTGAGGATTTGACGCTGAACAGTCTGCTTTACCAGGCTTCTACTAAAACCCATTTCCAAGGCAGCTTGGACCACAGCTGTGTTCATCATGACTGCATCCTCGGAAGAACCTTCTCCAGGGCCAAGACGAACAACTGTACAGAACACAGGATTCATGCATGAGAATGGGAGAGGCGGGGGGGGGGGGGAGTTACCAGAGCACAAGCAACTTACTATTCACTACACCCCCTGGAGAAAATACCTTCCCCACCCCCCAGCAACCTTTAACTGCCACTGACTGCTTAGGGAGTGACGGGCCTCCTGCCTCCACCATCCATGACAGAATATTGGGTGGGGCCAATATTGTGCAGGTCTCATGCATCACTTCAATCTTAACAGTACCAAATGACTCAACTTAATGCAGTAACGGTTATCATGATACATACTTGGTGACTCAGCATTTTCCTCTTCTGTAGTGTCTGATGTGGTTAACAGCTACAGGGGAAAAAATGTACATAAGTTAAAATATAAACTATTCTCATTCCACTGACTATGACTAGGGAGTTTTTGAACCTCCTACTCTTTTAAAAGCTCTTGTTTGCTTAACCAAGAACATTAGAAGGAGCAATAGAATTCACAAGTCTTTTAAAGAGAAACTTACATAGTAAAACTGTTAGATACTACTATCCTGGTTGATTTTTCCCTTAAGTAGTTTGATTTATTGCCAAGTGGATTAAAACATGGCTTGCAGAGAAAAGTGGCAAATATTATTTGGGGGGTGGTTACTGACTATGGATCAATTTTTCTTAAAAGTACTTTCTAAGATTATGTTGTGAGCTGGGTGTGGTAATACACACATTTAATCCCAGCACTCATGAAGCAAAGATAGGAGGATCACTGAGTTGGAGGTCACCCTGAGACTACATGGTGAATTCCAGGTCAGCCTGGGCTAGAATGAGACCCTACCTCAAAAAGCCAATCAATTAATCAATCAATCAATAAATAAATAGAATTATGCTGTGGGAAAAGAGAAATATTTTTAAAGCAACTCTTTCCTTTTCACTAAAGCTCCACTCTGTCATTATCAGACACACACAAAGAAAAGGAACTTGCCCTACCTGTTCAAGTAGATAAGGGTAACTGGCTTGAACTTGAGTGATGAATTCTTGTCCTTTAATTCTTATCAAGTACTCACACCTAAAATATAGACAAAATGAAGTTCAGAGGGTTACTTTATAAAAAGTGAAATTAAAGTTTAATAACAAATCCTCATTTAAAGTGTTCATCTCACTTGAAATAGGTTAAACAACATTTAAGATCACGAGTTCTAGAGTTAAAGTTAGAAAGATTAAAAAAAAAAAAAAACGTAGCCCAGAGAGAAATAATTCTGTGTGTTTGTTTCTCTTCACAAATGCTTGTATGATAAAGCTAGCCTATGTCTATCATACACTAAGATGCAGATTTTAAAAATAGTTTATTCATTTATTTGAGAGACAAAGAGGCACAGAGAGAGAGAGAGAGAGAAAATGGGTACACCAGGGCCTCCAGTCACTGCAAATGAAATTCAGATGCATGCACCACCTTGTATATCTGGTTTTTGTGGGTCCTGGGGATCTGAACCTGGGTCCTTAGGCTTTGTAAGCAAGCACCTTAACTGCTAAGCAATCTCCCCAGCCCTAAGATGCAGGTTTTGTTACCCACTGATCCATTTCCCCAGCCCCAAAATACAGGAATTTTTTTAGAGACAGGGGGAGAGAGAGAATCAGCATGCCAGGGCCACAGCCACTGCAACTGAACTCCAGAAGCTTGTGCCACCTAGTGGGCATGTCACCCTTGTGCATCTAGCCAACGTGGGATCCGGAGAGTCAAACATGGCTCCTTTGGTTTCCCAGGCAAGCGCCTTAAGCGCTAAGCCATCTCTTCAGCCCAGATGCAGGACTTTTAAAGACAGGATCTCACTCTCTAGCCCAGGGAGGCCTAAACTTACTATGTATTCCAGGTTGGCCTCAGATTTGTGGCAATCCTCCTGTCTCAGCCTTCTAAGTGCTGGGATGACAGGTATGAACCACATACCTATCAGATTCAGATATTTTTTGTTGTTGTTTGTTTGTTTGAGGTAGGGTCTCACTCTAGCTCAAGCTGACCTGGAATTCATTGTGTAGTCTCAGGGTGGCCTCCAACTCATGGCGATCCTCCTATGTCTGCCTCTCAAGTGCTGGGATTAAAGGCGTGCACCACCATGTCTGCCTCTCAAGTGCTGGGATTAAAGGCGTGCACCACCACTCCTGGCCCAGATTCAGATATTTTTGTGTGAAGGTTTAAGTCTGTTTTGAAAGTGCCACCTATCTATGTTAACTTCAATTTTATTTACTACTAGCATTTTTTCATATAGTTCAAATATTTTACAAAATTTTGCTATTTTATGTTTATCAGGATATTTCATACTTCAGCTAATTTTGTTTATTGTATGTTGGGCAGAGCTAGTCTATTTGTAGGGTGGCCAATGTTTCTTTTTTTTTTTTTTTTTTTTTTTTTTTTTGGTTTTTCAAGGTAGGGTCTCACTGTAGCCCAGGCTGACCTGGAATTCACTATGGAGTCTCAGGGTGGCCTCGAACTCACTGCGATCCTCCTACCTCTGCCTCCCAAGTGCTGGGATTAAAGGCGTGCGCCACCACGCCCGGCTCTCAATGTTTCAAATGAGCATAAGCATACACAGAACCACTGCATGCTCATTCAGCACAGAGGACATAGGAGAGACACTTCAGAGAAAGTAAAGTTGCTATAGGCAGGGAAGGCATGGCTGGCATGCTGTCAAGGCTGAGTAGCTGAGAGTGAAGAGCCCCTCTGCCTATTCTAGTCCAGTGAGGCTGCTTGAAGACCCTCACAAGATTCCCAAAGGTACACTCATGTGTGACATTAAAAACACAGAAAAGGGGGCTTAGTGGTTAAGGCATTTGCCTGCAAAACCGAAGGACCCAGGTTTGAGTCCCCAGGACCCATGTTAGCCAGATACACAAAGTGGTGCATGTATCTGGAGTTCGTTTGCAGTGGGCTGGAGGCTCTGGAGTGTGCCCAGTCTCTCTCTCTCTCTCTGTTTCCTTCCCTCCCTTCCCCTTTCTATCTGTCAAATCAATAAAAATAAAATTAAAAAAAAAACCATAGGACAGGGATGAGACGATGGCTTAGTGGTTAAGGTGCTTGCCTGCAAAGCCTAAGGACCCAGGGTGCTTGCCTGCAAAGCCTAAGAACCCAGGTTCAATTCCCTAGTACCCACATAAGCCAGATTCACAAGGTGGCACATGTGTCTGGAGTTCATTTGCAGTGGCTAGAAGTCCTAGAGCACCATTCTTTCTTTCTCTCTCTCTCTGTCTACCCCCACCCACTTGGTCTCAAATAATTAAATAAATAAAGTATTTAACAAGGACAGAGAAACAGAAAATCCTCTAAATGGTGATCCTACACTTCTCCATGACCATTTATAAGCTGAAAACTCAAAAAGAAAGATAAGAAAGAACAAGGAAACTGAATGCATCTCACATTATTTACAAGTTTGGCAATTTCTAGAGAATATATATCCATTGATGAACTTCAAGGTGAATGCATGGCGGTTTCTGTATTCATAGCACTGCCACCATGGAAAGCACTTTTGCCAAAGCCTATGTGGGGCTAGAGGGATGGCTTGGTGGTTAAGGTGCTTGCCTGTGAAGCCTTAAGGACCCAGGTTCAGTTCCCCAGACTCTATGTAAGCCAGATGCAATGGTGCCACATGTCTGAAGTTCATTTGTAGTTGCTTGAGGCGCTGACACATTCACTCACTCTCTCTCATAAATAAAATTCTTTTTAAAAGCCCATGTGGCTGTTCTTCACATTTTTCAATATCTGTATTCCTATGGGACACAGGGATGCTATAAAGACAGACCTTATGGTGGTTTGATTCAGGTGTCCCCCAAAAACTTAGGTGTTCAGAATGCTAGGTTCCCAGCTGATGGAGATTTGGGAATTAATGCCTCCTGTGGGGAGTGTATTGTTGGGGGCAGGCTTATGGGTGTTATAGCCAGTTTCCCTTTGCCAGTGTTTGACACACTCTCCTGTTGCTATTGTCCACCTTATGTGGGCCAGGGGGTGATGACCACCCTCTGCTCACACCATCGTTTTCCCCTGCCATTGTGGAGCTTCTCCTCAAGCCTGTAAGCCAAAATAAACCTCTTTTTTTCACAAGCTGCTCTTGGTTAGATGATTCCTACAAGCAATGCAAACCTGACTGCAAGAGACCTATATAAAAATGCATACAATGGGAGCTGGAGACAGGGCTTAGCAGTTAAAGGCTCTTGCTTGCAAAGCCCAATAGTCTGAGTTTGATTCCCCAGTACCCATGTAAAGCCAGACACACTAAGTGGCACATGTTTGTGGCAGGAGGCCCTGTCACACCCATTCTCTCTCTCTCTTTTTCCCTGTGTGTCTCTCTCTTTCCTTGCAAGTAAATAGATTTTAAAATATGACATCACCAGAAAAAACACTGTAAAAAATAAAATGTAAGCCGGGCGTGGTGGTGCATGCCTTTAATCCCAGCACTTGGGAGGCAGAGGTAGGAGGATTGCCAGGAGTTCAAGGCTACCCTGAGACTACATAGTGAATTCCAGGTCTGCCTGAGGTAGAGTGAAACCCTGCCTCAAAAAACAAAAACAAAAAAAAATTATACATATATATATACATACATACATATACACACATATACAATGAAGAAAATAGGAGGCAAGTTTAGTGATCAAAATGAGGTAATAAAAATTTTAGCCATAAAAAATATTATCACAGGCAGCCTGGCTTGGAGTATAAAAGAGTGTAAAGGAATCAAGGGGAAAGACACAAGAATAAAATGCTACACAGTGATAAAAACAGGTGAGGAGAATCTCTGTTTACCAAGGCATCCCTATTTGGTATTGAACTACCACACATCCTTCCCATGTTGACCTCAAATTCATTTTGTAGCAGAGGCTTGCCTGGTACTCTTTTTTGTTTGTTTTTTTGTTTGTTTTGGTCTTAAACTGTTGATCCCCCTGCCTCCACCTCCAGAGGCAAAGATTGCAGGCACGTGCCACCACATTCAGAGTTCTTTTTCTTTTCAAGGCAAGGTCTCACTCTAGTCCAGACTGACCTGCAGCTCACTCTGTAGTCCCAGGCTGTCCTCGAACTCACAGCAGTTCTCCTACCTCTGCCTCCCAAGTGCTGGGATTAATGGCATGCACCACCACGCCTGGCTCCCTTTTCTTTTGATCCATGGTATTTATCATCTTCCAACATGCTACATAACTAAGTTTGTATTAACTGTCTACCCTCTTTGCTATCATGTGAGCTGATGATACCAGGGAATCTTATGTTCAACTGAATATTTTACACACTTAATGCAACACCTGGCATTGGGAAATACTCAATGAGGGGAAATATGTCCAAGATATATATTTGACTGTCTGAAAGAAATGAAAACTAGATAGGGTATCTACAATTTTGATTTACTACTAGCACTACTACTATGCAAAACTGCATACATCCATCGCATTGATACATGTATATATAAATTTCATATATATGTATGTTTTTAGCAATGTCTAAAGGAACATTCACTAAGTAGGAACTGTTTATCTGCTGGACATTTTAGTTTTATTATTCTGTTCTTTCCTATACTACATGACTTTTTTTTTAAGGTAGGGTTTCACTCTGGTCCAGGCTGACCTAGAATTCACTATGTAGTCTCAGGGTGGCGTCAAACTCAAGGTGATCCTCCTACCTCTGCCTCCCGAGTGCTAGGATTAAAGGCGAGCACTACCATGCCCGGTTATACTATGTGACTTTAAAAAATATATTTTATTTTTATTTATTTGAGAGAGAGAGAGAGAATGGGAGCACCAGGGCCTGCAGCCACTGCAAAGAACTCCAGATGCTGCATGTCGCACTTTGTGCATCTGGCTTACGTGGGTACTGGGGAATCAAACCTGGGTCCTTAGGCTTTGCAGGCAAATGCTTTAACTGCTAAGCCACCTTCCTTTCCAGCCCCCTATGTGACTTCTTATAACGAGCATGTATCATTTTTACATATATATATTTCTGCATGTACGTAAGTGCATGTGTATATGTGTGTTCATATGTGTATTGGCACAGATGTGTGTGTTCAGGCCCACAGGTCAACATCAGGTGTCTTCCTCAATCACTATCCACCTTATTTATAGAGACTAGGTCTCTCATTGGACCCAGAGCTGTTCAATCCCATTATATTCACTGGCTAGCTTGTCCCAAGGATCCACCTGCCTCTGGCTCCTGAGCGCTGGGATTACAGGTGCATACCACTATGCCTGGGATTTATGTGGACCTGGGGATCCAAATTCATGCTTAGCAAGTACTTTACCATTAGCCCTCACCTAGCCCTCAAATATATAATATTTCTTAAAAAATTATTCCAAACTAATTTCTTCCAAGTTTAACCCATCAAAACCTTCTAAGCAATTCATTTTTCTTTCAATATAACCCATACTAAACTCATTCACAAATGTAATCTTGAAACAAAGAATAATGTAACCACTGAGTATAAGATAAACACATATAACCCATCTTGTGACTATTCCAAACGCCTGTAAAGAAAATTTCAAGACATTTACCTTGGAAACCACTTGGCATGTTCCACCCATGGATCATCTCCCAGGTCCCAACATCTCAGTCCACCATCACAGCAAAAACATTTGACATCATCACTGTGACCTGAAATTAATTTTAAACCAGAATTTATGAATACATGTCATTTGTCCACTAACATGTGTAACACAAAACAGGTGAATTTTGCAAATGATCAGGTTTTAAGTTTCTTACCTGTATAGTAGAAACCTGCACTTGCAAGTTGCTGGGGATGGACAAGAAAGCTTGAAGGCCAGTTAAAGAATGTTTTAAAGCGTGCCACGTGTGTCTGCATGCTCAGATTAGAGACAGAATATCTCAAAGTGTCTTGAAGCTGATCTTTTAGAAACGGGCAGTTGGGAAAATGCCTCCGGTGTTCTGACATAGCATCATCCTTTGGTTCCCAATTGCTCAATTTTCCACCACACGCAAAGCAAGCCACCCTGTCTCCAGGTCCTACATAGTAGAAGCCTGCTCTGGCCAGCTCTGCTGGTGACAGGAAGCTCAAGGGCCACATGTGATAAGTGAGCAGTCTGGCCTGCTCGGTGTTCATTGCACAATGGTAAGCACCTGTCCTCAAAGCAGGAAAGTCCTGATTTGCTCTGAAGTTCACAGGATTGCACGGAAAGCTTGAGTAAGAACCACTGAAGTAGCCGGTGTTTTCCGAACTTGACAATAATGAAGGCATGGCATTGGTCATGGGAGAAGGGTAAGAAGGCTGGGGGCTGCCTTCCAAACTGTTGATTGAATTCAGATTCTGCACGAAGCTACAGCTGGGATACAACTTTCTGTGCTTTTCAATAGGACTGTCTCCTTGTTTCCAGTTGTCCAGCATCAGGCCACAACAGAAGCACTTGACCTTGTCATTGACACCCATGTAGTAAAAACCGGCTCGAGCAAGACTCCTTTCTGAGACAGGAACCCCAGCAGGGAATGTGGAATATGTGGACATTCGGTACAGTTCACATGAAAAATCATATTTCAATTCATACGTGTTGGCACCTTTCATCAAATTGGACAAGAAGACGCTATCTTCTGCTATGTTCATAGTGAAATGGATGTGGAGGGAGAGGGACCAGCCTTTCTCTGGGGAGGTAGTTTTGTGCATGGCTTTTGATTTGGTCCATTTTATTACTAGGTTGAACACCTAAAACTTTTTTATGCATTTGGAGTTTCAGCATGGTTAGAACATAAATCCTATTCTGATAGGTTTTTTAAAATATTTATTTATTTATTTATAAGCAGAGACAGATATAAGAGAGAGAAAGAGTACACCAGGGCCTCCAACCACTGCAAATGAACTCCAGACACCTGCAACACCTTGTGCAGCTGGCTTATGTGGGTACTGGGGAATCGAACCTGAGTCCTTAGTCCTTCACAGACAAGCGCCTTAACCACTAAGCCGTCCTTCCAGTCCCTGTTCTGAGAGATTTTTAAGGCATGATCATGTGCAGTGGCACCACTGCTATATGCACCACACAAATAGGACGCCTATGGTGACAGTCAAAGCCTTTCTGGAAGCACAGTGCCTTAGGCCATCAGGTCAATTTGTACAAGGTATATTCACAGGTGGGTCAGCTTTTGCAAGTTTACAGTATTCCTCCAACACGCAGGTAAAATGCCTAAGTCCCAAAGCTGGCTTCTTCTTTCCACAGTTGACAGCTATGCCTGCACGAATATTTGACAGCAAAGGTATTCAAAATATTATCTATTTTGATTGTTTTTAATTGTGAAATTTGATAGCCCAGGGAATAAAGCACAAGATCTACCTCACAGGAGGGAAAGAATACATTATTAGCATGTTTCAAGTATGACTTACTGCTTATTAGTAAATCAGTTCTGAGTGAATAACACTGGCAGGGAGCAAGTGACAAAGCGTGGTGGCTTTTCTACGGCTCACTTGCTAGCACCCTTTCTTAAAGCTCACAGACACGTGGTGTCCTACTGCACATGCTGCTGCTGCTGCGCCTCCAGGTACATAAGAATATATTCTTATTATTCCCTCAAAATAAAGTATTGGGTCTAACCTCATTACTCGTTTCAATAGTTAAAACCTTAACCCATTGTCATAAATTTCTTCTTTGAGGTCCTATAAGCTTTCTTTCAGAATAAATAGGCTCATTTGTCAAAATGTAACTATTTAGCTATCATCCCTTTTCTCATTTTTCAGAGACATAATAGCATGGTGAAACAAAGCACATTTTAGAACTTTAAAATACCAGTGGCCTGTGATAGGATAATTCTTCACCTCTGATCATATTTTATCTTTCCTACTTTAAATTTATTGTGCTCACCAAAAAATATTGTTCTTGACTGCTCTCTGTCACTGTGGAAGTCTCTTTGAATGTCAAAGATTTCACTGGTAAATTTTTCTAATCTTGCAGAAGTGTGACTCTTAACTCCTTGTTCTGAATAAATGCCCCTCATTTTTAAATCTTTGCTTTTTTTTTTTTTCACACCAGCCAGTGTAAGGAAGATTGCCTAGCCAAGTTTGAAAAGAGTGCTTCAACAGTATGCCCCAGCTACAATCACATCTTTTCTTCCACACATCAAATATGTAACAAAAATAATTATCATTATATCTCATATAATTAGATTAGATTATTTACATTAATATTCCTAAGATAATAATTCAAAAAGTCCAGTTCACTATTAGTTTGTTTGTTCATGCACAAAACTACCTCCCGAGATTAGACTAAGTCCCTTGTAAGGGTTTTAGGCCTCCATTGTGAGATGCTTCGGTTTACAGAAGAAACTGGGAAAAAGCAAGAAGCAATTGAATAGTTTGCGTCCTTGATAAACCTGTTCAAAATACAGAAAATAGAGAAAGTTTTGAATGTTAAATAATTCACAGACATAACACAAACATCTTTATGATCTTTCTTTTACTTTATTATTTTTTGTATTTTTGGACATGGCCTGTCTATGTTCAGGCTAGCCTTGCCTCAAACTCATGATCCTCCTGCCTCACACTTGCTAGTGCTGAGATGACAGGCACGTGCCACCACACTGAGCACAATGATCTTTTTCTTAAAACAGTTTCACAAAAATAGAGCACTTGCGCCAGGAGTGGTGGCGCATGCCTTTAATCCCAGCACTCAGGATGCAGAGGTAGGAGGATCGCCATGAGTTCAAGGCCACCCTGAGACTACATAGTGAATTCCAGGTCAGCCTGAGCTAGAGTGAGACCCTTCCTCCGAAAAAAAAAGAGCACTTGCATAATGTACAATGCACAAGATGCTAAACTAATCTGAGCTAGAGCTGGAGGTGTGGCTCACCCAAGGTCCTGGGTTCAGTTTCCAGCACCAGAAACAAAGACACAGCAGGCACTATAGAGACCTAAGAAGCCCCCCACAAAACTGCATGTCACAAACCCACAGGCCATGGATATCTTATGTCTTCCTGCACAGAATTGAGTATAGTGTTTGCTAAATTTGTAAACTTTTTCATTTAAAAAATATCAATACTTAAGAAGACTCATAGAGTTTCTTCACACTCTTCACTCAGCTCCCCAAAGTTAACATCTTACAAAACCATGGTCCCATTATAGAAAATAGAAAAAATTCCCTATTTATTCCTTGCTGGATTTCATTTTATGAAATCCTCCTGCTAACGTTTTATTCTTTTCATGTGCTAATGTTTATTTGTTACTATTAGAGAGGTCTTGCTCTATAGCCCAGGATGGCTGTGAACTCACAGAAATCCACTTATTTCAGTCTCTGAAATCCTTATAACCATAAGCCACACTATCTGCTTCTAATCTTTCACATGAATTATATCATTACTCAGCTTAATTGTGAAATTTCCAAACGTGCATACATATTGCTTTGGTCATGTCCACCTTCCTCCTACCCTCTCTTGCCCTCCCCGCATTCCATATCCCTTTTGCTAATAATCTTTTTAGAGAAAATAAGCCATACTTGTCTCTGTCTCTGGGTTATTTTGCTTAACATGCTGATCTCCTATTCTACCTATTTTCCTATAAACAACATACTTTCATTCTTCTTTATGGCTGAGTGGTGCTCCATTGGATGTATATTGAATATATGTATACTATCCTGTAAAGATAGCCATGCATCGGTTGACAGGCACCTAGCCTGCCCCATTTTGAACAGTGGCACAATAAAAATGGGTATGCTGGTATCTCCACTATATGTTTCCTTATGTTCCTGAAGGCATGTGCCTGAGTGTGGTACCTGAATCATGGCACCAGCACTCATATTGATTTCCATAGTGGGTATGCTATTTTACATTCCCAGCAAAGTGTATAGGGTTTCTTTTCTCCACATCCTTACTAGTGGTTGTAGGAGCCAGAAAATTAAGAATGACACAAGGTTAATTCATCCAAATGCATTAGGCAAGTTTCAACAGTTTTCCAAATCAGTTTTTTTGTTCTTGAACCACAATATTGTGTGCATGTATGCTTGTGTTTGAGTGAGTGAGAGTGTGTGTGTGTAGGTCATAGGACAACCGCAAGTATGAGGTAGGGTCTCACTCTGGCTCAGGCTGACCTGGAATTCACTATGTAGTCCCAGGGTAGCCTCGAACTCTCGGCAATCCTGCTACCTTTGCCTCCCAAGTGCTAGGATTAAAGGCATGCGCCACCACACCTGGCATCCACCATTTTTTGTTGTTCTTGTTGTTGTTTGCCAAGGTAGGTTCTCACACTAGCCCAGACTGACCTGGAACTCACTCTGTAGTTCCAATCTGGCCTCAAACACACAGCGATCCTCCCACCTCAGCCTCAAGAGTATGCTGGGATTAAAGGTAAGGTGTGCATCAGGCTTGGCTAACCTTTTTTTTTTTTTTTTTTTTAAATGTAGGCAATGTCCCACAGCAATCTAGATTCCAGACTTCTGAAAAGTGAGATGACTGGACAAGTCCAGGTCTGGGTTCCTGCGTGGCAGCAGCACCCTTAGAAAACCCCTGCTCTCTGCTCCAGCCCTGAACTTTGACCCCTGCTATTTGCCACTGGACTCTTGCCACTGTTTCCTCTCACAGTAGAAAATTATGAGAGGGTGAAATTGCTGAAATAACTGTGTCCACCAGAAGTAACATAAAAGAAAGGTAAAGATATGTTTTTCCACAAAATATAGTAACTCTACATCTTTGTGGAAAGGATGACTAATTTATTCACATCAAATATTTAAATCAAATTTGTTGTTGTTACTCCTTTTGAGACAAGTTCTTGCTTTGTGCTGAAGGCCCTGAACTTGGAGCCATCCTCCTGCCTCAGCCTCCCAACCACTGGGATTATCACAGGCACCTTGCCCTGGACTCCAATGGCCTCACTTTTACTCACACTGTCCACTGGCCTTCACATAGGGGCTGTCTGAGCTTTCAAATGGAAACAAGCCCAGTATTCTTTCAACCTCACTTTCCACTCTAGCAAGTGCTCTGCCTCCCCCTCCCTTCACAGCCAGCAAACTGAACATGTGTCTACAGACAATGAGCCCACTTACTGTGCATGCTCGCACCCTTAAAACACTCTGCGTATTCATACCACCAGTGGCTTCTTTGCCCACACCCACACAGGTGCTTTTGCATCTGATGACCCTGGGCCCACATCCTCTCAGGTGGAGTCTGCTCCCTTGACTTTTTCCAACACCACAGTCTCAGAATTCCTTTCTACTAATTCCTTCTCAGATGGGCTGGGGTCTCCAGCCTCTTCTCTGCTTACTCTCCCATTTTCGGTAGACCCCAGGGCTGTTGGGTGTCCACACCCTCTGGGACACTTGGCCTGTCCATCTTTCTGACCCTGTTCCCCGGGCCCCCGCCCCCCCCCCCCCTCCCCGCCCCCCCCCCCCCCCCCCCCCCCCCCCCCCCCCCCCCCTCCCGCCCCCCGGCCCCCCCCCCCCCCCCCGGGCCCCCCCCCCCCCCCCCCCCCCCCCCCCCCCCCCCCCCCCCGGCCCCCCCGGGGCCCCCCGGCCCCGCCCCCCCCCCGGCCCCCCCCCCCCCCGGGCCCCCCCGCCCCCGGCCCCCCCCCCCCCCCCCCCCGCCCCCCCCCCCCGCCCCCCTCCCCTCCCCCCCCGGGCCCCCCCCCCCCCCCCCCCGGGCCCCCCCCCCCCCCCCCCCCCCCCCCCCCCCCCCCCCCCCCGGCCCCCCCGGCCCCCCCCCCCGCGCCCCCCCCCCCCCCCCGGCCCCGCCCGCCCCCTCCCCTGCCCGCCCCCGGGGCCCCCCCCCCCCCCGGCCCCCCCGGCCCCCCCCCCCCCCCCGCCCCCCCCCTCCCCCGCCCCCCCCCCCCCCCCCCCCCGGCCCCCCCCCCCCGGGCCCCGCCCCCCCCGGCCCCCCCCCCCCCCCCCCCCCCCCGGCCCCCCCCCCCCCGGGCCCCTGCCCCCCCCCCCCGCCCCCCCCGGCCCCCCCCGCCCCCCCCGCCCCCCCCCCCCCGGGTCCCCGGGGGGCCCCCCGGGCCCCCCCCCGGGCGCCCCCCCCGCCCCCCCCTCCCCCCCCCCCCCGGGCCCCCCCCCGCGCCCCCCCCCCCGCCCCCCCCCCCCCCGGCGCCCCCCCCCCCCGCCCCCCCCCCCCCCCCCCCCCGCCCGCCCCCCGGCCCCCCCCCCCCCCGGGCCCCCCCGCCCCCGGGCCCCCCCCGCCCCCTCCCCCCCCCCCCGGCCCCCCCGCCCCCCGGCCCCCCCCCCCCCCCCCCCCCCCCCCCCCCCCCCCCCCCCCTCCCCCCCCCCCCGGCCCCCCCCCCCCCCCCCGGGCCCCCCCCCCCCGGCCCCGCCCCCCCCCCCCCGCCCCCCCCCCCCCCCCCCCCGGCCCCCCCCCCCCCCAACCCGCCGCCAAAAAAAAAAAAAAAAAGAGCATTGCTAGTGCTGTTCAGTCACCAGTGGGGAGCATCCCTCCATGTGATCAAACATTCGAGTCCTTACGGTGCCAACTTTCTGCTGCCATCAGACACTGGGCGATACCTCTGGGCCCTCGAATTAAAACGCCAAGGCTTCCTCCGTCGGCTGGCTCGCCCCCAAGGTGAAAGCAGCCCAGGGCACCGGCAGGAGGCAGCCAGGCAGCGAGGGGAGCTGCGACAGCCCTGAGGTCCCCGTGCCCGTCGGCCCAGGCGGATCTGGGCGGTCTGCTCAGCAGCCACCCCCGGGCCCTGGTACCTGCCCGCGCCCCAGTCCCTGCCCGCGCCCCGGTCCCCTGCCCGCGCCCCGCGCCCCGCGCACTCACCGCGGCGCCGCGGCCGCTCTCCGCACGGCCGGCTGGGAGCGACTCTGGGCCCCCGCCCGCCCCTTAAGTGCGGCGCCCGGCGTCCCCGCCCCGCGCGGGGCTTTCCTGCGGCGCTCCGGGGAACTCCAGCGGTAAGAACCGCGCACTTCCCGGTCCCGCTCGGGGATTTCCGCCCCCGGCACGGCGGGACTTCCTCGGCTCCACGGCGGTGGGGTCACGGCGGATCTGAGAAGCGGATGTGGAGACGCGGTCCTGGAAGAGGCCGGCGCCCCCGCCTCCGCCCCGCTGACCCGGTCCCGGACAACTGAGAACGGGGACGTCTTTCCGGTCCAGAACACCTACCGAGAGCAAGTGTGGCATTAAAAAAGAAAAATCACCTTGTAATTTTGTGAAATCTTTCTGGTTCATTTTCACTTTTTGTTTGGATCGAGAACACGATAAAAGGAAGCATAGGAATAATTTTTTTTTTAAAAAATCATGGGGCTCTCCCTTTCACTTTTTTTTTTTTATGGTTTTAAAGGTCAGAATTGTATTGCTTCCTATGCTGGAACGTTTTGTTCTGTTTTCTTGTGTGTTAGTCGTCTGTGTGTGTTTAAGTTTTTGTACTCTGATGGAAATCTGACTCCAATCCACCTCTAGGCCTGTGTCACTAGATCTGAGCAGCTCTGTCTAAGGACAACACAAGAACTGGGAGCGCCTCTAGCTTGTGGCTTCTAGAGATGAGGGAGACAGAAGCCATGGCAGTCCTCCTCTGGAGGTGGGGCACTGCAGCGCACCCTCGTAAACCCAGCACTGCCGGCCCACCTTCTACTCCACACCCAGCGCTTCCCCTGGGATTCATCAGACAGACCAAGGTGTCCAGGCCACTTCCCCAACCGGATTTTGGAATTTTCTTTTCCTGATTATTATTTCTTCTTTTCTTCCTGATTTTTTTCCCCTAATTATTTCTCCTTCTTCCCCTCCCACTGGCCTCAAACCCTTGGACTGATATGATCTTCCAGTCTCAGCCTTCTGAGTAACTTGGACTATTGGGGTGCCAAGGGTCCTGCTTCCCTTGTGTTTTTATTTATTTATTTATTTTTAAAGTAAGGTGTCACTGTAGTCCTGGCTGACCTGGAATTTTCCATGTAGTCTCAGGCTGGCCTTGAACTCCTAGAACTCACATCAATCCTGACGCTGCCTCACAGTGCTAGTATTAAAGGCCTTAACCACCACCCCTGGCTTTTTAAAAAATATTTTATTTTTCTTTATTTATTTGAGAGAGAGAGAAATAGGCAGGGGGGAGGGAGGGAGAGAGGGAGACAGACAGAGAGAGAGAGAGAGACAATGAGTGTGCCAGGGCCACTAGCCACTGCTAATGAACTTCAGATGTGTGTGCCCCCTTGTGCATGTGGCTTATGTGGGTACTGGGGAGTCGAACCTGAGTTCTTTGGCTTTGTAGGCAAGCACCTTAACCACTAAGAAATTTCTCCAGCCCCCCTTTTCTTTTGAGACAGGTTTTCCTGTGTAGCTCAGGCTGGCCTAGAACTTGGAATGTGGCCTCAGTCTCCCCAGTGCTAGGATCATAAACATATGCATCATACCCAGCTTTCCTTGCCAATTTCTAACTTAACATTAATAATATAGAAAAGGTGATGGACCACAACCCACAAAATGCCACTATTCCAAAATATTCTAAATGTGGCTACAACATCCTTATAAAACTTCATGAGATGGACCCTTGCAGCACAGCTATTTGGCACTCATGAACATCCATTATGGCCATCATTAACAACTGGAAATGTTGTATAGCTGCCTTTTGTCCTTGAGCATCGCCATGCCTCTAGAGAGCATGGCCTGGTGTCACTTGCCTGCAATCTCAGCACTCAGGAGGAGGAAGATCAAGGCATTCAAGGTCATCTTCAGCTAATAGCAAGTTCAAGACAAGCCTGGGAAACTAAGTTTACTTTGAATTTCAGGTAACTAATAAATACCTCATTAGTATTGGTATCAAGTATTCTTTTTTTTTGAAGCAAGCCCAACAGACTGGCCTTTTATTTTATTTTATTTTATTTTATTTTATTTATGAGAGAGAGGAAGAGAGAGAATTGGCAAGCCAGCACCTCCAGCCACTGCAATCTAATTCCAGACACATGTGCCCCCCATATGTATGTGCAATATTGCATGCTTGCCTCACTGTCCATCTGGCTTATGTGGGGTCTGGAGAGTTGATATGGGTCTTTAGACTTCACAGGCCTTTACTGCTAAGCCATCTCTTCAGCCAACATATTCTTTTGTTTGAAACAGGATCTCAGTTTTTTTCATCTGGCATGAATATTTAAACACAAGCAGGAAATAAATGTGCATGAATAAGAGAATAGTTATATAATTGGTTACTCTGGTAGAAAGCAGAAATGATAGTAATAATTTATTTTTTGAACATTTGCTATGTGTTGCAGTCTGGTTCACTTTGCTGGCAGAAATTACCTGACCAAGAGCAGCTTTTGGGAGGAAAAGGTTTATTTTGGCTTACAGACTTGAGGGAACATTCCATCATGGCAGAGGAAAACAATGGCATGAGCAGAGGGTGAATATCACCCCCCTGGCCAACATAACGTGGACAACAGCAACAAGAGAGTGTGCCAAACACTGGCAAGGGGAAACTGGCTATAATGCCCATAAGCCCGCCCCCAACAATACACTGCCTCCAGGAAGCGTTAATTCCCAAGTCTCCATCAGCTGGGAACCTAGCATTCAGAACACCTAAGTTTATGGGGGACACCTGAATCAAACCACCACACTATGTGACTAAGTTGGTTAGACATCATTCCTTACAACCACCTTATAAGACAGGATTATTTTCTCTATTTCACAAATGGAGGTTACACGCTCACAAACTAAGTGCCCAAGATCACACGATAAGAAGATGGTATTCAAAATGAGATCTGAGCTGGGCGTGGTGGCACAGGCCTTTAATCCCAGCACTCAGGAGGCAGAGGTACCAGGATCACCATGAGTTCAAGACCACCCTGAGACTACATAGTGAATTCCAGGTCAGCCTGGGCTAGAGTGAAACTACCTAGAAAAACAAAACAAAAAAAGAGAGAGATCTGACTCCAAGGCACATGCTTAATAAAAATAAAATAAAAATAAAAATGAAGGAGACTTCAAACTAATGTTGGAGTGACTCAAATGTCATTTTCATGAGTACTCTGTCCATACTTTGCTTTTAAAGAAAACTTGTACTTGACCACACTACCTGATAAAATTTATTTCTGCTAATTCTGACTTCAGGTGAAAGAACCCTGGCTCACCAAGCATATGGTTGTTATCTTGTATGAATTCCTTTCAAAGCCCAGTGGTAAGTCACTTGTTTCATGAAGACCCTCTCCATTCATTGAGATTTAAAACACACTTTTTTTCTGAACCTTTTTAAACATATTATCTGCAGCTGTCTGATAGTATTCATTCCTTATGAATATTATTATTACTTATATTATTACTTTTTCCTCTGTATAACTACCACTGGGTCAGGATCCATGAGTAGAGCATACTTGTAACTCAGAGGACTCACTATTTTGCTTTGCACATCATAGGTGGGTCAGTAAGTATTTGTAGAATGAATAATTGAATAAATATGCAGGATAGGAAGGCTAACAGAAACTCCTTAGATTTCTCCCAACTCTTTTCAGTTTTTCGTCATAGGGCTCATTTTGTAAATCTTTAATCATTTTAGTGGCTCTCCAAGTTCTTATACTTCAGCTATAGTGTTTCAGAGAGCAGAGTTCCTTGATAAGTTCTAACTAGTGCTTTACAAATCATCATTTAGTACATTATATTCATTTTAAATCATTTCCCCATGAGGTGGCAGCCCACTGTTTGGCCTCAAAATATTTAACTCACCTTGCATGGACAGAGTCCCACATTCCTATAAAAAAGCAAGGGACATTGAGAGTGAAGTATAAACATTAAGAAGAAAAGTTCAGGGCTGAAGAGATGGCTTAGTGGTTAAGGTGCTTGCCTGCAAAGCCAAAGGATCTAGGTTCAACTCCTCAGGTCCCAAGTAAGCCAGATGCACAAGTTGGCACACGCATCTGGAGTTCATTTGCAGAGGCTGGAGACCCTGACATGCCCATTCTCTGTCTCTCTCTGCCACTCTTTCTGTTTCTCTCAAATTACAAAAAAAAAAAAAAAAAGTGCATCCATTTAATCCCAGCACTCAGGAGGCAGAGGTAGGAGGATCACAGTGAGTTCAAGGCCACCCTGAGAATACATAGTGAATTACAGGTTAGCCTGAGCTAGAGTGAGACCCTGCCTTGAAAAAATAAACAAATAAATAAATAAAAAGAAAGAAAAGCTTAACCCTGCCCAAGAATCCATATGCTATTCATGCTTTTCTGTGTGTTTTGGGGACAGAGTAAGACTAACAGAACAAAATCTTTTGAATCTTACAGATAACAATGAGAAAAAAGCATCAGTTTATAAGGTTCCTTTAAAAGGAAATAAAATTCTTCTTTTATTGTTACATAGCGTAATGATGGAAGAAAAGGTTTACAGTAGCTTTTAGGATTCTAAATCTTGTATTTTTTTCTTCCTTCACTGTCGTCCTTCAGCATCCATTAATGCTTGGTGGTTGCCCCAGTAAGTCTTTTGCTTCGTTTATTTTGGATGATTCAAAATCATAATTCTCCTATGGGCTATTTGAATCTTGGCGTTGCCAGCAGATGGGAGGAGATGAAATCTTTCTTGCTGTTTCTGTTACTAGTTGTTCTAAAGGGTTCCAGATCTGAAATGTACAGCGCCCTGCAAATGCAAAAGCTGCGATACCTAGTCCTACAGTTATCAACCTTCTTGCTGCTGGGTGGTTGCCATAGGCATCAGTCGCTGGGCTGTGGGAGGCGGGTGTCCGCTGTAGTGCAGCCCCTCACTGGAGGAGGCCAGGCCACTGCGGGTGGCCACAGCGATGCGGACTCAGAAGACCAAGCAAGGAACTTTTGACCCCAATAATTCTTTAAACATTTGTTAAAGCAAGGAAATTTAGGAGCATGACCTATTGGACTCTCCTTATCCAGAGCAAACACACACACTGTTGACAAATGCAAGCACACTTAGCCATCTGTTGTTTTCAACATTTCTTTATACATATTTATTTATTTGAGAGAGAGAGAGCAAGGGGGAGAGAATGGGTGCACCGGGACCTCCAGCCACTGAACATGAACTCCAGATGTGTGGGCCACCTTGTGCATCTGGCTTAGGTGGGTCCTGGGAAATAGAACCTGGGTCCTTTGTCTTTACAGGCAAATGCCTTAACCACTAAGCCATCCCTTCAGCCCAGTTTTTTTTCTCAAGGTAGGGTCTCACTCTAGCCCAGACTGACCTGAAATTCACTATGTAGTCTCAGGATGGCCTCAAACTCATAGTGATCCTCCTACCTCTGCCTCCCAAGTGCTGGGATTAAAAGCATGTGCCACCACGCCCTGCTTGAGGGAGGATTTCTTTTTATTTTATTTTATTTTATTTTTTCTCAATTTTTATTAACATTTTCCATGATTATAAAAAATATCCTATGGTAGTACCCTCCCACCCACCCCCCACTTTTCCCTTTGAAATTCCATTCTTGAGGGAGGATTTCTAATAGAAGATTACAGTCTCTATATTATAGTGAACATGTGACTGTCATGTTTATAAAGCCCATTTAAGAGAACATGTGACTGTCAGGTTTATAAAGCCCATTTAAGAGAAACTGAAGCTTTCGAAGAGAGATCAGAGTACAGCTGCAAGCATGGGGAAGATAGAAGTTAGGTATATATGTAGGGAGACTTAGAAGGAGCACACATGGCAAGTGGTGGGGCTCAAGGAAGAATAAGAGGGAAAATATCAAAGCAGAGACCAAGAAATTCAGAGGAGAAATGAGCAATAAAGAGAGTTACACTCACAGTTGCCCTGAGTTTAAGGAAATTTGAGAGCATCCACATGGTAGATGTAGAATGTAAGGGAAATACACATGTGGTAGATTCAGGAACCAGAGGCAAATCATGCATGTAATCAAAGTGAGAAGTTACCCCAAACTATAAAGCAGAAGCGTTCCCCAGACCAAGAACAGTGTTATGCTCTCTCCCCCGCCCCCCACCACCACCCAGTCAGGCTAGGTGAGGAAGAAGCCAGACTCATGTGTATCTAAGCAGCTCAGGTGTAAGTCCAGGAGAATCCTGCAGAGAGAAAAAAGCCAGCCAGGAAGATGATGAGAGTCTTTATAAGGAAGGGGACGTCCCAGGTGGACCCCAGACCCAGCCCACCTGGGGTACTGCACTAGACTGTGGGCAGCAGGGGGCTGCTATAGATCAGTCTCAATCAGACACAAGTTCCATTTCTACCAAGAGTTCTGTTCTTATGGCAGGGCAAGGTGGCATGTGGGGTGGCATCTCCTGGTTCCCTCTGGATCTCAATCTCTAACTGAAACTACCTAAAAGAAGCTAGCTTTCTTCTGTCCTCCTTCACTGTGTTTTAGCTCAGTCTGGGTTACACAGTGAGTCTTAGGCCTGCCTAGGCTACCATGTGAGATCCCCAGTAATAAATAACAAAAGAAAATAAGCAGAGCATATGTCTATTTCACTCCTGTCCTGCGATACAAGTTTTACCAGCAGCCTCAGAGCTGTGGGTCACAGCAGCCAAGGACAAGTCCGTGGAACAGACTGTAGGTGCAAGTTGTGATCGGTCTTCATGATAACCTGGGCTCAGATGAGGGGAGTTACAGCAAGCTCACTCATGATTTAAGACTAAAAAGCACTAGATATCCACCAAAGACCCTGACCCATTCTTATAGGAGGCAAATCAGCTGAACATGAGACCCCTGTGATGGTGAACCTGTTGGGAATGACAGTTCCCTATGTTGACTATGCCATCATACTCCCAGGGAAGCTTGCTTAGAGCAAAAGAATTCTGCTAAGACTGGAGAAGGTTACAGGAGAACAATGGCATTGGCATCCAAACAGCTGTTTCTCACCTTTTTAAAACTTTTTATTATTATTTATTTATTTTCAAGGAAAAAGACAGAGAGAAGAGATAGAGAATGGGCACACTAGGGCCTCCAGCCACTGCAAACTAACTCCAGATGCCTTCACCACTTTGTGTGTCTGGCTTACATGGGTACTGGGGAACTGAACTCAGGCCATCAGGCTTTGCAAGCAAGCACCTTTAACCACTGAGCAATCCCTCCAGCACCCTCTGTTTTCCCCATCCTTAGTGTCTCCCCACTTTCCCTTGCTAACTTCATGCCTGGTTATCTGTAGAAAATATTTCTTGGGCCTGGTAATGGCTAGGCAGTTAAAGGTATTTTCTTGCAAAACCTACTGGCCAGGTTCAGTTCCCCAGCACTCACATAGAGTGCAATGTGGCACATGCATCTCAGAGTCCAATGTGCCTATGACAATGAGAGGTGGAGCCAGAAGAATCCAAAGTTTGAGGGCCTGCTAGTCTGATGTTCGTTTGCAGTCTGACAGCTCATTTGCAGTTTGGCAGTTTGAGTGGCAAGAGACCCTATCTCAAAGGAGGTGAATCTAAGACACCTTAAAGCTGTCCTCTGACCACACACAAACCACGACACACATCCCATAGACACATACAAATTTTAAAAAATTAGAAAATATACATTTCCCTTTTGTTTTTGTTTTTGTTTTGTTTGTTTGTTTTTTGAAATAGGGTCTCACTCTAGTTCAGGCTGACCTGGAATATACTATGTAGTCTCAGGGTGGTCTCAAACTCTTGGCGATCCTCCTGCCTCTGCCTCTCAAGTTCTGGGATTAAAGGCATGTGCCACCACATCTGGCAAAAATTTGAAAACATTTCTTAGCTCTATAGGTCTGAGCATATACCTAAGGAGCTTTAATAGCTGACATGAATTCTAGACATCTATCTCCTTCATTCCACCTTCCTCCCCACTGATAAAGTCTGAGGAGATAATAGGCAGAGGAGCAGGAGCAGTCTACTAGGGCTCACAGGACCAACTGGATTCTTTATCTGAAGACAGTGAGCTCATAATCCATTTCTCAATAGTACAGGGGTGTGGCAAGAGACACATAGGGTGCAAAGTGTCCTGAACCACCCATTCTTATGGGCACATAACCCAGCCCTAGACATGAATAAAATGTGCGCTCAACAAGCCTTTCTAAACTGGGAGCCTCAGAAGCAAGAGAAGGCTGTTAAACTTACCTTCCAACTTGCGAATTATGAGTATCAACTTTTTCCAGGGCTAGGGATATGGCTCAGTTGGTAGATTGCTTGCATACTATGCATAAAGACCTGGTTCAATCCCCACCACCCCCATAAACCTATTGTGGTTGCAAATGCGTATGATCTCAGCAAGAAGATCAATAGTTCAAGGTCATCTTTGAGCCATACAGCCAGTTCAAGGACAACCTGGGCTATATGAAAAAAAAAAAAAAAAAAAAAGAAGAAGAAGAAGAAGCTAATTTTTCTAGGAAACTGGAGATAGTTCTTGGTTTAACAAGTCAGAAGCTTCCTGGTGGATAGCCTGAAAGGTATGTTTGGTGGGAGGGAAGAAAGAGCAGTAGCAAAAATTGATGCAATCCCAGTCAGTGCAGTGACTGGCTCAGCAATAGAGGACTTGGCTAGCATGTGGGAGGCCCTAGATTCAGTCCCCAGTGCCCTGAACAAAGAAACTGGAGACAGACGGTCTTCCTCTGAGCCCAGCTGTGCCTAGCTGTATGACTTCAGTGGGTGCCCAGCTATGTCCTTACGTCCCTGTGTACCCAAATCCCAGGTATAGGAAAGCAACCCACAGCTTCCACTTCAGTGAAGCTAAACGAGCTCACTGATGTGCGCCTGGGACCACAACTTTACCTGCTGCTATGACAGTCCTCTCCCTCCCCTCCCCACAGAGCAGTGTGTAGTCCTGTCAGCCTGCCTGTCCAGCTCTGTCGGCTGACGTTCACAACAGGCCTTCCTGAAGAGTGGTACACCCTCAGTTGGTCAGATGCCCAGCTTCTGCTTCTAGAATCAAAATGGTGCCTTGAGCTCCTCTTCATACACTAATGTGTGCTCAGTGGTAAAATGAGGGGCGAACACCCACTTGTAAGAGCATTTGTGGGGATTAATACTTGTTAGGTACTTTGTTAGTTACTTTTCTCCCTGCTGTGACAAAACACCTAAAAATAAATGAAGAAAGGGTTTATTTTGGCTCACAGCTTTAGGGCCCAGTCCATCATGGTGGGGACAGTATGATGGCAGGAGCCTGAGGCAGCTGGTCACATCGTGTTTGCAGTCAGGAAGCAGAGAGAGATGAACACTGGTGTCAGTTCATTTTCTTGTCCTACCCCTGGCATGTAGCCCAGGACCCAAGACCATCAGATGACACTCTCCCTCACATTCAGGGTGGGTCTTCCTTTCTCAGTTAAACCCCTCTGGAAACACTCTCAAAGACACCCAGATGATTTCAAATTCAGTCAAGATGAAAATGATGATTAACCAGTATTTAAAAAACAAAATCTAAAAAAAAAAAAAAAAAACAGAGCTTGAGATGGAGATTTCGTGCATAATCTGGGTTCTCACAATTCAGAGATTCTCAGGGACAATTACTGTGAGGGAATAAGTGACAGGAGACTGAGCACAGCGCAGTTTGGATTATAACGTACTTGCAGCAGAGGTCTCAAGTCTTTCAGGAAACTCTGAACCTGGGATGGTACTTCAAACTGTCATAATTGAAGGGGCCAGGCCTTGGGCTTCCATGTGGCATCATTGAGTGGCACCTGAGGGTGCTGGCCTGAGAAACCCTATGTGAGGCAAGTCCAGCAGAAGCTGACTTTGCTGATAGGTAAGGAGTGTGCCGTGAGTCAACAAGTGGAAACCAGTCTATATTCAGAAAACTAACACAAACACTGGGTATGTGTTACATGATGAAAGAAAGCAATAATGGAAATAAACTTCAGTTTCAAGATTTCTAGAAATCCGGGGCCAGAGTTGTATCTCAGTGGTCAGAGTGCTTTATAAGAATGTGTATAAGCCTGGGTTCAAGTCTCAGCTTCACAGAAAAAAAAAAAAAAAAAAAACAGACTGGGGATGTAGCTCAGTGGTACAGCATTTGCCTAGTGTTCACTAAGCCCTGGGTTTGACCCCCAACCTTGCAAAACCAAGTAAAAAGCAAACAAACAAAAAACACTCTGAAGCCGGGTGTGGTGGCTCACACCTTTAATCCCAGTACTTGGGAGGCAGAGGTAGGAGGATGGCTATGAGTTCGAGGCCACCCTGAGACTACATAGTGAATTTCAGGTCAGCCTGAGCTAGAGTGAGACCCTACCTCGAAAAACCAAAAAAAAAAAAAAAAAAAAAAAAAAAAACCCTCATTAAAAAACACTCTGGGACTAGGAAGATGGCATAGTGGCTAAAGGCATTTGCTTGCAAAGTGTGCTAGCCTAGATTTGATTCCCCAGCATCCTCATAAAGTCAAATGCAAAATGGTGCATGCCTCTGGCATTTGCAGCAGCAAGAGCACCTGGTGCACCCATAAATACACACGCTGGCATATGCATGTGCAAATATAGCAACTAATTTTTTAATCCTATAAATCTAGAATTTTGACTAAGAACTGAAGTGTCTCTATCACGAAAGGTGGTATCATATCAAATTGACATTATTTGGCAGCTGTAAAAGATCTGAATATTTATTTTTTTTAAAAAATTCTTGGGCTGGAGAGATGGCTTAGTGGGTAAGGTGCTTGTCTATAAAGTCAAAGGATTCAAGTTGTATTTCCCAGTACCCATGTAAAGCCAGATGCACTAGGTGGCACATGTGTCTGGTGTTCGTTTGTAGTGGCTAGGGCCCTAGCATGCCCATTCTCTCTCTCAAATAAATAACATATTTTTAAAATAAATTTAAAAAGTTATTTTCATTTTTAACTTTTTATTGAAAATATCCATAAGTATAGATAATATACCATGATCATAATCCCCTCCCACCCCACCTTTCCCCTCCCTGTACTCCTCCACTGAATCCCTTTTTTCTTTCCAACTAGTCTTTCCTCTATTTTTTAAATGAATTTTATTGTTTGATCCTATCAGGTGCTGGTCATATTCCCATCAGGTCATACTTACAGCCTCTCTCCCCTATCCCCAGTCCATGAGAGCGCTCCTCAGTGGGGTTATTGGTGTTCCTTGTGGGGTCATGAATGCGTCAGTCAGTCTCTGTACTGGGGAAACAATGTCTCAGGATACTCCTTCCCACCCTGTGTCTCTTACAATCTTTTTGCCCCTCTTCCACAACTGTTCCTGAGTCTTGGTGGGTGTGTTATAAGCCTTTTTTGTTGGGGCTGGGGTTCAAGGTAGGGTCAATCTGGCTCTAGCCCAGGCTGACCTGGAATTCACTATGTAGTCTCAGGCTGGCCTCAAACTCTCAGTGATCCTCCTACCTCAGCCTCCCAAGTACTGGAATTAAAGGCAAGTGCCACTATGCCCAGTCTATAAAACTGCTTTAGTGGTAAGCTCTTTGCAATATCTGACTTTCTACTTTGCAGCATTTTGAGAGTCCTTGGTGTCTATCACCATCTCCCTGGAGCATTTAAATCGCCACCTCCTCTGTAATGCCTCATGGACCCTGGAAGATGCGATAGAGGTAGGTGGTCTTGTCATATTGATGGATCTTGGTTCTCCCTCGTTTTGTTGCCTTCTGTAAAAATGTAGATATTCCAACCAAGAGTGAGAACAGCATGGATTAAAGGGGATTAAGCCTAATTACTTACAAGAAGTTCTGATGGGTGTAGTCACTCTTCTTGTTCAAAGACTAGTGGGTCATATCTTTCCTATCCATAGTATTCTGACTTGATTCTCAGTACCAGGTATGAGTTCTCTCCCACTGACAGGGCCTCATATCCAATCAGAGAGCCATTGATAACCTGCATAGGCTGTGTGCCACTATTGCACAGGTGTGAACAACTTATCCAGATGCTTGGCTTTTCAGCTTGCAGGATCTCCTCTCTAGTATTTTGGTTATAGTACTGATTGCTCCATCTTCAGTTGGTTCTGCATGCCACTCCATCTCAGTTTTTTTAAAATATTATCAATTTTATTTATTTGAGAGAAAGTGATAGAAAGAGAATGCATGTGCCAAGGCCTCCAGTCACTGCAAATGAACTCAAGACACATGCACCACATTGTGCGTATGGCTTTATGTGAGTACTGGGGAATTGAACCCAGGTCATTAGGCCTTGAAGGCAAGCATATTAACTGCTGAGCCATCTCTCCAGCCCCTATATTAGTTTTAATTATATTTTTATTTTTTCATCTTTTGAGACAGGGTCTCCTGAAGTCCAAGCTAGCCTCAAACTCAATACATGGCTGGGTGTGACAGTGAATTCTTTTTTTTCATATTTAAAGTTTTAAAAATTTACTTGCAAGGAGAGTGGGGGGTGTGGGAGAGAGAAAATAGGCATGTCAGGGCCTCTAGCAACTGCAAACGAACTCCAGATACATCTGGCTTTAAGTGGTACTGGGGAACTGAACATCAGGTCGTTAGGCTTTGCAGGTAAGTGCCTTAACCACTGAGGCATCTCCCTGGCCCTGAACTCTTTTTTAAAAATTTATTTATTTGACAGAGACAGAGAGAAAATAGATGTGCCAGGGCTTCCTGACACTGCAAATGAACTCCAGATGCATGCACCATTTTGTGCATCTGGCTTTATGTGGGTACTACGGAATCGAACTCGGGCCATCAAACTTTTCAAATAAACCCCTTTAACCTTTAAGCCATCTCTCCAGCTCTGACCTCGAACTCTTGACCCTCCCACCTCCACCTCCTGAGTTCAGGGACTACAGGTGCGTGCCACAGCACTTGGTTTGGGGGGACTGAACTCAGGCCTTCATGCATGCTAGGCAAGTATTCTATGAATTGAGCTAGATCCCCAGCCCTATCTATACCTTAGTCTTAAGCTTAAAGGTTTTATATACTTACTTTTTAAACTATAGCAATAACATAATTATGATGTTACAATTAACATAATAAATGTTCCACTTCCACGCCAGTTTACACAGGTGTCGCGGGAACTTGTGCTAACTGCAGAAAACATTCAAGTAACTGGGCTTCAACATTACTTCAGCACATTTGAGCCATTCTGTTGACACCTACTAGACTGCTACTGTGCTTGCAGGATGACATGTGTGGTCACAGCAGTGTCACAACAACCTCTGACAGCATGCCCCAGCTGAAACCAAAAGAAGTCGTGCAAAACAATGCAGCTGTATTATAAAAACAAATCTTACACTTGTCCAATTTTTTTCTTTGACTGTGAGTTAATTTAAATTCAACTGAAATTAAAAATGCGTTCCCTCAGTGGTGCTCGGCACATTTCAAGTGCTCAGGAGCTGGCCGGTGGCTCTCGTGTCTGACACACAACTTGCCTTATAGCATCGTTGCTTGGCCATGCCTTGCTTTTGCAGGAAGGAGGGAGACAAGATGTCATGTAGTTCAGGCTGGCCTCTAACTTGCTACATAGCTGAAGATGATCTTGAGCTCTGGCTTCTCCTTCCACCACCTCAGGCACTTGATTACAGGTGTGTGCCACCACACCCAGCTTCTGACTTGCTTTTGAAACCCAATTGTGAGTGTCTCACTGCTTGCTCTGCCTGGACATTAGGTCAGACACATATCATCATCCCTCACCACTAACAGAGATGATCATGTTCCAACTTCAGCTCTTTGGACACATCTTCCAGCAGCTGCCCCTTAGATACTGCTTGTCAAAGACCAAACTGTCTCCCTTGCATTGTGAGGGGAGAGGATGGAGCACACACTGCTGTGGAGAAGCTGGGAAGGACAGGCTGGAGATGTAGCTCATTTAGGAGGATTTTTGCCTAGCATGCACGAAGACCTGGCTCACTCCTCAGCACCCCATATACCTTGGGAATGATGGCACATGCCTTTAATCTCAGCACTTGGGAGGTGGAGACAGAATGATCAGGAGTTCAAGGGCATCCTTGGCTACATAGTAAGTTCAAGGCCAGCCAGGGCTATGTATGACCTTGTCTTTAAAAAAAAAAAAAAAAGATACATGAAGCCAGGTGTGGTGGTGCACACCTTTAATCCCAGAACTTGGGAGGCAGAGGTAGGAGGATCACCATGAGTTTAAGTCCACCCTGAGACTACGTAGTGAATTCCAGGTCAGCCTGGGCTAGAGTGAAACCCTACCTTGAAAAAACAAAAAAGGAAAAAAAAAAAAAGAAATAAAAAAGATACATGAGCAGATTCTTTTAGCAATAGCACTAGCACTTCTACATAACAGCTATTCTACAGCGATATTGCAATTCTAAATGTTTCTTTAAAAAATTATTAGCAGGGCTGGAGAAATGGCTTAGCAGTTAAGGTACTTGCCTACAAAGCCTAAGGACCCAGGCTCGATTCCCCAGTACCCATGTAAAGTCAAATGCACAAAGTGCTGCATGCACCAGGAGTTCATTTGTAGTGCCATTCTCTACCTACCTCTTTCTCTGTCAAATAAATAAATAAAATATTTTACTAAAAAATAAAAATAGGGCTGGAGAGATGGCTTAGTGGTTAAGACATTTGCCTGCAAAGCCCAAGGATTCAGATTTGATTCCCCAGGACCCACTTAAGCCAGATGCACAAGGTGGCACAAGCATATGGAGTTTGTTTGCAGCAGCTGAAGGCCCTGGTTAAACCATTCTCTCTCAGTCTTTCTGTCTCTCTTTCTCTCTCTCAAATAAATAAAATAAATAATTTTTTTAAAAAAATGACATCAAGCTAGAACTGAGCTGGACACCTCCTCTCCACTGATGAGCTGTCATAATGCTAGATGATGCTATGTAAGCTGCTGGGGGAGAAAAGACATCAACAATTTTACCCAGTGGTGAACACTGCAAGCTACACAACTGACTAGCTAAGTAAGATGTGCCCACTGCTGTGATAGGTGCATGGCTGTTATTGGGGTAACCAGCTTCTCTGATTAAATTTGAGCCCTGCTGTATGGTAGGGAGTTCATTCCTACTACTGAAAACCTAGTCAAAAGTTTATGTCTGAGACTAGGAAGATAGCTCCGTGGTTAAGAGGGCTTGCTGCTTAAGCTAGAGACTGCTAAGTTCAACTCCCCAAAACCCATGTTAAAAAAAAAGCTGAGGATGTGTCCACACATGTCTGTAACCCCAGTCTGCAGCGACCACAGAATCAATGGGACTTGTGGGTAGATCGCAGCTCCAAGGTGGTGAGATCCTGTGTCAAGAAAGTGCATGGTCCTTTAGCCTTTACATATATGTGTATGGGGCACACACATGCATACAGCACATAACACACACACACACACACACACACACACACACACACACACACGTGCATGCTCGTGCATGTACAATTTAAAGAAAAAAGTCCTGTGTCCAGATCATAGGCCCTAGGAGGAAAGCTACTACTGCTGTTTGGCTAAGTGGATATGTTATACCAATCAAGTTTCCCTCTAAATATTTGTATTTTTGCCCCTTAGATTAGGGCTGCTCTTACCTTTGGCTAGAAGCTTCTTTTGCAGTTGGAAGTGATTACTGAGGAGACCCAAAACTCATCAAAGGCAGGAGAGATGGCTTAGCAGTTAAAAGCACTTGGTCGCAAAGTTTGATGGCCCAGATTTGAATCCTTAGTACCCATATAAAGCCAGACACACAAAGTGGCTCATGCATATACAGTTTGTTTGCAGCAGCTGGAGGCCCTGGTGCACCCATAATCAATCTCTCTCTCTCTCTCTCTCTCTCTCAAATAAAGAAATAAATAAATAAATAAAATTTTAAATCTCATCAAAGTACAGAGAGTAAGTAACTGTAGAGTTCTTAGCACTTAATGAGACATTTATACCATTGCCTCCAAGGCTCAAGGAACATTGTGGAAGAGGAGGCAGTAAGAACGTCAGAGCCAGAGGATAAGAGGGAGTGCTATGGAACACTGTCTTGAGACACGACATGGCCATTGCATTCATGACCTCACAGCAGCTGTGGTTGACTGCACAAAACCTGCACAGCATTGCGCCAGTCAACAGTCACTGTGGATGATGAAGGAGGGTTTGGGCTGGAGGCCCACATCCCTCCCTGAGAAGTTATTGGCAATTAATGGTTGCTGGGGGAGCAGGAGACACTTCCTGTAGTGGTGTAGCTACTGGTAAATTGCACATGCTTTGGTAAATAATCCCCCACTGTGGTGGTTTGATTCAGGTGTCCCCCATAAACTTAGGTGTCCTGAATGCTGGGTTCCCAGCTGATGGAGATTTGGGAATTAATGCCTCCTGGAAGAGTGTATTGTTGGGGGCAGGCTTATGCGTGTTAGAGCCAGCGTCCCCTTACCACTGTTTGGCACACTTTCCTGTTGCTGTTGTCCACCTTATGTTGGCCAGGGGGTGATGTCCACCCTCTCTGCTCATGCCATCATTTTCCTTGCCATCATGGAGCTTCCCCTTGAGTCCATAAGCCAAAATAAATCCTTTTCTCCCACAAGCTGCTCTTGGTCAGGTGATTTCTGCCAGCAACGTGAACCTGTCTGCAACACCCGGTACCCATGCTCATGCGGACAACCCTAGTTAAACTCAGTGGATCGCGTACATACATTGAAGAAAAACAGCCCGGCGTGGTGGGGCATGCCTTTAATCCTGGTACATGGTAGGCAGAGGCAGGAGGATTACCATGAGTTCAAGGCCCCCCTGAGACTACAGAGTGAATTCCAGGTCAGCCTGGGCTACAGTGAGACCCTACCTCAAAAAGCCAAAAAAAGAAAAGAAAAGAAAAACAGAAAAAGGCATCAAAGTAGAAGAGAGAGTAGGACAGCAATTGAGAAAAAGAAGGGGTTCAGTTAAAGAGGAACAGGGAGACAAAACAAGAGAAGACAATGAGAAGAGATTATGATCAAAATATATTAAACAAGCTGGGCGTGGTGGCGCACGCCTTTAATCCCAGCACTGGGAGGCAGAGGTAGGAGGATCGCTGTGAGTTCGAGGCCACCCTGAGACTCCATAGTAAATTCCAGGTCAACCTGGGCTAGAGTGAGACCCTACCTCGAAAAACCGAAAAAACCAATATATATATATATATATATATATATATATATATATATATATATATAACACATGTATAAAAATTGTAAGTTAAACTTAAAAAATAAATATAAGATCATCCTTGGCAAAGAAGAGGCCATCCTTGGCTACATACTAAGTTCAAAGCCTGCCTGGGCTAGAAACCAGGTCTCACAAGAAGATTCTAACAATTGAGATTTGGGATACATGTCACCCCAGCTCCTTTGGAAACAGGCAGGATGATGATGGTTGAGCCCAGTTTGGGCAACATAGCAAGGTGCAATCTCCAAATAAAATAATTTATTCCATCACCATATAAAATAGGTCAAGAGTTCAATTGCAGACATGTAATTTATGGTGTATCGTGTGCTGACGACCTGGGGCCACTCCAGTGTGCAGTGAGGCAGGGCATGGGCAATGGGAGTGTGTGCAGTCCGAGGAAAGCAGGTCGTGATGGCAGCAGTGTCTGCAAGCTGTAATTGCTAGCTCTTGTGTCCTATGAGGATCCCATCCCCAGGATAGCCCCTCAGGTGGCTCCGAGCTCTCGAAGGAGACAGTGAAGTTCGCTGTAGCTGGCACTGGTGTGGCAAACATTGCTACTTTGGAGGCTCAGCTCCTGCAGGTGGTTCAGGCTGGGCACAGCCTCTGTACATGCTCGGTCCTGCTGCCACTCACCTGCTCCGAGGCTGCGAGCAGTCTGCCCCCACCAGAGTTAATAAGTTCTCAGTTTCCATAGTGAAGTGCAAAACAGCGATCTTCAAATATCAGGTCTGCTTTCTTCAAACAAAGAGTGCTTCTCAGAACTGGAAGGCAATGGCATGAATCTACAACTTCACACGTGAATTTCCAGTCTGTCCACAAGGCCCCAAATGTCCTCATCAGATACCCTGAGGGTCCCTGTCATCATCATGTGCCCTCATCATCTGATGTAATAAACGTATACCTCTAATCCATATCCCCGCCCTGAACTGTATTTATTTTGCTTTTTAGTGTGTGCTGGCAAGCACATATAGAACCACGTGGCATAGGCTATGTCTTCTATTCATTTAGTCTTTGTTCCCACTATAAACACAGGAGTGGGGACTTGTGTCCTTGGTACATAGAACCAACACACAGCATCTGTTAGATGAATGCATAATGAAAATTTTATTTTACAATATAAAAACAAGTCCTAACCCCAGAATTGTTCAAAACTGGAAAGGATTACTCCCAAAGATATTGAGTTTCTCGGTGACTTGAAGAAACCTGCTTGTCAGGGATATGGAGCAATGCATTCAAATAGAAACTGGAAGGGAATTAGAAGAGATTCTATATTTGCCTAAGATGTACCTATTACAGGCTTCAAGATGCAAATGGAGTTAGACCTTTCATAAGCACCACTGACTTCTCTTTCCATCTCTGATATCGGGATATGTTCTCCCCACACACATGCTTTCTGCAAAGTGGAAGTTGCTACCCGGTGTCAGTGACACACACACACACACACACACACACACACACACACACACACACCATTCCTGAGACATAGATTACCTTGAGCCCAAGTTTCCACACTTAGAATGCCAAGATTTCTATGAATTTCTAGAACCTTATATGCTCTTACTCTCCCTGTGCCTCAAGAATCTGTTATCTGTACTGTTACCTCTGCTTAACCAGAATCAACACAAATATGAAATCCAACATTTTCATCATTTTCCACTAACCAAAGTGCCAAAATTTCACAGAATCAGCCAGCCATCAATTGCATCACTCTCTGCCCATTCCTCTGAAGGCCTCTGCCTTTCTCTCTTTCCTTCTTTCTCACCTCCTCTCTTCTGCATCCCTCTTCCTCTCCTCCCCCCCAATCTCATGTTCCCTTTCTCATTTCCCCTCACACTGAAAAGCACCAAATTCTTTGTCTTGGTCATCCACTATCTACCCTGAAGGTTATCTTTAAAGGTTGCCTTTTAAGATTATTCTAAGACCAGAGTCATTAACTGGAAGCTGTTTCTTCTTGCATCCCAAGGCACCCTCACTGGCTCCCTGGAGTCACCTCTGCTGGAGCACACGGCAGCCACCAGGACCCTTTCAGCAGCTCGGGAGCACATGGAACAAGCCGTGCTTTCCTCGTTAGCGAAGTGCGATGTCCCCTATCTCAAAGTGCTGTTGTGAGTCAGTGAAAGAAGGACTTGGCACAGTGTCTGGGCGAGTGAGAGTGCTCTGGAAGGTTGAGAGGAAGTAGGACAAAATACCTCTTGTGACAGATTTGGAAGTATGCCTCGTAGATCTTCAAGAAAAAACTTGCTGTTCAGCTGCCAAGAGTGCGTTTGGCTGACAGCCTCCAGCTGTTATTGCCTTTGGGACCTGCCACATGTTAGCTGAGGGCATGCTTTTCCTGAAGAGCCCTGAGGCCTGGAAATGTCTGCCCAGACAAGCCAGTCTGTTAGGAAGACCTCCATCTGCCATGCTGTCTGTTCTGCCCAGGACCGCTTTTGGTCTCCTCTGTTTCTCATCAGCATCCCTTCCCAGCAGTCTCACAATGCTCAGCTCTCTCCCTGAATCTGACTCCCAAAGGTGTGCCAGTGACGACTTCCAGGAAGTGCTTTGTCCTCTGTCTGGAGCCTTCTGTGCTCCCAAGTTCCCATCATTCACCCTTCCAATCCCAACTTGAGTTTTGCTTGCTTTGCAGAAACTCTTGTTTTTTTTTTTTTCTTTTGGTTTTTCAAGGTAGGATCTCACTCTACTTCAGGCTGACCTGGGATTCACTATGTAGTCTCAGGGTGGCCTCGAACTCACCATGATCCTCCTACCTATGCCTCCCAATTGCTGGGATTAAAGGCATGCTCCACCACACCTGGCTCGTCAGGAAACTCTTAGTTAACTTCTTTTTCCCTCTATGGTCCCACAAAGGATTGCTTATACAAGAAGGGAAAAATTAAAAAGTAGTCTTGAACACTTACTCTGAGATAGGAGCTGGACTGAGGAATATGGAAATATAGATTTCGCTTCTGAATTTTCATACTTGCTTGGGCAGAGATTAGCATTCTTATTTTGTAGATAAAGATTTTTGAAGTGATCTTTATTTCAGAATGATTTGTCATTTCTCTTTGACAGAAGACTCTGTTCTATATTCTCATTCTATTATTGTGCACTAGATGTTTGATCATACTTTTATCAATTGCATGTCTAGTTTTGCCATGAGAGTGGTATAACTGTTGTGGTTTCTGAGGTAGGGTCTTGCTCTAGCTCAGACTGACCTGGAATTCACTGTGTAGTCCAGGCTGTGCTTGAACTCACAGCGGTCCTCCTAACTCCACCTTCTGAGTGGTGGGATGAAGGCATGTGCCACCATGCCCAGGTTGTGTATCTGTTTTTATAAACAAACACAGAGCCTGATTCTATGTGATAGATGCATAGAAAATGCTTACAAATGATGGCTGCATGAAACTGCTATGAGAAGAGTACATTTTGGATACTTGCCAAAATGTGTGGTCACATGACTAATGCAGGGAGGCTGTGCTAAAGGCCAGTCTGCAATGAGTCAGACATCACTGGGTTCCACCCACATAAGTATGGTAGTTTCAGCTAGGACCTTTCAGACTTCAAACACCTGTCACAAATGGGGAGGGGAGGGTGAGGCCAAATGAAGAAAGGTCAGGTGTAAGGGTCAGAGAGCAGAGCTAGTTGCTGGCAGCAAGCAAATCACAGCTTCTCTAGGAAGGGAAATGAATGTAGAGCTGAGAAGAGGCTCAACTGGTAGTGCTTGCCTCACATATACAAAACCCTAGTGTTGATCCCTAGTACCACATAAACCGAGCATGGTAGTGTACACTTGGGGTATAGCAACTTTTTTCTTTTTTATTGTTCAAACTAGGGTCTCACTGTAGCTCGGGCTGACCTGGAATTCACTATGTAGTCCCAGGCTGGTCTCAAACTCGCAGTGATCCTTCTACCTCAGCTTCCCAAGTACTGGGATCAAAGGTGTGTGCCACCACACCTGGCTAGGCTATAGCAATTTTGTGGTAATGAGTTTGAGACCTGTTTGGGATATACGAGACCCTGTCTCAAAAAGAAAAAAAAAAAAAAAAAAAAAAAAAAACCCTGCCATGGAGGCGCACGCCTTTAATCCCAGCCCTTGGGAGGCAGAGGTAGAAGGATTGCTGTGAGTTTGAAGCCACCTTGAGAGTATGTAGTGAATTCCAGGTCAGCCTAAGCTAGAATGAGACCCTACCTTAAAAAAACAAAAAACAAAACAAACAAACAAACAAACAAACCTAAGGAAATGTAGGGGCTGAAGCTGTAATTCAGTGTGCTTATCTTACATGCAGAAGAAGCAGAATTTGATCCCAGCACCACAGAAAGAAAACAAATGTGATGGCACAAGTGGACTTCTGGGTCAGCTGCAGCGCACCAGGGAATGGGATTGACTTCTGCACCAGGATCCCATGGAGGTGTCATGTCAAGTCTGCTCAGGAACTTCTCTAGGTGCTCATTTATGTGTGTGTGCTCACACATGTGTGTATGTATGTGTGTGTGTATAATACGAGAATTTGGAGTGTCTTTGAGAGCAACCGGACCTTGTCTTGGTGTTTGGTTGGGAAATAACCCAGGAGCTAGGGTCCCGAAAGCTCAGCAGTCACACACAGCTCTCACCGAGACATCAGCCTCCAGATGCTTCACAAATGAAACCCGCAGACCAGAGGATAAGGTTTAGAAAGACATTATATATATAGGGAGAGTTTACGTCTTAGGAGAGGGAGAAGAATTTAGAGCTTAAGAGAAGGGGAAATGACAAGGCTCCTGCCCATCTGAGCCAGAGCGGGGTTCCCAGAACACGGGAAGGCACACCTAGAGACACAGGCTTGGGTCTTTTATGGGAGTGGGGCTGAACTAGTCACTTCTGCCCTGACACCAGGTGTCTAGGTAGAGGGTCGGGACTTCTGGGAAAGGACAATATTCCTAGGATTCTCAAATCTCCAGGAAGGGTGTAACCTTGTGGAAAGTGGGTGATGATCTCTCCTAGGAAAGGGGAACTCCTCTAGGGAGGAAGACATAATAAAAGGGCAGACTCCTGTGACATTTCCAACCTCTGGCAAAATGAAGGGACACAGATTCTCCTCCTGCAGGCTCAAAGACATTCCTCACTCTTACTTTGGAAGGGCCCTGCTAAAGCGCATCACATATATATGGGTGTGCATGTGCCATGTGATGTGTGTGGAAGTCAGAGGACAACCTTGGGGTATTGTACTTGTCTTCCACCTTCTTTTGAAACAGTCTCTTTTGGTTTGCTTCTGCAAATACCACATGAGCTGGTCTGTGAACTTTGGAATCCACCTGAGTCTGCCTCCCACTGCTGTAAGTGAATTGGGATTACAGAGCACTACTTGTGTCTAGCATTTCATGGATTCTGGGGCTCAGAACTCTGGTCATCAGGATTGTGCAAGAGGACTTAGAACAACTGAGCCATCTCCCCAGTCTCCTCTATATGTGCATTTTTTCATGAACAAATAGCTCAGGCTATTATCTTTGTTTTTGGATCTGAAGTTTGAGATACCTGAACTAAACCGATTGCTGAGAATTATTCTATTATTGTGAGGCTCGGGGATTGCCTGTCCTGCATTTCCTTGTCCTGGAACTCTGGAGAGTTGAAATATAAAAGATAATATCTAGGATCACTGCCAAAGAGAAAAATCTTATAATTCTAATGCTCTGAAGTTTGTGGATGAAGGAGCATCCTCGGATGGGGATGGAAGGGTTGAATGAGAGAGCGTGAGGCATTTTGGGTTTGGAGTGACTCTGAGGTAGAACTAACTGTTCACTTTCCCTGGACTTTGAAGAGGCTGTGAACATTTGTAGCACAGACCCAGGCGAGCATTGCCATCTAGTGGCAGTCTGCTTAAAGTTCATCCATTTATCCATCATCTATTCACCATCCATCCACCCTTCATCATCTCACTATCCATCCATCAACAATCCATCCTCTATTCACTCTCCATCCACCCACCCATCCAGTCATCCAGTCACCATCCATCCATCTAGCAGTTGTGTCATTTGTGCTATTTAACAGTAAACAATGGACCACAGACAGTATCAAAAGCCTCATGTCCTTTGTGACTTGCATTCCAGCTGAGGATGGGGAATCCCCACATGAGAGTCTAATCCTCAGCCAATGGCTTAGTTCAGATGCTTCAAGCTTTGAAGGCAAAAATAACAGAGATACCTGCCATGGTTTGCTTGTTTATTTGTACAGGAACTTACTATGCAGCCTAGGATAGCCTTAAAGTTGAGCGATCCTTCTGCCTCTGCTTCCTGAGTGCTGGGGTTATAAGCATGAGCCACCATCACTTCCAGCTTTGTTCACCGTTTAATAAAGTGAAACTTCTCTTCCAATGGAGAAAAGCTGACAGATTGCATACTGTTTAAAGCAGCTTCTGAAATAAGCTGCCTCGACAGCCCCTTAGGGTGGGGTTACCTGCTTTACGCCACGGTAAGTACTCTCTCCTCGGTCCTTAACATTTCTAAGACCATCAAGTAATTGTTAGAATGTGCTGAAGGGGCTGTAGAGATGGCTCAGTGGTTAAAGGCACTTGCTTACAAAGTCTGACGATGGCCTGGGTTAGATTTTCTGGTACCAACATAAAGCCAGATGCACAAAGTGCTCCATGTGTCTGGAGTTTTTGCAGTGGCAGGAGGCCCTGGTGTGTAGCCATTCTCTCTCCCTGTCTCTCTGTCTGTCTCTCTCTCACTCAAATAAATAAGTAAATTAAATAATAAAAATAAAATGTGCTTAAGTGTTTTGCCATTGCCACTGAGTAGCAGGAAGGAAATAACGTGTAATGGGAACATTTTAGAAAGTTTGAATTTTTGGTTGCTATGCTGGGGGCTCAGGACTGGGGCTTTGTGCATGCTAGGCAAGAGCTGTAGCACTGAGCTACAGCCCCAGCCCAAACATGAGACTTTCCAAGTCTTTTATTCTGATTATAGGCTGACTCGTTTTTATTGGCGATATTCACTGGAGTTCATTAAGACATTTTCCAACAAGTGTACCATGTGCCTTGACCATGTTCCCCCAAATACCATCATTCTCTCCTTTCTCTCCTATTGGTCTGCTTCATTCCCCTAGACAGTCTCACCTCAGCTTTCATGTCAGATATCCTTTATGATTTGTGTATTCTTATAAAATCTAGGATCTGCTGGGCATGGTGGCATACACCTTTAGTCTCAGCACTCAGAAGGCTGAAGTAGGAGAATCACTGTGAGTTCAAGGCTAGCCTGGGGCTACGCAGTGAGTTCCAGGCCAGCCTTGGCTAGAGTGAGATCGTGCCATGAAAAAACTGGAAAAAACAGAAAAATGAAATAAAACATGCAATGTTTGTCTCTCTGAGACTGACTTAATTTGCTTCATGTGGTTAATCTCCAGTAGCAAATGACATAATTCCATTCTTTTTTTGTTATTGTTTGAGGCAAGCCCAACATACTGGCCTTTTTTTTTTATGAGAAAGAGACAGAGACAGAGACAGAATTGGGGCACCCAGGGCCTCCACCCATTGTAATCAAACTACAGGTGCCTAGTGCCATCTAGTGCACATGTTCAACCTTGCACACTTTTGTCACCTGTCTGGCTTATGTGGGACCTGGAGACTCCAACATGAGTCCTTAGGCTTTGCAGGCAAGTGTCTTAACCATTAAGACATCTCTCCAGCCCACAATTCCTTTTTTTTTTTTTTTTTTGGTTTTTCGAGGTAGGGTCTCACTCTAGCTCAGGCTGACCTGGAATTCACTATGGAGTCTCAGGGTGGCCTCGAACTCATGGCAATCCTCCTACCTCTGCCTCCCGAGTGCTGGGATTAAAGGCGTGCACCACCACGCCTGGCCACAATTCCATTCTTATTCATGGCTGCATACAATTCCATATATAAGGTCCACATATATTCCTCTATTGATGGGCACATAGGTCAGATCCATAACTTAGCTATCGTGAACAGTGCTGAAGTAAACTGAAATAAAAATGGGCAAGTATCTGTGTAACATGTAGACATAGAGTCCTTTGGGTAAATACCTGAGAGTCGTTTGACTGAGTCTGACTCCATTTTCTATGCTTAGAAAGCTTTAGATCTACATAATTTCTCCTCCTGCTCCATTGGTGGGCAAGCTGGTGAGAAACCTTGGCAATGAACTCTTTTTCAATGCAGTGAAATTCAATCCATGTGAGCCCTGGTCCCATAGAACCTGGCCATGGTCCCAACAGAAGTCAAGCCAGACTCCCTTTCTCCAGTCATTCTCCGAGCACTGCTGATCTTCCTAGAACGCCTCTGTACGCGATGAATAACCCTTCCACGCCCTTTGGGGTGTGAGGCATCAGCAGCCTCCACACCTAAGCTGAAGTTGCTGAGTGAGGGAAGGATCCATCCACTTCTGTGCTGGCTAGGACAACACTTTAAGACACACACGAAAACACATTCTATGTGATTATAAATAAATGGCATATCGTTAAATATATAACATAATGTAATTAAATGGCACTCTGAGCAATTTTCTAATCATCTATATAAGAGTACTCAGTAATGGTCAAGTCGCAAGCCAGACATGGTGTTGCAAGCCTACAATCCCAGCATTTGGGAGGTAGAGGCAAGGAATCCAGGACCAGCTTGGGCTACATGAGATCCTGCCTTTAAAAAGTAAAAATAGGGCTGGAGGGATGGCTTAGCAGTTAAGGTGTTTGCCTGAAAAGCCAAAGGACCCAGGTTCTATTCCCCAGGACCCATGTTAGCCAGATGCACAGGTGGCGCATGCATTTGGAGTTCGTTTGCAGTGGCTGGAGGCCCTGGTGTGCCCATTTGCTCTCTCCCCCTCTTTCTCTCTGTCAAATAAATAAATAAAAATAATTTTTTTAAAAAAGTAAAAATAACAAGCAGGGTGTGGTGGTACATGCTTTTAATTCCAATACTTGGGAGGCAGAGGTAAGATGATCACTGTGAGTTTGAGACCAGCTTGAGACTACGTAGCGAATTACAGGTCCGCCTGAGCTAGAATGAGACGCTACCTTGAAAAACTAAAACTCAAAAAAAAAAAAAAAAGTAAAGGTAAGAATAATAATAAGCGAATAAACAGAAGCAAACAAACAAAACAAAAAATAAGAAGGAGACCCTAAAACTCTTTCCCTGGAGTCTTCATCAGCCATTAACACAGATGTGAGCTCACACAGCCAAGAAAGAAAAAAAAAAAAACTGGGTTGTGGAAAATTTCGGAAACATGGAGCAGATCCATGGAAACAGCTTGAGACTCTGTTGTCTGTAGTCTTGTCTTACCAGCCCTGGGCTTCCCCATTGCAAAAGAGTAATAAAAATAAAATAATGCCTTTTTAGTGTTATATGTACCTGCATCAAACCTGGACCAAACTGCAACAGCTACCAAAGGCCAGGGTCAGACTCTGAATCAGGGTAGGGAGGAAAACTCATTAACAGAGCAAAGCACACACTAGCCTGCCCTAGACTCTGGGTTAGATCTCCAGCACCATACAAAATGAGAGAGAGAGAGAAAGAGCTTGAATCCAAACATTCATGATGCTAAAACCTCACGTTCATCCTCTTACCTAATAGGCATCCATTACAGGATGTAATAGGTCTGGCAACAGACCCAGCTCAGCTTCCAGCTTTAGGGTACACAGGAGTCATTTGTTATTCCTGGCCTCGGGATTCAACAGTGAACACAACAGACAAATCCTCCTGAGAGCTTACATTCCAATGAGGAGTGAGAGCAAATGTTTTTGGAAATCTATTGTGTAGGATGTATAAGTGATAAGTGTTATAAAGAAAACTATGCAGGAGGTGTGGATACGGAGTGAGGAAAGGGGTTTCAGTTTTCTTTAGGGTTATAGCAAGGAAGCTCTCACTTCTGGAAGTTGACATCTGAGCAAATACATGAAGGAGGCACAAGGTTAAGCTAGATGGCTATCCAGTGAAAAAGCGTCCTGGGCAGAAGAAATAACAGCCATTGACATGACCATTGTCAACCTCCATCTCCCAATCTATGAAAAGGCAGATGGGCAATGATTTCTAACATTCCTTAGAAACTGAAGGAGTCCTGTAAGAACACGTCAAACCTTGCTTGAAAATACCTCTCACCTGGAAGGAAGTCCCTGCTCCAGGCAAGAGCTCTTCTTAGTCCCATGGGTGTGTATAGGCATTGTGTAAAAGAGAAGGGAGAGAAGGGAGATTGCTCTGAGGCCAAATAAACTTTTAAAAATAACTTTAAAAGCTGGGTATGATGGTGCACGCTTTTAATCCCAGCACTCAGGAGGCAGAGGTAGGACAATCGCCATGAGTTCAAGGCCACCCTGAGATGACATAGTGAATTCCAGGTCAGCCTGAGCTAGAGTGAGACCCTACCTTGAAAAGCCAAAAAATAAAGTAAAATAAATTAAAATAGCTTTAAGAGCTGGAGAGATGGCTCAGTGCTTAAGGTTCTTGCCTGCAAAGCCTAATGACCTGGGTTCAATTCCCCAGTACTCACGTAAAGCCAGATGCACAAAGTGGCATATGCACCTGGAGTTTATTTGCAGTGGCTGGAGGCCCTGGCACACCCATTCCCTTTGTCTTTCTTCTCTCTATTTCTCTCTGCTTGCAAATAAATAAAAATATTTAAAAATAAACAGGACTGATTGACTACAGGACAGCTCAGATCCTTTAAAGGCCTGTGCACACAATAATATACACAGTCTGAGCCAGGTGTGGTGGTAGACACCTATAATACCAGGACTCAGGAGGCAGAGGTGGGATCACCACCTGAGTTCAAGGCTTACCTGGGATATGTTACCAGCCAGGTCTACATGATGAGACCCTGTCCAAAGAATATCCAAAGAATAAAGCTGGATATGGTGGCTCACACCTATAATTCCAGCACTAGGGAGAATCAGGTAGGTGGATTACCATGAGTTCAAGGCCAGACTGGTCAACATAGTGAGTTCAGGACAGCCTGGGCTACAGAGTGAGACCCTCTCTCAAAACAAACAAAAAAAAGTGCTAATAGTAATAATAGTAACAAAGTCTGGGGCTGGGGAGATGGTTCAACTATTATAGGCACTTGCTTGCAAAGCCTGATGGTCTGGATTGAATTTCTCAGTAGCCACATAAAGATTATTTGCAGGGGTAAGAGGCCCTAGTGTACCCATACACATGCACACAGACATACACACATGTGCAAATAAATATAATAATAGTTTTGAGGGCTGGAGAGATGGCTTAGCGGTGAAGGTGCATGCCTGTGAAGCCTAAGGTCCCAGGTTTGATTCTCCAGGTCCCACCTAAGCCAGATACACATAGTGGCACATACATCTGGAGTTTGTTTGCAGTGGTTAGAGGCCCTGGCATGCCCATTGTCTCCCTCCCTCTCTCTCTCTCTCTCTCTCTCTCTCTCTCTCTCTCTTTCTCTAATAAATAAATAAAATCTTTTTTTTTTTTTTTTTTTTTTTTTTTTTTTGGTTTTTCGAGGTAGGGTCTCACTCTAGCCCAGGCTGACCTGGAATTCACTATGGAGTCTCAGGGTGGCCTCGAACTCACGGCGATCCTCCTACCTCTGCCTCCCGAGTGCTGGGATTAAAGGCGTGCACCACCACGCCCGGCTAAAATCTTTAAATATATATATATATATAGTTTTGAAAATTAAAATAAATACTTGTTGTCTATGGAAGCCTTTTTTACATAAGCATCTATATTTCAGAATGCAATTTGAGAAGCAGTGTTGTACACCAAGAGCTGATGGACCTTTTTTTTTTTTATGTTTTTCGAGGTAGGGTCTCACTTTAGCTCAGGCTGACCTGGAATTCTCTATGTAGTTTCAGGGTGGCCTCGAACTTATGGTGATCCTCCTACTTCTGCCTCCCGAGTGCTGGGATTAAAGGTATGTGCCATCATGCCCGGCTGATGGACCTTTAAAAAAATATATTTTATTTTTTTTTATTTACTTATTTATTTATTTGAGAGAGGTATACCAGGGTGTCCTGCCACTGCAAACAAACTGCAGGCATATGTGCCACTTTGTGCATCTGGCTTTACATGAGTACAATGGAAGTGAACCCAGGGCATCAGGATTTGAAAGCAAGCACCTTTAATGGCTGAGCCACCTCCCCAGCCCCTGTTCTACCTTCTGTAAAGGATCAAACAGTAAAGACTTTCAGCTCTGTGGGGCTGGGAGAAAAGCTCTGCTGCAACTACTCACCTCTCTCACTCTGGGCTTCTTTATTTTGTTTTTGCTTTTTGTGAGACAAGCTCTCACTTTGGAGTCCAAGCTGGGCTCAAATTCGTTTTCCTCCTACCCCTGCCTCCCAAGCGCTGGCACTGTAGGCTTAGACTGGTATCATTCTGCCACTCTGGGCAGAGAGTTGCTGTGGACAGAACCTAAATGGACAAGCATGCCTGTGGTCTCATACAACTTTGAATACAGATACTGAAATTTGAATTTCATGCAGTTTTTACATATAATAAAAGGTTATCCTACTTTTGATTCTTTTTTTCAACTTAACTTAAAACATCTCTCAGGGCAGGGATTGTAGCTCAGCGGGACAGCACTTGCTTTCCATGTGCAAATTCCTGGGTTCCATCACCAGTGCTTTAAAAAAAAAGTCAGTAAGTGAGTGTGGTGTCAAGCAATAGTAAAGCATGCGCTTAACGTGCACGCGACCCTGGGCTCACTCTCTGGCACTTCCCTTGGGCTCCCCTCCCCCTGAAAAAACATTGCATCTGCTAAACTAGTAATACATTGATAGGAGGAAAACAGCAGAATGTTATTAGCATACACATGCTCATAGAGGACATAAACTATGAAATTTCCAAGAAGAAACAGGAGCTCGAAGCTCCCAGCGGTGGTGGGAGCTTGCAGAAGGAAAGGCAGAACAAAGGTTCATTCTCCGTCGGCACAGAGCCTCTCAGATAACATCTCTCAGAATATGTGGCATCCTGTGGCAATCTCCGGCTGGCATAGATATGATCTTCCCTAGACCCAGGTAAGGCAGATAAGGGAGCCTCAGAGAATGTCTGCAGCTTCAGCTGACCCCACGGATCTCCCCCTGCAACAGGACGGCTTCTCCAGGCCCTCTGAACGGCCATCTTGAAGATGCCAGAGGAACATTTGGGGTGGTTACTTTAATCATCCATGTTCCTTTGATATTTTTTTGTTAGAAAACAGACTAGAGATGTTGCTTAATAGTAGAGCACTTTCCTAGCATGAATCAAGTCCTGTGTTTTATCCCCAACACTTAAGAGATTTGTCCTCCAATTCTACTTTGAGAACAGAACCACTGGGAAAATTTAGACATGCATTTCTCTAGTGTTGGTTTTTATTTTCCTCTGATATAAAATAGTGTGGAGAACACTCAGGAGTTGCTTGTAGAATGAACATGCTATCACCTTTATTAAAAATGAAACCTTCTCTGTGCAGGGTGGCATACACCTGTCATCCCAGCATGCAAGAGGCAGAGGCTGCCTGTTCACCCTAAGTTTAAGGCCAAGTTCATTTATGGTAGTTTGCTTCAGCTAGCCGCGGCTACATAATATGACCTTCTCTCAAAATATTTAAATGGAAGGCGGGAAAGGGAAGGGGTGGAGGGAAGGGGAGAAATAAGGAAGGAAAGAAAGAAAGAAAGAAAGAAAGAAAGAAAGAAAGAAAGAAAGAAAGAAAGAAAGAAAGAAAGAAAGGAGGGAGGGAGGGAGGGAGGGAGGGAGGGAGGGGAGGGAGGGAGGGAGGGAGGAAGGAAGGAAGGAAAGAGATAGCAAACATTTGTCTTAACTCTCCATCCTTTTCCCTTTTTCCTCTCTATGTGAAATTCCTACTGACTATATCCTCAGCCTTTGTTTGTTTGGTTGGTTTGTTTTTTCAAGGTAGGGTCTCACTCTAGCCCAGGCTAGCCTTTGGTTTTTTTTGAAACATAGCTCAAACTAGCCTCAAACTCATGCAGTGTTCCTGTTTAGGTCTCCCAAATGCTAGGGTTTCTAGCATGTCCTACCATATCTGACTTCTTTATAATTGTTTTTGGCTTTGGAGTCTTTTGTGGTGGTGGTTGTTTGTTTTGTTTTGTTTTTTCTGAGACAAGGTCTTGCTCCATAGCCCAGGTTGGCCTCAAACTCATGGCAGTCTTCCTCTGTCAGCCTCCAAGAGCTGGAATTACAGGTGTGTGGCACATGCCAGGCTCTTATTATTGATTTTAAACCAGCTTCTTTCTTTTCCCTCTGCTGCCAAGATCACAGTACCCCGGTGATTTTTCTTCCATTTTATTCAGCCTTGTATTCAGGCCTCATTCTAGCTTTGTTGGCTCAGAGTAGCAAACTGTTTTCTACGAGGTAGTGTTTCTATTTAAACTAAAAGAACTAAGCTTTGGGCCAGGTGTGTGGCTCACACCATAATCCCAGCATTGGGGAAGTGGAGGAAGGAGAATCAGAAGTTCAAGGTCATCCTCAGATACATGTCTAGTTCAAGGCCAACCTGGGCCTGAGACTCTGCCTAAAAGAAAAGAAAAAAAAAAAAAAAAAAAAAAAGAATGCAGCTCTGCACTTGGCTTTGAGCTTCAGGAAGCCAGTTGGTGGCTAAAGCATTTCTTTCTGGAACATCAGGTAAACTTCCACTTCAAAAATGACATACCATGCGAGGCGTGATGGCGCACACCTTTAATCCCATCACTCAGGATGCAGAGGTAGGAGGATCACCGTGAGTTCAAGGCCACCCTGAGACTACAGAGTGAATTCCAGGTCAGCCTGGGCTAGAGTGAGACCCTACCTCAAAAAAAAAAAAAAAAAAAATGACATACCACAAGAAGATATCTCCTTCCTTCCTTTGGGAGGAAAGGCAGGTGCCTGTCCCCAGGGGATGGTCCCAACTTACCCCTTGCCCAGAGCTTTCCTATGGTGGAATCCTGCAGGGTACCAGCCAAAGGCCCCCAGCCTAGCCTGCCCTCTACCAGAGATCTGGGGCAGGCTAAGGCAAATAGTGTCCTCCAAGAAAAGTCTCAAAGAATGGAATTGTCTGTTTTGAAAACACCCTTGCTCTGAGATCTGTTCTGGAAAAACAGTACCAGAGCGGGCTGCTTAGAAAAGATACTTCAAACCCAAGGAATTTTTATTTTATTTTATTTTTTTATTTTCAAGGTAGGATCTCACTGTTGCCCAGGCTGACATGGAATTTACTATGTAGTCTCAGGGTGGCTTTGAATTCACAGTGATCTTCCTACTTCTGGGATTAAAGGTGTGTGCTACCACGCCCAGCTTCTTCCCACTTTTTGTTATGGTCTTAATTTGATTTTTGGAAACAGGGTCTCACTGTGTAGCTCAGGCTGGCCACAAACATGCAATCCTTCTACCTCAGTGCTGACATGACAAGTCTGTGCCACCGTGCCTGCCACAAAAGGCAAAGGCTTGAGTGCTTGACTAGCAAGTGACAAGTCATGCAGAATATCACCAACATTGTATTTGCTTTGCTTATAAACACATAAGATGTTCAATTGCCTATTCAGCCTACCCAGAAATGGTAACTCTGTACACCATCACTGCTTGACTTGAGCAACAATCTAATTGAGAACACAGACTCTCAGAGAACGTAAAGTTCTTTCTCAAGGACAGTGCAAGCTGTTTGCAAAATCCAGCACAGAACATGCAATGGAAGGGAAATGTAATCACCCATTTTCTCCTCCTGTGTTCATTTGCTGTCCACTGGGGACTGTGACCTCTGAAACTCTGCTCTTGGTGCTGATGGTGTGCAGGGGACTGTGGTAAGAGCTGAAAGGGAGACAAGACTCTCGGGTTCTCAGGTTACATTAGACCTTCCAACCGTTTGAAGTTAGCACAACCCTCCACTAAGTACTTGGCAAACTTTAAACCATACATCTGTGAAGCTGGGGCTCCCCTCCCTTCCCCGGCCCCTTCACATTACCTTTCACCTACTTTAAAATAAACCACTCATTGTTTAAGAGGGAAAAATCAAATTTGTCCTACCAAAGAAATCTATAATGGAGTGAAACATTGCTAGTGGGTTTGCAGTGAACTAATTCACTGTGCAACAACTCTCAGGGGATGGAACCCATAAGGGAGTCATTTGTAGAGCTTCAATATTTAGGGCTTTGTTTGCTTTTCTAAATTAACAAAACATAAACTCTTTTTAAATTGGAAAAATATACAAACTTATTTCTTCAGTGTATAAACTGTACAGAAACTTAAAATTAAAGGAGAAAGTAATAGCTCCTTTTCTTGTGTATCTGGATTTGTTTTTAGTATTAAAATGATGGTGGAAATGTAATTAAATATAAGAAGTTTGCTTGCAGATTTTATTAAACTTAACTTTCACTTTTAAGCTATATTTTGCCAGATTTTCACGATTTGAAGAGAACAAAAACTATTTTAAAAATCATTTAAGGGCTGGGGGCATAGTTCAGTTGTAGAGCATTTGCCTAGCACACACAAGGCCCTAGGCTGAAGTCCCAGCACCACACACACATATTTTTAAAAAATCATTTAAAATATGAAACACGGAAGACCTACTATATATTCACCATGGTTCTAGATGCCAGAGGTGATATAAAAATAAATAAACCAGAGGTCTTTTTTTGGGGTGTGTGTGTGTGTATGGTGTGATATGTGTATGTATGGGCATGTGTATGTGCAAGAATCTATGCACATGTGTGTGTATGAGTATGGAAACCAGAGTGGTGTCTTTCTCATTTGCTCTCCACCTTTTTTTGTTTTGTTCTGAGACAGGGTATCTCACTTGGACATGGATTCAGCTAGAGCAGCTAGCCAGCAAACCCAGGCATGCCCTGTATCTGCCTCTCCAGCTTTTATGTGGTACTGAGGAGCTAAACTCATGTCCTCACACTTGCTTAGAGAGCACTCACGCACTGAGCCATCTCCTCAGCCTCAGAATGCTTAACTCTGCAATAGGTATTTATAGAAAATAAAGTGGAAACTTCTTACCTAGTGCTGTCTTTGGGTTGTAAAATGTTCCCCATATGTTCATGTGTTTGAATACTTGGTTCCCGGGGAAGGGGGTGGTGCTGTTTGGGAAGGTTAGAAGGCATAGCTGGAGGAAGTGGCTCTCCAGGGGGCAGGCCTGGAGGTTTACAGTCTGGTCTCTGCTTCCTGACCTACTCAGATGTGAACAAGTAACCTGCTGCCACAGGCAAGAGCCACTCCATGCCTTCCAGACCATGATGGACCATACCCTCATACTGTGAGCCAAAATCAACTATTCCTCCCTTAAGTTGCTTGCTGTTGGGTATTCTATACTAGCAAGGAGAAAAGTACTAATAACCATGGGCTGCTGAGGCCTCCCTGATCTGCCTTATCAGACACACCCTGCCCTGCAGCCACATGAATTCATTTGCAGTTCTCCAAATGTGCCAACCCTGCCCATGCATTCTTGCCTTTGCAAATGCTAGTCTCCACTTGCAAGGCTCTTTCCCCTTGGAACATTCCATGAAGTTCCAGTCACGGTTCATGAGTCAACTCAGATATCACTTCCTCTTGTGTTGCTTCCAGGTTTCCTAGGAAAGTCAGTGCAGTTACTCTTTTGTCCTTGGACCTCATGCACCCTTGATAGGCCTATGTCAAGGGACTCTCTCAGTGGCTTTTGATTACTTGTTGTTATTCCTATCTAGATTGAGCTCCCAAGAGCAGGGGCTCATGTTTTTATTTCTTGTTTTGTTGTTGTGGTGGTGGTATTTTTTGAGGGTCCCCTAGAGAAATAGAGAGGGTGTCATGTACCCCAGGTTTTCCTCTAACCAGCTGTGTAGTTGAGCATGACCTTGAATGTTTTGAGATACAGGCCAGCCTGGGCTAAATGGCAAGACCCTGTCTCAAAACAAAACAAGGTAGGGTGGAGGGATGGCTTAGCAGTTAAGGCACTTGCCTGCAAAGTCAAAGGACCCAGGTTTGATTCCCCAGAAGCCACGGACACACGCATCTGGAGTTCGTTTGCAATGGCTAGAGGCCTGGTCCACCCATTCTCTCTCTCTCTCTCCCATAAGTAAATAAATAAATACAATTTTCAAAACAAAACAAGGTAAGCAAACAAACATACAAAAATCTGGGATCACAGCCCTGATGAGATCACAGCAATGGGGATGGAAAAAAACATTAAGATTAAAGAAAGATTTGGAGATCATAATTGAAACTTGATTGAAAATAGGGTTCTAAGCACTGACTTGGATGATAAGATTAGATGCAGATGACCTTACAGCACAAAGAGAGGAAGAAGAACTTAGAGAATAGCCAACCAGATTTTGAGTACATCATATGTTTAATACCCATGGGGGAGGGAGAGGGGTTTACCTGATCTTCATTTATTTCTGTTCCTGTGGAAAGATGGATCTGAGTCCTAAAGTGATTCTCAAGCATGTTTTTGGAGAATTGTCCACCTTGGTTTGGGACGTGTCTTATATCTGAAGAGGTGACCACTTTGCTATATCAAATAGAACTCCTGTAATGTGATCACTGTCATTTGCTAGCTGGCAGGAGCAGAGATAAACCTTGGTGGTGCTTCCTTTGCCCACCAGTAAGTGCAGACACTGGCCCTTCCTGTAAAGTAATGAAAGTGTCTCACAATGAGAAATCAATCACAGCATTCAGAAGGTGCAAACAGATGGATGACAACTCAGAAAATGAAAATCAGGTATAAACAGATAAAAACAGAGGTCCCCACTCTAAGGCAATGCATTCCATTGCCTTGAGGTTTGGGAATCACTGCACAAAACCACCTCAGAAGAAAGATAATGATAGTTTCTGTTCACAGTTACAAACTTCCATGTTTTCTGGAAGCAAGATCTTGGTTTAATCATACATTAATTTTTACTTAGGGGTGGTTTACCTACTGCAAAATAACCTGTCTTGCCCAGAGATCAGTCCCCACACAATCTTCTGGCCCCAAGGCTACTGACAAGGTTAAGTTATAGTATAACCCAGATGGGGTCTGGCTGGGCCTGATAAGGATGGGAGTGAGTATGTTCAAAGCAGCCACACATCCTGGCAGCATGTGCAGGCAGGAACCAGAAGACCATGTTGCCACTCGGGCTAAGGAGGCTGGAACATAACGAGCATATGAAAAGTTAGAGTTTGAGCTGGAGGAATGACTCAGCGGTTAAGGCACTTGCCTACAAAGTCTAACAACCTGGGTTCAGTTTCCCAGTACCCCCGTAAAGCCAGATGCACAAAGCGGCACATGAATCTGAAGTTTATTTGCAGTGGCTGCGGGTCTTGTGGCTCCGGAGCATTGTCTCTGTCTCTGCCTATCGCACTTCTCTCTGTCTCTCAGCTTGAAATAAATAAATAAAAATATTTAAAACAAAAAAGAAAAAGAAAAGTTAGAGTTCATTAACTTGGAGCAGAATAAAGCATTCAACACCTTGGAAAAGATACCAGGTGTGAAGTGTCGCAGATACTCACATGGCTTTGAGAAGCAGAAAAAGTGATTGCCTCCGTGGCAAACACCAGAGATCAATCACTTTAATAATAAGGTGATTTCATTCATTTGGGCTCAAAGTTTGAGAAGGTTTAATCCATACTCACTTGACCCCATTGATTTGGTGACAAAGGACATCAGGGTGAGAGCACTATGAGGGGGAGACTTAGTCACTTCATGTTCTGACAGTCGGAAGCAAGGAGAGAGGAGAGAGGGAAGGGTTTCTGCTCCCAATATCTCCTCCAAGGACATGCCGCCTCCCTCAGCCTCGCATCCTTCCACCAGGCCCCACCTCTGAAACCTTCTACCCCTTCCCTATAGTGACACAGATTGGGAACCAACCCTTCAACATGTGTCACTGGAGAGCCTTCACTACCCAAACTAAAGCAAAGTGAATGTGAAGATATATGAAGGAGCATAGAAAAGGGAAGTAAAGCCGGGCGTGGTGGCGCACGCCTTTAATCCCAGCACTCGGGAGGCAGAGGTAGGAGGACCGCTGAGGGTTCGAGGCCACCCTGAGACCACAGAGTGAATTCCAGGTCAGCCTGGGCTACAGTGAGACCCTACCTCAAAAGACCAAAAAAAAAAAAGTAAAAGAAAAAAAGAAAAAAGAAAAGGGAAGTAAGAGCTCAGAGAAACAAGAACATACCATGGGGGTGGGCGGGGGGGAGAATCAGTGGACTGTGTGTCCTTGATGGGTCATTTACAAAAGGTGGATGTCAGGTGTCTTTTTCAATCACCCTGTTTTTCTCTGAGACATTGAGACATAGTGGCTCACTGAACCTGAAGTTCAGCAATTCGGCTAACCTAGCTGCCTGCAAGCCCAGGGGATCCTGCTATCTCCATCTCCCCAATGCTCAGGCATCCCCCAAATGGATACATTGTTTATCGAGTTAAGAAGGAACATGCTGACAAGTGGGTCCAACACTGCAGCTACGGCATGAATGAATTTCTTCCAGAATTCAGGGACTGCTGTGAATGGGAGACTAGAAAGAAGTGGGGTCTTTCAGAGGTGATTCAACATCGGGCAGATGCCTCCTTGTGAATGGGATGTTAGAGGAGGATTCACCGCTTTCAACCAGCTGGGCCTCCTCACCCCATCCAAGGACACAGCCTTGTTCCACTCAGGAGAATCACTAGACAACTGAACCTGTCCCCTCTCCCCTCGCAGTGCCTTCATCGGATTCCAGGTGACTCCAGAGCTGTGAGAAATCACTGTTTTATGAACCACTCTCAGTAGACCTATCATATCAGCCGAATGCACTCAGACACTGGTGAGCTCAGTGGTGGCTCTGCTCTCCAGGCCAGGGCTGACTATAGATGTCAGTACAAAACACACTGGGCAGGGGGATGTTTGGATAAACTGGGGAAGGGCTTAGCTAGCAAGATCCGAGGGGCTGCCAGGGAAGCCAAACCAGGGAGTTTTGGAAATACTTAATAGAACACAGCCTCCCCAGAGTCAAAATAGATGAACAGGTCACGAGGGTAAACTAACTCAAGCCTTACAATTTAAAGAAATCAACGAAAATAAACAGAAAGCTGAAGGCAGTTGCAATAAAGGGACAATCTTTTTCCAAATTTCTGAACTGGAGCCAAATTTTCAACTTGGAGCTCACTGACTGAAAGCAAAGATTGTCTTCAAGAGGTAGGACCCAGAATGGGGTTACATCTCAGTGGTTTGGCAATTTCCTAAATAGTAAGTCCAAGGCTAGCCTGGGCTACAAAAGAAACTGTCTTTTTAAAAAGCAGGGAGGCTGGAGAGATGGCTCAGTGGTTAAGGTGCTTATCTGCAAAGCCTAACAACGGGTATTCAATTCCCCAGTACCAGTGGCTAGAGGCCCTGGTGTACCCATCCCCCCCCTTCTGTATCTCTCTGCTTTCAAATGAATAATTTTTTAAATATTTTTTAAAATTTTTTTGTTTGTTTATTTATTTATTTGAGAGCGACAGAGAGAAGAAGGCAGAGAGAGAGGAAGAGAGAATGGGTACGCCAGAGCTTCCAGCCTCTGTAAACGAACTCCAGATGCCTGCGCCCCCTTGTGCATCTGGCTAACATGTGTCCTGGGGAACTGAGCCTCGAACCGGGGTCCTTAGGCTTCACAGGCAAGCGCTTTACCGCTAAGCCATCTCTCCAGCCCTCAAATGAATAATTTTTTTAAGTGTGGAGGGTAGGGCTGGAGAGATGGCTTAACAGTTAAGGTGCTTGCCTATGAAGCCTAAGGATCCAGGTTCAATTCCCCAGTACCAATAGAAAGCCAAATGCACAAGATGGCGCATGTGTCCAGAGTTTGTTGGCAGTGGCTAGAGCCTGTGGCATGCTCATTCTCTCTCTCTCTCTCTCTCTCTCTCTCACTTTCTCTCTCTCTTTCTCTCTCAAATAAATAAATAAACAATTTTTTTTATTTTTTTTTTTTTGTTTTTCGAGGTAGGGTCTCACTCTAGCCTAGGCTGACCTGGAATTCACTATGGAGTCTCAGGGTGGCCTCGAACTCACGGCGATCCTCCTACCTCTGCCTCCCGAGTGCTGGGATTAAAGGCGTGCACCACCACGCCCAGCTAAATAAACAATTTTTAAAGTGGGGAGGGTAATGGGAAGATGGTTCAGTAGGCAACAGCATCTGCTACGCCAGCATGAGGATCTGAGTTCCAGCCCCAGAACTCATGTAGAACAGCAGAGCACGGCCACACATACATGTGACCCAAGCACTGGGGGGCAGAGTCAGGAAGGCTGCTGGGGCTCCCTGCTCAGAAGCTGGTAAGTTCCGGCTTCAGTGAGAGACCCTACCTCAGGGAATATGACAAAAGAACCCCAGACAAGGATATCGGATGTGCTCCTCTGGCCTCCACACATGTGTACACAGATGCACATATCTGCACATACATATGCATGTATTTGCATATAGCATCCATGCTACACACACACGCAGAAAGACCCCAGCCCTACAATACCATGCTTTGGATATTAGATGGCCCTCACAGGCTCATGTACTGTTTTGGGAGGATACAGAATGTTTAGGAGGTGAGATCAAGCTGCAGGAAGTGAGTAGATCTCTAGGGGACAAACCTGGAGAGCTATAGCCCAGTCCATATACAACTCCAGTCTCTCTGCTTCCTGACCTCCCAAGATATGAGGGGTCCCAGAAACACACACGCACTACCATGAACTCTATAGCCTTCCCCACCTCAGGAACCATATTCCCTTAAGTCATAAGTCCAAATGCTTCCTTCCTTGAGTTGTTTCTGTAAGGCATTAATTTTGTCACAATCACAAGGCAAACAAACTAACACAGCAAATATACACGGCAAAGATTCATCTAGCCCAAGATCTGAACTCACAAAGCTGCACACTAGGGAAAAAGAGTTACTGATAGTCCCAGAACCACTGGATGTGGGCTGTGATTTGAAAGTGACACTCAGAGACCTGAGTGAGATCTGAGTAGCGATTTCTCTACTTTCATTCACTACAGTACTGGAAGTCTTAGCTACAGCAGTAAAGACAAGAGAAATGGAGAGAAGGGGTACAAATAGGAAAGAAAGAGGTCAAATTATCATTATTTGCAGATGATATGATTCTATACATAAGAGACCCCAAAGATGCCACCAGAAAATTGTTAAGTGGACATTTTAGAAGTAGCAGGATACAAAATTAGCACAGAGAAACTGGTAGCCTTCCTATATAGCAATAAAAAAATATGCTGAGGAAAAACTGTAGGAAGCACTTCCAATTATAATTGTCTCCAGAAAAGTTGTAATAAGTTCAACCAAGGAAACAAAAGACCTCTGATTGAAAACTTGAAAATGCTCCAGAAGAAGGCTGGAGAAATGGCTTACCAATTAAGGTACTTGCCTGCAAAGCCTAAGGACCCAGGTTTGATTCCCCAGTACCCACATAAAGCCAGATGCACAAGGTGGTGCATGCATCTGGAGTTCATATGCAGTGGCTAGAGGTCCTGGCACACCCATTCACACACACTCTCTCTCTCTCTGTGCCACTTTCTGTTTCACTCTCCTTCAAATAAATAAATAAAATGTTTTTTTTTTTCCAATGGGCTATGGAACTGAACAGAGTTATCAAAAGATGAAACACAATTGGTCAATAAATTTTTAGTTTTTGGTTTTCTGAGGTAGGCTGACCTGGAATTCACTATCTAGTCTCAGGCTGGCCTCAAACTCATGGCAATCCTCCTGCCTCTGCCTCCTGAGTGCTGGGATTAAAGGTGTATACCACCACGCCCAGCCCAATAAATATTTTTTAAAGTGTTCAACATCTTTTCTGTTTGTCTGTTTGTTTTTAATTTTTATTCATTTATTTGAGAGCAACAGATAGAGAGAGAAAGAGGCAGATAGAGAGAGAGAAAATGGGCGTGCCAGGGCCTCCAGCCACTGCAAATGAACTCCAGACGCATGCACCCCCTTGTGCATCTGGCTAACGTGGGTCCTGGGGAGTCGGGCCTTGAACCAGGGTCCTTAGGCTTCACAGGCAAGCGTTTAACCGCTAAGCCATCTCTCCAGCCCAAAAGTGTTCAACATCTTTAGCCATCAGGGGAATACAAATTAAAACTACTTTAAAAGTCTATCTCACTCTGGTCAGAATGTTCATGTATGAAATTTTTTTTTAAGTACAGAAATATTACTTTTGAACTTTTTATACAATTAAGATAGATACATTGCTGGGCATGGTGGTGCATGCCTTTAATCCCAGCACTCGGGAGGCAGAGGTAGTAGGATCACCATGAGTTCGAGGCCACCCTGAGACTACATAGTTACTTCCAGGTCAGCCTTGGCCAGAATGAAACCCTACCTCGAAAAACCAAAAAATAAAAATAAAAATAAGATAGATACATAAACATTTAAAAAATAAAATATTAACAATATAATCAAGTTAATTGGTTCTGGATAATAGCGATGTCACTGCATCTTAGGTGCTAAGAACATTCCTAAACTTGAAGTTGATTGCTTTGGGCCTTTTACAAAGGTTTTCTTAGAAACCACAAATAAACATAAGTGACCAAAACCGAGAAATAAAGAAGGTGCTGGAGAGATGGCTTAGTGGTTGGGGTGCATGCCTGCAAAGCCTAAGGACCGAGTTTCAATTCCCCAGTACCAATGTAAGCCAACTATACAAGGTGGCATATGCATCTGGGGTTTGTTTATAGTGGCTAGAGGCCCTGACATGTCTGTTCATGCTCGCTCTTGCCCTCTCTCTCTCTCTCTTTCTCTCTTCACTCTCTGCCTCTTTCTCTCAAATAAATAAATAATTTTTAAAAGAAAACAAATGGCAATAAATGAGGGCAAGAGTATGGGGAAGGAGGAGCCCTTATTCACTGTAAGTGTACACATGATCAAGCTATAGCACACCTGGGCGTATATCCTAAAGACCCTACACTTTACTAGAGACATGCTTGCTCAGCCATGTTTACTGCTGATCTATTCACAATAGCTAGGACAGGGAATCAGCCTAAATGCTACTCAAATAATAAATGGATGATGAAGATATGGTTCATACGTACAATGGAATTCTACTCAGTGGCAAGAAAAAATGAAATTTGCAGGAAAATACATGGACCTGGAAAATATTATACTAAGTGAGGCGAGCCAGGCTCAGAAAGATAAACACTTCATGTTGTCTCTCATATTTGAATCTTCTACCTTCAAAAGTTTAGATTTGTATGTAAGTTGGAGTAAAAACCAGTAAAGGCAAGTAAGCTAGAAAAGGGGGCATGTGGGCTGGAGAGATGGCTTATTGGTTAAGGCTTTTGCCTGAGAAGCCTAATGACTCAGGTTTGATTCCCCAGTACTCACATAAGCCAGATGCACAAGGCGGAGCATGCATCTGGAGTTTGTTTGCAGCGATGAGAGGCCCTTATACATCCATTCTCTCTCTGTATCTGTCTCTTTGTCTGTCTGTCTGTCTGTCTCTCTCTCTCTCTCTCTCTCTCAAAATAAATAAATAAAGAATTTGTTTTTTAAAAAAAGGAGGGCTAGAGAGATGGCTTAGCCATTAAGGTGCTTGTCTGCAAAGCCTAAGAACCCAGGTTTGATTCCCTAGTACCTACATAAGCCAGATGCACAAGGTGGCACATGTGTCTGGAGTTTATTTGTAGTAGCTAGAGGCCCTGGTGTGCCCATTCTCTCTATATGTATCTACCTCTTTCCCTCTCTCTCTCAAATAAATAAATTGATTAATTATTTTAAAAATAAAAAGGGTCATGAGAGGAGAGAAGGGGAGAAGGGCTTAAGGAGAGAAGATAGTAGACTGGGAATGGAAAGGTTTAAGTGGGAATAAGGGTGGGGGGAAATGAGGGCAGGAGAGGGTAGAAGGAGGGTTAACCAAAGCTAAAGATGTATGAAAAGGCCATATGGAAACCAAATTCTTGGTTAGCTAATTTACTTATTAGAGAGAGAGGGAAGCAGAGAGAAAGAGAGTCAGAAAGAGAGAGAGAGAGAGAAAATGGGTGTGCCAGGGCCTCTAGCAACTCCAAACGATCTCCAAATGCATGTGTCACCTTGTGCCTCTGGCTTTACAGTGGGCACAGGGGAATTGAACATGGGTTCTTAGGCTTCACAGGCAAGCACCTTAACTGCTGAGCATCTCTCCATTCTGGTTAGCTATTTTTAAAAAAGTGTTTATGACCAGGCATGGTGGTTTACACCTTTAATCCCAGCACTTGGGAGGAGGCAGAGGTAGGAGGATCACCATGTATTTCAGGCCACCCTGAGACTGCCTAGTGAATACAGGGCAGCCTGGGCTAGAGTGAGACCCTACATTTAATTTTTTTTTTAAAAAGTGTTTAGCAGAAGCAGCCTGTGTGGATGGATAATGCTGCTCCAAGAAGTCATCAGTTGTTATAGGAAAATCCCAGTGCCGGGGTTGGATACCTTCCAGTGAGTCGTTTGTTGGTTATGGAAACCCCTAAAGCTGTTGCCAGTGCTCTTGGTTGCTGTTGCAGTCAGGTTCACATTGCTGGTAGAAAGCACTCAACCAAGAGCAGCTTGTGGGAAAAAGAGCTTTATTTTGGTTTACAGGCTTGAGGGGAAGCTCCACGATGGCAGGGAAAACGATGGCATGAGCAGAGGGTGGACATCACCCCCTGGCCAACATAAGGTGGACAATAGCAACAGGAGAGTGTGCCACACACTGGCATGGGGAAACTGGCTATAACACCCATTAGTCTGCCCCCAACAAATACACTGCCTTCAGGAGGCATTAATTACCAAATCTCTATCAGCTGGGAACCTAGCATTCAGAACACCTAAGGTTATGAGGGGACACCTGAATCAAACCACCACATTCCACCCCTGGCCCCCATACTGATAGCCATATATGATGTAAAATACAATGCATTCAGTCCAACTTTAAAAGTCCCCATAGTTTTTATCAATCCCAGTGATGTTTAAACATCCCCATAGTCCAAGATCTTTGAACTGAGCCATAATAACCAAAAAATCCCCCCCCAAAAAACCATAATGGCACAGAATAAATACACTGGAAAAGATGGCATTGGGCATAGCAAAGAAACATTCAATCAATACAAGATTTAAAACAACCAGGGAAAACATCAAACTCTGTAGCATCAAGTCCAACAACTCTAGCCAGTGACAAATCTCCAAGTCCAATAATTCTAACCAACAACAAGTCTCTGGCATTCCAATTCTGCCCCTCCAGCTAGGCTACTCATAGTCCTGGGAAACTTCATTGGGGCTGGCAGCTTTCCTAGGCAGCCATCTCACGGTCCTGGCATCTCCACTGGGTCTCCACTGCAATCCACAGTTCATCCTCATGGCCCCACGGGGTCTCCATGCAGGCAACCAGCAAACCTGCTTCACACTGCCTATGGCCATTTCCAAAACACAAGACCATGTTGCAAATTCAATGACCCTCACCTTCCTGCATTTCGTATACACCACAATACCAGGTAGGGTGCCGATTTGTTAATCCAGGGGGGAATAAAGCAGACTTTGAAGAACAGGACGCTTCTTGAGCACTCAATACACTGCCTCCTGGAGACGTCAATTTCCAAATCTCCATCAGCTGGGAACCTAGCATTCGGAACACCGAAGTTTATGGGGGACACCTAAACCAAACCACCACAGTTGCCTGCCAGAACTATATGATAACAATGAATTACTGAAGACACCTCATGCAGGACCCAGAAATCAAGCTAGAACTGAGCTGAAAGCTTCCTCTCTGGTGGGTAGCTGTCACATTGCCGGAAAACTGCTAGGCATAGTGCTAAGAAAGAAAGTCATAAACAATATTACCCAGCCGTGGACCCTGTGAGATACACAACTGCCAAGCTAGATATGCAGATTGGTGCAATAGTGACATGACTGTTATGGAGGTAACCAATTGCTCTCTGATTGGCTCCGAGGCCCACACTACAGTAGGGAGTTCATTGCCTATACTGAAAAGTTCATCACTAGGAAGGTCATAGACCCTTGGAGGGAAGCTATTACTGTTATTTGGCCAAATGTATATATTGTACCATCAGATTGCCCTCTGAATATTCATCCTTATGCCAGTAAATTAATGCTGCTCTCACCTTTGGTCAGAGAAGCATTTTTTTGCAGTTGGCAGTGACTACTAGAGAGATTCAAAACTCATCGAAGTGCTACAGTAAGTGACTGTTGAGTGATCAGCACTAAATGAGACATCTGTTTTACTCTCTTCAAGGGTCAGGGAAAAGGGAGGAGGAAAGAATTCAAGAGCCACAGGATGGGGATGAGTTCTGTGGAGCATTGTCTTCTAAACATGAAACAGCCATTGTGCTCATGACCTCACAACAGCTGTCATTACCTGTGTAAGACCTGCATAAGGCCCATCAACATTTCATCACTGACGGTGGAGAAGTAATGAAAGACATCAAAGTAGAAGGAGGAGGTGCTGGAAAGAAGAGGGGTTTCAGTGGACAGGGAGAGGGGACATAAGAATGTAATGAATGGTAGGGGACTGTGGTCAAAACACATTATAGGGCTGGAGAGATGGCTTAGTGGTTAAGGTCCTTGCCTGTGAAGGCTAAGGACCCAGGTTCCATTCCTTAGGACCCATGTAAGTCATATGTACAAGGTGGTGCCCATGCCTAGAGTTTGTTTGCAGTGGCTAGAGGTCCTAGTGTGCCCAGTCTCTCTCTTTCTCTACCAAATGATTTAAAAAATTTTAAAGGCACACATTATATGCATATATGAAAACTGTCAATAAACAAAATTCAAAAATATAATAGTCAGAGGAGGGCCCTCAGTGACTGAGGAAGAGGGGATATAAGACTATAACATATAATATATATCACATATATATATATATTTAAATACAGTAGTCAAAAGATCTCACCAACAAGATGCCATTTGAACAATGACTTCAAGAATGTCAAATAGGGCTGGAGGGATGGCTTAGCATTTAAGGTGTTTGCCTACAAAGCCAAAGGACCCTGGTTCGATTCCCCAGTTCCCACATTAGCCAGATGCTCAAGGGGGTGCACGCATCTGCACACCCATGCTCTCTCTGTCTTTCTCTGTCAAATAAAATAAAATAAAATAAAATAAAACCCTTTTAAAAAAGAATGTCAAATAAATGCAAAGGCTAGGAATATAGCTCAGCGGTAGGAAGTTTGCCTAGCATGCACGGAGCCCAGAAGTCAGTCCCTAACACTATATAAATCAGGTGTGATGATGCACATCTGTAATCCCAGAACTTGAGAAGTGGAGGCAGGACTCCCAATCAGGAGTCCACAGCCAGCTTCAACTACATAGCAAGTTCGAAGCCACCCTGGGCTACATAAAATCCTGTCTGAGCCAGGCGTGGTGGTGTACACCTTTAATCCCAGCACTCAGGAGGCAAAGATGGGAGGATTGCCAGAGTTTGAGGCCACCCTGAGACTAATTCCAGGTCAGCCTGAGCTAGAGTGAGACCCTACTTCATTAAAAAAAAAAAAAAAAAAACCTGTCTGAGGAAAAAGAAAAAAAAACATATATATATATATATATATATAAAAGATTGATTCCAAGGCTTTTGGTATAGGGAAGAATAACATCTTCATGTACTGAGATGTAGCAGAAAAATGAGAGGGTTTTTGAGAGCAGCCTCATATATAAGCCTAATGTTCTGGAGATACAATATTAGGAGATATTAGCACATACTAACATGTACGTTTTAAGTAGTGAGACTAATACAATTGGATTGGTTAAAAGGATGTTCCTGGGCTGGAGAGATGGCTTAGCAGTTAAGGCACTTGCCTGCAAAGCCAAAAGACCCAGGTTCAATTCCCCAGGACCCATGTAAACCAGACACACAAGGTGCATGCATCTGAAGTTTGTTTGCAGAGGCTGGAGACCCTGGCATGCCCATTCTCTCTCTCTCTCTAATAAGTAAAAAAAAAAAAAAAAAAAAAAAAAAAAAGGATGTTCATACTGGACTTGATTTTTTTTTTAAAAATTTTATTTGTTTATTTGCAATCAGAGAGATTGAGAGAGAGAGAGAGAAAATGGCACGCCAGGGCCTCTAGCCACTGCAAACAAACACCAGATACATGGGTCCTGGGGAATGGAACCTGGGTCCTTTGGCTTCGTAGGCAAGTGCCTCAACCGCTAAGCCATTTCTCCAGCCCTGGACTTGATTTTATAGGCTTATAAATCCCAGCTACTCAGGAGACTGAGGCAAGCAGATCACAAGCTCAAGGCCACCCTGGTTACAGAACAAGTTCAAGGCTAGAATGGACACTTTAGCAAGAACCTGTCTCAAAGTTTTTTTTGTTTTGTTTTGTTCTTTAAGTGGGGAAGAATATAGCCCAGTGGTAAAGTACTAACCTTGCATGCTTGAGACCCTAGGTTTCATCCTCAGTACAGAAAGCAAAAATCAATCCCTTCCCTATCCATCAGGAAAGATCATGTCTAGCAACACTATATAAAAGACAGGCATGACAAGTTTATTTGATCATAGTTTTGTGTGACAGAATGAAGACCCAATGACCCAGAATGAACTATCTTTTTCAATGAATCAGGGACAATTTACAGAAATATGATTTGCCAAAAAGCTTGTGAGCTCATGGAAATGGGCTGCGCAGGGAAACCCAGCAGGGCCTGTCTGTTCAGATGCTTCCAGGCCTCCCGCTCAGCATTCTTCCCTCCAGGATACGGGGTAGGGCCTTATGCGCTCCCAGCAGACAAGAGAGGTCAGAGAGCTCTTTCCAGCCCGCTGCAAGACAGAAGGGCAGAGAAGGTGAGAATATTATGACTGGGCTTTATGGCATGCTTTGGGAAAAGGAGATTCTAGTGTCTATGACCTGCCTTGTGGAAGAGAAACTCAAGTTTCCATTTTTCCTAGTAGGGGAGAAAAAAAAAAGCAAAGGACATGAGCACAAAAGGTCAGAGAGAAGCCCTGTGCCTGAGGCTTTCATGTTAGGTTAGCAGTTTTTGAGCTGCAAGAACACCAAGAAGAAATTGACTATCTATATGACAAGAAAACTGAATGCTAAGCCTTTGGGATAGGAGAAACAGAGCTTTTGCAAAAAAAAAAAATAATAATAACAATTCAGGGCTGGAGAGATGGCTTAGTGGTTAAGGCGCTTGTCTATGAAGCCTAAGGACGCAGGTTCGATTGTCCAGGTCCCACGTAAGCCAAATTCACATGGTAGCACCTGCGTCTGGAGTTTGTTTGAAGTGGCTAGAGGCCCTGTGCCCATTCTCTCTCTCTCTCTCTCTCTCTCTTCCTCCCACCCATCTCTCTGTCTCTAATAAGTAAATAAATAAAAATAAATCTTTAAAATAATAATAATAATGATAATAATAATTCAAAAAAAGAAAAACAGGTGAGCCTGGTGGCACATGCCTTCAGTCCCAGCACTTTGGAGACAGATGTAGGAGGATTGCCATGAGTTTGAGGCCACCCTGAGAAAAACAGTGAATTCCAGGTCAGCCTGGCCTAGAGTGAGACTCTACCTCAAAAAAAAAAAAAAAAAAAAAAAAAGCAGAATTAAAAAAAATTATTTATTTGGGACTGGAGAGATGGCTTAGTGGTTAAGGTGTTTGCCTAAAAAGCCAAAGGACCTCGGTTCGAATCCCCAGGACCCGCAGAAGCCAGATGCACAAGGGAGCACATGCGTCTGGACTTCATTTGCAGTGGCTGGAGGCCCTGGCACTCCCATTCTCTCTCTCTCTCTCTCCCTGCCTCTTTCTCTCTCACTCTCTCAAATAAATAAATAAATAATTTTAAAAATTAAATAAACTTTTTTAAAAAGTAAAAAAAATTATTTGGTGTTTATGTGTGTTTGTGTGAGAATGCACACTTGCATGTTCCACAGCACATGCATAGAGGTCAGAGGACAATTTCCATGTGTTGGTGCTTGCCTTGCGCCTTGTTTGGGGCAATGTTTCTTGTTCACCAATCTGTACATGAGCTTCTGGGAATTTCTCCTGTCTCCAGCTCTCTTCTCATCATTGGTGCACTGGGATTACAGAAGCCTACTATACCTTCCAGCTTTCATGTGAGGTCCTAGAATCAAACTCAGGAACTCAAGAGTTACACGAGATCTTTTATCCACTGAGCCATCTCCATAGCCCAACAGAGTGGTTTTTATTGTGTCAGAAGCTAGATGTGACACACATCTTTAATCCCAGCATTCAGGAAGCTGAAGCAGGAGGATCACTGTTGGTTTGTAACCATCCTGAGCTACAGAGTGAGTTCCAGGTCAGCCTAGTTAAAGTGAGACACTGTCTTGAAAAAGACCAAAAAAAAAAAAATGCAAAAAAATATGTCAGAAATCATGTTTGTCTACCATGGAAATAGCTTTGTAAAGAGGGAAGAGAGTGAGTGCCATCTTTGAGTGGCTGAGAGGACGGAGATCAGCATCAAGTGGGTGGGTTGACCTCAGCAGTGTGAACAGTTAACTGCACAGGGTAGAAAAGGGCACCTGGGCACAAATACAGGCAAGTGGAGACTTGAGCTGTCAAGAGATCGTGTATGTTCTCTGCGGGTTGCTTCTGTTTGTTCAGTGAAAGAAGAGAAGGGTTAATCAGCCAGAGTGTAGGGAAGTTCAGGTTACATCCTCTGAAGGATACTGAACTGCTGAGGTACTTACAGCAAGGACAAAACATGCTCAGATTTGGACACAGTGGCCCAGACTCCAGGTAATGAGGGAGGTGAGGTTTGGAACAACCCAGGCATGGGAAGAGGGTGGGGAGGGCAAAGCACCCTGATAATGGCTATGGGATGGAAAGTTTTGGTATAAAGACTTTGAGGAGGTCAGATTCACAGCCATGACCAGGTTTCTCCTCCGCCTCCTCTTACCCTTGCTTACTTTTCTGTGTAGTGTGTATCCATATCTCATGGTATAGACTTGTTTGTAGGTAGACTGTGTCCCTCACTAGAATGACAGAATGTGTGCTGTGTTCAGACAGAGACACTGGCTTGTTCACTGGTTCTAGACCCACATCTGGAAACAATGTATGACACTTACTAGAATCCTTTTTATAAAAATTACTTAATTTAATTAATTAATTTATTTTTCTTTTTGAGGTGGAATCTTACTCTAGTCCAGGCTGACCTGCACTTCACTCTGTAGTCTCAGGGTGGCCTCAAACTCATGGCAATCCCCCTACTTCTGCCTCCTGAGTGCTGGGATTAAAGGCATGCGCCACCACGCCCAGCCTTTATTTTATTTATTTATTTGCAAGGAGAGAGAGAGAAAAAAAAATGGGTACACCAGTGCTTACAAACTCCAGATGCATGCACCATTTTGTGCATCTGGCTTACGTGGGTACTGGGGAATCTGACTTGGGTCCTTAGGTTTTGCAGGCAAGCACCTTAACTGCTGAGCCATCTCTCCAGCCCTAGAGTCCTTTTTTCACTTTTTATTAACAACTTTCATACACATAGACAATATACCATGATCCTAATCCCCTCCTGCCACCCTCTCAAATACCCCCTTCATTAATCCTTCTGTCTAACCAGTTTCTCTTCTATTTTGATGTCATCATTTTTTTTTCATTTTTTCCTCCTATTATGCAGGTATTATGAGGTAGCATCAGCCACTGTGGGGTTATGAATTCCACAGCCACTTTGTGTCTGGAGGACAGTATTGTACTTACTAAATCCATTTTCTTTCTCTCTCTCTCTCTCTCTCTCTCCCCCCCCCCTCTCTCTCTTTCTCTTATGTATATGGACAGAGGGTGGAGTATTGCTCATTTGGCATGAATGAAGCCCTGAGGTCTATCCCTAGCATAGCACGGGGGCATGCTGTATAAAATACATGTAGAAAGAATGATTAGGACTGGAGGTGCACAAAGTGGCGCATGGAGTTTGTTTGCAGTGGCTAGAGGCCCTAACGTACCCATCCTCTTTCCCTCCCATTGTAAATATAAATAAATAAAAAATATTTTATATGTAGAAGGTTGAAAATAGATCTTTATCTGTCTCCATGCACAAGAATTAAGCCCATATGGATCAAAATCCTTAATATCAAACCTGAAATTACGAAACTGCTAGAGGAAAAAGTAGGGGAAACCCTTCAACATATTGACATAGGCAATGACTTTCTGACTACAACCTTAGTTGCTCAGGAAATAAAACCATTAATCAACCACTGGGATCTCATGAAATTACAAAGCTTTTGTACAGCATAAGACACTGTAAATAGAGCAAAGAGGCAACCTACAGAATGGGAGAAAATCTTTGTTAGATATACATCTGACAGAAGATTAATATCCAGGATATAGAAAGAACCCAAAAAACTATTCATAAGAAATCAAACAACCCAATTTAAAAAATGGGCTATGGAACTAAATAGTTCTCAAAAGAAGAAATACATATGGCATATAAATATCTAAAAAAAAAATGTTCTACATTCTTAGCCACCAGGGAAATGCAACTTAAAACTACTTTGAGATTCCATCTCATTCCTGTCAGAATGGCTACCATCATGAAAACAAATGACAATAACTGCTGGTGAGGATGAGGAAAAAGAGGAGCCCTTCTACACCGTTAATGGGAATGCAAGACGGTACAGCCATTGTAGAAATCAGAGCGGAGGTTTCTGAGACAGCTAAAAGTAGATTTACCATATGACCCAGATATACCACTCCCAGACATACATCCTAATGACTCATCTCACTACCTTAGAGATACTTGCTCAACCATGTTTATTGCTGCTAGGAAATGGAACCAGCCTAGATGTCCCTCAACTGATGAGTGGATAATGAAGATGTACATTTACACAATGGAGTTCTATTTAGCTATAAAGAAAAATAAAATTATAGCCAGGCATGGTGGCGCATGCTTTTAATCCTAGCACTTGGGAGGCAAAGGTAGGAGGATCGCTGTGAGTTCAAGGCCACCCTAAAACTACATAGTGAATTTCAGGTCACCCTGGGCTACAGTGAGACCCTTCCTCGAAAAACCAAAAAAAAAAAAAAAATTATGAAATTTTTAGGGAAATGGATGGATCTGGAAAGGATTATACTAACCCAAGTCCAGAAACCCAAATGCTGCATGTTCTCTCCCATATGTGGATCCTAGCTAAAAATGACTTGTCTGTGAGTTGGAGTAAAAATCAGTAGCAGAGGCCAGTAAGCTAGAAAGGGGCTATAAAGGAAGGAGGAGAGAGGAGGACTTAAAAAGATGGCATTGTATATATGTAAGTAGATGGACAGATTACTGGGGGTGGAAAGGCCTAACTACAGTCAGGAGAAGAGACTAAGTAAAGGAAGGTTGAGGGGAGGGTTAATCAAAATTTACAATGTTGGGCTGGAGAGATGGCTTAGCGGTTAAGGTGTTTGAATGCAAAGCTAAAGGACCCCGGTTCGACTGTCCAGAACCCACATAAGCCAGATGCACAAGGGGCACACGCATCTGGAGTTCATTTGCAGTGGCTGGAGGCCCTGGCATGCCCATTCTCTCTCTCTCTCTATTCCTCCCTCCCTCCTTCCCTCCCTCCCTCCCTTTCTCTCTAGCTCTCTCAAATAAATAAATTAATTAAATTAAAAAATTTTTATGATGTTATGAATAAGCCATATAAAAACCTACTTTTTTGGATAATGGTGCACCCTGAAGCAATAGATTGTTACTAGAAAAATTTCAGTGTTAGAAATGGGATACCTTCCAGTGAGTTGTTGGCCAGGGAGGCCCTGAACCCCTCAAAACACTAGAGGCCATTGCCAAGGCTCTTGGTTTCCCAGCAGAAATAGATGGTAAGACCCTATTGCTGAAGACTCCGTGCTGAGAAATCTTACTGGAGCTGAGCTAAAAACCTCCTCCCTGTGGATCAACTGACAAAAGCTGAGAAAAGCTACGCTGCATGCAGCCCTATGGGAGAGAGAAGTCATCAGTGGTGCTAAACAACAGCGGACACTGCAAGCCTTAAGTCTGACCAGCCAGGCCAAATGACCCACCAGATGCAACAGCGGCACGGCTAACCCTGACTGCTCTCTAATTGAACTTGAGGCCTATTCCACAGGAGGGAATACATGCCTGGTACTGAAAGCCTATAGCAGGGGAGGTCATGAGCCCTAGGGGAGTAATGTCTGTTGTTGTCTGGCTAAATGCATATATTATGCCCACTAAACTGTCCTGTAAGCACTTTTCTTAATGTTTACACCCATATGTTAATGCTATTTTCATTTTTCATTAGCAAAGCTTCTCTTTTCAGATGGCAGTGACCACTGGGAGGACCCAAAAGACACCATAGTGCTGAGATGTGACAGAGGAATGTTCAGCACTGAGGCATCTTTATCACACCTTCCAAGGCTCAGGGTCTATGTCAGAAGAGGTGGTGGAAAGAATGTAAGAGCCAAAGGAAAGGTAGGACTGCTTACAATGCAATCTTCCAGACACAAATTGGCCTCAATATCCATGACCTCCCAGTGCTCAGTACTACCTATGCAAGACCATCATAGGAGGAAAAGATGATGGCATCAAAATAAAAGAGAGACTAATTGAGAGGGTTAGGGAATATAATGGAGGGTGGATTTGTGAAGGAGAAAGTTGTGGAGGGCAGGGAATTATCAAGGTTTGTTGTCTATAATTATAGAAGTTGTCAATTAAAAAAAAGTTTAAAAAAATACTTTTAGCTGGGCATGTTGGTGCACACCTTTAATCCCAGCACTTGGGAGGCTGAGATAGGAGGATCACTATGAGTTTGAGTCCAGCCTGAGAGTACATAGTGAATTCCAGGTCAGCCTAGGCTAGAGCAAGAACAAGACCCTACCTCAAAAAAAAAAAAAAAATTAAAAAAACAAAAACGAATGATTGGGACTGGAGGGATGGCTTAGCAGTTAAGGTGTTTGCCTGCAAAGCCAAAGGACCCAGGTTTCATTGCCCTGTCTGGAGTCTGTTTGCAGTGGCTGGAGGCCCTGATGTGCCTATTCTCTCTCTCTCTCTCTCTTTCTCTCTCTTCCTCCCTCTCTCTTTCTCTCTGTCAAATAAATAAAATATTTAAAAAAACAACAAATAATTGGATCCAAAAACAAACAAACAACAACAACAACAAAAAAAAAAAAAGATAAAAACCAGGTGTGGTGGCATAGACTTATAATCCCAGCACTCGGGAGGCAGAGGTAGGAGGATCGCCGTGAGTTCGAGGCCACCCTGAGACTCCATAGTGAATTCCAGGTCAGCCTGGGCTAGAGTGAGACCCTACCTTGAAAAAAAAAAAAAGAAAAGAAAAGAAAAAAAGAAAGAAAAATGGTGGCATGTAAACATTGTGGCAAATTCTAGAAGGATTTTAGGTACTTTGAAATTAGAGGCAGCAAAATATGCAGCAGTCAGAAGTCCCTGCAGCCCTTATGCATACAGCTGGCCTCTTTTGAAACAACACTGTCCCTGAAACTCCCGACCTATTGCTTGCTTATAACATATTGCTGTTTAGATAACACTACTGAGTAGTGTCACTAGACACATATGATAATGGCTGAGATGATGAGAATACTATTTCCTAGGCACTATAGCTAATTTTCATACAGTAACTCATTGACTCCTCAGAAGTAAAATAACATGGGTTGGTTTAGTTTCTTATTTTGCAAATGAGGAAACATGCCCAGAGGGATAAACGGCGGAGACGAGATTAAGTCCAGCACAAGAAACCAAGCTCTTACGTATCTCTGCTATACTTAACTACCTATGGGCTGCTTCAGGATGACTTGTAATCTATCTCCAAGGCAAATATATTCTCTTTTGCCATTAAATTGTAGCCAAAAACAGTATTTATTGTCTCATACAGTTTCTGCAAATGGAGATCCTAGGGGTGGCTTAGTCTGTTCTGCCTCAGGCTCTTGAAGTTACCTTCAGGATGATTGGTATCTGACTTCTCTCACAGGAAAGATTTCCTGAAGCTGGTGGGATTTGCTTCCAAACTGGCTCATTTTCATGCCTGCCAAATCAGTACTTATTGTTAACAAGACCTCATATGCCACCTAGAATTCCCCTTGGAGCAACCCCCACTACATGGTAACTGGCTTCTCCAAAGTGAGTGACCCAGGAAGGGGCAAGGTAGAAGTCACGCTCTTTGAACACTGCTTTGGAAGACACACTTAATTTCTGAGATATCCAACATGTTACATAGGTCAGCCATACTGAATGTGGAGGGACCCACAGGAAGGTAGGAATACTGGAGGGGAGAATCCTTTGGAGTTGGCTGCCATGACAGATGTTATTTTGGGTGCATGCCTATTTGAATTTCCACAGGTAGAGCATCAAAGCAAAACATTCTATTTGGATTCTTGATTCAAACTTATCTCTTCTTTTGTATTCTCTGATCAGCTGCCAGTCACTTATTCTGGGAATCTGAATGCCACCATACCCTAAAACCATTTTTGCTTCTTCTCTCTAATGTCTATATCAAATCACTACACATATATTTAATTTTAATGGTATACTGAAGTTCATATGTGGTACCAATTGAATTGTATCCCACAAAACTCCATATGGAAGCCAGGCGTGGTGATGCATGCCTTTAATACCAGCACATGGAAGGTAGAGGTTGGAGGATTGCTGTTTGAGGCCAGCCTGAGGATACAGAGTGAGTTCCACGTCAGGCTAGGCTACAGTGAGACCCTACTTTGAAAAAACCAACGAACCAAACTAACAAACAAAAAAGCTCCATATGTTGAAGCCATTGGTGCAAAGTTACTATATTTGGAGATAGGTTTTGATCTGAAATGTTCCTCAGGGCTCATGTGCTAGGTTTAGTCCCCAATGGAGCAGCGTTCAGGAGAAATAGCAGCAAGGTAGTTTTTGTTTTTGGTTTTCAATTGGTAGTCAATCAGGGACAAAGGCTCAAAGAGAGGAAGTAAAGAGATGCCACCTCACTTGTCCTTGCAGGGCTAGCAAAGCTGGAACTTGGTGCCTGACACAGTCTTACCCACGATGGGTCTGAACAATTCTTTGGCAACAGTAACCCCTACTTCCTCCCCAGTCTAACACTCCTGAGTTGCTGGGCCCTTTGGGGCAAATCCCCTTAAGTCCCAAAATGAATCAGTTCTCTCCCTTAGTCAGTGTGAAGCAGGTTTGCTGGATGCCTGCATGGAGACCTGATGGAGCCATGAGGATGAACCGTGGATTGCAGTGGAGATCTGGTGGAGAGGGCGGGACCACGAGATGGCTGCCAAGGAGAGCTGCCGGGCCCCGGATGAAGTTTCCCAAGACTATGAGTAGCCTAGCTGGAGGGGTGGAATTGGAATGCCAGAGACTTGTTGCTGGTTAGAATTATTGGACTTGGAGATTTGTCACTGGCTAGAGTTGTTGGACTTGAAGCTACAGAGTTTGATGTTTGCCCTGGTTGTTTTAAATCTTGTATTAGTTGAATGTTTCTTTGCTATGCCCAATGCCATCTTTTGCAGTGTGAATATTTATTCTGTGCCATTATGTGTTTTTTGAGGGTTTTTTTTTTCTGGATTATGGCTCAGTTAAATGATCTTGGGCTATGGGGATATATGAACATCATTGGGATTGATAAAAAACTATGGGAACTTTTAAAGTTGGACTGAATGTGTTGTATTTTACATCATGTATGGATATCAGTTTATGAAGGCCAGGGGCTGAATGTGGTGGTTTGATTCAGGTGTCCCCCATAAACTTACGTATTCTGAATGCTGGGTTTCCAGCTGATGGAGATTTGGGAATTAATGCCTCCTGGAGGGAGTGTATTGTTGGGGGCAGGCTTATGGGTATTACAGCCAGTTTCCCCTTGCCAGTGTTTGGCACACTCTTCTGTTGCTATTGTCCACCTTATGTGGGCCAGGGGGTAATGTCCATCCTCTGCTCATGCCATTGTTTTCCCTGCCATCGTAGAGCTTCCCCCTCGAGCTTGTAAGCCAAAATAAAGCTCTTTTTTTTCCCCACAAACTGCTCTTGGTTAGGTGGCGCCTACCAGCAATGCGAACCTGACTGCAACACTTAGGTATTCATTGCAGCTGTGGACATCTGGCTAACATAGGGACCTGAGGAATTCAATGGTTTAATGAGCTCCTAAGGGTGGGGTCTGATCTGATAGGATTATTGCCCTCCTTATAAGAAAATACTCTAGTGAGTTAGCAGCTCTGTGTGTCCCATACAGGGCTATAGGAACAGACAACTGTCTGCAGATCAGTACCAGTTCTCACTGAAAACTATGTTGGCATGTGGATCTTGAGCTTCTAGCCTTATACCTTCCTGTGGTTCTCACCCACAGTGAACAGGGCTGACCTATGTAGCCCATAGGATATTTCAGAAATGATGTGTGTCTTCCAAAGCAGGGTCTTCAAACACAGTGTGGCTTTTGCCTTGCCCCTTCCTGGGTTGCTCACTTTGGGGAAACCAGTTGCCATGTTGCTCCATGGAGAATTCTAGATGGTGAGTTACTGCAGTTGGGTTTCTTTTGCTTCAGTCACCTGGTCTTAAGGGATACAGTTTGTTAAGGCCACAGAACAGGTCCTTGTCATTAGTTACCTTGATATTTTCAGTCTTAGGGATGAGCAATACTAATGACACCTCCTCCAAGGTCCCTTCTACAAGCCTGTCGTTGAACTCATATGAGGTTTTGTTAATACAGCTGATGCCTGATTTACAATTGTTCAACAACAATTTTTTTCCACTTCACAATGCAGGGCAGGGGCAGCTGCAGGTCTTAGCCTGGTGGTCAAGGGGGAAGCAGCCCACACTCTACAGCGCACTGTGTTGCTAAGATGGATGTTCAGCAGGTACATATATCAAATGTATCTCCTTTTGAATTCATTTTGAGTAAATGTGCTTCCAACATAGGGCTTATAAAAGATTTTTTAAATATATTTTTATTTATTTGAGAGAGAATGGGCATGCCAGGGCCTCCAGCCACTGTAAATGAACTCCAGACACATGTGCCACCTTGTACATCTGGCTTACATGGAATCAAACCTGGGTCTTTTGGCTTTGTAGGCAAGCACCTTAACTGCTAAGCCATCTCTCCAGCCCCAACATAGGGTATTTTTAACTTATGGTGGTTTTATCAGAACACTAAGACATAACCCCATTGTAAGTCAAGGAATATCTATATTACTCTTGTGACATGTTTTTATTATAATAGGGTTTTGTATGTGTAAGTCATCAGCTCTCCAAGGAAAAGGACTTTTTTCTTTTTTTTTTTTTTGCATGAGTATGTATATGGTGTACCCATGGCACGTAGATGCACATGTGTGTAGTTGTACGGCACATGGTCAGAGGTTGATTTTTTTTTTTTTTTTTTTGGTCTTTCAAGGTAGAGTCACTCTAACCCAGGCTGACCTGGAATTCACTATGTAGTTTCAGGGTGCCCTCAAACTCATGGCCATCCTCCTACCTCTTCCTGGGTTTAAAGACATGTGCCATCAGTCCTGGCTTCTCCTCTTTGTTTTGTTCAGGCAGCTCTCTCTTGAGCCCAGAGCTTGTGAGTCTCGCTAGCCAGCTTCCCCCAGCATCTCTGCCTGCCTGAAGCTGGGGATATGAACTTAGGTCTTTCCACTAACACAGCAAGCTACTTCCTCAGAGAACTGACCTGATCCAGGGTGTAGGGAAGAGTGACTGGGCTTCAGGCTCTGGCAAATGTCCACAGGTGGAAACTGAGAGATCCTGGCTGATCTTTCACAGTAAAAGCATGACTAGGTGAGGCAGTTGTCAACTTTAGCTTTTCAGACGTGTGGTTTCTGACATTGCCTTTGACAGCCGAGATAAGCCTAAAACTGGTTCTGGCAGCCAAAGAATAATCTAGTCCCTTATTTAAAATGTTTTAGAGGCCTGGGGATGTAGCTTAGTGGTAGAATGCTTGCTAGCATGCACAAGGCCCTGGATTCAGTTCTCAAGGTCCTCAAAAAAGACTTGTACTTTCAATGCCTGGCAGATCATCATATTTGGATAGCATTTGTTGAGTTGAGTTAATGGGTTTCTATCATTTGTGCATGAGTAAATTAATGAAATCGTCTGTGGTAGTTTGAATGGATGGTCCCTAATTGATTCCGAAGTTTTATTAAAGCTTGTAATTTGGTGTCACTGTGGGCCAATCCTAGGGTCCTGCCCTAAAGTGTTGGGGGCACACCTGGAATTCCAATCTAAAGATATGTAAAGTGCTTGAGTTCTGCCATTATGGGCTTTCTAGAGTGTGCTGTTTACACTGCTGGTGGTTTTCTCCTGGTGTGTGGACCTGTGAAAGGGGACCAGCTTCTTCAGCCATTCTGGAACTTCCCCTGCATCCAGAAGCTTCAATAAATCTCTTCCTCTATAAACTATATATGGTCTGGAGGTTCATCCCAGCCACCTGAAGCTGTCTACTACACCTCCACCCCATCCCTAACCTGCTAAAAAATACATTTAAAATTACAATTAGCCAGGCATGGTGATGCATACCTTTAATCCCAGAATTCAGGAGGCAGAGTTAGGAGGATCACTGAGTTTGAGGCCAGCCTGGACTACAATTAATCCAAAACTGCCTACATGATAAAGTAAGAAAACTGTGATTCAGTCATCCACTGATCATTTTGTCTACTTGGATGGCTACTAAGACCACATAACAACATGGGGGTATATTTTTGCTGTAACAATAGGTGAAAGAACATGATTTAAAATTTTGTAATAGAGCCAGACATGATGGCACATGCCTGTAATCCCAGCATTTGGGGGAGGTGGAAGTAAAGGTATCAGGAGTTCAAGGATAGCCTTAGCTACATAGTGAGTTTTAGGCTAGCCTGGGCTACATGAGACTAAGATCTTGTCTCCAAAATAACTCAAGGCTATCCTGGTATACAAAGTAAGTTTCAGGACAGTCAGAGCTACAGAGCAAGATTCTACCTTCAAAAAACATACAAATCAAATTAAAAAATTATTTATTTATTTATTTATTTATTTATTTATTTATTTGAGTTCTCTTGCAACTGCAAGCATATATCAATCTGGTATTGGCAGGTGGCTAGGCAATTTGAAGCCAGACCAATGGGCTTTGCAAGCACGTGCCATTACCACTAAGCCATCTGCCCAACACTCCAAAAAAATTAATGTCTTTAAAATATTTTATTTAGTTATTGAGAGAGAATGAATGGACATGCCAGGGCCTCTAGCCACTGCAAATGAACTCCAAACACATGCATGCACCACCGTGTGCATCTGGCTTATGTGGGTTCTGAGGAATCAAACTTGGGTCCTTGGGCTTTGCAGGCAAGTGCCTGAACACTAAGCCATCTCTCCAGCCCCTAAAAATTAATTTTACATACGAAAAATATGACATTGTGATTTATGGGATTGGAGTTATTAGGGTTCATTTTCTCTCTCTTTCAAGAAAGCACCATTAACCACTGAGCCATTTCCCCAGCCCCTTTTCTTTTTTCTATTCTTTTAAAAAATATTTTTACTGCTTTGAAAATTTCTAAATTTTAGTTTCTTAGGTACATGTGTGTTTATTCTGGTATTTACTTTCATGAAGCTAAAGTTGAACTTAATTCTTATATATTATTAATATTTTGTCTCCTTTGATTAAAAGTCTGCTCCACCCATCAAAAAAAAATATATTTTTAGCGGGCATTGTGACACACGCCTGTAATCCCAGCACTTGGGAGGCAGAGGTAGGAGGATTGCCATGGGTTTGAGGCCACCTTGAGACAACATAGTGAATTCCTGGTCAGCCTGAGCTAGAGTGAGACCCTGCCTCGAAAAACCAAAAACAAACAAATGATATATATATATATATATATATATATATATATATATATATATATATATATATAGTTTGAGAAAGATTGAGAGAGAGGAAATGGGCACACCAGCAGGGCCTCTAGCCACTGCAAACGAACTCCAGACACATGTGCACCCTTGTGCATCTGGCTTACATGGGTCCCAGGGAATCATACCTGGGTCCTTAGGTTTTGCAGGCAAGAGCCTTAATTGCTAAGCCAACTCTCCAGTCCCCCATGTGTTTTTTCTACTCTTTAAGTGTTCTTGAATATGAGAATAACTATGTAGAACATTTAGAAGCTAGATTCACTATTTTCTCACCTGTGGCGTCTGAAACTAGAATGGTTGGTAGGTAGGAGTGGAAAGGACCTTATGTTCCACCTAACTAGTAGACAAGCTAGTTTCACCACTGCCACCCAAAATACCTGTCACTGATGGGAAAACGGAAAACTTACCCAGATAGAACAGAAAGATGAAAGACAAGCATTCATACATTCAGTTTCTCCTGAGCAAGAGAAGAGAAGCAATACGAATGTGAAGTCAGTGCTCCTCCATGACACTCCCTCTCCTCAGCCTGATGTTTCCCTCCTGTCCTTCCTCTGGCTTCCTATTCTCCTCTCCGGCCTAGACATGAGCAGCATGATACAGGCTGTGTGTAAAGACACTCTCTAGGATCAGGCACAGGGATGCATGCTTATCTTCCAGTACTTCAGTGACTGAGATAGGACCTTTGGTGCAAGTTCAAGGCCATCCTAGGCTCCATAGCAAGTAAGAGGCCAGCCAGGAATATATAATAACACCAGGTCTCAAGCTCCTATCCCCAAAATGCTCTCCATGGCAAAGTATGTAGCTTAGTGGCAGAGAGCTTAAGGGCACAGTAATAATAATGTCTTCCATTATCTTCTTTCCAGGCTTGGAAAGATTTACTCAAATCTATTATTTCACACCTGCCAGACCCTATTATTTTCCAAGTTTCTTTCACACCTTCCCTCACAAACTTGGAAGTCATGCCCTGACAAACCACTATCCCAGTCTTCTCTCTATCCCAACCTCATGATGTTCAACACTGAAGGTGGTATGAGGTAAGAAAATTATTGAGAATTATTGACTTTTAGCAATAATTACAGTCTTATCTTTGGAACTGTTCAGAAATGAGCATATGAAATATATATATGTATATATATATATATAAACTTGTCATATATCTCTGATTTTTATATTGTATGATTCTCATATGTTCATGATACATATAATGTACAAGACACAAAATCTTTATATATAAAATATAAAATAAATAATGCATGCTATATATTATTTAATACAGGAAAAACTACCATATTGCTTTAAATGTTAGTTATTTAGCAAAATGCATGGGACTTTTGAGGGTTTTGAGGTGTTTCTTTTGGAAAGTGTCTTTCCATGGAACTTGCACTATAACCCAGACAAGCCATGAACTCATGATCCTCCCACCTTAGCTTCCCCGATGCAGGGATTATAGGTATGTGCCACCACATTTGTCTGACAAAATGTACTTTAAAATGAGGACCAGGGGCTGGGGATGTTGCTCATGGTTGTGTGATTATCTAGCCCATAGAAAGCCCTGGATTTAATCCCCGACATCACAAAATAGTAGGAGATAGCTCAGAGTAAAGTGCTTGCTGTGCAATTGTATCTGAGATTGAATCCTCAGACCCCACGTAAAAGCTGGAAGCTGTGCTGACCTTCTGTAACCCCAGCATTCCAACCTTGAGAAGGGAGGCAGAGACAGGAAAATTTCCTAGAAGCTCACAGACCAGCTAGCCTGGTGTACACAGCAATGAACAAGAAGAATGAGAGAAGCTGGGCGTGGTGGCGCACGCCTTTAATCCCAGCACTCAGGAGGCAGAGGCAGAGGCAGGAGGATCACTGTGAGTTTGAGGCCACCCTGAGACTACAGAGTGAATTCCATGTCAGCCTGAGCTAGAGTGAGACACTACCTCAAAAATAAAACAAAACAAACAAAAAAAAAAAGTAAAAAGAATGAGAGAACAAAGTGGAAGACCAGCACTTGTCCTCTGACCTCCATATACTCACTGACATGGACATCCACACAGCATACATACACATCAAAAGAAATAAATGAAATTACATAATAGACTGAGAACCAGGACGGGTCTAGAAAGTGGATTCCTCTGGTGGTAAAGAGCTGAGGTTATAAGGGCCAGGTGTGGTGGCGCACGCCTTTAATCCCAGCACTTGGGAGGCAGAGGTAGGAGGATCTCTGTGAGTTCAAGGCCAGCCTGAGACTACCGAGTGAGTTCCAGGTCAGCCTGGGCTAGACCTTACCTCTAAAAAAAAGAAAAAAGAAAAAGAAAGAAAAGAGTTGAGGATATGTTGGTATTAAACACAAAATATTAGGTAGTTTCTTCTGAAATAAGAAAGAAGATTAATAAATTCAGGAAATGTTGTCTAGAACATTATCTAAGTTAGAATTTAATTTTAAGAAGCCTAAAATTGTATAGAAACTTGAATTTTGTTTCAAAGATACAAAATGATATTATAAAAACAATTCTATTTAATTTTAGTTTACAGTTCCAATAAGTCAAATGCTTGTTCCTTTATTGACACTTCTTCCCTCATCACTGTGTTTTATGTGCCATATTAAAAAACCTTGAATGGGCATTACCCGTTTTCCTGAAGGTCTCTAACCTTTGCTAATAATGTCATTTATTTCGTCACCACTCCTGTTAATATCTTCCTCCAGTTTCTAGATGTTCCTGCCTGGCAAGAGCCGAACTTATTAAAGACTGTGACATCTCTGCCATTATATTCAACTTTACACAATCCTGCATACTTGACAATATTTGCAGTGTCATTAAGAAATCAATTTTGGGGGGGGGGCTGGAGAGATTTCTTAGTGATTAAGGCACTTGCCTGCAAAGCCTAAGGACCCAGATTCAATTCCCCAACATCCATGTAAGCCAGATGTCCAAGGTATCACATTCATCTGGAGTTCATTTGCAGTGGCTAGGGGTCCTGGAGTGCCCATTCTCTCTCTCTCTATTTGCCTCTCTCAAATAAATAAACAAGTAAAAATAGAAATCAATTTTTCAATGACAAGAAGACTGGTTAACAGGCAAAAATGAAGATTAAAAGGCATGCTTGTCGACAGTTCTTTACAGTTTCTTGCTACGACCTTAAATGAAGTAATTTGAGCTTAACATGGTGGTCCACACTTAAAATCCCTGCACTCAAGAGGCTGAGATAGGAGGGTTTCAAGTTTGAGGCAGGTCTGGGCAACTTATTAAGACCCTGTCTCCACTGAAAAAAGAATTAACAATGATTTGATTTGTCTAGCTCTGTTCATTAGGACCTCAGAAAGAAACTTCCAGCAAGTACTCAAACTCTCATTTGAGAACAGGCTTAGAGAATGGAAGGGGTAACCCAGATCACTGCACAATAAGAGCAGCTCAGACTAAATTCAGGCCTGCATTAAAAAAAATTATTTATTTACATGTGTGGGGAGGGAGGGCACCACGGCCTCTTGCCACTGCAACCACCACATGCTTGTGCCACTTTTTGAGTATAGTTTATGTTGATGCCTTGAGAATTGAATCATGAGCTGGCAGGCTTTGCAAGAAGCACCTTTAACCACTGAGCCACCTTTCCAGCCCTTCAGGTCTGCATTCTGTCAAATATAATCACACAGAGAGCAGCACAGAAAGAGTTGGTCCAAAGTCATTCTTTTAGAACTTCCCTCTTGAAGGAACTCTGAGGGGACCCACCAACCCATCCCTCATGCAAGGTTAGGGCTGGGCACTGAAACCCTGGGGCCTGCCCTGAACACACCTGAGATGACATCACTGATCGCTAGGTTTAAATAGGAACGATAACATGTTATTAGCTAATCCTGAAAACTGTGGTTTCAAAAGCAATGTTCAGGACTACACTGTTGAAATAAAAGCATACTCAAGTCACTTATCACCTAACAGGAAGCAGATGGAGAGGAATACCTCCAGTGCCTCTCCTAGGGCTTCTAATCCCCATGGGCAGCCTGCAAGCCTGAGCCTGCAGCTCAGCCTGGCCCAGCTTCTCTCCAACATCTTGAGGGAGACGCCGGTCTTACAAAAGTCTGATAACACTTCATTACCTCCCGGCTTTGTACAGGTGAGCAAAAATGCAAGTTTACAAAGGGACATTTGAGTAATGAAAGCATGAATTTGCTTTGCCAACTGAGTCCTACAATTTTCTTTCAAATTAAACCATTTAAGTTCATACAGGAGGTAGTAAAGCCTCAGTCCTAGTTGTAGGGAAAAGAACTAACAAACCCATACACTAGTTTCTAAGATTCAGAATTGTACGGCCTTACCTGAGATTTTTTCCAATTGCTTTTTAGACTCCAGAGGAATTCGTTCGACCCTCAAACAAAGCTCTAATGGTATATACTATTTTATTTAACATAGGAAAAGCTTCCAAATTATTGAAAACTGTCAGTTACTAGGTTAAAAGTATTTTGTCCTTTGTTTTTAGAGACAGACTCTACCTGTGGCCTACAAGCTAAATTGTGCCTTATCTCTAGGTGACCTCTCCCCAGCAAACCTTACTAAAATCCAATTAAAATCGCATCCCTCTCTCAAGAGCCTTCAATAACCACTTTGTGCTTCAATAAACAAATCTGGGAACTTTGAATGTAGCTTAGTTGTAGAAGTGTATTTACCATGCCCATGTGCAAGGAGGCTCCAATTCACCCCCCCGCCACACACACACACAGGGGGGGAGAGAGAGAGAGCAAGGGAAGGAGGTCAGGCAGGGTGGCTCATGCCTATGATCCCAGCACTCAGAAGGCTGAGGCAGGAGGGTTGCCACAAATCTGCAGCCAGCCTGGGATATGGTGTGAGATCCTGACTCAAACAACAACAGCCAAGATAAACCTGTATTGCCACCATAATGTTATACATTGGGATCTTTCATGATCTGGCCTGGGTTACCCTCCAGCGTCCCTGACTGGACTTAAAACTACTTCATCTTTTTCCCTGATCTCACTTTTGAGTTTAGACTGCATCTGTCTCTCCTTCTAGGTTTCCTCTACCTGATTCCTCACAGGAGGGCTCACGTGACACCTTGACAGTGGTACCCAGCAACTGTGCTATCACAGCCCCTCTTAACAGTCGTGTATTTGTGTGTTTCCACTGGACGGTAAGACTGTTATCCTACCATTAAATCTGCATCTCTGGAAACCAGTGGACCTGCAGTAGCTACTTGCTGAACAGACTGAATGTGAAGATAAAAAGAAACAAAATTAACACTAATGTCATCAGTCAGGGCTAGGTACAAAGGCAGATCAACCATTCTTCTTTTTATTTATTTATTAGAGAGAAAGAGGTAGAGAGAGAGAGAGAATGGGTGCGCCAGGGCCTTTAGCCACTGCAAACGAACTCCAGAAGCATGCGCCACCTTGCGTATCTGGCTTACGTGGGTCCGGAGGAATCAAACCTGAGTTCTTCTGCTTTGCAGGCTAGCACCTTAACTAAGAAGCCATCCCTCCAACCCGAGATAAACCATTCTTTCACTCATCAAACAGCTGTAAAAGGCAAGGGTCATTGACGTCATTCTGGAGGTAGGAAACCGGATCTATGGAGTTCTGTCACTGTGGAGTTCAAAGCCGTCCTCCCAGCATCAGAGCAGCGCGGAAGGGCTTGCCGGCGTCCGCAGCGGCGTTAGCGCGCATGCTCCACGCGCTGGCCCGCCCACCCCGTGCCCGCCTGCGGCTCGGAGATCCCTGGGAGATTGACAGGTCGCGTCCCTCAGCATACCGGAAATGCTGTCGAAAACCACGCGGCCGCTTACAGGTAGTCTGGAGGCTTGACCAACCAGAATGTTCCCCCGGGGAGTGGCCCACACATTGAAGACCCTCGGTCGCGCCTCATAGAAGCCAGCTCGGCAGGCCGGGGCAGTGCAAGCCTCCCAGCCAGCTTCAGGGTGGTGCTAAAACTCCATCGTAGGGACATGTTTTCTTCCTAGTGCCCCACTCTGCGACGGAGGGAAAGGGGGCCTTGCCTTAAATGTTTCCCCGAGGCCAGACGTGGTGGCTCACGCTAACTTTAATCACAGCACTCGGGAGCAAGTAGGAGGATCGCCGTGAGTTCGAGGCCACCCTGAGACTACTTAGTGAAGTCCAGGTTAGCCTGGACTACAGAGAGACCTTACCTTAACCCCACCCCCCCCCAAAAAAAAAGAAGAAAAGAAAGGTTCCATGAGACAGGAAAACCCTGGAAAAAACATTTTTAGTTGAATTGCCAAGTTTGAGCTTTTCTAGCTCCTCAGAAGTTTATTTGACTTGCAGCCTGAACCTCCTCTTCACCACAAGGGCTGATTTCAGGAATCTGGCGCTTCCTTGGGACTGCCTTCCCCTGGAAGTTGTACCCTAGACTTCATCTGTCTGCTCTACCGTGGTTGGCCATGGACTGGTGTCCCTGCATAGAGCAAGTCCACAGTGAAAGGCCGTACAGACGCAACATCCACCTGGGCATTGTGAACCTCAAGCCCTGGGTTCTATGTTGTCCCTTACCTCTAGGTTAGAAGAGAGCTCACCCCTGTCCCTCACCTCTCTGTAGGAAGAGCGCTCACTGCTGTCCCAACTGAATTTATACGTCTGTCACCTGTTGCAGTCAAGTTTGCACTGCTGGAAGAAAACCCTGGACCAAGAGCAGCTTGTGGGGAAAAAAGAGGTTTATTTTGCTTACAGGAGAAGTCCCATGATGGCAGGGGGAAATGATGACATGAGCAGAGGGTGGACATCACCTCCTGGCCAATATCAGATGGACAACCGCAACAGGAGTGTTTGCCAAACACTGGCAAGAGGAATCTGGCTATAACACCCATAAGCTCGCCCTCAGCAATGCACTGTCTCCAGGAGGTTTCGATTCCCAAGTTGCCACCAGCTGAGGGCCTAGAATTCCAAATACCTGTTTATGAAGGACACCTGAATCAAACCACCACATTACCCAATGCTTCTTAAACTTTTCTACTCACAACCATTTTTTGCCTAGAGAAATTTTTACCAGATGTACAAAGTGGCACATGCATCTGGAGTTCGTTCAGAGGGGCTAGAGGCCCTGGCACACCTATTTCTCTCTCTCTCTCTCTCTCTCTCTCTCTCTCTCTCCCCTTGCAAATAAATAAACTACATTTTTTTTTTTAGAAAAAGAATTAAATCTTTACTATTTGATTCTGAACATATTGGGTCTGGGGAGCTGGCTCATCAGTTAAAGGCTCATGCTTGCAAAGCCTTCTGGCCTGGGTTAAGTTCTTTGGTATAAAACCAGATGCAAAAAGTGGTACATGGCCTGGAGAGATGGCTCAATGGTTAAGGCACTTGTCTGCAAAGCCCAAGGACCCAGGTTCAATCCTCCAGTACCCAGGTAAAGCTAGATGCACAAGGTGGCACATGCGTCTGGAGTTGTTTGCAGTGGCTACAAGTCCTGGCATGCCCATTCTCTATCTGCCTCTTTCTCTTAAAATTTTTTTTTTGGGGGGGGGGCTGGAGAGATGGCTTAGCTGTTAAGGTGCTGCTTACAAATCCAAAGGACCCAGGTTTGATGTTCTAAGACCCATGTAAGCCAGATGCACAAGGTTGTGCATGTGTCTGGAATTCGTTTGCAGTGGCTGAAGGCCCCGGTACACCAATTCTCTACCTGTGAAGCCCCCCATCCACAAATAAATAATAAATAAATACAATTTTTTAAAGTGGAACAAGGACTGGAGAGATGGCTTAGTGGTTAAGGCACTTGCCTGAAAATCCAAAGGGCCCAGGTTCAACTCCCCAGGACCTATGTAAGCCAGATGCACAAGGTGGCGCATGCATCTGGAGTTCATTTGCAGCAGATGGAGGCCCTGATGTGCCCATTCCCTCTTTCTTTCTCTCTGCCTCTTTATCTCTCTTTCCCTCCCTCTCTTTTTCAAATAAATAAATAAAAATAAAAATATTTTTTAAAAGCGGTGCAAGGGTCTGGCATTCATTTGCAGAGGTATGCCCATGGACACACATGCATTGAAAAATTAAAAATACTGGTACACACCTTTAATTTCAGCACTCAGGAGGCAGACGTAGGAGGACTGCTGTGAGTTTGAGGCAGGCCTGGAACTACAGAGTTTCAGGGCTAGAGCCTGGGCTACAGTGAGACCATACCTCAAAAAATAAAGAAAAAAAAAAAAAAAAACTAAAGATCAGAGTTCAATTTTCCAATACCCATGTAAAGCCAGATGCACAAAGTGGTGCATACATCTGGAGTTCGTTTGCAGTGGCTAGAGGCCCTGGCATACCCCTTCATTCTCTCTCTCTCTTTCCCTTCTCTCTCCCTCCTTGAAAATAAAACAAAATATTTTTTAAACTGGGCATGGTGGTACGCACCTTTAAACCCAGCACTTGGGAGGCAGAGGTAGGAGGATCACCATAAGTTCAAGGCCACTCTGATACCTAAGACTACACAATGAATTCCAGGTCAGCCTGGGGTACAGCAAGACTCTACCTCAAAAAAACCAAAGTATGTATGTATATGTGAGTGTGTGTGTGTGTGTGTGTGTGTGTGTGTATAATTTTTTAAAGATACAGAGCATCTTCAACAGTTTTCTGAGTTGCTAGATATTTTGATTTTATAGCCATCAATGCTGAGAAATCCATGTTGCATAAATACATGATACAAAATGGCAAACATATAGTTAAAGCCATTTCAGAAACTGTTAAAAATTATGTTTTAATCCTAAACCACAATTTATTGAAGGATTTTTAGGAAACACAAGTAAATAACTCAAACAGCATTTTTTTTTTGTTTTGTTTTGTTTTGGTTTTGGTTTTTCAAGATAGGGTCTCCCTGTAGCCCAGGCTGACCTGGAATTCACTATGTAGTCTCAGGGTAGCCTCAAACTCACAGTGATCCTCCTACCTCTGCCTCCCAATTGCTGGGATTAAAGGTGTGTGCCACCACAACCAGCTTCAAAAAGAAATTTTTAAAATTGAACATTCTAATACAATACAATCCAAAGACATATGAATTTGATACTTATACTCTGTGGAATGTCCGTGTGAAAAATATCAGAAATATTTGTGTCCCTTAATGTAACCATTATGTTTTTTTTTTCTTTAAAACTATTTTATTTATTTGAGAGAGAGAGAAGGAGAGAGAGAGAGGAAGAAGTAAATAGAGAGAATAGACCCACCAGGGCCTCTGGCCCCTGCAAACAAACTCCAGATGCATATACCACCTTGTGCATCTGGTTTATGTGGGTACTGGGGACTCAAACCGGGGTCCTTAGGCTTCTCAGGCAAGTGCCTTAACTGCTAAGCCATCTCTTCAGCACCATTATGGTTTTTTTATTTTCTTTTTTTTTTTCCATTTTTTTCTTTTTTCAAGGTAGGGTCTGGCTCTAGCCCAGGCTGACCTGGAATTCACTATGTAATCTCAGGGTGGCCTCAAACTCATGGCAATCCTCCTACCTTTGCCTCCTAAATGCTGGGATTAAAGACATGTGCCAACATGCCCAGTCACTATTATGTTTTTATAAGAGCAAAACCCTTGTAGGCACACTGAAAGCACTGCAGTTCATAGTCTTGAATCTGAGCCAAGGTGTTTCAGGCAGCGACTCATTTAGCACTTTGTGGCTTGAGGACTTGCAGTCAGTACCAAGTGCAGGTTGTGTGTTCAGAACCAAGGCTACAGATATAATATGCCTACTACACCAGGAACACCTCAGATTCATTATGCATTTGATTTTGAATTAAATTTTGGTCATTGTGCATCCAGAAACCTTTTACTATTGCCTTTTTTTTTTTTTTTTTTTTTGGTGAATCCAACATTCAGTTTTATGAAGCTGGGTTCTAGATGATCATATCTTTAGTGGGCCCAGTCTTCCTCCTGGGCCAGCACATTACAAGACATGCAGAAGCTTGGCTGTGGAATCAGTTCCAGGAGCCCTGAAGGGAACCTTCCCAAGCCGGTGGATCCTCTGTGTGGCCTGCAGAAGGCAGCTCTGGAATGGCAATCCAGGTAAAGTGTTGGCACAGGAGACAAGCAGGGAGCACTCTCTTAGTTTGATCTTGAGCCAGGTTTGAAATTTGTGACTTTACTAACCCTCCTTCAAGTATTTCCATGAAGAATAAATACTGAGTAGTATAGGAATTTAGAGGTAGTTTGAACAATTAAAGAGGTCTGAAGCCAGGCATGGTGGTGAATGCCTTTGATCTCAGTACTCAGGAGGCAAAGGTAAGAGGATTGCTGTAAGTTCAAGTCCAGCCTGGGACTGCAGAGTGAGTTCCAAGTCAGCTGGAGTTAAAGTGAGAACCTACTAACCCTAACCCTTGAAAAAACAAACAAACAAGCAGAGTGTGGTGGTGCACACCTTTAATCCCAGCACTCGGGAGGCAGAGGCAGGAGGATCCACGTGAGTTCGAGGCCATCCTGAGACTACATAGTGAATTCCAGGTCAGTGTGGGCTACAGCCAGACCATACCCTCAAAACAAACAAACAAACAAACAAACAAACAAAAAACTAACAAACAAAACAAAAGATGTCTGAATATGATTCTTCATTTTTCAAAGGAATTATGCTTAGCATCATCTTGCATTCAGTTTCAGATGGTTTTTAATTTGTAATTTACATACTCAAATAAGTGTTGCCTTTTCTTGTTTTGTGTTTAACAACATCACCTATCATTGCTCAAAACATTTTGACATATTTTAACCCAAAAGTAAAGCAGACTTGTTTCACTTCAAAAAACCCTCAATTCTGAAAGTGAAAAGATAGTCATGCCCAATGCAGTCTGAAGGTCTCCACTCTTCTTGACCCCTCTAAGTTTTTTAAGCGCATATTTAATATTCTTTCAACATGATCAGACTACAAAACATCTCCATTTTCTGAAACAAAAAAGATCATGACTTATTAGACGTATTTAGCCAGAGGAAACACATGATGTCATTTAACACTGACTCTCAATTTGCCCAGAATTTGGAATGAGCCATGCTGATGGGGACATCCTTGCAGGAAGGAGTCGTGCCAAGCTTCATTTGCTCAGCTGAGAACAGAACAGGCTGGCATGTAAAATCATACTCCCTGGGATTCTGCAGGTTACTAAAATATTTGGTTAAATGGTTGAACACACTTAAATGAAAGTCCCAGTATCTTCAGAAGTGTTATTTGGAAATGGGCTCATTGCAGTTCATCTGTTTTTTTTTTTTTTTTTTTTTTTTCAAATTGGCATTCTGGTTCCTTCACAGATTCCCATGGCAATGGGCTTGATACACTTTGTCAAGTCATAGGCCAGAATGGAGCACATAATTGATATTGAAAACCAGTCAAGAATACATTTGCATGAATTTTTAAGATAACAGGAATAAGAGCCACAGGATAGGAAGGAATCCTTTGAGGCACTGCCCCATGAGACCTGCACTGTTTGGAGCCCATCAGCATTTTGACATGGAGAACAGAGGAGGGCAAAAGGAATGAGACAACCAAACAGAAAAAGGACTACCTAGAAAGAGGAGGCCCCTCAGTGGAACGGGGATAGGGAAGAGGGGATAAAAGACAAGAATACTATCAAACTATGGTATGTTGAAGACCTGGCGTGGTGGCGCACGCCTTTCATCCCAGCACTCAGCAGAGGTAGGAGGATTGCTGCGAGTTCAAGGCCACTTTGAAACTACGTAGTGAATTCCAGGTCAGCCTGGGCTAGAGCGAGACCCTACCTCGAAAAACAAAAAACAACAAATCTATGGTATGTTGTTATTTTAAATAAAGTTCTCATTAAAAAAAGAATAACAGGGAAGTTTGAAACTTTTCTTTTTTGGCAATGCTAGCATCATATCATTTGCTTTTCTTTTTTGCATATGTATGTGTACATGGAGGTTGGTATGTGTGTGGGCGTTGAGGCCAGAGGTTGATGTGGGGGTCTTCATCAATCACTGTCGACCTTATTCTTTGAGGCAGGGTGGCCCTCTGAACCACCTGGTGCTCACCTATTTGGATACACTAGCTAGCCAGTGAGCCGTAAGAATTCTCTTATCTAGTGCTGGGATTTTAGGCACACACCACTACACCAGGCTTTTTTTTTTTTCACTATTTCATCAATGTATATAATGTATTTCAATCATATTCACCCTGCATTACTCTTCTATCCCCCCTCCCACTAAACCCCTTCTCCTTCCCAACTAATCCCCTCCTTACTTTCATGGCTGTGTGTGTTTGTTACTGAGGTAACTACAGTTTACATGAGCATGGGTGGGATGTTACTTCCTGAGTATGGACAATTTACCAGTAGCTACACCATGGAAAAACATGCCATTTCCATCCATCACAACTATTAACTGCCAATAGCTGCTCTGGGAGGAATGGAGTCTTGTGAGCCCCATAAACTTACGTGTTCTGAATGCTAGGTCCTCAGCTGATGGCAATTTGGAAATTGAATCCTCCTGGAGGTGGTGTATTGTTGGGGGCGGGCTTATGGGTGTTATAGTCAGCTTCCTCCTGCCAGTGTTTGGCACACTCTTCTGTTGCTGTTGTCCACCTGGTGGTGCCCAGGAGGTGATGTCCACCCACTGTTCATGCCATCGTTTTCCTGTGCCATCATGGAGCTTCCCCTCAAGTCTGTAAGCCAAAATAAACCCATTTTTCCCACATGCTGCTTTTGGTTGGGTGTTTTCTGCCAGCAATGCGACCCTGACTGCAACAGAGCCCCTTTCTCATCCATGACAGGATGTTGATGAGGGGGGAGGGGACTCAGTCTTGTGCAGGAAACCACCAACTGTTGTGAAGTCCTAAGCATAACAGCAACACCATGTCCAGAAGACAGCATTCCACAACACTCCTCCCCATTCCCCAGCCTTTAACATTCTTTTTGCCCTCCTCTTCCTGCATGTTTTCTAATAATTTTTTTAACATATTTATTTATTTGAGAGTGAGAAAGGCAGATAGAGAGAGAAGAAATGGGCACATCAGGCTCCAGCCACTGCAAACAAACTCCAGATGCATGAACCACCTTGTGCATCTGGCTTATATGGGTCTTGTGAATCAAACTTGGGTCCTTTGGCTTTACAAGCAAATGCCTTAACCACTAAGCAATCTCTCCAGTTCCTTCCACCATGTTTTCTGAGCCCTGGGGGAGAGGGTATAGATGTCCTGTTTGGGGGTGAGCACACAAGAGTTATTTATTCTCAGCATTTATGTCAGCTATATGTCTGCATTAACCTCTGTCCACTACAAAGAGAAACTTCTGTAACTGAGGCTGAGAGCAGCACTCATTGATGGGTATAAACATGCATATTAGAAAGCAGCTTGACAACCTGTCCATTTAGCACAATAACAGTAGTAAGCTCCGCTCCTAGGGCCGATGACCTCCCTAGTCATGGACTTTTGACCAGGTTTACAGCAGCAGGCATAAATTCCCTCCTGTGGTATAGGCCTCAAATCCAATCACAGAGCAGTGGATTACCCCCATAACAGTCCTGACACTATTGTAACAGTGGCCACATCTTGCCTATGCCAGGCATTTTTTTGATGCACATGTGTGTGCAGATGTAGGTCCCTTTTGTGCACATATGCATAGGCCAAAGGAAGATATTGGGTGTCCACTTCTCTTGCCCTTCCTCCTTAATTCACTGAGAGTCTCTCATTGACCTTGGAGCTTCCCCCCCCCCCCTTGTTTGTTTGAGGTAGGGTCTCACTCTAGTCCAGGCTGACCTGGAATTCACTATGTAATCTCAGGGTGGCCTCAAACTCATGGTGATCCTCTTACCTCTGCCTCCTGAGTGCTGGGATTAAAGGCATGTGCCACAGTGAACTCTAGTGATCCTCCTGTCTCTGCCTCCTCCTACCCCACCCCGGTAACATTTGTTTTGCAGGCATGTGTGGCTATTCCCAGCTTTTTATGTGGGTGCTGGGGGATCAAACTTAGGTTCTCATGCTTGTACAGCAAGTACTCTTACCTGCCCTATAAATTTTCATATATATGTACCGTTATACTTTGCTCTTATTTACTCTGCGCAGCTTCCCCTTTACCCTCGCTGCCTTTTCTGCACTGCTAGAGATCAAGCTCAGGGTTTCATGGAATAGTTTTAAGCTTCTATAGCACAGAAGACTGATAAAAATTAATTGTGTAATAAAGGCAGATGCATCTGGAGTTCTTTGGAATGGCAACAGGTCCCAGGCCCCCCTCAAATAAATAAATACTAAATTAAAAACTAAAAATAATAGGGAGCGGAGAGGTGGCTTAGCAGTTAAGCCCTTGCCTGTGAAGCCTAAGGATCCCGGTTCGAGGCTTGATTCTCCAGGACCCATGTAAGCCAGATGCACAAGGGGGCACATGTGTCTGTTTGCAGTGGCTAGAGGCCCTGATGCACCCATTCTCTCTCTCTCTCTCTCTCTGCCTCTTTCTTTCTCTGTCTGTCACTCTCAAATAAATAAAACAAAAAAAATTGTTTTAAAAACTAAAAATTAATTGTGCATGTACTTTTTTTTTGACACAGTGTCTCACTGTGTAGCTCGAGCTGGCCTCTAACTCTTATTGATCCTCCTATCTCATCCTCCCCAGTGCTGGGACTGCAGACATACGTCACTACGCTCTGTGTAGGCAGGGCACATTTGTAACAGTAACTTTACAGGTACATATAATATGTTGAACATATTTTCCACCTTTCTTTCCCATTAGTCCTTTTTGTTGACCTAGATAATTCCACCTCTAGTTTCATTTTATAAATACGCATATGATTTTGTGTGGCTATGTAAAATCTAGAAACCATTAATAAGAGAAAACATATGGCCTTTGTCTTTCTGAGATTGGCTGGCATCATTCATTTAACATTATCTCCAGTTGCATCCAGACATGCCATATTTTCCTCATCTATCCTCTGTTGTAAGATGCCTGGATTGGTTCCATAACATCATTACTGTTAACAGTACAGTAATAAACACTGACGTACAGGTGCTTCTATGACATGTTGACCTAGACTCCTTCAGGTAAATACTGAGGAGAAGTACAGCAGCATCACATGGTAGGTCATTTTTTACTTTATAGAGAACTGATTTCCACAGAGGTTGGACCACACATTCTCACTATTAGGTTTTCCTTTTGTTCATATCTGCACCAGCATTTGCTCTTTGTTTTCTTAATGATGCCATTCTGAGTGGGGTAAGATGGAATCTCAATGAATTTTTAAAAATATTTTACTAGCTAGTTGCAAGGAGAGAGAGGGAGAGAGAATGGGCCTGCCAGGGCCTCTTGCCACAGCAAATGCACTTTTTTCAGTGCCTGTATCACGAGGGTGAGCTTGGTTTTGTCAAGAGCCTTTTCTTCATCTATTAAGATGATCCTGTGATTTTTTTGTTCATGAATCCATTTCTGTGAAATAGTTCACTTATGAATTTGCATGTGATGAATGATCCTTACATTTCTGGAATAAAGCCAACTTGATCATGTTGAATGATCTTTTTGATGTGTTCTACAGCTCAATTTGCAAGTGTTTTATTGAGGTTTGCATCTATGTTCATCAGGAAGATTGCTCTGTAATTTTCTTTTTTCATTGTGTCTTTATCCAGTTTTGTTAGCAGAGTTCTTTCCTTTCCTATTTTAGGAATTATTTTCAGGAAATATTGTTAATTTTTTTTAAAAGTCTGGTAAATTTGGTAGTGTATCATCTGGACCTGGACTTTGTTTTTGGTTTTGCGAGGTAGGGTCTCACTGTAGCCCAGGCTGACCTGGAATTCACTATGTAGTCTCAGGGTGGCCTCGAACTCACTGCAATCCTCCTACCTCTGCCTCCTGAGTGCTGGGATTAAAGGCATGTGCCACCACCCCTGGCTCTAAATATTTTTTTTTATTACTGACTCAATCTCATTGCTAGTTATAGAGAAGTAAGTTTAAATTATATCAACTTGTTTTAAATATAGAGCATTTTGAGTGTCCCCAACACAAAGAAATGATCACTGATGTGTCATTTACCCTGACATAATTGTTACTCATTAAGATATATTGCATGCCACAAATATTTTTAGATTTGTTTTTAAAGTTAGCTCCTGGTTTAGCCAACCTTGAGGAATACCATGAGCATCAACTTGTTATGAGTTCTTTTACCTTCATGTAAGTTACCAACAGATATCTAAGTTTTGTGCATGAGGCCCATGGCTTTAGACCAGGCTGGTTTTCTCATGTGGGTGGGGGCGCTCCCTCTGCAGAGATTCCCCAATATACCAGTTTCTTCCCATTCTGCATCCACACTCCTGACTACCAACCTGGTTCATCACTCCACTCCCTCTGAGGTTATTCCTTCCAGTTCCTTCCTGGTGTCCACTTGCTACTCTGTACCTTGATAGATGAAGAGCAGGAATTGACCCTCTACCACTTCATTCCCACTTTGACCAGAGGTTAACATCTTGTGCACTTACAAACCTTGTCTTTAACTTGTTTGTATTATTTGAATACCTCCAAATTTTGCACAAGCCTAAAATAAAATCTCTAAAATTAAACTTTCTAAAATCAAAACACAGGGCCATGTTCTAAAATGCATGCAAAATAAAAGTGATATTTTGAATGATGGATTTATTTTTCAAGGTACTGTTAACAGCTTAAAACCCTCCCCCTCTCCCTTCTAGTCAGTGAGACAGAGCAGAGAAAGATGGGAATGCCACCAGCTACCAGAGAGAAAAGGCCAACACTTACATCCTTTCCTTCTATTCCTGAGAGTCAAGAGTGTATATCAGAAAGAGGGCATAACAGGTGAAGAGACCCACTTTGGAGTAAAGCTAGAACCCCCTTTTCCACAGGCAAGGTTATTCAAGAGGAACACATAGACAGCTTGGTGCGGAGGACTGAGAACACATGACAATGGACTTGACTCTAAACCCCATCATTAACTGTAGTACAAATCCCGTTTCCCGTACAAGGGCACAGTAACTTAATACCCAGGTCTCAAGAGGTGTGCAGTTAACTCATACCAGTACTGGGCAGGAGTTTTAAATTGGACAGATGTGATGTATATTAATGGCTCAATGTCACATCAAAGGAACAGTCTGGAATTATTTTCTTCCCTTCTCCAAATGGGCTTTGATCTGGCATGCTCTCTCTCATTTTGGCAGGATTAGTGTGATGGTTAGAGCCAATAAGACTTGCTGTGTGGCTGCAGCTGCCCCTTGCTGAATCAATTTCCGGTTTAGGACAGGACCATGATTGGGTCTACTTGAGCGAGGCAAAACAAACCCAAAAGTTTTAGTAGTTTTGGCCAACAAATATCAAGAAAAACATCTTCCTGGGCTGGGATAAATATGGTCAAAGTACCTGATATATTTGAAAAAAATTGTCTTCATGAAACCCATCATGTATAATGAATATCTGCTAATAAAATGTTTTGAATAATTAAAACAAAAACCTTTCTTGGCATTGGGGTACAGCCCAGTGGTAGAGCACTTGCCTTGCATGCAAGACATATTGGGTTCCACACCAACATTAGTTCATTGAATAAAACTTTCTTTAAAATGATGTTATTATTTTGCTATAAGGCCTTGCTAATTTTTAAACATTTTAATATATAAGCCATAAACTTTTAGAATTATGAGGTATAAAATTTAACATGTACAAATGGGATAGATACAAAAACAAAACAAAGTATAATTGTGTATGTGTGTGTGTACATGCATGCTTGCATGCATATGAGTTTCTGGGGATCAAACTCAGGCCTTCACAAGTGCCAGAAAAGTACCATTCCACTGAGCTATACTCTCAACCCCATTTTATTTTAAAATCCTACTAAGGAGGCTGGGCATGGTGGTGCATGCCTTTAATCCTACCAGTTGGGAGGCAGAGGTAGAAGGAATGCCATGAGTTCGAGGCCACCCTGAGATTACATAGTGAATTCCAGGTTGGCCTGAGCTAGAGTGAGACCCTACCTCAAAAAACAAACAAAAAAAAAAACAAAAACCATAAAACACAAAATAAATAAATAAATTCATCTGAGTTTCTTTCTTTGCTTGTAATCAAAACTTCAAGTTTGGAGGAGCCTTGGCTACATAGTGACACACCTTCATAAACAAAGAAATCCATGCAATATTAAAGGATGCCCCTCTGGGGGCCTGTGGCAAAACTATTCACTAAGAGAGCATCTGAGGTACTCCTTAAAGGTGAGACATTAAGGGAAACAAGTTGGGACTGGCACAAAGCAGTGTGAAAGCCACAGGAACCGATGAACTGAAGGTCATTAAACAGAATAACCAGCACAAAGTCCTAAATTGTTGGCCAGTGCCCCAGCTGAAAACAAAAGACCTTCTGTGATGGTTGTTAAAGGAAAACTTACTGCTTACAATTTCTGGGCTAAATGAAGAAGATAAAACCAAATTTGAAGTTGGGTCTTATTATATACCAAATTATATTATTAGTTGAATTAACAGTTTCCTCAGCCCTAGAAAGTGAAAGTTTCCCAGAGAAATGACTAGATCATACTGGGAACTGTCAATATATCTGTACTGATGTGCAGTGCTGGAATTTTAACCTGGGGATTTGCACAACTAAGCAAGTGTGTCAACGTATTCTGAGCCTCCCTTGCTGGTGGAAGCTGCCTTGCTTCTCTTCTTATGATTTATCTTGGTTTACTTGAAGACCCTTCAACAAATTTACCAGCTTTCAAGGCAAAGTTCATTCTTCACTTGCCCTCCTCTCCCTTACTTCTCAAACCATAATTAGAATCAGAACTCAGTGCCAATTACATGGTGAGACTGAGGGAGAACATTTTGGAAGTATATACTAGAAACATTTTTTTTTTTTCGAGGTAGGGTTTCACTCTAGCTCAGGCTGACCTGGAATTCACTATGTAGTCTCAGGGTGGCCTCGAACTCATGGTGATCCTCCTACCTCTGCCTCCCAAGTACTGGGGTTAAAGGTGTGCGCCACCACGCCCAGCTAGAAGCAGTTTTAAATAAGACTAAATTATCAATGGCAGGAAAATGATCAGATTCTGAAATCACTATGGTAACTAAATTTTGTGATGCTTGCCTACAATCCTAGCTACATGGGAGGCTGAGGCAGGAAGATCCCAAGTTCAGGGCCTGCGTAGGCTACAGATTGAGTTCAAGCCCAGTTTAGGCAACTTAATGAGACTTTGTTTCAAAATAAAAAGTAAAAGGAGGATGGGAGGCAGAGGTAGGAGGATTGCTGTGAGTTTAAGACCACCCTGAGACTACATAGTGAACTCCAGGTCAGCCTGGGCTAGAGGAAAATCCTACCTCAAAAAAAAAAAAAAAAAAAAAAAAAAAAAAAAAAAAAAAGCGAAAGGAGGGCCCAGGCTATAGCCCAGTGGTAAAGCACTTGCCTAGTAGATCCAAGGCCCTAAGTTGGTTCCCAGTATCACAGATAAATGAGAGAGAGAGAGAGAGAGAGAGAGAGAGATGGTGGTCAGGGAGAGATTGAGTAAAAGAAAGGTGGAGGGAGGGCTAATCAAAATCTAAGAGAATATAAATAAGTCAAAAAACCTACTTTTTTTTGGACAATGGAATACTCAGGAGCCATAGATTGTTACTAGAAAATTTTCAGTGCCAGGGATGAGATACCTTCCAGTGAGTTCTTGGCCAGGGAGGTCCCTGATGCCCCCAAAACATTGTAGGCCATTGCCGAGGCCCTTGGTTTCCCACCAGGAATATAAGATAGGACCTATTGCTGAAGACTCCACATACTTGGGCTGCAAGAAACCCTGTTGGAGCTGAGCTGATAACCTCCTCCATGCAGACCAGCTGACAGAAATCCGGAAAAAGCCATGCTGCATGCAGTTCAATGGGAGAGAGAGAAATCACCAGTGAAGATACCCAACAGTGGACATTGCAAGCCTTATATTTGGCCAGCCAACGGGTGCAATAGTGTCACATCTGTTATGGGGGAAACTAACTGCCCTCTAATTTGACTGTAGGCAAGCTCCATGGAAGGGAATACGTCCCTGATACTGAAAACCTACAACAGAGTTAGTCATGAGCCCTAGGGGTGTAACATCTGCTGCTGTCTGGCTAAATTATATACTGTGCTCACCAAACTGCCCAGTAAGCACTTCTCTTAATGTTCATACCCATATATTAATGCTACTCTCACTTTTGGTTACAGAAGCTTCTCTTTTCAGATGGCAGTGACCTTGGAATGACTCAGAAGGCACCAAGGTGCTGATAAGAAGTGACAGAGGAGTACTCAGCACTGAAATATCTCTATCACACCTTCCAAGGCTCAGGGTACATTGTGGAATAGGTGGCAGAAAGAATTTAAGAGCCAAAGGAAGGGTAGGACTCCTTATAATGTGCTCCTTCAGACACAACATGGCCTGATGTCACACTACCTACACAAGACCATCATAATAGGAGGAAAAGATCATGACATCAAAATAAAAGAGAGACTGAATAAGAGGGGGAAGGGATATGATGAAGAGTGGAGTTTCAAATGGGCTAGTGGGGGTAGGGAGGGAATCAACATAGGATTTTGTTTACAATTATGGAAGTTGTCAAAAAAAAAAACTTAATTAATTTTAAAAAAGGAGGTCCCAGGCAATAGCCCAGTGGTAAAGCACTTGCCTAGTAGATCTAAGGCCCTATGTTGGTTCCCCAGTATCACAGATAGACAGATGATAGAGATAGATAGATAGACAGATAGATGATAGATAGATAGATAGATAGATAGATAGATAGATAGATAGATAGATAAGCAGTTGGTGACTTGTTGCTAGGACAAAACACCCAACCAGATGGAGTTTATGGGAAGAAGGGATTATTTCAGGCTTACAATTTCAAGATGTTTCATCGTAATGGAGAACAGCAACTGCCTCATAATGTTACACATCTGCAACAGAAAGAGAGAGAAGCAAAAATAACTAGTTCTGAACATTCACTGGGCTAAACTCAAGGTTAGCCCCCAGTGTCACACCTCCTCCAGCCAGGCTCCACCTGCTGGGGACCAAGTAGGAAGCTAAAGCACAAATGCTTGAGATTACAAACCAGATAGATAGATCACTGGGCTAAGTCAAAGGGGAAGGACCAACTCTAATGGTGTATTCCATCTTTTATTAAGATATAGCCTAATGCTGGCCATGGTAGCATTTTCTTAAAACCAAAGTACTTGAAGCAAGAGAATCATGAATTTGAAGCCAGCCTGAGCTACATAGCAAGACCCTATTGAAGTAAAGAACAAAATGAAGTCACTTGTGCCAGTGACTTCCAAAAGTAAAGTGAGGAGGTTATGGAAAAATGGTTTTATGTATGGTTATCTAACATCAACAGACTATTTTGGATCCAAATTATATTTTCTTTATATTTATTTCAGACAGGCATTGTAGCAGACAGATTCAAGTTCGCTGACATGAACTTCCAGACCAGGCACAGCTTTGGAGGAAGGGATTTATTGAAGCTTACAGATCCAGGGGAAGTTCCATAATGGCAGAAGAAACTGGCCTGCTTTCACAGGCCCAAGCAGAGAGAGAGAGAAGCACAAGCCAAAAAGCCAAAAGCCACAGCACACTTCAGGAACTCCAGCTAGGCACACTTTGCATATCTTTAGATTGAAACATGAAAACCCACCACCACACCTTAAGATCCACCCAGTGACACTGCCTCCAGCAAGGTGGCTAAAGATGCAAACTACAAACCAATAAACAACTGAATGTATTGGGGGCCATCTATTCTATTCAAACCACCACATTCCATCCCTTGGCTTTGCAGGAAAATACCTTAACTGCTAAGCCATCTTCTCCACCCCTGAAAATATATTTTTTAATATTTAAAAAAATATATCACTTTTAAGCTATAGCCTTCTATCCCTTGCACTCATAGGCTCATGACTATTTCATGATGCAAAATGCATTGAGGGGCTGGAGAGATGGCTTAGCAGTTAAAATGCTTGCCTGTGAAGTCTAAGGGCCCAGTTCAATTCCCTAGTACCCATGTAAGACAGATGTACAAGTGTATCTGGAGTTTGGTTGCAGTGGCTGGAGGCCCTGGTGCAACCATTCTCTTTCTCTATCTTCTTCTTTCTCTCTTTACCAAATAAACAAATAAAAATATTAAATTTTAAAATACATTCAGTCTAACATCAAAAGTTCTCACATTTTTTTAAAACAGTTCTAACTCTGATCAAAGTGTAACTGCAAAGTCTCTTCTGAGATTCAGGAAAACTCTTCACTGTGAGCTTTTAACATCAAAAAGTATGTTATGGGGCTGGAGAGATGGCTTAGCAGGAAAGGTACTTGTCTGCAAAGCCTAAGGACCAAGGTTCAACTTCCCAGGACCCACATAAGCCAGAGGCACATGTGTCTGGAGTTTGCAGTGGCTAGAGGACTGCCATGTCCATTCTCTCTCTCTCTCTCTCTCTCTCTCTCTCTCTCTCTGTCTCTCTTTTATTTTTTAAAAAGCAAGCTACATACTTCCAGTATGCCATGTCATAGAGAAAGCATTACCATTTCAACAGGGAGGCATGGTGACAAAGCAAGGAAAGATTGGACCAAAGCAAACTTAAACCCAGGCTGGAGAGATGGCATGGCAGTTAAGGCACTTGCCTGCAAATCCTAAGGACCCAGGTTTGATTCCTCAGTACCCACTTAAGCCAGATGCACAAGGGAATGCATGCGTCTGGAGTTTGTTTACAGTGGCTAGGTGCCCTGGTGCGCCCATTCTCTCTCCCTCTCTCATAAATAAATAAATAGTTTTTTTTTTTTTAAGCTAGGCATGGTGGTACACACCTTTAATCCCAGTACTCAGGAAGTAGAGGTAAGAGGATCATTGTGAGTTCAAAGCCACCCTGAGACTACATAGTGAATTCCAGGTCATCCTGGGCTAGGGTGAAACCCTACCTTGAAAAACCAAAAAAAAAAAAAAAAAAAACTTAAACCCATCAGGGAAAGCAGCGAATCCTGCAGCACCATGTCTGTTATCTGGGACTTGTGAAGGAATCATCTGAGCTCCACATGGTTTGGGTGGTTCTGCCTCTCCAACTCTGCTGCTTGTACCCTCTCTCTCTTGGGCAGCACCACTCCATGCCTGCAGCTTTCTTCAGCAGATGTCCCATGGTTTTGGCATCTCCAACATCCCAAGGTCTCCATTGCAGCTTAGGGCTCACTGTCATAACTGCACATAATGGCCTGCAAGAGCCTCCATGCAGAGACTCTGACCCTGACACATGCTGCCTGGACTCAACAACTCTCTGGAACTGTGATGAAATACTCCACAATCCCCTCAATCTTCTACCTTTCATACCTCCAAAACCAGGACCACATGGACTTGGGATGTAACTTGACATCCTTGGACACAGCTGTAGCAGCCTCACATGCCTTCCAGACTGGCCATACATTTCCCTAGGCAGGTGTGCTTGAGTAGGTAACCCTGTCAGTTTAGGCTTTATTCTTTCAAATGAATTTCGATTTTCAGAAGATGGACCTTCCAATGGCTGGGGTCTTGTCCTCAAGACACCTTTTCTATTGTCCCAGGCAGCACAGGAGGTGTCTCTTTAGCTGATCACTTTAATTATAGTGGCTTTCTTGGCACCAGGCTGGGTGCCCTCCTCTCTTACTTTTGCATTCAGCATTATTCAAGTTCTCAAGACATAGGCCATTTCTTTGGCAACCTGTAGTATGAACTACCTGTATCCTAGATCCTGATAAAGTCCTTGTTTCTCTTTGAAACCTCAAGAACCAGGCTTCCAATGTCCACATTTCTCTCAGTACCTTTTTTTCTCTTTTATTTATTTGAGAGAGATAGAGAAAGAGAGAGAAGAGGCAGATAGGGCTGGAGAGATGGCTTAGCAGTTAAAGCACTTCCCTGCAAAGCCTAAGGACCCATTGATTTCCCCAGTACCCACATAAGCCGGACGCACAAAGTGGTACATGCATGTGAAGTTTATTTGCAGTGGCTAGAGTCCCTGGCATACCCATTCTCTCTCTCTTTTCTTTTGCCTCTTTCTCTCTTTCATAAATAAATAAATAAGAGGCAGATAAAGAGTATCTTAAATATTCAAAAGACTTTTCTAGCCCAAAGTTCTAAACACTTCTACATTTCTTCTGTAAACTAAAGTTCCAAAGGCATACAGACCACATGGTGAGATTATAACAGCAGTGGCTCCATGCCTGGTACCAATTTTCTGTGTTAGTTTCATTTTGGTTTCTGTGACCAAATACCTGACCGGAAGTAACTTCAGTTAGGAAGGGTCTATTTCAGCTTACAGTTTGCGGTTAAAGTCCATCATGACAAGGAAGGTATGGTGGCAGGGACATGAAGTAGCAGGTCTCGCTGCCTCCATAGTCAGGAAGCAAAGAGTGTGATAAATGCTTGTGCTTAGTGGCCCTCTCTCCTTTGTCCATGGAATGCTACCACCCACATTTAAACTGGATTTCCCAACCTCAAATAACCTAATAGAATTTCTTACAGACATACCCAGAGATTTGATTCTAAATCCTATCATGTTGAGAAGATTAACCATTATAGACCCCAAGGAAGTGAATTTCCCCAGGAGTCTCATGATAGAGAAGGAAAAGACTGAAGCCCTGCTGCCAGCCTGGGCTACAGAGCGAGGACAGAAAGAGAGAGAATATTCCTTTTTTGGTAATAAATGAACCCTTGAATGTTGATCTTGGGTTTTCTTTTAGACTAAAGTGACCCTAAGGAGAGCCAGGCCTGTTTATGACCCCCACTGACACTGAGAATTGGAAATCAAAGCCAACCTGGGCTACACTGAGACACTGTTTCAAACAAAGAAAAACAAGAGAGAGAGAGAACTCAGGGGTTGAGTATTTAGCTCACTTGGTAAAGTACCTGCCTCTTCAGTCTGGGGGGCAGTTGAGACCACCAGCTTAGAGCACAGCTCTGTGACACACAGCGGGGACCCTGGGGTGGGGGCTGATTCATGCTGACATGTGTCCATAATCACCTGTGACTATTCTGAAGCAACTGTGAAACCAAGTGACAGAATTCTTAGCCAGGTCTGAATGTCATTCTCACCAGTGTACAAAAGGTGGTCAGCCCTCTCAGTCTGCCCTCGCTCGCCCATGCTAATTGAGGCTGAGATGCCAGAAATTCCTTAGTGTGATGTGAAAGAAATAACTCAAAGGCTTAGGAAAAAAAGAATGCTGGAGTGCACTTGGAATTGGTGAACTTCTCTCTCTTTTCCTAACTCTGTCCCTGACCCTGGTTACCAAGACCTTGAGAACACTGGGAGGAACAGCAGTCCACCTCCACCCCAACTGAAACTGGTGCTCTGATTTCTAACAGTGGCAGAGGTTAGGTAGAAGTGAGGTGTTGTCTTTACAAATACAGGCAGCAGAGTCTGAGTGAGCCACAGGTGCTGGCCGTGGCTGATTAACTATGGGTCTCTACAAATTATCAGGCCTTTGAAGGAAGGTCCTGCCTAGTCTATCGATTGAATTGTGGTTCCTTGCCAATGCATCAATATATGATATGCCAACACAATACTTTGGGGGTGTCTCTGGATTCTTGTCTTAGGGATTTGATGAATGAAATCCACAGACCAGAGGACAAGGTTCAGAAAGGTTTTATTATAGCTTAGAGTTTTAGGAGGGAGAGCTTTAATAGCAAGGGGTGGGAGACTAAGAGAAGGAATAGATGCAAAGCTCTTGTTCAAGGAGGCAAGATGGGGTTTGAGAAGGCTGCCTTGAGACTCAGGTTGTTTTTTTTTTTTTTTTTTTGTTTTGTTTTGTTTTGTTTTGTTTTTAATGTGAGCTCCCAGGATGGGCTGATGGTCTAGTGAGTCTAGTCCTGACTTCACATGTATGGGGTCAGGATTTCCTAGGAAGGGCCATCTCAGAAAGGGTGGAAGGACTCCCTAAGGGGGCAGAGATAAGGAAAGGTCCAGACCTTTCTGACCTGTAGTAAAGTGAAATGACCTAAATTTTTCCCTACAAGCCAAGGACAATTCCCATGTTTAGCTAAGAGAAAGCTATTCACTTTGGGGTCCTGTCACCTAAGCTGCCTAGCCAATTTCTATCTGCTATTCTTCACTAGACAAAGACTAAAACACCAAAACAACAGCAAAACATGGGGTCACAACACTGTAATCTCAGTACATAGGAGATAGAGGCAGGAGGACTGAAAGTTCAAAACCAGCCTGGGCTACACTATGAGACCTTGACTCAAAAACACAGAACAAGGGCTGAATATATAGCTTAGTTGGTAAAGTGTTTGCCTAGCATGCACTAAACCTTGGGTTAAGGCTGGGTGTGGTGGCACACACCTTTTTCCAGTGACTTTGAGACCATCTGGGGCTACAGAGTGAGTTTCAGATCAGCCTGGGCAAAAGTGAGACCCTGTTTCAAAAAACAAAATAATGAGGCCTGGAGAGATGGCTGGTGATTAAAGGCACTTCCTTCCAAAGCAAACAAGATTAGTCCATTGTAATTTGGTTTTTATATTTTCTCCTAAAAATAGCACATAAAACCTTAAAACCTGGATAATTTTAAATATTACAAGTTCTTTTAGAAATGTATTAAGAGCCATGCTTGGTGGTACATGCCTTTAATCCCAGCACTCAGGAGGCAGAGGTAGGAAGATGGCCATGAGTTCAAGGCTACCCTGAGACTACATAGTGAATTCCAGGTCAGCCTGGTCTAAAGCAAGACCCTACCTTGAAATACAAAAAATAAAAAAAAAAAAAAAAAAAGAATTAAGGGCTGGAGAGATGGCTCAGCCGTTAAAAGCACTTGCTTGCAAACCCTGATGGTCCAGGTTTGATGCCTCACTGCCCATGTAAATTCAGATGCATAAAGCAATAAAGCAGCACATGTGTCTGAAACTCATCTGCAGTGGAAAAAGTCCTTGGCATGCCCATGCTGTCTCTCTCTCTCTTTCTTTCTCTCAAATAATTAAATAAAAGTATTGTTTAAAAAAAAACAAAATAAAGGGCTGAAGAGATTTCTTAGTAGTAAGGTACTTGCATACAAAGCCAAAGGATCCATGTTCGAGTCCCCAAGACCCATGTCAGCCAGATGCACAAGGTGACACATGAGTCTGGAGTTCATTTGCAGTGGTTAGAGGCCCTGGTGCACCCATTCTCTCTATATATCTGCCTCTTCTCTCAAATAAATAAATAAAATATTTTTTAATAAGGTCTGGAGAGATGGCTCAGTAGTTAAGGCATTTGCCTGCAAAGTTTAATGACTGGGGTTTGATTCCCCAGTACCCACATAAAGCCAGATACATAAAGTGATGCATGCATTGGGAGTTTGTTTGTAGTGACTAGAAGCCCTGGCATGCTCATTCATATTGTCTCTCTCTCTCTCTTTCTCTGCTTATAAATAAAGAAAAACAATAATAATGGCTGGAGAGATGGCTTAGTGGTTAAGGTACTATCCTGTGAAGCCTAAGGTCCCAGGTTGTACTCCCCCAAACCCACATAAGCCAGATGTACACGGTAGCACACGCATCTGGAGTTTGTTTGCAATGGCTAGAGGCCCAGGCATGCTCATTCTCTGTTTCTCTCTCTCTCTCTCATAAATAAATACATAAAAATAAATTTATAATAATAAAATAAACTACTAAACCCTTGGTTCAATCCCCACCACTCATAAACCAGGTGTGGTGTCGCAGCCTGTAATGTCAGCACTCAGATTGGCGAGGCAGGAGTTCAAGGTTCAAAGCTACGTATCAATTTCAAGGCCTGCCCTATTTGGGGGACACAGCCCTGAATTTAGAACTTTCCTGTCCAGAAGGGTGCAAACTGTTTCTATTAGCAGAGCTTGAGAGGTGAGAGAGCTGACTACTGATAACCCCATCCCATGAGGGGGCTAGCTGCCTCTAAGCAGCCTGAGGAAGAAGGAAACTGAGAGAAGTTTAAGCCATTAGTAAACCAGCTGCATCTGTTGTCACCACTGCACTGATGTTACTGCAGCTGTGACTTCTTCCCTCCTGTACCCAGGTACTCATTGGCTTTTTTTTTTTTTTTTTCCGGTTTTTCGAGGTAGGGTCTCACTCTGGCCCAGGCTGATCTGGAATTAACTATGTAGTCTCAGTGTGGCCTCGAACTCAGCAATCCTCCTACCTCTGCCTTCCAAGTCCTAGGATTAGGGCATGTGCCACTACTCATCGGCATTTTTATTGAACAGCACAAACCAGTAATATGTGAACAAGTAGTACAATGTATGAGCAAAGGGTAAGGAAATTTCACCCTTGGATAATCCTTAACTATTTGTGAAGGGAAGAGATTTAGGGGTATGCCCTACTGAACTCTGCTGATCCAGAGCACACATACACTCTGATCACAAGAGCAGTCACATTAAGCCAACCTGTTGCCTTCAACAGCTCTGTGAGCCCATAGTTACTGACTTACTTGTCTTCAGTGCTATGGATCAATACATCTTATAAATGTGTGTTTGTTCTGAGTTGAGAGTCCAACCAGGCCTCTGAGGAAAGGAACATAGAACATATGCTTAAGTTCAGTCAGCATCTCTAAACATTGCTTGTCAATATTGGTCATCTGTGCTGTTCAGGCCAAAGATCAACCAAGGCAGAGGAGACCTCGTCACATAGTTTTAAGTGGATGGTTACACAGTTGTAAGATTAACTGTAGAGCAAGTTATAAGTAAGGAATTTATCATTCACAGCAATCATATCACAAAAGTTATTTGTAAGCTCCATAAGAAAGATTCCCAGTTCTTCTGTTCCCACAGTTCATTTCCACATTTTGTTCTTATAGTTCATCCCCACAGAAGTCAGCCTGGCTTACATGAAGCCCTGTCTCTAAGAAACAAAGCAAGCCAGGCATGTAGCACTCACCTCTAAATCTAGCACGTGGTACTTTGAGGCAGAAGGATCAGGAGTTCAAAGCCAGTCTCAGCTACATAACAAATTCAAGGTCAGTCTGGACTACAAAAGACCCTGTCTCAAAAAAAGAAATGATCAGGGTTGGAGAAATGACTTAGCAGTTAAGGTGTTTGCCTGCAAAGACTAAGGATCCAGGTTCAATTCCCCTTAACACACATAAGCCAGATGCACAAGTTGGCACACGCATCTGGAGTTCATTTCCAGTGGCTGGAGGCCCTGCCACGCTCATTCTCTTTCATCCTCTCTTTCCCCCTCTCCCTCTCTCTCACTGCCTCTTTCTCTCTCTCAAACAAATAAAATATATATTTTTGAAAAAAGAAAAAGAAAAGAAAAAGAAAAAGAAAAGGCCATCTCTCGGGTTGGTCACTGGAGACCCTGGCTTGGGCCTCCCCGAGGAAGCTCTAAGGAGTCATAGCTGACAGGGCCTAGTGAGCAGTAACCAGCAGATGACAGAGATGACACAGACTCACACTGCGTACTGGAAGGGAAAGTACGACCTTCTGAATCCCAGGGGTTCCTGCAGGCCTGGTAGCTCACTCTTGTAATCCCAGCACTCAGAAGACTGAGGCAGAATTATTCCTAATTCAAGGCCAGCTTGGACTATACAGTGAGTTCAAAAAAAAAAAAATTACAAAACAAAACACGTACAACAAAAATATAAGTAAACAAATAAACAAAAAAATTCCCAGGGTACAACATAACACAATATATCTTTTCTTTCTTCTTTCATTCTTTCTTTTCTTTTCTTTCTTTCCTTCTTTCTTTCTTTCTTTCTTTCTTTCTTTTTTCTTTTTTTTTTTTTTGAAGTAACTGTAGCCCAGGCTGACCTGGAACTCACCCTGTAGCTCCAGGCTGGCCTCAAACTCACAGCAATCCTCCTACCTCAGCCTCCTGAGTGCTGTGATTAAAGGAGTGCACCACCACCCAATATTTCTTTTTGGGGGGGAGGGTTTCGAGGTAGGGCTTCACTCTAGCTCAGGCTGACCTGGAATTCACTAGGTAGTCTTAGGGTGGCCTTGAACTCATGGCCATTCTCCTATCTCTGCCTCCTGAGTGCCGGATTAAAGGTGTGCACCACCACACACGGCTCCACCCAATATTTCTTTTTCTTTTTTTTTTTTTTTTTTTTTTTGGTTTTTCGAGGTAGGATCTCACTCTAGCCCAGGCTGACCTGCGATTCACTATGGAGTCTCAGGGTGGCCTCGACTCACAGCGATCCTCCTACCTCTGCCTCCCGAGTGCTGGGATTAAAGGCATGCGCTACTTTGCCCGGTTTCCACCCAATATTTCTAAGGGTCCAAAGATCTGAAGCAGGGGAGGTTACAATGACTGAAACTGCAGCTATAAAAAAATTCATGTCTCGGGCTGGAGAGATGGCTTAATGGTTAAGGCATTTGCCTTCAAAGCCAAAGGACCTCAGTTCGATTCCCCAGGACCCAAGTAAGCCAGCTGCCCAAGGTGGCACATATATCTAGAGTTCATTTGCAGTGGCTGGAGGCCCTGGTGTGCCATTCTCTCTCTCTCTCTCCCTGTGTCTTTCTTTTTCTCAAATAAATAAATAGAAATAATAAAAAAAGTCATGTATCAACAAAATACCTTAAGTCAAAAGACTAATGACAGGCTAGAGAACCTCTCTACAATCTGTAGGACACAGGCGGGCTAATCTCCCATAAAGAGCTCCTTTATATTCATGAAGAAAATTCCAGCAACTCAGCAGCAAAATGGAAAGCCATCTCTCCAAAATGGAAAACTGACTGAATAATTTATATAGTAAAAGATACAAATTGTTCTTAAGCATATAAAAGATGTTCAACTTGATTCATCCTAAGTGACATACAAATTAAAACCATGAGGTAACATGTCTTACCAAAGGATTTGGCAAAGTTCCAAAACTAGAAGCCATGCTCTGTTGACAAGGCTCTGGAAAAGTGGCACTTTCATAAACAAATGGCAGGAATACAAACATGGAACTGTCTCTGTTCTGAAATTTGTCTGTTTTCATCAAACTCACCAAATGCATCAGGAAGTACAAATGCACGTTCCCTTTGATTCAACATTCTGGCTTCTGGAACCTTATTCTATTAATAAAGTGTGCATGTTCAAAATGATGTATGTGTATTTATTGCAGCATTGTTGGAAATGACAAAAGATCGGAAATAATGTATGTTTGCCCCTAGGAAGCAGTTAAATAAGCTATGGTATCTATGTGGAAAGTACTGTGCAGCTGCTAAAAATGTGCACTTTTTATATGCACTGATATAAGGGATATGTAGGATACATTTTTTTCTGTTTGAAATAATATCTCAACCCAGGCTGGCCTTGACCTCTTGATCTTGCTCCCTCCATTTCCTCAGTGTTAGGATTACAGGTGGGACCCACCATACCAGCTATGTGTGGTATATAGTTGAGTGAAAAAGTAAAGTAGGACTGGAGAGATGGCTTAGTGGTTAAGGTGCTTGCCTGTGAAGCCTAAGAACCCAGGTTTGATTCCCCAGATCCCACATAAACCAGATGCACACGGTGGTGTATGCGTCTGGAGTTTGTTTGTCCTGGATAGAGCCCCTGGCGTGCCCATTCTCTCTATCTCTTTTTTCCTCTGTGTAATAAATAAGTAAAAATAAAAAGCAAAGTGCAGCAAACTGTACGAGATATGCTATCTTTCAGTTGGGCGTGGGTGTGCACACCTATAACCTTAGCACTCAGGAGATGGAAGCAGGAGGACTGAGTTCAGGGACAGCCTGGGCTATAAGAACCCTGTTTCAAAATATCCTCCACAAAGACACAGAGAGAACGGCTAATCTGTTATTGTTATTATTATTATTATTATTATTATTATTATTATTATACTATTATAAAAGCTTGGAAAAGAAGGTCCGTGGAGATGGCTTAGCCAGTAAAGCACTTGCTATGCCAGCATGAGGACCTGAGTTCGCTCTCAGTACCCACATAAAATGCATGCATGGTGGTGAAACACTGCAGGAGAGAGACAGTCTCTTGAGGGCCCCTGGGAGATGGCTATATTCTAACCCAAGATAGTGAAGAGGGTGACCCCACTTCCTCCTTCCTGGAACGAGTGAAAGTTCCCGCAGGTGGGCCTGCTTGGCAGGTTTTCTGGGACCTGAGCAGTACTGGCTACATCGAAGGCCAATAGCACGTTCACCTTCATTTAGGCTGACCAATCATGGACTCTGGACTGGTGGGCTTCCCCCAGTCAATAAAAGTCTGGCTTCTTACTGGGATGATAGGTTTTCCAGATCTGAAATCCCCTGTTCCCACAGGAGTCTGTTCTCTCTGCTTTCTTTTTCTCTTACTTTAAAAATCTTTATTCCTTTTAGTCCTTTCCTGCCTTTAAATTCTTTAATCAGCAGAGAAGAGGAATCCAACACTCCTAGACAGTATCAGTGGCATTGATATGATTAGGAGAAAAGTAGCTTTTTTTAAAAAAATGTATTTTATTTATTTATTTATTTATTTGAGTGAGAAAGAGGGAGAGAGAGAGAATGGGTATGCCAGGGCCTCCAGCCACTGCAAATGAATTCCAGATGCATGCACCCCCTTGTGCATCTGGCTTACATGGGTCCTGGAGAATCGAACCGGGATCCTTTGGCTTTGCAGGCAAGTGCCTTAACCATCTCTCCATCCCCGAAAAGTAGCTTTTTTAAAAAATATATCTTATTTTATTTTATTTATTTGAGAGAGAGAGAGAGAGGAAGAGGCAGAAAGAGGGAGATTGGGTACGCCAAGGCCTCTAGCCACTGCAAAGAACTCCACGTGTATGTGCCACCTAGTACATCTGGCTTCCATGGGAATCGAACCTGGATCCTTAGTCTTCACAGGCAAGTGCTATGATGGCTAAGCCAACTCTCCAGCCTGGAAAGTAGCTTCTTCTGGTAGGCAGTCAGTTGGGGGCTGGTCCACAGACACACAGATGCCACCTGCCCTGGTGGAACTAGAACTCCAGCCTCATTCCGACTCATCCAAAATAGCTGTCAGCGCAGCTTGCTGGTTCTTCCTCAACTTTTTACCAGCTTAGCCCCTGTGGGTGGGCCCTTCCTGAATCAGTGTTCTTCCCTGCTCATCCTGGGTCTTTGCTAATTGGCTGATGGTAATGAGGCTCATTCTGACTAGATGGCTAATTCATATATGTGGACATGAGCCATGTGTGTGAGAGGTTTTCCCTTAGAGACTTTACCCCATATGAGAGCATTCCTCCCTGGTCTGCCATCTTGGCTGGGAGAAGAGGAATTCTTCTGGGATTGGGGGCATTTCTGCTTTTTCTTTTCCTCTGTTTCTACTCTTCCTTAGTAAATTCCCCATAACTCATTCCTCTTTTGACTCTATGCTTTCAATTCTTTGCTAGATGTGGGTGAGGATCCCAGGTTTGTAGAGTTATAATCCCCCCCCCCCCCAGAACTTTAATCCTGCAATAGCATGTGCCTGTAAACTCAGGGCTAGGGATGTGTGGGCAGGTGGGTCTCTAGAGCTTGCTGGCAGGCTAGTCTAGCCTAATTGATAAGCCAGTAAGAGACTGTTTCAAAAAGAGGTGGACAGCCTCTAAGGAATGACACTCAAGATTGTACTCTTAGCCGGGCGTGGTGGCGCACGCCTTTAATACCAGCACTCGGGAGGCAGAGGTAGGAGGATCGCCATGAGTTCGAGGCCACCCTGAAACTCCATAGTGAATTCCAGATTCCAGGTCAGCCTGAGCTAGAGTGAGACCCTACCTCAGAAAACCAAAAAAAAAAAAAAAAAAAAAAAAAGATTGTACTCTTGTCTCCACGTGCACACACATGCACACCTGTACACACATGTGCACCCACATACTTACAAACACACATATATGCACACACACCGTGCTCACAGACACACAAAAAATTGATAAGGATAATAAGAATATTTATGTTTTTATTTTGATAAAGGAACTTCAACAATGTGCCATATTTGGGGAATTTCATGTGATTGAGGAAGACATAAATAAAACAGGGAGAAAAAGAGATGAGAGTGAAAATGGGCGTGATGGCACATGCCTTTAATCCCAGCATTCGGGAGGCAGAGGTAGGTAGGATTGAGGATTGCCATGGGTTCAAGGTCATGCTGAGACTACGTAGTGAATTCCAGGTCAGCCTGGGCTAGAATGAGATCTTACCTCGAAGAACCAAAAAAAAAAAAAAAAAGAGTGGCGAGCAGAGGACAAAGTTTGGTGGCCCTTTCTTGATTGGAGGTGACATGTTAAATGTGGGGTTTGTACTTCCATCTACTTCCTACTTGCATTGTGTATATTAGGTACTGTGGGGGTTTGATTCAGGTGTCCACCATAAACCTAGGTGTTCTGAATGCTAGGTTCCCAACTGATGGAGATTTGGGAATTAACACCTCCTAGAGGCAGTGAATTGTTAGAAGCAGGCTTATGGGTGTTATAGCCAGTTTCTCCTTGCTAGTATTGGGCAGCCTCTCCTGTTGCTATTGTCTACCTTATGTTGGTCAGGGGGTGATGTCCACCCTCTGCGCATGCCATCATGGAGCTCTCCCCCTCAAGCCTGTAAGCCAAAATAAGGCCTTTTTACACAAAAGCTGCTCTTGGTCAGGTGATTTCTGCCAGCAATGTGGACCTGACTACAACAGTAATATTGGTACTGAGAGTGGGGTTGCTGCTAGACACCTGACTGCATGGCTTTGGCCTTTTGGAGATGATTTTCAAGAGGAATGTGGAAGGATTTGAAAGCTTGGCCTATGGACTGTGAGGTTTGGTTTATGAGCATGAGAAAGAGATTTGCTTGGACTGGGCTAGAAGCAGTTTGTGTGAGAGGCTTGCTATGCCCATGACCAGAGAATTTGTGCGGGGTTGCAATGTGTAGAAATGGGCTGGCAGGAGTGGAGGGATGTGGCACAGAAATAAAATCTTTGGGCTGAAACTTCTGCCTGTTCAGCTGCAATGATATGAGAGATTACAACCTTTGAGATTGGGCCAGCTGACCTGCATTGGTGCAACGGGAGGAAGGTAGACTCTTTTGAAGGGGCCTGAGTGCTCAAGGAGTATCCTGTTCTTCAAAGACTGCTTTATTCCCCCATGGATTAACAAATTAGCACTCTACCTGGTATTATGGAGTATAAGAAATGCAGGAAAGAGAAGATCATTGAATTGCAGTCTTATGTTTTGGAAATGACCATGCACAGTGTGAAGCAGGTTTGCTGGATGCCTGCATGGAGACCCAGTGGAGCTGTGAGGATGGACTGTGGCTTGCAGTGGAGACCCAGTGGTGATGCTGGGACTATGAGATGGCTTCTAAGGAGAGCTGCCATCCCTGGATGAAGTTTTCCAGGACTGTGAGTAGCATAGCTGGACAGGTGGAATTGGAGCTCCAGAGACTTGTTGCTGGTTAGAATTATTGGACTTGGAGATTTGTCACTGACTAGAGTTGTTGGATTTGGAGCTATAGAGTTTGATGTTTGCCCTGTTTGAATCTTGTATTAGTTGAATATTTCTTTGCTATGCCCAATGCCATCTTTTGCCATGTGAATGTTTATTCTCTGCCATTACATGATTTTGGGAAGATTTTTTGGTATTATGGCTCAGTTAAAAGACCTTGGATTGTGGAGATGTTTAAACATCATTAGGATTGATAAAATATGGGGACTTTTAAAGTTGGACTGATTGCATCGCATCGCATTTTACATCATGGGTGGTTATCAGTTTATGGGGGCCAGGGGCTGAATGTTGTAGTTTGATTCAGGTGTCCCCCATAAACTTAGGTATTTTGAATGCTAGGTTTCTAACTGATGGAGATTTGGGAATTAACACCTCCTGGAGGCAGTGTATTGTTGGGGGAAGCCTGATGGGTATTATAGCCAATTTCCCTTTGCCAGTATTGGGCACAGTCTCCTGTTCCTGTTGACCACCTTATGTTGGCCAGGGGGTGATGTCCACCCTCTGCTCATTCCATCATTTTCCCTGCCATCATGGAGCTTCCCCTTGAGTCTATAAGCCAAAATAAACTTGTTTTTCCCCAAAAGCTGCTCTTGGTTGAGTGATTTCTGCCAGCAATGTGAAGCAGATTGCAACAGGTACATTACTGGTTTAGCTGCTAATGCCTTATGCAAGTTAGAAAAGTATCTCCTCTTTCTTTGCAAGGTAGTACAATAGTAAGTAGCCTAAGCCTAATAAGATAGCAAAACAAATCCTGGGACCCAAGGTCTATCCATTGAGTCATTTTGCCATCCCTAGGATGTCATTCTTGTTCACACAGTACACTAGTTATGTTGTTCATCACCAAGAACAAAATGCCTTACAAAAGCAACTTAAAGAAGTAAGGGTTAGTTTGGTTTACAGTTCAAGGTTACAGTCCATCATGGAGGGGAAGACATGGTGGCCAAAGCTCGAGATGGCCAGTCATTGCATCTGTAGTCAGGAAGCACAGAGATAATTGTTGGTGTCAGCTTTTTTTTTTTTCCTTTTTCTTTTAGTCAGAGGTCTCAGTCAATGGTACATGGCTAAGCATGCTCAAGGTGGGTCTTCTCTTCTCTGTTAAACCTTTCTAGAAATACCCTACCTGATAACACCCAGAGACTTTTTCCAAAGTACTTCTAAATCCAATCACGTTGGCAATGAAGATTAGCTATTACACATGGTGTATTTTGTCAGGTAGACTGGGCTGTCACGTGCTCACCTAAAATTCTACTTTTAATTTTTAAATTCAGATTTAAAATATTATGAAAAGATAAACTATGGCCACTTGGGGTCAGCCCATAGCAGCCTATCAGCTGAGTGATCTGAACCACAGTCTAAGGGGACCTTGAGTATCAGAAAAACCTCCAGCTGGTTCAGGGTACTGGACAGCTCTGCCGTTCACTCCACTGGCTATGAGACAGTGAATCTAATGGCCCACTGGGAACTTGTAATAAGTTTCAGTTCATGGTCCACAACTGAGATCGCCAGCAAAGACCTGGAGAAGGGTCCCTTATGGGAGATGCTGCCTGAAACTGGGTATGGAAGCCAACATAGTTGTTGGGTCAGTGTAAGGCCTTTAACAGCCTTTAGCAGAATGAGGCAGGTTTATTTTGAGACAGGGACTTGCTATGGAGACAGAGGCCAGTCTAGACTATAGGAAACTCTGTCTCAAACAAACAAACACAATAACTGGTAGATTCCTCCCACCCTCAGGGTGAGCTGGAAATGGAAGCCCAGTCTGCTTTCTTTCCATGGGTCTCAGAACTCCTGAGTGTGTGCTGGTGTGCACACCTTGCTATACTGCACACAGGAGATCAAGTCTTCTGTGATTGTCACCAATTAGTTACAGTGTAAATTCACCAAATAAGGTTGTGTGGGCATGGTGACACACACCTATAATTACAGCATTTGGGAGGCTAAGTCAGAAGGATTTCAAGTTCAAGGCCAGCTTTATAGTCAGACCCTATCTAAAAAGAAAAAAGGAAGAAAGAAGGAAGGAAGGAAGGAAGGAAGGAAGGAAGGAAGGAAGGAAGGAAGGAAGGAAGGGAGGGAGGAAAGAAAGAAAGAAAGAAAGAAAGAAAGAAAGAAAAAGAAACGAAAGATGCCCAAGTTCTGTTCTTGGCTGAGCCACTTGTCAATTATACCCAGCTTTAAGAAGTCATGTTGATGCTATGAGCCTCATTTTTTCCCTAGAGTTTGTTTTTTGTTTTTTATTTATTTATTTATTTATTTATTTATTTATTTTTTTTGAGGTAGGGGCTCACTCTAGCCCAGGCTGACTTGGAATTCACTATGTGTCCTACCTCAGCCTCCCGGGTGCTGTGAATAAAGGTGTGCGCTCCCACACCTGGCTTTATTTTTATTTATTTATTGTTTTTTAAAAGTTTCCCTCTATTTATTTATTTGTAGGCAGAGAGAGATAAAGCACAAGAGAGAACGAGAGCATGGATAGAAGGACGGGTGTTCCAGGACCTCTTGCTCCTGCAAATGAAGTCCAGATGCATGCACCACTTTGGGCATCTGGCTTTATGTGGGAACTGGGGTTTGAACCCAGGCCATCAGGCTTTGCAAGCAAGCACCTTAAACCACTGATCCATCACCCAGGCCTTTTTTTTTTTTTTTTAAATTGAGACAGGGTCTCATGTAATTCAGGCTGGCCTCTAATTCCCTATGTAACCAAGGATTACCTCAAACTTCTGGTCCCCCTGCCTCTACCTCCCAAGTGTTGGGATTACAAGCATGTATCACCAAGCCTAGTTTATGCAGTGCTAGGGACGGAGTCCAGGGCTTCATGCATGCTAAGCAAGCATTCTACCACTGAGCTACATCCCCAGCCCTCTCTCTAGAGTTTTTTCAATTCTCTGATTTTGAAATCTGGCTGGACTTCTTTGCTTCCGTGACCAAGAAGGGTCAGACATCTTGGTAATGATAGCGTGGGTTCTCCACTGGTCACCCTGGTCAGGCTGCCAGCAGTTGGGTCAAGACTCTTGGTCACCAATACTTCTGCAGTACTATTGGCTTCCCTGTGCCTAAGGTGTGAATACGTACATGACTTTCAAAAGCAGCTGCCTTTTACACCTTAGCCTAAAGGAGAAACACGCCACACCACAGCAGTCAAACACAAAGAGGACAGAACAGGACATAACTCTCTTCTTTCCTGGTGGCTGGTTATAGGGAATAAAGAGTCCCCAGAGTCCAGCCCAGGCTCTGTGGAGTGTCTTCCCTCACTGAAAAAAGATGATCTGACTTTTCACTCAAGCAGTCTGATCTTTGCCACAATGACTTACCCAAGGGAAATCTCTCAGCCTGGCAATCATCAGGAATATCTGGACAGATGCCAAGGACAACAGAGCAGCCTTGCCCCCTCCACTGTAAACAAGATATGAAGTGCTGGTCAAACACATGTGGCATTTTAGTCAATTTACAGAAGGACCAAAGCCAAGAAATTAGGTTAATTCCTGCTAGGCACAAAATAGCAAAAGTCTCCCTGTATTTCTTTTCAATTCATTGTTTTAATTTTTTATTTGGGCTGGAAAGATTGCTTAGCAGTTAAAGCATTTGCCTGCAAAGGCAAAGATCCTTGGTTCAATTTCCCAGGACCCACGTAAGCCAGATATACAAGGTGGTGCATGCATCTGGAGTTCATTTGTGGTGGCTGGAGGCCCTGACACACTCATTCTCTCTCTCTCTCTCTTTTTCCCTGTTCTCCTTTCTCTCTCCAATAAATAAAATAAAATAAAGCAGAAAATAATTTTTATTTATATTTTAAAATACTTCATTAATTTATTGGAGAGAGAGAGAGTGAGAAGCAAGTAGAGAGAATGGACATACCAGGGCTTCCAGCCACTGCAGATGAACTCCAGACACATGTGCCACCTTGTGCATCTGGCTTATGTGGGTCCTGGGGAATCAAACCTAGGTCCTTAGGCTTCACAGGCAAGCACCTTAACCACCAAGCCATCTCTCCAGACTTTATTATTTTATTTTATTTCTTTGCAAGAAGAGTGAGACACAGAGAGAAGGTTGAGGGTGGGGAGAGAATGGGCATGCCAGGGCCTCCAGATGCTGTAAATCCAGATGCACGTGCATCTAGTGTTATGTGGGAATTGAACCTGGGTCATTAGGCTGTGTAGGCAAGTGCTTGAATCCTTGAGCCATCTCTCCAGCCCCAATTCATTTTTTTTTTTTTTTTGAGATAAGGTCTCAGTATTTGGCCTATGATAGCATGGAACTTGCTAGGCAGCCCAAGCTAGCCTCTAATTCAACATCTTCCTGCCTCAACCTTTTGAGTGTTGGGGTCACAGGTATACACCATCACCCCTGCCTTAATTTTAAATGAAAATTTTTGAGTAAGTTCAGAACTTTTAAATTTGAAGTATAGGGAAATTTATTCTAATAGGAGCTGGCCTGCATTTAAAAATAGTGAGATAGTTCTTTGGTGTCTGTTGTAGATGCAAGATGAGGAAGGGATTGCCATCATTTGCAAAGGGGAATGTCATCATTTGCAAAGTGTCACAGCAAGGTTCACATTGTGCCACTGTCTCTGTGGCTCTAAGGCCTACTATCTTCAGAAGTTGACCTGTGACATACCTGGCTATGCTACCAAGAACAAGGGAAGGGGCTGGGGAGATGGCTCAGTGATTAAAGGTGCTTCCTTCTAAGAAGAAAGAGAAGGTTTAATTGGAGTGCCAACGATAAGAGATGGGCAAATGAAGTACCTGAGAATGACCTATTGCAGACTCAGCCCTGACTCTTGGAACGAAGTCCAAGATAACATGTTGCAGCATCCAGTCCATCTCAAGGGTTTTAACAACCAGTAATGTAATCAATGATCTAGTTCAAAAAGCAACAACAAAAACAGGGATGTGCTCGGCTTCACGCTCTGCCCAGGTGTGAGCAGGTGCCCACTGCCACCAGGTCTTTCCTGCCATGATGGATGGAACCATCAAATCTACGTAGCTCCATGCAGACATGACGAGCCATGAGTCACGGATTGAACAGATAGACTCTGAAGAAGGCTGAGGGATAAGCTCAGGCCACTGCAAAGTTGGAAGGTCAAACCCAGAACCAATCTTCTAAGGGTAGCAGCAAACAGAGAAAGGAGCCAGGTGAGATGGTGACATCAAGTTGAATCATGTGACTTCAAAGCCCCACCCCCATCACTCCTGGAGACAGTAAAATACAACTTGAAACTTTAAGCCAACATCAAAATTTAGTTGTCTTGGGGTCTTGGGTATTCTTACCCTGCTTTAAGGAATATGAGCTTTCCACGACCAGTTTAGTGGTTAACAGAGCATAGTGGCTCACCTGTAATCCCAGCACTTGAGAGGTGGAAGCAGGAGAACCAGGATTTCAAGGTTATTCTTGGCTACATAGTGAATTTGAGGACAGCCTCAGCTACATGAGACCCTGGCTCAAAAAATGAAAAAGTAAAAAAAAAAAAAAAAATCAACCGCGGGCTGGAGAGATAGCTTAGCAGTTAAGGTGATTGCCTGTGAAGCCTAAGGATCCATATTCAACTCTCTAGGTCCCACGTAAGCCAGACGCACAAGTTGATGCAAGCACACAAGATTGTGCATGCACACAAGGTGGCACATGAATCTGGGGTTTGATTACCATGGCTGGAGGTCCTGGCACACTAATTCTCTCTCTTTCTCTTACATTAAAAAAAAAGGACAGTTTGTTGGGTTTGCCTCAAAAAAAGAACCCTTGGACTGCCTGTTGTGAAGGTTTCTTCCAACCCCCATTCTGCACCACCTGAAACCTTCAGCCAGTAACCTGCTTCTGCTCAAACTTCAGCAGGATTTACCAGACTCTTAACTTGGAGATATCTATAGTTAGGAAAAAGAGAAAGGTTTTCCTTGGATTAGTTACTTTTCTTGTTGGCTGTGACCAAAACAACTTAAGGCAGAGAAGGCTGCTGGCTACAGTGCATCTGCGGTCAGGAAACAGAAAAGGTGAATGCTGGTGCTCAGCTCACTTTCTCTTTTTCTCTTTCTTTTTTTCTGACATCTTCCATAATTATAGACAATAAACCATGATAATTCCCTCTCTTCCCCCACTTTACCCTTCACAAATCCACCCTCTATCATATCCCATTCCCCTCTCAATCAGTCTCTTTTATTTTTGGGTTTTGGAGGTAGGGTTTCACTCTAGTCCAGGCTGACCTGGAATTCACTATGTAGTCTCAGGGTGGTCTTGAACTCCTGGTGATCTTCTTACATCTACCTCCCAAGTTCTAGGATTGAAGGCATGTGCCACCACACCCAACTTTAGTCTTTCTTTTATTTTGATGCTGTGGTGGTTTGATTCAGGTGTCCCACATAAACTTAGGTGTTTCGAATGCTAGGTTCCCAGCTGATGAAGATTTGGGAATTAATGCCTCCTGCAGGCAGTGTATTGTTGGGGGGCAGGCTTAAAGGTGAAATAGCCAGTTTCCCCTTGCCAATGTTTGGCACATTCTCCTGTTGCTATTGTCCACCTTATGTTGGCCAAGGGGTGATGTCCACCCTCTGCACATGCCATCGTTTTCCCTGCCATCATGGAGCTTCCCCCTCAAGCCTGCAAGCCAAAATACACCTCTTTTTTTTCCCCACAAGCTGCACTTGGTTGGGAGATTTCTACCAGCAATGTGAACCTGACTGTAACAGTAATGTGGTATCAAGGAGTGGGATTGCTGCTAGACACCTGACTGTGTGGCTTTGGCCTTTTGGAGCTAATTTTCAAGAGGAATGTGGAAGGATTTGAAACCTTGGCCTAAGAGATGCCTTGCCGTGCTATAAGTACAGCTTGATGGACTATTCTGATCAGGGTTGAAAAACCTGAATGCAGTAAGAACTAAGGACTGTGAGGTTTGGCTTATGAGGGTGAGAAAGAGCTTTGCTTGGACTGGGCAACTAGCAGTTTGTGTGAGAAGCTTGCTGTTATGCCTGTGTCCTGAGAATTTGTGCAGGGTTGCCTTGAGTAGAAACAGACTAATGTGAGCAGAGGGATATGGCACAGAGAGAAAAATCTTTGGGTGAACTGCTGCCTATTTAGCTGCAATTGAGAGATTACAACGTTTGAGATTGGGCCATCTGACCTGCACTGGGGCAACAGGAAGAATGTAGACTCTCCTCTGGCTTCCACATCCTATATTGCTAACCACAGTCACAGTTAAAGTCAGATAACTGAAGTATTTCAGGCAGTGCTGGCAATGACATCCAGGGACTGCAATGACATCCAGGGACTCGTCCATGCTATGCATATGCTGTACTACTGAATGACATAAGCCCAGTGTAGAAATTTGCCTTTTTTTTTTGAGAGTCTCATTATGTATCCCAGACTGCCCTCAAACTCTCATTCCTCCTGCCTCAGCCTCCAGAGTGCTTGGATTATAGGCCTGTACTACCAAACATAGCTAAAATACATGGTTTTGTTTATTTGATTTGCAATGCTGGGGATCTGAACCAAGTTCTGGGGAAGGTTACACAAGTGCTGTCCCATTGGGCCACATCCCAGCTCCCTGGCAGAGTTTCCTACACCTAGTGGGCATTCAATCTATGCAGTGAGTGAAATAATAACTTGTCCTCTTGCGATCTACTTATGATCGGAAAACTGTTTTCCTGATCTACAGATTCATTTTTCTTTCTGATATTAGTTACTCTCCTCCACATTGAGAGACCTGGCCCAGTTCTTTCCAGACTGTACAGGGTCCTACTGACTCATTGGAACCATAGCACTGACTTTCTGTCCCATTTGTGACTCCCACAGGCAGCTATCTCCAAGAACTTCTGGAATAACTCGCTGAACTTGCAGCAGCCCTCTCTGATAGCACTCTCCTGAGCTCAGTCTTTCTGCTCTCACTGGTCTGCTGTGAATCACACAGGGCAGAGGTTAGCACGAGGCCACTGGCTTCTGATGCCTATATGCATGCAGGTCTCCACTCACAGGCAGTAGTATTTAGAGGAGAGCTACGCAAGGTGGCACACACCTGAGATCCCAGCACTTGGGAGGTGGACGCAGGAGGCTTGGGAGTTCAACATCAGCTTGGGCTACATAAGACCCTGACTCAACTCACCCACCCCCCACAGGAATTTTTGCACTAAACCATATGGAAGTCCTACTGTACTTAGCTGACATGATCACTTAGAACCTATATTAGACCCAGTGGATGTATGCTTCTATTGAGTTTTTTTTTTTCTTTTTTTTTTTGCCCTGGGGAGGGGCATTTTTGCAATAGAATCTTATTGTTGCCCAGGATAACCTTGAATTTCTTGGGCTCAAGTGATCCACCTGCCCGGACTCCTGAGCAGCTTGTCCAATAGTGTACCACTACACATGGTTGTATGCTTCTCTTTTCATTGGCATGCAAAGTCCCAGAAGTCATGATCTTGATATTCCCTGAGGCCAGTTTTCCCTTAGAGCATAGGTTCCTTGAGTGCAGGGACAATGGCAGCTTGCAAATGTATCTGCACACCTTCCACCGCTTGGCATGTGCCAGGTACTCAAATGTCCTGAGCCCAGTGATACAGCAAGTCTATGCTGGGCAAAAATATTTCCTGTCTGAGCTCAATTTTCTTTCTTTCTTTTTTTTTTCTTTAAGGGGGGTGGGGATTCAAGGTAGGGTCTCACTCTAGCCCAGGATCATCTCAGGCTGGCCTCCAACTCACAGCACTCCTCCTACCTCTGCTTCCCAAGTATTGGGATCAAAGGCGTGCACCACCATCCCTGGATTAATTTATTTTTATTTATTTGAGAGAAAGAGGGGGAGAGAGAGAATGAATATGAGTATGCCAGGGGCTCTAGCCACTGCAAACAGATTCCAGATGCATGCACCACCATGTGCACCTGGCTTATGTGGGTACTGGGGAATCGAACCTGGGTCCTTAGGCTCCAAAGGCAAGCACCTTAACTACTAAGCTATCTCACCAGCCCCACTTATTCTTTACTTGAGGTAAATCTTACAAATCAGTAATATATTCAGACAGCAGCTTCCCTAACATTTTTGTTTGGTTTCTTCTGTTTGCTTGTTTTGAGCAAGAATCTCATAATGTTGCAGTCTGATTGTGAACTTATGATCCTCCTGTCTCAACTTCCTGAATATCTGGGTCTACAGGTGCAGCCAATATGCCTGGGTGCTTCCCTGATTTTTATCTCTGTACAATAAATTACACAAAAATGAGTCCCATTCTACAGTATCCACCAGCATGGCAAACCAGTTTGGTTATACTCCTGGAGAAGCGAAGTTCTTTTTGAAATCATCACCTCCTCTTGGAGCCAGAAAACAAGGACAACAAAAACAACAAAACCCCCGATCAACTGATCATAGCATTATAGGAACCAACCAGAGGTTCCCTGATCTCACCGTTGTTGAGTAAAACTGTATACACAGATATCTGTATTTTTTCCTCAACTTGTGTGCTCAGCTCAATTTTGCTACTCTTTGGTTAAATTCAACCATGACTTCCTGAAACTCAAAAAAAAAAAAAAAATTATGTATTTATTTGAGAGAGAAGGAAGGAGAGAGAGAGAGAGAGAGAGTGAGAGAGAGAGACAGAATGGGCATGCCAAGGCCTCTAGCCCTGCAAATGAACTCCAGACACATGTGGCACCTTGTGCACCTGGCTTATGTGGGTACTAGGGAATCAAACCTGGGCCCTTAGGCTTCACAGGCAAGTGCCTTAACTGCTAAGCCATCTCTCTAGCCCTTCCTGAAACTTTAAATGTGATAGTCCAACTTCTCACCCTGGATCCCAAGCCAGTCAGCATCAACAGCCAGACACCAGAGACAGGTTCTCTACATTCACTACTCAGACATGTGACCTCTACACTAGGTTTTAATTTAATTTTTTTTTCTAGGTAGGGTCTCACTGTAGTCCAGGCTGATCTGGAATTCATTATGTAGTCTCAGGCTGGCCTTGAACTCATGTTAATTCTCCTACCTCTGCCTCCCGAGTGCTGCAATTAAAGGCATGTGCCACCACACCTGGCTCAAGACTAGTATTTTTTTTTTTTTTAATTATTAGTTTTGTACTCAGTGAATACAGTCAAGTTGGTACCATTGTTAGGCTTATCCATGTCTTACCCCCTCCCTCTTGGCCCCTCCTTCTTGAGGTATATGGGTCATGCATTGTGGAGTTAGCCCACAGTTATGGGTAGGAGAAATGTCTCTGCATATTATGACCCAACATGTAGCTCTGATATTCTTTCCGCTCCCTCTTCCGCAAACTTTCCCTGAGCCATGTTGGGTTCATTTTTGGTCTGCTTCAGTGATGAGGTGTTAGGGGCCTCTGGGTCTCTGGAAGGACTAGTATTTTTATCAGCCAGTTTGGGACAGTACCTAGCTATTAGGCTGTTGCTGAGGATTAAATGGAAAGTACCTGATACAGGATGCATCCTCAGCACACATTTTACCTGGTTGTACATGCATGACAAGAAAGATGATGCCAGGGCTGGAGGGATGGCTTAGCAGTTGGGGAGTTTGCCTGCAAAGCCAAAGGACCCAGGTTCAATTCCCCAGGACCCATGTTAGCTAAATGCACAAGAGGACTCAAGTGTCTGGAGTTCATTTGCAGTGGCTGGAGGCCCTGGCGCACTCATTCTCTCTCCCCCTCTTTCTCTGTCAAATAAGTACATAAAAATGAATAACAAGAGGGTCCCTATTAAAAAAAAGAAGAAAGAAGATGCCAGAGTCAGGCATGGTGGTGCATGCCTTTAATCCCAGCACTTGACAGGCAGAGGTAGGAGGATCACCGTTAGTTGGCCCCCTGAGACTACACAGTGAACTCCAGGTCAGCATGGGCTAGAGTGAGACCCTACCTTGAAAAAAAAAAAAAAGATGCCACAAAAGCCAAATTTACATAATTTGTTCATCACTGCATCTCCAGACAGTACCAGACCCATGCCTGGACACTCACTTGGCTAAACAAATTAATTGCTCATGTGTCCCCCTTTCTCTAAAGAGTTTGTCTTTCTGCCTGTACTCTTCCCTGTCTTTAGCCAGTCACTGTTGTTGGGCCAGTCCCAGCTGCTCAGTGTCCAGCGTCAATGGGGCCCGCAGCTCTTTCCCCTACATCCCAGAAGAAAGTACACCTTCTGTGGACGCTTCAGCACTCAATAATCTCAGCTATGGTAGCTTCACCTTTGCTAGTTTCTGTTTTTCTTTTTACCTTTGCTAGTTTCTTAGAGAAGTTCCCACCCTGTGACCTGAGGCTAGAATATTCTCCAAAAGTGTTGGACATATGTAGCCAAGGAATTTTAAAAAATGGACAAGATTTCCTGATCCATTAGAGCACTGATCTCCGTCGCCCTCACTTTTGGAACACTCACTGTTAGGGCAATCTTGCTAGGATTCCCTGTATGAAGCAAGCAGAGACGTGCCTGCAATGGAGCTGCCAGTGGAGAAAGTCAGAACCAGACAGGCAATTCTGAGCTCCAGTGAAGACGGCGAGCCTTGCATACAGAAGACACTGCCCGTTCATGCCTCCAACCTCCCAGCAACACCTTCACGTTCTCCTAGCCATCACATGGGCACAGTGGGAGTTGTGAGATAAATATGTGTAGTAGAATCTATAACTGACACAAATTGGGTATGACCAAATATGTAGTGATATTGATAATTACGGAATAGTAAAATTGCTATTGAAAGACAAATGGTTTTTTTTGGGGGGGGGTGATGCATATTAATGACAAAAAAGCAGAGCCTTGAATAGACATGCTTGAAGGTGTATTTTGAGTTATAATAAATCTAAATAGACAATATGTGAAAGACCATAGTCATCTTAAAAAAAAAAAAACTGCTTTGAATATGAGCACTTTACCAGCTGGTCTTTTTGAGTCTCATGTAGCCTAAACTGGCCTTGAACTTGCCACGTGGCTAACGGTGACCTTAAACTTTTTTTTTGGTTTTTGTTTCTCGAGGTAGGGTCTCACTCTAGCTCAGGCTGACCTGGAATTCACTATGGAGTCTCAGGGTGGCCTTGAACTCACGGCGATCCTCCTACCTCTGCCTCCCAAGTGGCTGGGATTAAAGGCGTGCGCCATCACGCCCGGGTTAAAATTTTTAATCCTCCTGCCTTTATCTGAGAACTGCTGGGATCCCAGGTGTGCCACCATGCTTGGTTTAGTGATGCTGGGATGAAACCCAGGGTTTCCTGCATGCCAGGCAAGCATTCTACCAACTGAGCCACATCCTCAGCTCACCAGCTGGTGTTATAGTAACATTTTGTTTTGATTCTCATAACCAGAGCCTGTGATAATGTAAATTCTAATAGTCTTCCGTTCCCACAGTGAGTGATGGCAGCAGGACATCATCTTGACTGGAATTATTTGCTTTCCAAATTTGCTATTTTCAGCAAGACAAGAGCATCCAAGTGATGAGAACATTGCAAATGTTCAGACTTAGGGAATTTTGCTTCAGTGACTTTGGAAAACTGACAGGGACTTGGTCAATAATTTTTAGTTCAAATCAGTGTTAAATTTCCTAAACAATATCCCAAATTTGGTCAGCGTTTGCCATTCCATTCTAGCCAAGATGTGGCCTCCACAGGGAGCTCTGAGCTGGATGCTAAAACTCATATATCCCAATGAAACATCTTTTCTTGGCAGTACCCCAGTGGGCTCATACTGGTTTTCTGAAAATCCCATAGCAGAATTCCACAGAAAATTCCTTTGGCCTAGAATACAGGAGAGCTGTATTGTTCAATGGTTTGGATCATAAAAGGATGAAATCGCTAATTTTTGTCCTCTGGGTACTCCCATTTGGTTTAAGGGAAATAATATATGATTTAAAAAAAAATTCTGGCTGGGACTGGTGGCACATGTCTTTAATCCCAGCACTGGGGAGGCAGAGGTAGGAGGATGGCTGTGAGTTCAAAGACAGTCTGGGCTAGAGTAACACCCTCCTAAAATGTTACGTGCACACATGCTACATACATCCTGTGTGTGGAGGACAGAGGTCCTTGTCCTCCACCTTGGAAGCAGGGTCTCCTATTCTCTGTTACATGTATGCCCCAGGATAGTTTCTGAAGATTCCCCCGTCTGCCTCCAATCTTGCTGAAGGCTTCCTTGGATAAGACATGAGCTACTCCCTCTGGCTCTACAGGGCATCTGGGAATCTGAACTGAAGAACTCACACTTGTGTGCTTTATCCACTGAGAGCGATTTTTGCAGTGACTTCAGGTTACTTGGTGATCTGACTGCTCCTGCACACCCATGTCAGAAAACCTAAGTGTCTTAACTCATGGTCACCAGTGATCAGAGCTGTGACCACCTAAGCACCATGTGCCATTTGTGCATCTGGCTTTACATGGTTACTGGGGAATCAAACCCTGGCCATCAGACTTTGCAAGCAAGCACCTTTAACTGATAAGCCATCTCCCCAGCCCAATTTTATTTTAAAGGTAGGGTCTCACTCTACCCCAGGCTGACCTGGAACTCACTCTTTAGTCCCAAACTGGCCTTGAATCCAATCCACAGTGATCCTCCTACCTCAGTATCCTGAGTGCTAAGGCATGCACCACCATGCCCAGTTTAGAAAAGGAGGGAAGTACCTGGCATGTCTGGCTGAATTGTTTATAGACTATTAAATAAATTTTATTAGGAAAGAAAAGTTGGGCCAGGTAAGACACTACCTCAAAAAACCAAAAAGAAAAGCTGGTGTGGTGGCTCATGTCTTTAATCCCAGGACTCAGGAGATTAAAGTGAGTCCCTGCCTGAAAAAAATAAAATAAAAACAAAAAAGACCTGGTGTGTGATATCTAGTAATTTCCCATAATGAAATTTATACCTCAAAATATCTTCAAGTCATAAGCTACTTTATTTTATATGGACTTCATGAAAATCATGAGTACTGCAATGGAAAATACTTGGGCCCAGGGACCCATGAGGAAAGTGTACCCTATCCCTAAGAACGCAGTTTTAGGCGGTTACTTTTACCAAGACACAAGCCCTGCAAATCAATACCAGTTTCACAGAGCTGCAATAATTCTCTTTTCTTTTCAAGGTAGGCTCTTACTTACACTGTAGCTGAGGGTTGGTTAGCCTTAAAGTCAAGGCAGCCATCCCTGCTTTGCTTCTTGAAAGCTGGCATTAGCTGCTTAAAAGTTTTAAATACCACAGCACTAATTTTGATATTTTATATAACTTTTTTCTCAGAATTCCCCAAATATCACAATACCAAGCAATATTTTTATTTATTTTTTGTTTGTTTTCTGAGGTAGGGTCTCATTCTAGGCCAGGCTGACCTGGAATTCACTGTGTAGTCTCAGGGTAGCCTCGAAAACATGGCAATTCTCCTACCTCTGCCTCCCAAGTATTGGGAATTAAAGGCCATGACCTGCCCAAGCAGTATTTTTAAAAATAAACTTTTAAGGAGCCAGGCGTGGTGACACACGCCTTTAATCTGAGTTTGAAGCTACATAGTTAATTCCAGGTCAGCCTGAACCAGAGTGAGACCCTACCTCGAAAAACCAAAACCAAACCAAACAAACAAAAAAAACCCAAAAAACAAAAACACAAAACAAAACAAAAAACACCTTTTAGGGCTGGAGAGATGGCTTAGCAGTTAAGACCACTTGTCTGCAAAGTCAAAGGACCCAAATTCGATTCCCCAGGACCCACGTAAGCCAGATGCACAAGGGGGCGCAGACGTCTGGAGTTTTTTTTTGCAGTGGCTGGAACCCTGGCATGCCCATTCTGTCAAATAAAAATATTAAAAGAAAACTAACTTTTAGAATGATAGGCTGGAGAGATGGTTTAACCGATAAGGCGCTTGCCAGCAAAGCCAAAGGACCCAGGTTTAATTCTCCAGGACCCAAATAAAGCCAGATGTACAAGATAGCCCATGCACCTGGAGTTCATTTGCAGTGGCTGGAGGTCCTAGCATGCCCATTCTATCTGCCTCTTTCTTTCTCTCTCAAATAAATTAATATTATATAAAACTAAACTTCTAACACCGACATGGCAGCTTAGATGTTCGCTCATTCAGTGTGGGAATTTTCTGTTAAATTATGGTATTTGAATTCCAAACACCTTCTCAGCATTGCTTTCATATTGTCGTGATTTTGTGCTTGTTTACATTTATGTAATATTGTCTCTCTGCTTAAGGATGTTTATGGTTAAGAAACTGTCCATTGTAGTTTTATCAGGGGCCCATACACTTTACCTTAGTTAGCTACATATCCATCTATCATAACTTTTTATATTCAAATTATATAGGAAAACATGTTCCATGTATGACTTGGGAAAATTATATTGTTAATGTCACAGAAATCTCATTCTTAAATATTTTTAAAAATTTATTTGCAAGCAGAGAGAGAGAGAAAAGAGAGACAGACCAAATGGGTGTACTAGGGCCTCCAGCTGCTGCAACTGAACTCCAGATGCATGTGCTTTGCGCATCTGACTATGTAGGTTCTGGGGAAATGAACCCAGGTTGTTAGGTTTTGCAGGCAGGTGCTCTAACCACTGAGTGATCCCTCCAGCCCTGTTTTAAAATAATTAATTTCTCTTAAAATAGGGTCTGAGTCCAGGATAGTCCCAAACTCCTGAGCTCAAACAATCTTCCTGCCTCAGCCTCCTGAGTAGTTGGGGCTATAGGCAAATCACCAGTGTACCCCACTGTCATCTAATTCTATATTCTTCACACAGTGAAGCTTTATACTGTAAAAGAATGGTATCACAAGCTTCTCATAACTATAGACCAAACATTCAACGTTTAAAGTAGGGTAGGATGATATGGCTGTCACTGTGCCACTGTTGACCCCTATCTGCACAAACATCTGTCACCTGAGAGATGAAGGAGACCAGCGTGCATTTATCCACATAGAAAAGCTTCAGCAGAAATGATAATTGTAACTAGGTCCCTGGGGCTTCCTTTGTGACCTCAAAGGTCAAGAAATGGGAGAGGGGGTTACATAAAGCACCACACCACCACCAAGCCTTAGCAATAGCAGTAGGCTTCCTTCTGTTATGGGAACTATTGTGGCCATTAACATAGCCTAAATGCACTAGGCCTGTCCTTGGGGCATGAGTCAATGTTAGTGACACAGGCATGTCTGCTTTCCTGAGTGTTCCATTACTCAGCTATACCCCCAAGCCTAAGGCAAAGTTTGAGCCAATATGTAGAAACACTGTATTTTAGGTGGAAAAAAAAAAATAGGGGAAACAAGTTCAAGTTACACAAGATTGTGTTCCAGCAATATGAAGAAGCTATACCAACCAATAGGGAAAGCTTTCAGATCAGCCTCACCAGAAACCAATTTGTCTCACTAATATTACATATTATATACATGGAAGCCAATACAGTCTTTTAAAAAAATATTTGAGAGAGAGACAGAGAGAATGGGCATGCCAGGGCCTCTAAAGCCAATGCAAACTAACTCCAGATGCATGCACCGCCTTGTGCCTCTGGCTTACGTGGGTACTGGGGAATTGAACCTGGGGCCCTTAGGCTTTGCAGGCAAGCACCTTAACCACTAAGCCATCTCCCCAGCCCAGCAACTAATCTATTCTTATTCATCGCTTAGGACCTACCACTTTGTTTTTATCTAAAAATACTAGATAACTGTTCTATTTGGAAGATCATGAGAGAATATTTTGGAGGAATAAAAGCAGGATGACGGTGTCATGCTCGTCTTGTTCTCCTTCATGGAAGTAAAGTAAACTTGGGGAAGCGGACCTGCTTCTACTGCTGGCAGAAATGGTGAAGGCAGAGTGCTAACATAGTGCTCAAAGAACTGCACGTGTACTTTGAAAGCATCTAATGCCATGCCCAACTCAGGAAACAAAATTAGCTTTAGTAACCTGTGAACATCTGTCTTACAGTGACCACTATCACCACATCTTATTTCTAGTATTTGTTCGTTTGGAAAGCCATTGAGCCAAAAAACAAAACAACACACACACACACATAGAAACAAAACAAACAAAAATCCCCAACAACTTTAAATATTATCAAGCGTTAAAAACACAAGGAAAAGTTTAAGGAAAGAATATATTTGAACCACATAAACAAAAAGGTATTACATAAGAAAAAAATAATGTAACAATTCATGTAAGTAAGTACCTAACATGAGCATGCGTTTACATCTAAAACAAACAAAAGGGTAACATTGGTACTATATATATAAATATCTATATATTTGACAAGTGTGCATTAAAGAGATCTCTAATATAAAACATTTAAAATGTGGAGAATACTTTTTCAAGATACAGAAAACAGTTATGATAGGCACACCTACAGTTTTCTTATAAAAACATGCTGGCAAAGGTAAAATCCAACTGAGAACTCAGATGTACAAAAGCTAGGAAACTTAATCACTGGATATTGCCTCCACACTTGTATGGTTTGAGTTTCAACACTGATTGGTACGAATTCTGAGTTACACAATGAGAGACTTATTTTTCACACTCTCTACCAGCTTCCACCTAGAACACATCTGTTTAATATGAACACTTAAAACAGCAAGTGCACTTGCATCACAGTCAAGTCCTCACATTCTGTTTATTAAAAAAAAAAAGTCACTGTATTTAGAAAATGGTAATGACAACAGTTAGTGCTTTGGGTGACCAGAAATGCCAATCAATGTGCCCCCTCCATCCTCAGTAAGTCTGAGAAGTCCTAACTGAAAAGAAGACAAATGTAAAAAGCTGATAAGATTTGAAGATTATAAAAATTGGTTTATTGTAAAAAGAAATTCAAGAATAACCAGTTAAATTCCGCATGCTACCTACTACAGGCAAGAAGCATCACACACGTTTACATTAGGGGTAAGGACACGACAAGAAAGACCGTATCGAGGCCATGAGTCAAATGCAGTAAGAGAAGCATTCTCAGGTCTCCTACAGGTCAGTACGAAGCATGGTATGCTCAAGGCACTGTTGGGTACCACAGGGCAGCTGCGACATTGAGGTATAACTGGGCAAATGAGAATAATAGAGGGAAATGGGACATGTTGGTTTGTGGGTGCACTTAAGTGACTGAAATTTTAGGAACAACTGCCTTTACTGACAGCAAGATGCAAGGTAAGTCTTTACTGAAGAGAAACAAGCTTATAAACTTTTCTATCAAGACCCCTCTAATTCTTCATGACCCTCTCCCACCCTCCCCCTATGCTAAAGCTAGCTTGCACATATGTAATATGCTGTCTCTTAGTCGGTGGCCTACTGGCAGGTTGTAGGTACTCTTAAATAGCCCTGATCCACTTGCATTCTAGGTAGCATTTCATTACTGTACTAAAATTCAATGCATCTGCACAGCTGCCATTCCCCCCTAGACTTAAATCAAGATTGAATCTCTCTGCTAGTTTCTTAACAAAAACCTTAAAATCAATTACTACACATGATCAACCTATGAAATCATTATATACAATACAGTGATTGCATTTTTTTTGAGCACTGAAAGTACTTAAAACCTTTTACTACCACTTTTGTACTAAATATAAAGGGCCCAAATACTTAAGATTTCCCGATTGGAAAAGAAAAAAAATTCTATCTTCCCAAACCGAGGCTTTTCATAGCAGCTTTAGCCAGGAAGAAATTTTTTGTTTGTCATAAACCCTTGAAAATAAGGGATCACTCTAGAAGCAAAGACCCTCGCATGATAGCAGTGCTTGCTGGTGCCACTATAACTCACAACCACCTATTATCTAATAGCTTATATTGAAGAGTTAATTCATGCTTATTTTGTTCCTTTAAAAAATACTCTTTGGAAACCATTATTACTCCTGTAGACACATACTCTAGTTATATCTCTTGTAAAAATAAAGGCATAATCATGCTTATCTCTATTTCTGCTAAATTCATCTACCAATATACATTTATTAATCCAATCACTTTACCAGCTAACCCAAGACCTCACATTATTCTGCGTACTACCTGGGGACTATTTTCAGCATACAGAAGTATAAGCAAGTTTTGTCAGAACAATCTGATAGGCAGTACTCAAATCCAGTCTTCATGGTGGTTATCACAAATGAAAACTAAAGAATCAGTTTATTCCCAAAACTAAGGGGAAGGCAAACCTCTTTAAAGCTCACTCCTGTCCCCTTTGAGAGCAACAAACCTGCTCAGCGGTATCTCATCAAGACTCAAGTTAACCCAGGGGAAGAATAAAGCCATTTTGTTTGCTCCTGTCCAATTCATCAGGTACTATTTGGCATGTGTGCAGAGGATCCAGAGAACTCCTCTAGGCCCCACTCAGTCAGAGTCTCTTCTAGAATACCACATTACCTTAAACACTTGCAGATGCCCTTAACTGGAATTAAAACTACCTGTGAAATATAAACTACTAGCTGTGTATTCTAAATGCATATGTTCAAACCTACCATTTTAAAAATACATCGGCAAGTAGGGAAGGAAACCTTAAAAAAAAGATACATTCTTCTATCACACTATTATAAACATTACAAGTGTGTGTACATATATAGAGAGAGCAGATAAAGATTTAAATAAGATGGTAAAACCAGGAACTATAGATTTTCCCAAAAGAACTATAATAACCATCCCAAGCTACAACTATAAACAGATTCACTAATATAGTAACTTGCCTAGCTTCCAACAAAACCAACCAACCAAAATAACAAACCCAAAACACCCACAAAAATATCCACCCAAACCCTACCCTAGATTATGTGGCAATAATTAATATATTTCTATGGAAATTGTCTCATGCCTTATAAGCTCCTAAAATAAAATCAAGGTCACTATGTGACTAATGATAGCACTAGGAGGAAAACAAAAACAAAAAACATTGAAAGTCCAACAGTCTTCAGCCTTGGTTTCAGCTACCTCTTCTAGTTAAGCATTGAGTACTTAGTATCAGATGCAATGTTTTTTTTGGCTTATCAGACCAGTAAGACGTGTTTTTCCACTGGCCAAAGGCAGCTGAAGGAACAACTTCTTGAATAAGCTGAATACTATGACATGAGCATGTCAGTTCCAAGTCTGAGCGTTCAGTTAAAATGATTGGTGAACATACAACTGAGCAAAAAGGAATGATGTCTATCATCCAAACAGGCTCCTTTTCCCCAGGACCTAAACAAACAGTAGTTATAATAGCAAAAGGAACATAAAGGGTTTTTTGTTTTGTTATTTTGTGTTGATCTTCAGGGCCAGCTGTGAAAGAGGTCAGCACATTACCAGCAGCAACGGACAGAGAAGAGCAAGATAGTGGATGAAAGACTCTTGCTGGACATTTGTTCATCTTTTCCTGTACTAGCCAGAAGATTGCAACTGGCATGTTTGGAGATTTCAGGTATACATCTCCTTTAGATCCTTCACAGACGTGGATAGCGGTCTACCTGAGGGCTCTATAACCATGTAAGAAAGCTTTCTTTATCCAATTTGGTGGCGGCCAAAACAGACTCCATGTCATTAAGGATGTCAGAGCTCAGCGCTTCCTGTAGACTGGGCATCAGCTCCTCTCCTTCTATGTTCATCCCATCTCCTTCCAGGGTTCCAAGGTCCACATTCGTCCCGGGAATGGCTTCCAGGTAGTCTGGGAAGCGACTCTGCTGGGAGGGCAGGGTGCTTTGGTTGATAGTGTCACCTAGTTGCAGGCAAAGGGAGAGAAAGAATATGAGTAAGGTATTTATGAACAGCAGACATCAGACCTGCATCACACAAGAATACAGAAATGCAGACAGAAAAGCTCTCCAGGTAGCCCTGACTGAACTGATCCCTGTGATTTTTATTGCATGTGTGCATGTGGAAACCAGACAAACTGGGTGTCATCCCCAGGAATGCTTGGAGCTCACCAAGATGCTAGACTGACTGGCTCTCTTGTACTGGGGATCTAATTCAGTTCTCATTTTTGAGGAGAGCACCTGAGTGACACCTTCTTCCCCAGCCCTCAGGTTTTTTTAAATTTAATTTATTTTTATTTATTTATTTGACAGAAAAAGGGGGGGAGGGAGGGAAAGAGAGAGAGAGAGAATGAGAGTGCCAGGGCCTCCAGTCACTGCAAACGAACTCTAGGCGTGTGAGCCCCTTGTCCATCTGGCTAACGTGAGTCCTGGGGAATTGAACTTATGTCCTTTGGCTTTGCAGGCAAATGCCTTAACCGCTAAGCCACCCCCCCAGCCCCATTTATTTATTTATTTTATACTTTTTTTGTTGTTTTTATTTATTTATTTGAGAGTGAGAGAGAAAGAGACAGAGAGAGAAAGAGACAGACAGAGAAGAAGAGAGAGAGAGAGAGAGAGAGAGAGAGAGAGAATGGGCACGCCAGGGCCTCCAGCCCCTGCGAACTACAGTGAGAGTAAAGTTAAGGTGAATACAGACACCCGTCTTCCCTTCTCTGGGACACACGAAAATAAAAGCTCTGCATTAATACTTTACAACCAGAGTCACGTGCATAATAGCAAAACTCTCTTAGATGGCCTTGAGTAAGTATGTACTCCCTATTTTGCTTTCAGGTTTCTCAAACTGGCCACATTTTTTTTTTTTTTTGCATTACATTAACACTGAGCTTCAATATAACAGGTTTTCATTAACAGTAACATAATTCCTCAAGCACTACAGGGGTTTGGAGAATAAAGATGAAGAGATGAGTAAGTATGGGGGCTGGGCCTACGGTGGTCATGCTGTGGCTCCTCAGGACAACTTCTGGTCTAAGCAAATGGAGAGAAAGGGGTAGTAGGGATTCTAGAAGTCTTGCAGACTTGAAAGACTTCCTAAACCCTTCCAGAAAGAACTTGTCAGCTAATAAGCTGGTTAGCTGAGGAAGTATACGGTTCCCTGATGATTTCTGCGTCCTGACACCTATCAAATCCAGGGCAACAGTGCTGGGGAAGCCATGGCTCCTGAACTATGTCTGTAAGACAGGTATGTCTCAAGTCCTACAAGACTGCTACAACTATAAAGTGGGTGATCCCTAGCACCTAAACCTTTTATTTTGTTTTCTGAGCCCATGAAAACCTCAGTTCCACCAAATCACCATCAGAGATAAGACAGGCAGACAATGAGTTACACAAAAACTTTCTCTGAAAATAAGAACACAAACCTCAATGTTACAGTTTCACTATCTTAAAAACCAACAGAAGAGTTAAACTACAAATCAATCCATAGAAAATAAAGCTGGTGGGCTGGAGAGATGGCTTAGTGGATAATGCACTTGCCTACAAAGCCTAAGGACCCAGGTTTGACTCCCCCAGGACCCAGGTAAGCCAGATGCACAAGGGGAGTTTCTTTGCAGTGGCTGGAGGCTCTGGTGTGCCCCCCCCCCCCGGCCCGCTGTCTCGCTCTCTCTCTCAAAAAAAGAAAGAAAAGAAAAAAAAAAAAAACTGGCAGCTCAGCATTCAGGAGGTTGACGCAGCAGGATCATGAATTTGAAGCCGGCCTGGTCTACGACTGTCTGCCCTCTACCCTTTACCCCCAACAAAGCTTACAGGGTTTTAACTGGGTTTCTTCTGAGTACGCTCAGCTGGTGAATCTATGGAAGCGAAGTTTCTAGAGGAATGATTCATACTAACCGGTATCCATTTCGTCAACACTGTTCAGGAAGTCATCTGGAGTCCGAGGGACGCTGTAGCTGCTCATGCTTAGTCCGCTGTCTGTGCTCTCATCTCGAGAGTGATAGGTGCCACTGTGAAAAACAATAAACATCTGCCGAATTGCAACCTGCTTCTGGGGGAGGGGGCAGGGAAAATTCCTGTTCTGCAGTACCTAGAACAAGCAGCCCCCTTCTGGCCGTCCACAGCTCTGTGCTGTGAGGTGACAGTGACTTGCTAATCCTAACCAGAGTCGACAGCTCTTAAGGACCAAGACCTCTCCTAAGGATCTATGCTTAGTGGCAATGACAGGAAAAAAAAATAAAGGCAGGGTCTGTCAGTTAGTTAATTACCTTGGCTGATAGAAAACTCTGTGTAGGTGTCCTCTCTGGAATCTGTAATACCATCTGAATAGGGACGGGAGGGTTGGGGTCAGGGTGGCACACTCCACATAGCTTGCTGGCTCCAGGTCTCAATTTTCTGGGCAGTGGCAGTGCAGGTGGAGGGTGAGAGCACACACACTACGTGGGCAGCGAGACAGGGCAGCATGGGAGTTCAGGTAGATTTCTAGCTCTGGGCAAAGAACTTAAGCCAAGGAGAATCCAAGCCCAAATAAAGACCTAGAATTCCTTTTTGAACTGGGCCAAAATAGATGAGTCATTGCACATAAGATAAGAATTCCCACAGCTTGATCTTGCTTCACTTTGGGGGGAGGGGCCTTATCTAAACACCTCAGCGCAAGATAAGAGGCCACAGTGGTAGCAAAGAACATGGCTGGAGGAAAAACATAAACCCAAACAGATCTTCACTTTAGGCTAAATGGAAAATCTCCTAGATTTACATGCAGGGCTGGTAGGTATTGTACTAAACTAACAATACAGAGTATTGGTTGGGATAAACTATCAAATTTTGAGCTCTACCAATACTCCAGTCTTGGGCTATTGTTATTCTTATTTGCTTCTGAACTCAAATGTGAGCTTTAAAACTGCCCACATGATGAGCACTTAAAGCAGCCATTTAGGGTTGGGAAGATGGTGTGGAGGTTGAATGAGCTTGTTTGCAGGGCCTGCTAGCCTGGGTTCGATTTCCAAGTACCCAGGTAAAACCAGATGCACAAAGAGATACATGTGTATTGAGTTTGTTTGCAGCATCAAGAGGCCCTAACTCACTTACTCTTTCTCCTGCAAATAGAAAGAAATATTTTTTAATTTTTATTTATTTACTTTTATTTTGGTTTTTTGAGGTAGGGTCTCGCTCTAGCCCAGGTTGACCTGGAATTCACTATGTAGTCTCAGGGTGGCCTTGAGTTCATAGCCATCCTATCTCTGCATTTTTTTAAAAAAGAGTATTTTTAAAATAAATAAAAATGGGGCTGGAAAGAGGGCTTAGTGGTTAAGGCGCTTGCCTGCAAAGCCAAAGGACTCAGGTTTTATTCCCTAGGACCCATGTAAGGTAAATGTACAAGGGGGCACATGCATCTAGAGTTCATTTGTGGTGGCTGGAGGCCCTGGTGCACCCATATTGATTCATTCATTCTCTTTCTCCTCCTATTTCTGTCTCTCAAATAAATAATAACAGGTCAAAATCTACCATCAACCCTGCCCCAGCTGTAAAATCAAGTTCTAACAACTGCTCAAGTCTTAAAGATGAGTACCCTCAAACTTCTTCCCTAAACTGTTCAATGCATTGGGCAACTACTGGCTTATTGTAATGAATCTGTTAGATTTTGGCAAGATTCAAAAGTTTCATGCAGATCTGAGAAAACACAAACTTTCTTCTGAGACTATTGTGTATCACACAGACAGGTATGCTGAGAAGGCTGAAATTCTTTTGAATGCCGCAACTGGGAACAAGGGCCCCCATCTGTGTGTGTGTGTGTTTGCTTTTTTTTGAAATAGGGTCTCACTCTAGTCCAAGCTGACCTGGAATTTACTATGTGTCTCTGGCTGGCCATGAACTCACAGCAATCCTCCTACCTCTGCCTCCGGAGTGCTGGGATTAAAGGTGTGCACCACCACGCATGGCACTCAATTGTTTTTTTTTTTTTTCCTTGAGGTTGAAGGGCCCCCATCTTTGTAATCACTGTTCTTACTGCTAAACCCAGGGCATACCTCAGACATCTGAGTTCATTACAGAGGAGGTGGATTTACAGATTCATATGGGGTTCTCAGAGACCACAGGGGAAGCCCACAGCATTCCCGAGGACAGGGCTCAGGGTCGTGCCTGTGGACAGACCCGACCTCAGCTCCCTGAGGCTGCCACTGCATGACAGGCATCAGACTGACTGAGGACACAGAGGTTAACGACAAAGCTAGGGGGTTCACAACTTCAGGGAGAAAGGGAAAGGCTTCAGAGAGGGGACAGTTGAACTGGCCATGTAATCCAGTGGACTGAAAGAGACAGGTGATGGAGTCAATGACAGGCAAGTCTCTCAGCTGAAGGAAAAGGTGTAACTCAACTAGTAAGAAGAACAGAGAAAACATCCAGGCTTTTTCTTTTCTTTTAAAAAATTGTGTGAGTGTGTAGGAGTGTATGTTGTGGTGTGCACATGGAAGAGAATGCTGGGTCCATTTTGCTCCATGGCACGTTTCCTTGAGATAAGAGTTGGTCTCTCACTGAACCTGGCACTACCTTTTTCTGGAGTCAAACTGGCTGACTGGTAAACTCCATGATTGTCTGGGTTTTGCTCCCCACCTTACTGGGGTCATGAGCATGGGTAGACACGCCCGGCTGTTCACATGGGTACCAGAGAATCAAAGTCAGGGTGAATCAGATCTTGTCAGGTCCGCATGCTTGTGTGCAGCAAGTGCTCTTACCTGCTCAGCCACCTTCCCAGCACTTTTATTCTCTTTTATTCTTCAAGTTTTTTTTTTTTGTTTGTTTGTTTAAAGAAAAACAATGTGTTAGTCAGGTGCATACTTTAGAAACTGGGGTACTCTCACTGGGACTCCAAGGCTTGGAAGTCTGAAATAAGAGGCTTTTGAGTTCAAGGCCAGCCTGGGCTATATGTCAAGACTTCGTCTCAAAAGAAAAAGAGAAAAGCTGGGGGCAGGACACGACATCAAGGAAGCCATGTAGGAGTCTGCTCTTTGACACTAAGGATGTATGCACTGTCAGCTCACAACAAATAAATCTAAGCTTCACCTGTTTCTCAGTAAATGTTTCTAGTATTTTCACAAAGGCCTGCCAGAAGGCTAGGCAGCCTTTTAAAAAACAGTTTGAATTTTACCCTCAGATTAACATAACCCTTCAATAAGACAGGAACTAGAATTATTCTGAATTTTTTTTTGTGTGGAAGAAAAAAAAAAAAGATTTTGTGCTATGACCCTTTCTCATCAGCCTCAGTTTAAGTCGAATTTATACAAGCTTACACACATATATATTCAATTTTAGGCAGAGATTTACATTCTAAGTATAGAAAACTAACTTTTAAAAAAAGAATGTTGCAGCCTAGAGTGGTGGTGCATGCCTTTAGTGCCAGCACTCAGGATGCTTTGGATTGCCATGAGTTAGAGGCCAGTCTGGGACTACAGAATGAATTCCAGGTCAGCCTACGATAGAGTGAGGCCCTACCTTGAAAAACCGAAAATCAATCATTTCTTTTAACGGTAATGTCTCACTCTCTCTACCCCAGGCTGACCTGAAATTAACTATGTAGTCTTAGGGTGGCCTTGAACTCACAGTGATCCTCCAACCTCTGCCTCAGGAGTGCTGGAATTAAAGGTGTGTGCCACTGCACCCAGGCCAATTTTTCTTTTTTTTTTTTTTTTTTTTGAGGTAGGGTTTCACTCTAGCTCAGGCTGACCTGGAACTCACTATATAGTCTTAAGGTGGCCTCAAACTCATGGCGATCCTCCTACCTTCTGCCTCCTGAGTGCTGAGATTAAAGGCATGCACCACACCTGGACAAAAAAAATCTTTTAAAAAATGTTTTTTCTTCCGGCTGGGGAAAAGGCTCACTGGCTAAAGGCACCTGGTTTGTAAAGCCAACTAATCTTGGTACAATTCCCCAGTACCCACATATAGCCAGATGCACAAAGACACATGGGTGTGGAGTTCATTTATAGAAGCAAGAGGCCCTGGTATACCCCAATCTTTCCCCACTCCCTTAGAAAATATTTACAAGGAAGAGAGGAGAGAGGAAGGGGAGGGAGGGAGGGAGGAGAGAGAGAGAGAGAATATGAGAATAGGCCTCTAGCCACCAAAAAACTCCAGATACATGCATCACTTTGTGTATCTGGCTTTACACAGGTACTGGGGAATCAAACTAGGGTGGTTAGAATCTGAAGGCAATCACCTTAACTGTAGAGCCATCTCTCCAGCCCCAATAAATATTTCTTTTAAAAAGTGATTTTCCAAAGATGAAGACAGGACCTGCTACAAGCTTGAAGTTTCTTTCTTTCTTTCTTTCTTTCTTTCTTTCTTTCTTTCTTTCTTTTTCTTTTTTTTTTTTTATGGTGGTGGTGGTTGTTTTTTGAGGTAGGGTCTCATTTTAGCCCAGGCTGACCGGGAATTCAATATGTAGTCTCATGGCGATCCTACTATCTCTGTTTCCTGAGTGCTGGGGTTAAAGGCGTGAGTCACCATGCCCAGCAAGTTTGCAGTTTTCAACACAGCAGTTTATATTTAACAGTTTGCCCGAAACACAAGGACTGTGGTAACTCATTTAGAAGCATTAAGTTGTGATTTTACTTAATGCCATTAAGGTGAATACTTTATTTATTTAACTTCTTTTTTAAAAAAATATTTTATTCATTTACTTGCCAGCAAAGAGACAGAGATTGAATGGTGTGCCAGGGCCTTCAGCCGCTACAAATGAACTCCAGATGCATATGCCAATTGTGCATCTGGCTCTACATGGGCACTGGGGAATCAAATCTGGGTTGTTAGGCTTTGCAGGCAAGTGTCGTAACTGCTGAGCCAATTCTTCAGCCCTATTTACCTTCTAAAACATTTGTCTGTGTGCATGAGTGTGTCCAAGTGTGTGACTGGGGCGTGTGCATGCCATGATGCACGTGTGGAGGTCAGAGGACAATTTTTGAGCTGGTCCTTTGCTCTTGCTCAGGTGTTTGCTGCGCTTGCCGCAAGCTCTTGGGAAATTCTCCCATCTCCTATTTTGCTGTCAGTATCAGTGTTCTGAAAATAAGAAGGCTACCTCTTTTTTTTTTTAACATAGGGTCTGGGGATCAAACGTGGGCACTCCAGCTCTATGCATTCAGCCATCTCTTCAGGCCCAGTTCTTTTTAAACTTTTTTCAAAGGGCGCACAACCATACCAGAATCTTTAAAATATGTGGTCTTACAGTAAATGGGTATGTGGAAAATCCTAGCCAGTGATCCTTACACTACAATCCTAAGTAGCTTAACATGCCATTCATTTGTTTTCACAGAAAAGCGCTCTCATGTTCCTTCATGATTCTGTAATGTGAGCAGCCTTAGTGAAGAGGTCAGGCAGAAGCAGGCACGTTGAGACTTTGACCAAGATCCTTCTACAAGTCTTCACAGTTCACCTCCTACTACAGGAGGCAGCCTTTAATCCTCCGCTTTGTCTGTGCTTGGCCACTTCAGAGAGATGTCTTTACAGCTGAGATTTTGGCCCACACAAATGTTTGAAACAGCATTTACAGCTGTGATTTTGGCCCACACAGATGTTTGAAACAGCCAACAACATGCACCAAGACCAGAGCAAAGCTAGGGTCTTTTCAGAGACCAGCCAGTAGCCTTCACACCCACCTGTTAAGAAAGGGATCTGAGCTATTGGTTGTCATTGTTCTCAGTTCCTGAGACATCCCGGGGGAAGAGACTGGATTTTGAGTCCCTCCATCCTGCTCCAGTGTAGGTAACTGGCTACGAAGAGCTAACTCCTTAAACAAACAAAAACAAATACAAAGAAAATCAATCCACTGATTAATAAATGGTTGCTGGAGTTTATGAAGTAAAATGTACACCTGAGTAGCGTGGTAAAACATGAACACTTACTTTAAAGTTAACTATTTCCTGATCAGAATAACCAAATTCTTCTCTACATTTCTAGAGACCAAGAACTAGGATGCACACATCCAAAGCTTATCTAGGTCTATTAACCCCACAACATGCAGAATTAGCTCCGGCATTTCACCTCATTCTCTCTACTCAGACACATCTCCCTTGGGTAGAATGGCAAGTCTGCTCTTTAAAAGTCATTCTTAAGAGTTAGTATTACTCACCATCTCTCACATCGCTTTGTGTGTGGGGCCAGCAATAAAAATAAAGAATAGAAAGAACATGTGATGATTTACTGTACGACATCCACCCTCCCTTCCATCCCCACCTCTGGTTACACTCTGCTATGGAGTGGCTCACTCTGACCTCAGGTTTCTTCTATCGGGACCTGGATGGAGTTGTGTTCCACCCTATAGCAGGCACACAGCAGCAGGTGGGGGACACCAGAAGTAAGAGCATGAACTCCAAGTTTCTCTTCCACATTACAGTATTTAATATAGGGTAAAATTTCTTCACCCAGTCACCTCTCAGCAGAGTTCTCCAGACTTGGAAGCTCAAGGTCTGGGCTGCTCCTGGTTCCAAACATGGTCAAGGCCATGGCAATAACCTACCAGCTCTTCACTGCCATTTCTAGATTAGGGTCTTCCCAGGCCAACCCTGCTTTCTATCCAAGTAGATGTTCCATCCTTTAAACCAGAATTTCTTAGCCAGAGGGCCATATGAGAAATTCAGTATTATAAGCTTTGTTGATTTAAAAAAAAAAATCTTAATTTTTGGTAATTTCTGATTTTAAAATATTCATCTTCTTTAATATTAATATAGACAATGTAACAGTATTCATTATAGCTTTCATATTTTTATCAGTCAGAAGGTCTGGGTATTTTCTTAACATGGTTTGTTTTCAAATATCTTAAAATACCTCTTATGCTCTTTGTTTCAACCTTATGGCAGCTTTAAGACAGTCTTCTAGAGCTCTTCATAGAATAAAGAACATGTCACATTATATTTTGATGTTTTGACAACTATACCAGTAAAATTCCTTTTCATTTTTCAACCAATGAAAATACGTGAGAAATACAAATCAAAGCTACACTGAGATTCCATCTTACCCAGTCAGAATGGCTACCAAGAAAACAAACAACATAAAATGCTACAAGGGTGGGAATGGGGAAATGTAAACCAGTGCAACTTCTATGGAAGCTGGCAGGAAATTTCCTTTAAAAAAAAAATAAAGGCTAATGACCTGAGTTCAATTTCTCAGTATCCATGTAAAGCCAGATGCACAAGGTGGCACATGTGTCTGGAGTTCATTTGTAGTGGCTAGAGACCCTGATGCACCATTTTCTTCCCCACCCACTTCTCTCTCACATGCATGCAGACACAAAATAGATGCATGCATAGTACATTCACAGAACCAAGTAGAAGGGAGATTATTTGGGAGAAACCAGCTGGGGTGGGTACTGTGGGTGCATGTATGCAAAGCAAATGACACATATATGTGAAAATGTCGTAAAGAAGGCCATTATTTTATTTGTTTTTTGTTTTTTTGGTTTTGGTTTTTCGAGGTAGGGTCTCACTCTGGTTCAGGCTGACCTGGAATTAACTATGTAGTCTCAGGGTGGCCTTGAACTCACGGCGACCCTCCTACCTCTGCCTCCTGAGTGCTGGGATTAAAGGCGTGCGCCACCACGGCCAGTTAACAATAAAATCTGGCTGGAGAGATGACTTAGCTGTTAAGGTACTTGTCTGCATAGCCAAAGGACCCAGGTTCAATTCCCCAGTTCTCACATAGAGTCAGATGAACAACGTGGCACATGCAACTGAAGTTCGTTTGCAGTGGCTAGAGGTCCTAACGTGCCCATTTCCTCTCCCCCCACTTGCAAATCAATAAGTATTTTTAAAAATTCCCTACAATCCTCAACTTTTCATTTTTCTTACACATTTTTTAAAAGCCCATTACTCCTAGAAGGGCTCCAAGGACTCAGGTAAATCCAAAGGAGTCATTTGCTTCCTGTACTCAACTTCTCTCTTTGTTACTCCACCCTACACACGGCACGTTTGGGAGCCTGGGTCAGGGCCTCTTGCCATCTCAAGTTTACCTTATGCAACCTGCTTCAATATACCTACATTTCCAACCTCCCTCCATCACTCACATGCATGGACACTAAGATAAACCACCCTGCAAACCTGAGTCATGGTTTTTGGGACAACAATCAGGGCTTCACTTTTTCCCAACTGTAATCATCAGCCATACACAAAACCCACATAATTCAGGGATCTCCTTTAAACTGCAGCATGGCTGACAACTACACGATTGTAACTTGCTTATGAACTTTTAGTCACACCCTGGAATTGGCTTAGATATTTCTCTCCCAGAAACCTTACATGCATCTTTATTTATGTGTGGGAGGGAGGGAGAGAAGAGGTGCACCAGGGCCTCTGGCCATTGTATAGGAGCTCCAGTTGCAGTGCAGGCTCCATGCTGGGCATCTGGCTTACATGGGAATCAAACCTGGTCCCTTGGCTATGCTGGCAAGTGCCTTAACTTCTAAGCCATCTCTCCTGCCTGGATTTCGCCTTTCTGACCGGTTTTCTTCCCATCTGTTCCTGGATGAGTTCTCCTGGCCTCTATCAGCTCTTTAAAATCAGATATTCCAAACCCATCTACTGCTAGAGTAGTCCAGCCCCTGACTCTATTCTGGTTTCTTATTTTTCTGCCCCTTCTCTAAGAACTTCAACTCATGACAACTACACAAAGCGCATTTCAGATTTCTGATATACACACAATTTTACCTTGACCGGCCAATGTCATTTTGAATCATTGCTAAAATGTGCTCATTTTATTTTGATGCTAAGATTGTTGAGAAATGCTGAGCTAGGGGACCATACAACTAGCCAGGATGAAATCATTACAAACTAAAGGTCTTCAGCTTTGGCTGGGCCTGTTACACCTCTTCCTAGTCCCCTCAATGGCATCTTCACTCACTCTCCCATCTTTATAACTTCTTCTGCCCTCAGAAATAAATTTGCTGCTGGGCGTGGTGGGGCATGCCTTTAGTCTCAGGAGGCAGAGGTAGGAGGATCACCTGTGAGTTTGAGGTCAGCCTGGGTTAAAGTGAGACCCTACCTCAGGGGAAAAAAAGAAAAAGAAATTCTGTAGCTGGGTGTGGTAGCTCACACCTTTAATCCCAGCATTTAGGAGGCAGAGGTAGGAGGATTGACATGTTTGAGGCCACCCTGAGACTACATAGTGAACTCCAGGTCAGCCTGGGCTAGAGCAAAACTCTACCTTCAAAACCAAAAAACATCAACAACAAAAACAAACAAACAAACAAACAAAACCCCCAAAAGAAAAGGAAATTCTAAGCTGAAGTTTCCATCCATTCCCCATACTCCCTTACAAATAGGATGATCAGGAGACTATGTTTTGCCCAACAGGATGTGAACAGAAGTAACACAGGTAACTTTGGGATTGTGCCTCTAAACACAAACCTTTTACGCCCTCCCCTACCCTTCTCTCCTCTCCTCTCCTGTCTAGCCCAAGGCCTCCACAGACATGCTGGGGATTGAACTCAGCGTGGCTTAGGTATGTTAGGCAGGAACTCTACTAACTGAGCTACATCTCGTTTCATTCATTGATTTCTGAGAAAGGGTTTCACTATGTAGACAAGATTGGCTTCAAACTTGTAATCTACCTGCCTCACTGTCCTGAGTGCTGGGATTGCTGACTTGTGGCCTAGATCCTAAGTAATTTGTTGTTTTGAGGCTGGGGCTCACTCTAGCCCAGGCTGACCTGGAACTCAGTCTGTAGCTCCAGATTGGTTGTGAACTCATAGCAATCCTCCTATCTCTGCCTCCTAAATGCTGGGATTAAAGGCATGTACTGCCATGTCTAGCTTCCTAAGTGATTTTTATTTGTGGGGATGGTGGGCGGGGTGGGGAGGGGTTTGAGGTAGGTAGGGTCTCACTCTAGCCCAGGGTGGCTTCGAACTCAGTGATCCTACTTCTGCCTCCCAAGTGCTGGGATAAAAGGCGCACACCACCAATCTGTCTTCCTAAGTGTTTTTTTTTTAAATGATTTTTATGGATGTTGTTTTATAATGCTAACTAGCAGACTATCTTTTCTCCTAATTATTTTGCTGTTGTTGTTTTTAGGAAGGGTCTCACTCTAGCCTAGGCTGACCGGGAATTCACTATATAGTCTCAGAGTGTCCTCGAACTCATGGTGATTCTCCTACCTCTGTCTCCTGAGTGCTGGGATTAAAGGTGTACACCACCATGCCCGGCAGCTGCCTAAGTGATTTTAACAGATTTAATGAGATAATTCACATGTCATAACTTACACATAAGCTGCAGAATTTGATGAGCTTTAATTATACCCAATTCTGAAACTCACTACAATCAAAATATTTACCCCTCAAGTTTTCTCCCACTTTTCAGCTTCCTCAGTAGTGCCTTCAGAAAACAAGTATCCCTGTTTGCCATGCCAGGTTAGTTGGCAAAGTACCAATGTCCGTGTAAGCAGAACCATGTGACATGCACTCTTCTTCATTTAGCCCTATCCCTAAGAGCTCATGTTAAATCTGCAACTGATACTTTGGCTGTTAATATTCTACTACAGGAAGGCTATCTCTCCAGCCCTGTTTTCTTTATTTTTCAACTTACTGTAAGTCAAAATGCTGTTTTTCTTCTTCAATGTTTGATAAGGAGATTCAAACCCAATGGCTGGCACATGTAGGCAAGTGGTCCAACACCAAGCCCCATCTTCAAGTCTTTTTTATCCTATGTGAAATTTCACTGCTATTTAAACAAGGGCAGAAATAGAGGCGGCTTCTGGTGGGTCCTGGTTCCATGAAAGTGCCTTATGTAAAGCAGGCAGGCCATTTATGAACTGCCTGCTATGTCAGGCCATGGCTTTATTCAGTGCTGAACTGACTCTAAACAGCTTCCAGATTAGATGAGATTTACAGGCTCAATGGGAAATGCCACTGCATTTTTGTATCATTACAGAAGAAAATGAGCTAAAAATACTTCATTTAGGAAAAAAAAAATCGAATGCTCTAGAATAACTATTTGACCTTTGAAACGAGAGCAGAACCACAACCAGGTTCTGGCCAGATTTCCTAAAACTTGCTTATTTCCCCACTTTTTGAAAGACTGTCAACTACCTTTGGGAAAAGAGAAGTTTAACAAACTTGTATTTTTAGCTCAGTAGTCTAATTTTAGGCATTTGTTCAGGATAAAATAATCTCAAAACTCCTTAGAGAAAGATGCAACTTTCAACATAAAATGTTTCAACTCAAATCAGTTTTGTAGGCAATCCAAGGCTTATTTCTGTATCAGTCACGGCAGACTTACACAATTAGAAAGTCTTGTTCACATTCAAGCAGAATGTATTTTCAGCAATGATTTTGTTTGCTTCTAGTGCTGTGGATCAAGCTCAGGGCTCAGGACAAGAGGAAGGCCCTCCTTGCGCCCCCCCCCCCCCCAGAATGTGTTGTGTTAAAATGACTGTGCCAGGATACACACAGATGCAAACTCTCTAAAATGCACTATGTTTATATGGAATAAATGTTTGGATTACAAAATTCAAATTGGAGCCAGGCGTGGTGGCACACACCTTTAATCCCAGCACTTGGGAGGCAGAGATAGGAGGACTGCCAGGAGTTCAAGGGCAGCCTGAGACTACATAGCAAATAGACCCTACCCTGGGGAAAAAAAATTCAAATTGCAGGCTGGAGAGATGGCTTAGTGGTTAAGGCGCTTGCCTGTGATGCCTAAGGACCCCGCTTCAATTTCCCAGTACCCTCATAAGCCAGATGCACAAGGTTTTACATTCATCTGGAGTCTATTTACAGCGGCCAGAGGTCCTGGTGTGCCCATTCTCTCTCGCTGTCACTTGTGCTCTCTCTCTCTCTCAAATGAATAAATAAACAAAATATTTTAAAAAACAGCAAAACAAAAATGTTAGGGGAGCTGATTTAAGACAACAAAAAAACCCATTTTAAAACCTTTTCCGGGCTATAGAGATGGCTCAGCAGTTAAAAGTGCTTGCTTGCAAGGCGTGACAGCCTGGGTTAGATTCCTCAGTACTCACATAAAGCCATATGCACAATGTGGTACTTCTGTCTGGAGTTCATTTACAGTAGGAGGCCCTGATGTGCCTGTACTCATTCTTTCTCTTTCTCTCTCTCTGTCACACACACACACACACACACACACACACACACACACACACACACACACTCAGTCTCTCTGTGTCTATCATAAATAAATAAATGAAAATATTTTTTAAAAGTAACTCCAAACAGTTCAGTTCAGCATTCCTAGCACTATCCTGAAATTCAAAACTAGGCCAGGTGTGGTGGCGCACGCCTTTAATCCCAGCACTCAGGAGGCAGAGGTAGGAGGATCACCATGAGTTCAAGGCCACCCTGAGACTACATAGTGAATTCCAGGTCAGCCTGCACTAGAGTGAGACACTACCTCAAAAAGAAAGAAAGGAAAGGAAAGGAAAGGAAAGGGAAAGGGAAAGGGAAAGGAAGAAAGAAATTCAAAACTTTCTGACAGAGGTCTGGGATTATGTTTTTGGCAATTTGTCTCAATGTTAACACCACCACACATGGCTGGAGATGGAACTCAGTGGAGAAGTACTTGCTTGACTGTGGAAGGTCCTGGGTTTGATTCCAGCACTGGCAAAGCAAAAGAGAAAACAGAACCACCACATCAAACAACTACCTAACTACCACCACTTATGCCACCGCTCACCTAAGAGGCAATTTTACTTAATTAAACACATGAAGTAACCACTTATGTGTGTGTAAGGGTGTGAGCCCAACTACCTGCTCCTTTGTGAGTGTGGGGGGAGGTCTTACTCTGTGCCCTGGCTGGCCTTGAATTTGCAGTGATCCTTCACCTCTGCCTCCCAAGTGCTGGGATTAACAGGCCAATGCTGCCATTTCTGGCATGTACCACCATACCCAGCTTTCCCCCTTCCCTTTTTACACAAAACTTTGACATACCCACCAAAATAAAACATATTCACTGGAAAACATCCCAATGAACCTAGGATTTATTAAAAATTAGTACTTCAAACAGAATAACAATAATGTTGGAAAAAGTGTTAAAAGGATTCTGAAATTGCTTTTCTAGTATCTGCCAATATGAAAGACAGTTTGTAGGGATAAAAGCAAAATTCTTTGCCACTGCTATATTCACAGCAGGAAAAAGGTCTTTGGCAATTGTTATCACATGATTCTGAGCAATGGTATTATTGTCCTCTAAAACTGAATGTCTGAGCCTCTTCCCTACCAGAGCCCAGTGTCCTTAATAGCAATGCTATGGTTAACCACACATTAACAACCAAATGGCCAGGATGAACAGCTATTAGTGCCAGTACGATAGCAATGAGACAGTATTCATACTACACATTACTGATCCTATAATTTCTATGAAGAATTCTACCAAGAATTTTGATGAAGACACTTTGGGGTATGTCTTGACCTAGGATTTACTGGGGGGAAATGCAGAAGCTTAATTGGTAAGTGGGAAGGAAGGTGAGCAAGATTCTCATGGACAAAAGAGCAGCTCACCCAGAATTTATAAGAAGCTACTGACCAACACCGTAAGCCAGGCAGACATAATAAGAATCAGGGATCCAGATACTAAGTCCCACACTCTTTAACACAGAAGAGTGGGCAAACATGTTCATAGCATACGACTACCTTTCCTCAGAGTGGTTCTCTCAACACCTTGAGGCAGAACTGGAATGTATTCCTAAGCCCTCGCACTCCAAAGGACTCTCCAAGTTATAAAGCAGCACTGATGTGTAAGAATAATCTGACAGAAAACTGGGAGTCCCTCCAAGATGTTTCATCTGAAAATAGAAATTGCCCTTGAAATATAAAAATGGTTAATTATTGAAATGAAATTAAAATTTGAAGATGTCATGTGATAAATTTGCCACCAAATGCTTTGGACAAATTATATTAAATTAAGGTGAAAATTTCCACAGTTACTTGCATAGATATATAAATGCCTTTAAAGGTTTAAACTTTCAAAGTATACATTTCAGCATGATCGAGTCACATACTTTTGGGATTTTTCATTAACCTTACACAAGTGACATTAGTGTGAATGACTACAAAACTCTCGAACACAGGTACAACTTGCTAATTCTATCAAGTATTAAAAGACTGCTTGTGAATTTAGTAACTCAAAAAAGCTCTGAAAGTCCAGGTGTGATGGTGCACGAGGCAGAATGAGGACTGCTGAGAGTTCAAAGACAGTGTGGTCTACGTAGCACATTCTAGGACATCCAGAGCTACAAAAGCTTAGACCCTGTCAATTAAAGAAAGAAAAAGGAAGGAAGGGGGAAAAAAAAAACCCACAATCAAGTTTCATAGCTTCTGATATCCTAGCATATGAGGTGACACAGATTTCACTGTTATGTATTAACAGGACTAATATAATTTAGAAAAGTAAAACCAAACACAATAACCACTTTGAAGAACAGTTCCAAGACTGAGTTATGGCCTTTAAACACATTGCAAGGTATTTTCTGACTCTTGATTGCTCTGGTACACCCTACTTCAATTCATCCTCACTTAAGATACACCTCCACTTTGAGCGCTTCTTCCTGGCATTGTTGAGGTTTAGCACCAACACCCAAAAGCATGGTGCTCTGGTGAGCTGGGGACAAGGGACGCATCTCAGCAGCCCATCCTCTGTTTTCCTTGTGCTTTCGTTCTCCTCAAAGGCAGGCCAGACACTAGAACTCCCTTCCCCCAAGGAAAGACAGAGCAGATAAAACCCTTCTCCCCAAGCCAACCATAAAACCTAGCAGTATCACCTCTAATCACAGCCAGACTTTCCGCAAATGACATTTTCTGAGCTACTCTGACAGGTAAGAGCTCACTCCATATGGGGTCCTGCCCTTTGCCCAGGAAACACTGTCGGGAGAGGCCACCATGAACTTGGGCAGTCAGAATTGCCTCTCAAAGTCCATTACCACTGGCCATGGCCCTTTGTCCAATCAGATTTCTACATGGCTATCCACTGCCCACCAAACGTACGCACATAAACTGACAGGAGTGGGTGAAGGGGTAAATATGACCAAAATACATGATATACAAGTTTAAGAATGTCATAAAAAAACCCATTCTTCTTATAATTAACACATGCTAATTAAACTGACGAAAACCATTACCACACCCAGCAGCAAGCTATATTTTTAACTCTAGGATATGTAGTCAATTTTTCAAAGCTAGCTCTTTCAGGTTGCTTTTCCCCCTTTGGAATATACAAACTTAAGAAATGAATTTTAACACCTTTAAAAATTATTTACAAGTCACATTTTTTTGAGAGGGAGGGGAGGAATACTGCCTTGTGCTAAACATGTGCTCCACCATTCAGCTGCACAGCCAACTCAAGGCTCTTTCCTAAATCTTACTTAGTAAAGTAAGTATCAAGCCAGGCATGGTGACTCACACCTATAAGGAGTACAAAGAGAGTGAGGCAGGAGAATCATCACAAATTCCAGGCCAGCCTGGACTATGGAGCAAGATCCTGTCTCAAAACCCAAAAAGCAAGCAAAAAAGAATTGCTGATAACTTTAATACAGCAACTATTTTCTATTTAAGAATGAAATGAAGTCCTAAAAACATTTATTTGCCAGATTTAAGGTATAAAATGTATGAATGAGAGAATGTCAGCATCCATTTTTGGCTGACAGGACTTATGCAAATCCAAACTTCAGTTTGAGGTCTCCTATGATAGTTTCTATACCAAGTGTCACTAATAGAAACCTCCTTGGAGAAATACTTCAGAGGGAAAAAAAAAAAAAACAGGAAAAACTGTTTTCATTTTGTAAGATCCAACGCTATCTTGCCTTTCAAAGTCAGATGTATTCCTGTCCCTATCTTAAGAATGACCACCTTCTACTTCAGTGGAGACCATATGCTATTCTCTTACTTGGTCTTTTGATTACATGCAGGCATTTATGGGACAAATAAAGAAGAGTTTCACTCTTACAAAGTTAACGGGTCTCTGAGTTCAGTATCCAACTTTATCAGTAGGTACTCCAATGGACAAGCTACGCAGTGCCCTCCAAGGTGAGTGACACTGCCAATTTCCACTTTCACAGCAGATTCCAAAACAACATGCTCACTTGACTGGTACAAATGGAGCTACATAGAAAAGGTGTTTGGCTCAGGGTCTGGCAGCACATGCCTATAATCAATCCCAGCACTCAGGAGGCTGAGACAGTAGAATCACATAAAGTTTAATGCTAGCTTGGGCTACAAAGTGAGACTCTAAGAAAGAAAAGAGGGGGGAGGGAGGGAAAGAGCAAAAAATGAAAAGGAAAAGACTATAAGGTGCTTTGTGGCTGTTTCTGCCCATCCAAGAGAACACTAATCTTCTGAATCATAAGTTTTTTAAATCCTAATTACCACAGACAGAATCTCTGGTTTCTAGATGAGACTGCTCAAGACAGGAGTCTGTGTTAGGAAGCAAAGATGGCCGCCAACCTCCCATCCCCATCTGATGCTCTTGTAAGCAGTGTGCCCTGGAGGTCAGCAGGAGAAACAGCGATGAAAGTCAACAAGTCCTGAAGTAGGCCTTCTGACTGTTTTGATATTCCTCTTTTAGTATGTCTGCCAGGACGACTTATTCTTCTCTTTATAGTATGACTCAAAACAGTTTCTAAAACTAGTCTGCCCAAGAATATAAATAAATTCTACTTTCTTTTACTATGGCTCAGTTTACTAATTTTTTAAAGCAGTAAAAAAGAAGACTATTTTGAGCTACTAAAATGAAAATAAGACATTCTGTGGCTCACAGAATATACCATTTTCAATACAGAACAGGAAGAGCTACAGATTCCCAGAGAATACTAGATCCTCTCTAGAAGGAATGTGCAAGGGCAAACAGGCCATGCTCTCTTAGAAAGGTAAGGTTAAGTGTCTTAGCAGAAAGATGACTCAATTATATACTTTGGCTCATCTCCAGTGAGGACAGGACCCTGGAACACGATGTCTCTCTTCCCTAATTTAGTATCTTTTTTCCCCAATGCTAAAACATCATATAAGAGCCTACCTGACATTTTGGAGAATTGGCTGTGCTGGGATTGATATTCCGCATTGCCTAAGAGTGAAAAATAAGACGGATAAAAATTACTTTAAGCCACATGGTTTGGCTGTGTAGGCTGACTTACAAACTGTATCCAGACATCTCACCATAGCACAGAATTCCCAAGCTTCCCAAGAAGCAGCAGGCCGAGGAAGACAGGAGCCAGTGGAGTCACCAGGTTGTAAAACTGAACCCTCAAGAGATTTAATAGCACCGAGGATAGGACAGCAAGACTGGAGGTGTCAGGACCAAGATAAAAACAGATTAGCAGTCAGGTAGGTTCTTTGCCTCTGTATTAAATGAAGTGGGTAAAATTAATGTTTGATGTCTTAGTGGTAAGATAACTTCAGGGAGAAGAAGCTCAAGGGAAGCTGAAGGACTTGGGATATATATATTTTATTCATACTAATTGCTAAAACAAAACAAAAAATCCTTTTAGTCCATTAGCAAGAGAATAGAGCAGACCTGTCCTTCAAAATAAGACTACACAGCGCATAGGAAAGAAAGTAACAAGAGATCACCTTTTAAAGGAGGTAAAGCTATCTCTCCAGGGCCCGTCACCCAGAATAAGGACTAGAATTTAGAAAAATTCGTTGGAAAGAAGAATATTTTATAAGTAGCAGCATTTTGCCCACCAGAAGCCAGGCAACAACAAAATTGGCAAACAGCCCATTTCTGAACTTCAAAAATCATCACTGAGAAGAGCAAGTTTTTGACATGATCAAACACCCCTTTGAATCTAGAAAATTTCTTGATTTTTGAGACCCTCATGCATGCAAAATTGAGACTTGCATTTTACTTAAGACTACAGTCTTCTGTCACCACAAAATGAGGACAATAAGAACAGCCTGAGCAAACAGATTTTTACATTGTTTTATTTACTCTTAATAGACAAAATGAATTCTCAATGGTGGTGTTACCTTGTTTGGACAGAGCAGTTTTACATAAGTGACAAACACCTTTCTTTCATGCACTTGGCTGGGAAGTCTCAAAGGAACAGTAGTACGAGTTATTAAGCTGCCCCCTGCACCTTTCATGACAGTCAGTCTTTGAAGACTGTTTCCTCATGGCATCTGCTGGAACAAGTGTACTCTGCCAGCACTCACCTTTAATGCCAGCCACACTTGGATTGCATGGGCACATTACGACAGAGCACAACAGTTTAAGGATGGCTAGCTGTGAGTCCAATGCTTAATCACTCCTTCAGGTACCAACTCCTAACACCCGAATCAGAGCTCTGAGATGATGAGTTCATGTATTTTCAACACTCAAATGACACTTTAAAAAACCCCAAATTGCCTATCTTTAGAGGTCTACATCTGGTAACAGAAATGTAATATATATAATTGAATTTTTAAAATAAAAATAATGACTTATTTATTTAATTGCTTATTTGTGTGTGTGAAAGCAGGTGCAAATGTAAAGAGAGGGTGAGCTAATTTTCAGGTTGGCCACTGCTGGCTCACCTCATTTGAGGGAGGGTTTCTCTCTGGATTCTCACTTGTGGAGCTCGCCTATCTCCACCTCCCAGCTTGCTGGGATCACAGAAGCTTTTCACGTGGGGTCTGGGGATTGAACTCAGCTATTCCACTTTGAGGAGCAAGCACTTTACCTACTGAGCCATCTTCCCTCCCTCTATAACTAACTTTAAATATGCATAGTAAGCTATGATTTGGGAAGGGAAATGGTTTAGATATATGTATTTTATGTTTGTAAACAGAATTATTTTGGAGGTGGGGAGAACAAAGGTACTTGGTTATTTTACATCCATAGGAGAAAGCTAGAGAAAAAGGGACAAGGAGATTCTCATTTCCAGTGCATGCAGTTCTTCTGCACTTCACTACAATCTCTGCCATCATATCTCTTAAAATATTCACATAAAAATTTGGACAACTCTACATGCCCAACCTAAGACCAAATCCCCAATATGCAAATAGTATCTTCAATACCTGAACACAATAAACCAAAAATTGAAAACAAAACTCTTTTGGGTGAGTACTGGGATCCTTTTGAATCCAGGGAATTCACATATGCTATCCAAGCACTCTGCCACTAAGCTGTATCACCAACCCAAAAACCTAATTTTGAGATGAGAAATTATGTTTTTACACAGCCAGAAGACCAATGTTTTATTTCTTGGGGGGGGGGAGAGCCAATAATGGTCATAAAGGGTATCATACCCCTCATTGTCAGGTCCACCCCACCCTTAACATGAAAAAACACCCACAAACAGATATTTCTAAGTCACACAGAGATCTTCTAAATGTGGGAATAATTTGTATTGTTTTAAATGAAAATTGCTAGATCTAGCGATTCTGAAGCACAACTGCCATTCAAGAAATCATACTGGTATATGGTCCAACAAACAAATAACCCACTGAAAGTAAAAGATGTTCTCCTCTAGCTAATATTCCAGCTTTCCCATTTGGGAAATCCTCAGAAACAGTTACCACAATACCATGTACATCTGAAAAGCATCCTTGTTTCCTCTGATTTTTGTTTCACTGTAATGACCTTTTTGAAAATAATTTTTTTTCTTATCTTTGAGACAAAGTTTTATGGATATAGCACAGGCTAGTAGCCTTGATCCTCCTCCATCTGCCTCCCAAGTACTGGGATCAAAGGTGGGTACCATTATGCCTGGCTGCAATAGCTTTTTTGGTTCTTGTTGTTTGTTTTTTGAGGTAGTGTCTCACTCTAGTCCAGGCTGACCTGGAACTCACTATGTAGTCTCTCATGGTGGCCTCAAACTCACAGCAATCCTCCTGCCTCTGCCTCCCAAGTGTTGAGATTAAAGGTGTGTGCCACCATGCCCAGCTTCCAACAGCTCTTGATACCAGATCACAAGTTACATCCCATGTGATCAAAAGCCAATCAAAACACAAGACAAGGACAGATGGGATAGAATGTTTCAATGTCACCTTAATCATACAGGGACAACAATCCTCCTAACACCCGAATCAGAGCTCTGAGATGATGAGGCTAGTCTACAATGAAACACACCAAGTTCACGTAGAAAAGAAATCCCCAAAAGAGGAAGGCTGGATTCTAACCTGGGGCCTCACCTGCCGCAGCAATTCCTGCTGTTTCAATCGCAGTCTCTCTTTCTCCATTTGCAGCTGCTGCAGCCGCATCTGCTGCTGCTGGTTGGAGCTGCCCCCACCCATGACGCCGCCCTGCGGGCTCTGGGGAGCCAAGGGTGGTGGCTGTTTCACCGGAGCGCTCTGGCTGATCCGCTGGTTCATGGCTGAAATGAAACAATAACAACAACAAAAAATCTGTGCTAAAAATACTAGTTAAAGGATGATATTCAAAAGCACCCGAGATTCAATGTAACTCTTTTGGCAGCACCACTAGAAATAGTCCCAAGGACCCACCAAGAGTATGTGGTAACACAAACTTATCAGCGTCACCTTAAAAAAAATTGCATTTATTTATGGAGGTGGGGTGTGTGTGTGTGTGTGTGTGTGTGTGTGTGTGTGGAGAGGTGCTCTGGGCCCTCTAGCCACTGCACAAACAAACTGCAGATGTATGCCTCACCTTGTACATCTAGTTTTACATGGTTACTAGGGAATCTCACCTGGGTCCTTTGGGAAGCTCCTTAATGACTTTCCATCCCACCATCACCATTGTTACAAGATAGAAGTAAAAACAAATGGGCAGCTCCAGAGAAAACAAACCGAGGCCCAGACACTCTGAAGGTGGCAAAATATGTGACTACAGGTTGAATAATTATGAATATTACTTATTACAAAAATATGCACCCAAAATGACAGAGAATTCTGAGCATGAAAACGATCAATCCCCCAATAAAGCAGTAGAGGAAGATGCATGCTGGCATCAAACACATGGACTTGTCTCACTCAACACCACTGTTCCCTCAGCGAACTACTGGTCACTGTTTTGGTTTGTTTTTGTATAAGACCCCATTTGAAGGTTAGAAATAGGCTGTATCTTTACACTAGTAAATTTCTGTTACTGATACAATACTCATCAAGTTGTAGACTAACCACAATGAGCAGGTCAAATGAGAATGATGACACAGCTCAGTGTAAAGCACCTGTTCTGTGTGCACAAGGCCCTGGGCTCAGTCTTTGGTACTGTGAAAAAAAACAAAACCAAACCAAAACAGAAATCAGAATGATGTATCTTTTCAGATGCTGTGATGGATTTAGAATCACCATGGAAATAAATCTCTGGGCATGTCTGTAAAGGATTTTCTAGATTAGGCTAAATCAGGAAGACCCACCCTAAATGTGGTCAGTACCCACATGGGCTGGCGCCCAGACTGAGCACTAGCATTGGTCACTCTTTTGTTTCCTGACAGCAGGCTCAATGTGACCAGCTGCTCCGTACTTCTGCCACCATGCTTTCCTTGCCACGATGGACTGTACGTCTGTAAGCCCAAATAAAATAGCCCTTCACTTTTTTTTTGGTGGCATGGAGAATAGTAACTAATACAGATAGAAATTCACCCTTTCTGTCACCCTCCCCCCTTTCTTTTTCTCAACAATGCTTTACGATGTGGTCCTTGCCAGCACAGAACTCACTATGCACAACAAGCTGACCTCATATTTGTCACATTCCTCCTGACTCCATCTCATGCCACACATGTTCTATCACACCCAACTCAGTATACCCCACCCTCCTCCCAAGACAGAGTCTCTCAATGTAGGCCAGGTTGATCTGGAACTCACTCTGTAGGACTGGCCTTGAACTCACAGTGATCCTTCTACATCTCCCTCCCGAGTGCTTGGCTTAAAGGCATGCACCACCACACCTGGCCCAGCTCAGTATTTTATTACTTTATTTATTTATTTAGTTTTTGTTTTTCGAGGTAGGGTCTCACTCTAGCCAAGGCTGACCTGGAATTGACTATGTAGTCTCAGGGTGGCCTTGAACTCAGTAATCCACCTACCTCTGCCTCTTGAGTACTGAGATTACGGGCATGCACCACCATACCTGACTAAAAGTTAAATTTTTGAAATGGTTTCTGCTACATTGTTAGCATATACTGAAAAAACTCCACAGAAGAGAAATAAGATCAACCTTATACCACCTCTTCCTGATACCTCTCAACACTTATGAAGTCAGTATAACCTGATACGTTACAAGAAAAAAAATTATACTCATCTCTCTCATAAACTTTGCATGAAAAATCTCAAATAACACACTGAAGTGTTTGCTTGGCGAATAATACCTTCTTCGGTCTAGAATAGCGTGATAACCCTTACGAGGCCCTGGGTTCAATTTCTGTCATGATTAGTTGTCATTGCCAGCCTGATGGGACTTAAAATAACCTAGGAGATGCACCTCTGGGTTTATCTGTGAGGATGTGTCCAGAGAGGGTTAACTGAGGAGGAAAAATCCACCCTAAACTCTGGTGCATCATCCATGGGCTGGTGCAGACTGAGAGAAGAGGGAGGGCAAGTAGCCTCATGTTCTCACTGCCATGGGCACCAGGCCCTCCCCCTGTGATGGAGGGGTCCTCCACAGCCGTGAGACATACAAACCCTTCCTTAAATTGTTTCCTTTAAGTATTTCATCAAAGTAATAAGAAAAGTAACCAATATAAAACAAACAAAAAGCCTTTATCAGAGCACTTCTACTTTGATTCTCAATTTATTCTAATTTTCTTTTCAGCACTTTGTTCAGTAAGGCTTCACACAGACTACAAACCATGTGCTCAAATACTATGAAAATATTCCTGAGTAATCACTGAGGTAAAAAGTTAAAAAAAAAACAACTTTTTTGAGGCCACCCTGAGACTATATAGTGAATTCTAGGTCAGCCCGGGCTAGAGCGAGACCCTACCTAAAAACCAAACAAACAAAAAAAAAATTAACTTTTGGCCTGATGTGGTAGGATGTGAGCTCGAGGTTAGCCTGGGACTACAGAGTTGAGTTCCAGGTCAGCCTGGAACCTTCCTCCAATGAAAAAATTTCGCTTTTTAAGGTAAAACAATATGGGAATCCTCTCTATTGCTCCTCACATTGCTTAACCTTTCGTGATGTCAGCACCACACTGACAGGTGGAAGCAACAGCACTGTAAAGGAGAAAGCTCACAGACTAGCTGCTTAACTGCTAAACCACCTCTCCAGGCCCCAAACTTTTTTTTATAGAACAGTTTTAAAAATATTTTACTGAAGCCGGGCGTGGTGGCACACACCTTTAATCCCAGCACTCGGGAGGCAGAGGTAGGAGGATCACCGTGAGTTTGAGGCCACCCTGAGACTTCATAGTGAATTCCAGGTCACTCTGGGCTAGAATGAGAACCTCCCTTGAAAAAAAAAAAAAAAAAAATATATATATATATATATATATATATTTACTGGGCTGGAGAGATGGCTCAGCATTTAAGGAGCTTGCCTACAGGGTCTAACAACTTGGGTTCCATTCCCCAATACCCACACATAAGGCCAGATGCACAAAGTCACACATGAATCTGGAGTTCATTTTTGTCAGCTAAAGGCCTGGGTGTACCCATTCTCTCTCTCTCTCCAAATAAATAAATTAAAAAACATTTTTAAAAACTGTATTTACTTGTTTAAGAGACAGAAATAGCTGGGCAAGGCGGTGCACGCCTTTAATCCCAGCACTTGGGAGGCAGAGGTAGGAGAATTGCCGTGAGTTCAAGGTCATCCTGAGATTACAGAGTGAACTACAGGTCAGCCTGGGCTAGAGTGAGACAGAAACAGAGAGGAGGAGGCAATCAGAGAAAGTGACACACATGTCACTTACTGCATCTGGGAACTATGGAATTGAACCCTGGACTATCAGGCTTTATAAGCCTTTAACCACTGAGCCATCTCACCAGTTTCTGGCCTCAAACTCCTGATCATCCTGACTCAACGTCTCAAGTGCTGGGACTGGGCCTGTGCCACCACCATGCCTGGCTTCATCTTTACCTTTGCTCCTTATACAGTTGTGCCTTCATAGTTTAAGAGTCAGCAACGAGCAGGGTGCATTCCTTTGGTCCCAGCTCTTGGGAGGCAGAAGTAGGAGGATCACCATGTTTAAGCTATCCTTTTAATCATTAGGTTTTACTTTAATTGCATTATGGATAAAAGAACATGATACTGGCTGTAGAAAACCCGTGACTTCTTGTAGACTTGACTTGCAGTCAGTTCTTCTACACCAGGCATGACAGGCTGAATGCTGGCTTCAGCACAAACTGCTTCTACATTTTCTTTCTCATTGTTAACATTTGAGTTTCAATATAATTAGGAGCTGATGGCCCTTCTACCTGACTGGCTCCAAGACTGCTTTCACTGATTTGTGTGCTGTTGCTTTTCTGACCTGCTGGGCTTTAAATTTTTTTTTATTTTTATTTGAGACACACACACACACACACACACACAGAGAGAGAGAGAGAGAGAGAAACAGATAAAATGGGCATGTCAGGGCCTCTAGCCACTCACTGCATCACCTTGTGCATCTGGCTTATGTGGGTCCTGGGGAAATCAAACCTGGGTCTTTAGACTTCACATGAAAGTGCCTTAACCACTAAGCGATCCTTCTAGCCCCCTACTGAAATTTTTGCTCCCAATTATAGCCTCAGTTATGTCTTTTTGGCTATCTTATTTTTATATATATATATATATATATATATATATATATATATATATATATTTTTTGGTCTGGAAGAGCCTAGAAAGGACAAAACACCATGTACTATTTGGCCACTTCTTTGCAGCCTTGTTAATCTCTTATACAACCAGAAAAAGAAAAATCATACCTAGTGACTTAAAGGATCATAATTATGGCTCATACTTTAATATTTTATAAGGAATCAATTGGGAAAAAAGTTAAATCATTTTAGAGCAAAGGTAAGCCAAGCACTAATAGCCTTACTTATTATGACTGACTATCCTATCACAGGGCTCAATTAGGTAGTTTATAGGTGTTATATCTGCTCCTTTCTCCAACATAGTTCATTCTAAACATTAATACTGGCACTCCAGATATCCATCCCCTCTCCCATTCACCGTTTTCACGTATGTCTATGATCCCCGAAGCTATACACACATAGCTTTCCTAGAAAGCCTGCATGCACAAAAAGACAGGCGGTGACAATTCAACTAGGCATCTGTCTTCTAAAGCCCATTCCACTCAGCACACTTCCACAGACACATGAATCATACACTGTGAATTGGGGGAGTAATCTGACATCCTGGTATACCCATACTTTTAAATCTCCCCTCCCCTCCCTCTCTCTCCCCTTGGGCTGGAGAGGTGGCTTAGCAGTTAAGGCGCTTGCCTGCAAAGCCACAGGATACGGGTTCAATTCCCCAGGACCCACGTAAGCCAGATGTACAAGGTAATGCATGTGTCTGGAGTTTGTTTGCAGTGGCTGGAGGCCCTGCATGCCCATTCTTTCCCGCCCCCTCTCTCAATAAATTAATAAAAAAATACACTTACAAAAAGTTTTCAGTTGTAAGCAATTTTAAAAAATTACTGGAAAATGGCCCATGTGTATTTGAGAAGTACTAGAATTACAAAACATGAATAATTTTAACACTAATTCTAGAGCTGTTAAATATTTAATGTTTTGAAACTTCAGGGCTGGAGATGGTTTAGCATTTAAGGCGCTTGCCTGTAAAGCCTAAGGACCCCAGATGCAACGTGGCACATGCTTCTGGAGTTGGTTTGTAGCAACTGGAGGCTCTGGTGTACACATTCTCTGTCTCTCTCTGCTTGCAAATAAATAAAAATAATTTTTTAAAAATTCAGGAAAAAAACCCACCTTTGGGATCCATGCTAAATATATGAAGTAATAAAACACTAAATGTTTTTAAATAAAACATAATTAGTAAAAACAAATTGAGGCTCACATGGTGATACACAACTGAATCTAGCACTCAGGAAACTGAGGCAAGAAGATTACAAAAACAAATTCAAGGACAGCCTCAAGTAATGGTGAGTTCAAGGCTAGTGTATGCTATAGAGACTTTGCCTCAAAACAAAATAAGCACATCAAAGCCAACCAAACAAAACCAACAATAAAAATAAATCGGACAATAAGAAAACTGCACAGAAATCAAGAAGTAATCATCCTTTGCTTCTCCCCACCAGTTCCACAGCATTGTTCCTCGCTGCGGTACGCTCAAGCAGGTTCTGCTTCAAATCTGAACTTACCCAACTATTCAAAAGTACAAAAGCAGAGATAGATCACCAGGGTCTCAAAAGGCAAGAGGAAGTGTCAGTGCACAAAATTAAATAGACACCTGCACAGAATATGCAACAGAGGGCGTGAGGACTGTGGTGATCCTTTTGGGTGTGCTTTCTTAAATGTCGCAGGTGGATACAAGTTATGAACCCCATGAGGTTAAGAGGTTTCTTTCCCTAGAAAAAGATCACTTAACCACTTGTCTGTGTGTCTCCAGAAGCTGGGATTGTTCCCTCTCCAGAGGGGCCTACTCTCCACCTCTGAGTATCTTCTGCACTTCACAAAGCTCAGAGCGCCCACATGGGTAGCAAGGGCCTCACAAGCCAGAGACAAAGCAAGCTTTTTTTTTTTTTTCTTGTGGGGAGGATGAGAGCACCAGCAATGTCTTCCCCATATATCCACTATTAATAAAACCTCTGAACAGCAAAGGGGGTGGTGGGAGGAACTCTACAAAATGTTGGAAATATTAAGATTAAAATGTGCGCCATGTTAAGATTCAACCTGTACTGTGTATATAAGGAAGGACTAACGTCTTTAACTCATCAATCCTGATGGGTGAGGTGATAAACCAGCCACTCAGACACTGACAAAGAAGAGTGCCGCCGAGGCCAGCCCCATGGGTCTTACCTCAAGCTTCCTTCTGAAGTCAAACCCCTGAATTTTCTAACATATAACTTTTTAGATTCACACAATCTGTAACCACAAAACTGTGGATAATTATGAAGCAATGCAGATCTGTTAGTCAAGTATGGAATAATAAATTTTTATTAACTTTAGCAAGTATAGACTTAGTGCTTTTGGTGCTAAAACATGAAGCTACAATTCTCTCAACAAAAGCACTTCTTTATTTTGTCTAATGCTTGCAGAAAGAAATGAAGGCTGTTCTGTTGACCTTCAAACACAAACCACCTTCAGGCTGCCTGTGTTTACATGATGTAAGGGACAGGGTATCAACAAAGATTCACAGTAAATTGGCACAATAAATTTATTATTCAACTCACCATGAAATCTATCACACACAATAGCAGGAAAGAATTAAAGGGCCATAAACAGGCATGCTGTACATGACTGTAATCCCAGCACTCTAGGGGCTGCTGCAGGTGGATCATGAGTTCGAGGCCAGCTTCCCTTCTAGGAATTAATTATTTGGTTTTATGAGGTAGAATCTTGCTGTATGTAGCCCAGGCTGGCCTCAAACTCATAGTAATCCTCCTACCTTGGCCTCCAGAGTGCTAGGATTAAAGGCATGTATCACCACACCCAGCTGGATTTTTAATTGAGAAAAAATTTATATGCTATAAAATTCCCCCTTTTGATACACATCTCAGTAGTTTCAAAAACCATCTGTCAAACTATGTGGCCACTGTAACTTCGGACTATCTCACAACCCAACAAGAACGCTGTATCCATAAGCAGTTCACTCTCTAATGTCCCATGACCCCTCCCCCACAAGCAACCACTAGTTTCTGTTTCTATAGATTTGCTCTATTCCGGACATTTCACACAAACTGAATCAAACAGTATCGAGCCTTGTAAGAATGGCTTCTTCCACTTAAGCTGGTGTTTTCATGATTCATCCACTGTGCAATATGTATTAATACTGCACCTGTTAACTGCAGAATCAGGCACTGTGTTTAGAGACCATCTTATGTTAGTCTATTTATGAATCAGATACCAGAGTTATTTCCACTTTTTGGTAATTATGAGCATTTATGTACAAGTTTTTGTGTGGACATATGCTTTCAATTCTGTATAGATGTCTAGAAGTAGAACTGGTTGATCACATGGGGAGGTTATGGTTAACTTTTTTTTTTTTAAACTATTTATTAGAGACAGAGAGAGAAGACAAGAGAGGGAGGGGGAGGAAGGAGAGAGAGAGAGAGAGAGAATGAGCATGCTAGGGCCTCTAACCACTGCAAACAAACTCCAGATGCACGTGCCAACCTTGTGCATCTGGCTTATGTGGGACCTAAGAGAATTGAACCTAGGTCCTTAGGCTTCTCAGGCAAGGACCTTAACTAATAAAGCCATCTCTCCAACCCCATGGTTAACTTCTTGAGGAACTGTTAGATTATTCTCCAAAGTGGTTGCATCATTCTTCAATTTTACTTGTAACATATGAGGGTTACAAATTCTCGACATTCTGGTCAACACTTGCTGTCCTCTTTCTCTTTTTTGATGTAAGCCCAATAGATTGGTCGGTCGCGCGCTGTCTCTCTCTCTCTCGTGTCAAAGAGAGAGAATCAGAAAGAAATGGTACGCCAGGGCCTCCAGCTACCTCACACATGCATCACCTTATGCACCTGGCTTACGTGGATCTGGGGAGTCAAACATGGGTCCTTAGGCTTAGCAAGTGCCTTAACTACTAAGCCATCTCTCCACTGCTATTATGTCTCTTCTTATACTAGCCATCCACAGGGGAGTCAAGTGAGTTCCTCACTGTGTTTTCCACGCACATTTCCCTGGTGACGACTATGTGGCAACAGTTCACTTACTCAAGTCCTTACTGTAGGATTCATCACCAGCAATGTCTCCCTCCTCATAATGCTCTATTTTTGTGCCTCTTCAAGTTCTTCCCCAAGATTAAAGTATTCCCATCTTTAACTGCTAAAAATACTGGCAATGAATAATCATAGTTTTTCTCCTCCAATCTTTAATCAAAACATTGGCCTTTTTTTAAAAAAAAAAATAATAATACAATTGTGGATAAAGCAAAAATAAAACAACCCAGCACAGCCGGGCATGGTGGCACCCCGGTAATCTTAGCACTTGGGAACCTGAGGCAGGACCAGCATGAGTTCCTGACTAGCTGAGTCACAAAGTGAGACTCCAAAGCCACAAACCAAAAAGATGACAGATATAGGTAGATAGATGATAGATAATTTGGCACAACATTTCTCCCTCAGCACCTGATTGTGTGCTTTAAGGCAGGCAGAACTGCTGAACGAGAAGAGGCTGAAGAAAAAGATGCTCTGCCTCACTTCAGTTCCCTGTCCTCCAAGCATTACCACATTCCTCCCTAAGAAAAGAAAATTTAAAGTACATCTGGAAAAAAATAGCTCAGAGCTGAGGAGACTGCTCAGCAGTTAAGTGCTTGCTTGCTTGCAAAGCCTGATGGCCCGGGTTCAATTTCTCAGTACACAAAGCCAGCTGCACAAAGTGGTGCATTTGTCTTAGTTTGTGTAACAGCAAGAAGCCTGGTGCACCCATGTACCCCCCTTCCCTCCTTGAAAATAAATAGATTCATTTTTAATTAAGGACTAGATGGGTCCCAATAATTACAGGTTTATTTCTAATTTCATATAATTTATTAGCATGAATGCTTTCCACTGGAGGAATTTATAATGTATAAGAGATTCATACACTCGCTTGGCTTCCTCTGGCCACCCACACACCCTGTTTCCTCTCAAAGCACCTATTTATTATCCTTCAGTATATGGACTAGTTTAAACTGATTTCCTTATTTATTAACTTGCACCTCCTTCCCATGGTTGCCTGACAGGTAAGTGGCAGTCAAACAGCTTTCACCCCTACTTAGTGAGACGCTGTTGGCAATAAGCATAATGGTTTGGGGCGGAAGGGTAAGGTGATTTCTGAAATGACCTTGGCAAGCAGAGAAGCAGAACAAAATGAGTCAAAACAAAACCAAAAACCTGAACCACCCTGTTCTAAATACTCCTAAGTTATTTAAACAAAGATTGATTTTTCTCCTGGGAAGTCTATAATCTCTTCTCTTTTATCTTAGTCTCTGGGCTCACATAACACATAGTAAGCAACATCTGGCTCCTTTAGCACATGTTAAAGCTAATACAAATAGAACTTGAAACAGATTTTAGAAATAAAATAAGGTGTGTGTGTATATACACATTTAATAGTATGGACTTTAATAATATAAATTAGTCATGAAATTATAACCCAGTAAATATGATGACATTAAGCTTTTAAATTATGTGCTAGGCATAGTGGTTCATGCCTGTAATGCCAGCACACAGGAAGTCAAGGCAAGAGAAGAGTCACAGTTGAAGGCCAGCCTTAGCACATAGCGAGAGTTCTGAGCCAGAATGGGCCCAAGGTAAGACCATATCTCAGAAAATGAGTATTAAAAATTAGGAATGGAGGCTGGAGAGATGGTTAGGGGTTAAGGTGTTTGCCTACAAAGCCTAACACCCTGGGTTTGATTCCCAGCACCCACATAAAGCCAGATGCAAAAAGTGGCACATGCATCTGGAGTTCGTTTGCCATGGCAGGAGGCCCTGGCATGCCCATTCTCTCTCTCTCTCTGCTTGCAAATAAATAAATATTAAAATTTAAAGTTAAGAACAAATAATATTATATAAGCAAGGACCAGAATGCACACTATAAAATTAACTTTTAGACTGCTGATGCACCCATCAGGTAGAAATTACCTATCAATTTAACTTCATCAGCACAGGCCTACTCACCCTGGGTGAGCAACAGAAATATTATTGATCATAATTGAGAACTTATTTTGGTACTGTTTCACTGACGTTGACAATTTTTTTTAAACTGCCAGTGTCAGGTACTGAACTACTTTTGAAATTTATTCAATAATCTTATGTTTTACAACATTCATGTCAGCAAATGCTAACTTTTAAGTTAAAGAACTGCTACGAGGGCGACAGGAATATCTTGAATCATGCTTCCAGAACACACAGTCTGGAACCATGCTTCAAGTTCATTTACATCAAATTTACTATTGTGGGCAACCCATGTAAATTCTAACATTTAAGAAGAAAATGTGCCAACACTGTGCTACTGTGAAGGCAATGCTAATGATGGAGTGTGTAGACATGGCTTCATTCCACCCTAGCCTTCTACCTCACCAGATGTCTGCCAGAGCAGTCTCTGCCTGATAAGGGTTTATCATTAAAGATTAAGAGATTTCCCAGACTCCTCTTCAAAAGTAATTTCCAACTGTGATCAAAAGACCAAAAGCTAAGCTTATATGAAACAATAGAAATAGTTCGAGTTACCTCTGAACCCTCAGTGAGCTCAAGTCAAGGCTTGAGAAGTAACCTCAAACAAGGCTCCAAAGAAGTTGTGAAGAACCCATGGCTGCAAATACTTGCCTTTTTGTAGTGCTGGGGATTGAACCCAAGACTTTGTCATGTTGCACTATACTCATAGCCCAGGCCTGGGAATACTCAAACGTACCCAATCTTACCCACCCAGTCACATATACATGAAGTCAAATTAGGTCCAGAGATGAGGTAACTTCCTTAACCAGCTAGCTATTATAAGTAGCAAAACTTGGCACTGTGTGTGCATGTGTGTGTGTGCGCGCGTGTGTGTGTACAGTGTATGTAGAGAAGTGTATGTCCTGTGTGCATGTGTACAGAGGCCAGATATAGTATGTCCTCCTCTATCATTCTTCCCCCGTGTTTCCCTGAGACAGGCTGACCATGGCTCTGAAACAATCCTGTCTCTGCCCTTCTCAGCACTTCGGTCAAACACGTGCAACCATGGCGGGCTTCTTGACGTGGGTGCTAGAGATTGAACTCAGGTCCTTGTGCTTGCACAGCAAGCATTCTTACCCACTGAGCCATCTCCCCTGGCCCCAAATTGGCTCGCAAATTCCCAACTAAGTAAGTTTTCTACATCCCAATTTAATTCAATTGAATCTAGTAGAACTGAGTAGAAAAGAGGATGCTAGCTTTTATTCTAGGGACAGAAAATGCCAGGTCTTATTTTTCTCACTGGATACAGAGTATACATATAAAGCACATTCAAATATCACACACAGAGGCAATGTGTGAACAGTTGAAAAGCAGAGATCAGGGCTGGAGAGATGGCTTAGTGGTTAAGATGCTTGCCTGTGAAGCCTAAGGACCCATGTTCAACTCTCCAGGTCCCACATAAGCCAAATGCACAAGGTGATGCATGTATCTGGAGTTTGATTACAGTGGCTAAAGGTCCTAGTATGCCAATTCTCTCCCTGTCTCTCTCAAAAAGAAAAAAGGCCAGTTTGTTGGGCTTGCCTCAAAACAGAAAAGACCACTCAGAAGGCAGAAAATGGGGAGAATAAGGCTCAGGAGAATACAGATAGGGTTATGTATTCAAAAACATAAAAGGAAGCAACTTTCTGGGTAATAAAGGAGCATAAACTCCGTGAGCATTACAACTTTCTTCTCCAACTGGAAAGTCTATTATCAGGCTGGATGGAGGTTTGGTAAAGCTACACTGCATGCACAAAGCCCTGGGTTTGATCACAAGCTAGAGGGTTAGAGGGCAGGGTGGAGACATGGACACACATACACACATGGGCAATATCCTTAAGATGAATCACAATGTAGGGTCCAAGGATATTAACTACTGGCTACTTCCTCCTTTGAAATTCCCTATGTACTAGTGATGGGTTCTTAGGTGTACTTCTCAAAGGTGAATCACATGCAATCTCAAGCTCTTGTAAATTCTGTGTCATATAACTCAGCTGTCACTGTTACCTATTTAAGCTTGGATAAACCCCAGTTTCCCTAGGCCTCAGATCCAAGGACTATTCCCTACCTTTTCCAGCATTAACACCGTTTAGTGTGTTGGCGGACTGGAGCCATAAGGATGGGTTCCACGGCATTTACACTAGTGCAGGATCAGAGCACTGGCGTCCCTCCCACTGAGAAAGTCTGAGTGAAGGCTTTATACCGAAGTTTGAGGACTGTCTGTTGACAATTTTTGGTCAGCCATTTTTAAAATCTAAAACACAGTGAATCATCATTCTTTTCTATTTTAAATAGTCAATATAATCCAACACCAGATTACTAGGAAAGTTGGCAAACAAAACAAACAAAAAACTAATTACTTTTGGTTTTATTTTTTTGAGGCTTTCTTCTGGGTGATCCTCCTATCTCTCAGACTCCCAAGGGCCTGGCTGCAGCTTCTTTTTAATGCATACGTCAAGACACTTCAATAAAATACAAATAATTAGATACTAACATTCTCTCTACCCAAGACACCATTACTGAAGCTACAGCTTTACTTTCTAAGCTGTGTCATTCTCATCGCTGACAGGGCGAATTCTCAAGTTTTTATTTGTCATCAAGTATCTTTTCCCCAAATTAAAAAAAAAAATTAGCAACCGGAATGGATGAGAGGATAAAGATTAATGAATGTCAAATTAAATTTTCTAATAGATATTTAATTATTAATGCAAAATACTTAACTTTGAAAAGAAATATGTACTAAGAAGCTTTAGGAACTTATTTTAGTAAATCATACACATCTTAGTTTTTACTTATACCTTTAAATTTTTCTTATTTCAACATGTGTGCATGTAACAAGACTTGCTTAATTTGGAGCCAACAATCAAAACCAATGTCTGAGTTTTAAGTACCTTTGCTGTTTCCATGCACAAAATTTCTGTGCATAAAAACTATGGCAGAAGTTATAAGCTATGCTGGTATTGCTACACTGTTCATTACTTTCTGCAGTATTTTCCTCCAAACCTCTGGCTTCAATATTTTGTTTACAACAAACATTTTTTTGATTTCATTTTTATTTATTTGAGAGAGAGAGAAAGAAGCAGAGACAGACACAGAGACAGAATACGCGTGCCAGGGCCTCCAACCACTGCAAACGAATTCCAGACGCATGTGCCCCTGTGCATGTGGCTTATGTGGGTCCTTTGGCTTTGCAGGCAAGTGCCTTAACCACTAAGCCATCTCTCCAGGCCCTACAACAAACATTTTTTTAAATTATTTATTTGCAAGCAGAGAGAGAGAAAGAAGAGAGACAGAGAATGGACACGCCAGGGCCTGTAGCCACTGCAAATGAACTCCAGACACATGTGCCTTAACCATTAAGCCATCTCTCCAGCCCTTGATTTGAACTTTTTAAATTCTAGAAAACAGGAACTATATGTAATTCCTTCCCATTCATTAGGGCTTTTACTGAAAAATATTCACCTGACTATAAAACAATAATGCCACAATGTTCCAGGGAGTGTTTCTACCTGAGACCCTTCATGCTGACTGCTACAAAATCACCAGGCACAGAAAGAGTGCCTTGAAATGTTTATATAAATAATTTAATGTCAGCATAACAAGAAGGACCCATATTCGTTAATGTGGAGTAAAAAAAAAAAAATTCTGGGTTTTGTTTTTGATTTTTGGTTTTTCAAGGTAGTCTTGCTCTAGCCCAGGCTGGCATTCACTATGTAGTCTCAGGGTGGTCTCAACTCACAGTGATCCTCCTACCTCTGCCTCCTGAGTGCTGGGATTAAAGGCGTGCGCTACCACGCCTGGCTCAGTTTTTAATATTAAAGAACAATTAAGCCATGAAAAAGAACCAATTCCCAATAAAATTGCGTAATTAACTTCAAAAGGGTTGTGAAGAACTGACAAGTTATTTCGATACTCTAAGTTAAACAGCTTAGAAATATAGAAAAGGGGTTGACATTTGAAGCAGACAATAAAATCAAGTTTACATGGAGGTATCATCCCGTCTAGTAATCAACCTAGCTAAAAATTAGTTGATGTTTTAATACACATGTGAAGAATGCAGGAAAGCAAATTCCTAATTTGCTTGTGTTTACATGGCTTCCGACGGTCAGAAATAAGGGGAGTTTATGTTTCTTTGGCAGAGATAAAACAAAATCCACTATACAGAACTTCAGATTTCAAGAAAAACCTCAAATCCAGCAGCTAACAGCTTGCCTCTATTTGCTGTCACCGCAGATCAGAGGAGCCGCGCGTCTCCTCTTCCCCGCCCCCTTCAGTTACACTCTAGAGCTCTGGCAGAAAAGGTCTGGGACAGATTACCAGTCGGGCCACAGAATGAAAGGCTCTGCACGCTGTCACGCCTGTCTGGAATACACACTCACGGGGCCAAGAAGGGGAGCTACGGCAACGGGAGAGTTTCACGGAACTTTTGTGGGCACTTCTTAGTTGTATGCTTGAGTGTACAAATGTATGTGTGTGTATGGGGGGGGGGTGTGTAAATTTGATTTTTAAAATCTCTTCTCTCCCTTAAAATATCATGCTGTGAAGTATAATGGTATAATTAAGCTCACATTAAAGTTGGTATTTTTTTAAAAAACTATCTTAAATCCTATTCCGTGTAGTTGTTAATCGTTTTTCATCAGCTTGGGGGCAAAGGCCGTACCACTATTGTTTAAAATTTACCAAACAGGGGTGAGTTTAATTCATTAAATATAAGACAACATGACTTAGCATTCCAGGTGATACAAATGGCAAATTTACTACATGGTTTTACCTTCATAGCTTCCTGTTTCAACCACAAAGGCTTATTCAAGTATTAAGCAGAATCTGAAGTTGCAAATTACTAACATGCCAGGTTACTTTTTTACACTCCAACAGGTCTTGAAGCACAAACAGCTGGCATTTAAGCAGAACCGGATATCTGTCAAAATGACAGCCCAGGGCCTGACCTCACCTTTGACTGTACTTTGAATGGGCAGTTCAATTAGTCCTTAAAGCCGGCATGTGAGCAAGCCCAAACACTGGCCCCAGCCCTGCACTGTGGCTGTGTTTTTTTTTTTTTTTTTTTTAAGGTATACACAAGACCCAGAAGCACAGCTCTCACAGCCTTTCTGACAGAAGTGATTTGATCCAACCTTCTACCTTCTTTCTCCCCTGGGGTTGTGTTTGATGGCGTTCACAGAGTTAATTCCCCTTTCCGGGAAGGAAGGCCTGGCTGTTGGTGTTAGGTCAGCTCATAAAGCTTCAAAGGGTTCCGCATCCCTGTCTGACCTACTCAGTGATCTGCACGTTGTTTTCATTTGGCGGCAGCTAGGCCAAGATGAGAGTTTCAGACCACAATTATCTGCTTCTTTTTAGATTCATTTTCCATGGCTCTGGAAAAATATCCCAAACCCAATGGAAGAAACTGAAAGCAGTAAGGAGAAATGATAGGAAGGCAGGGAAAACATGTAAACTCTTAAGGATATGTGCACACTTGGGAAGAGAGCATTCCTCTGTGCAAATGGTGATGGCCCATGCAAACAGAGGGGAATGTGGCTTGCTTTTCCAAAGGGCCTTTATAAAGAAGAAAGAAAGAAAGAAAGAAAGAAAGAAAGAAAGAAAGACCCAAAACAAGGAGAAAATGCTATCATTAGACCATTCTAGGGGCAAAGGATTGCAGCCCATGCCACTCGAGGCAAACACTGTGCTACCAAGCCAGGCTGGCATTCATCCCTCTCAGAAGTGCCAGCAGACACCTGGTCTCTGATGAAAGCTGGTACTCCTGGGCTTAGATGTCATGTGACAGGTAATTGTTATTATAGCCATAAGGATCGTTTTCAACAAAACATGAAAGAAACAGTGACTCTGGTTAACTTACAGAATTCATTTCCCATCTTAACCCAGGCTATAAAGCCGATTTAGACATAGATTTCAAATTTAAAATGAGAGATTTTTTTAAAAAGCCATAAAACAGTATTGAGAAAAGCTGGGTGGGCAGTCATTACTTAGTACCATGAAACAACATAGTTTTATTTAAATGTGCGCGTGCACACACACACACACACACACACACATACACGTCATCAAAAATATCTAAGAAGGTTTAAAATGAGCCTTTACCAAAACAAGGGTCAAGCCTTGGGTCTAGCCAAGAGGTGGTCTTGTTCTTATGGTTTATATAGTAAATTTCTCCATCCTGAGTCAAGGCTTGTTCCCATCCATCAGGAAGAGGACCTACAATACAGGAAAAAAAAAAATCATGGTTGGTTTTGATTTGGTGCACCTTAAAAAAAATCTGGGAAGGGTGCCAATTTCAAAAGAAAGCAAACATGTACACATAAAGCAGTTCATTAAAACAGATCTAACTCTACTAACCCTACATTCAGAGACCAGCTTACGTTACCAATCCTTCTCCAAGAAAAAGAATCTTCAAACAGTGAAACTGACATTCCCTCAAAGACACAGAAGAGAAAGAACCCGAGACTACCAAGCTCCAGTTATTTCCATTATTTATGTGACTGGCTTATACCAAGAAAACTGTAATACAGAAAACCACAGTCCAAGGAGTGTTTAACAGCAGACCAGAAACCGTTGAGAGGTGGGGACTGGAGCTGGAAGTTTAAGCTGTTTGGAGGGATGGGAGAGGAGCACAAACAGTTCTAGCGTTATTCGGAGGCAAACTGTGCATGGGGGTGGGGGTTGCAAAGCTATGCAGTAAGGAAACATCTGGGAGATGGTACTAACACAGTTAACTCGAGATTTTTTTTTCCTATTTTTGTGAGAACAGGCAAGCTTTGGGGATGAAATGGTGATGAAAAGAGGGGCCCATGTAAGTTACCGAAGTATTCAAACACTCCTGCTTGAAAGACAGAATTCTAAAACTGAATGCTAATGGTTTGGAATTAACCCTAATTGAGAAGACAGCTCAGCTGTAAAATATTTTGAAAACTCAGTGAACTGTTTAAAAAGTTTAAGTCCATAGCATGCCATGTCATGCCGACAGCAGTCCCTGGATGCCTTTGGAACTCTCAACAATCCATGAGACCTTCACAAGAGGCTTCCACCGTGCTTAGGATGTGGGCTCCACCATTTCTTAAGAGCATCATTCTCTATCTCAGCCTTCAGTTATCCTGGACACAAGTCACGACTTTTCTTACCTGACCCATGGATTCCATCCTGAAGGTTCCACTTACATTCTATGAGACCGTTCTTCCCCAGCCCAGCTGAAAGCTCAGCCAGCAACACTTACCAGCTCTGTCCTCACTGAGCCTGAACAGCCTTCCTTGGCCACCACGCCTCTCTCCTCATTCCAGTATCAAACAGACATATACCATAGATGTCTTTTTCCTAAAATTCAACCCCTCCCTTCATTCTCCTCTTCCTCCCTCTGCTGTTTTCAGACAGGGTCTCATGTAGCCTAGACTAGCCTTAAACTTCAGGCCCTCCTGCCTCCACCTCCCAAATGCTGGCATAACAGATGTGCAGCACCAAGCCCATAGTAAAACAGTGTTTCTCTGTCACATGGTTCTGTACCATCAAGGGGTACTTTGAGAACTGAGCCCAGGCTGGCAGGCTTTGGCAAGCAAAAGCCTTTAACTACTGAGCCATCTATTTACTTCTTCAGGCTGTTATGAGCAGTGGTGTAACACACACCTCATGAGGGAGTGATGGCACCACCCTCACTGTCAGTTACTGTTGTCACCATCATGTGGTGACGCATCACTGTCAAAGCCACACAGCGACTCCACCTGCCAGTTCTGCTCTGTTCCCCACAGATGAAGTCAGGTTCAGAGAACGTTAAGGGGCTTGCCTAAGGTAGTCTGGGGTTTATGCACGTGTTCTTATTCTGCCTCCTAAAGATAAACAGGTATTCCCTCCAAAATTTACCAGTGTTTTCCATAGATTAAAACTGCCAAGCAGAGATTTTTGAACCAAGTTTTAATGAAAATGGTCATTTAATTATTAATTTCAATGAAAATGGTAGGCTCAAAAGATTTAAAACCAGGCTGGAGAGATGGCTTAGTACTTAAGGAGCTTGTCTGCAAAGCCTAAGGACCCATACTTGACTCCCCAGAACCCCTAAAAGCCAGATGCACAAGGTATGCACGCATGCATGCGTACAATGTGGCATACATGTCTTGAGTTTGATTGCAATGGCTAGAGGCCCTGGCTCACCAACTCTCTCTCTCATAAAATAATAATAAAAAAAATTTAAAATCAAGTAAACTGCATGAGGTATCACACACCTCTGATCCTAGATCTTCAAAAGGCTGAGGCAGAAGGACCTTAAGTTCTAAACCAGCCCAAGCAGTCTAGTGAGTCCTTATCTCAAAATAAAAACTTTTAAAGGTGGGGAATGTAGCTCAGTAGTAGGCTACCATGTATGGGATTCTAGGCTCAATCCCCAGTACTGAACAAAAGATTAATTCAGCACACGCCCTTTAATTCCAGTACATGAGAGGCAGAGGTAGGAGGACTGCCATGAATTCAAGGCCACCCTGAGACTATAGAGACTGAGCTAGAGTAAGACCCCACCTTAAAAAAACAAAAACAAAAACAAAAACAAAAAAAAGATTAATTCAGGGACTGGTAAAATGGCTTAGAGGTTAAGGTGTTTGCCTGTGAAGTCTAAGGACCCTGGTTATATTCCCCAGGACCCAAGTAAGCCAGATGCACAAGATGGTGCATGCGTCTGAAGTTCATATGCAGTGACTAGAGGCCCTGGCACACTCATTCTCTCTTTCTGTCTATCTGCCTCTCTTTCTCTCTCTCTCTCTTAAATACATAAATAAATAATTTTTTTAAAAAAAGATCAATTCAGAAACCTTTCTACCAGTACTATCAATATTGTACATCATAAAAACTGGAAGCCAATCTTGAAAATTTGGACATGAAAGACAAGCCCACTGCAAATCAACAGTGTAACTGTTGCCATCTTCTCCCTTATTTCCAATGAAACACCAACGTGCATCTCTCATAGATCACACTAGTAACTCTGCACACAACTCACATACATCAATACATACGTGCACATATATATACACAGCAGAAAGGAACACTACATATTCGTCAACATCGTTGTTATTCTCTGGATGAAAACAGAATGCTATGTGGAAAGAACCCAGACAAGGATGCTTTCTTTAAGCTGAAGAAAAGCCGCTAGTCAAGGGCGAGAAAAACACCAGGAAGGACAACCTTTAAACAGCTCTGTACCACAGATGACTCTTCTTACAATTTTATTTATCTATGTGCACGTGTATATGTGGAGGGGTTACACCAGGGTCTCTTGCTGCTGCAAAGAAACCACATCCCGATTTACCCGGGTGGCTGGGGAACAGAAAGTGGACCAGCAGGCTTGGCAAGCAAGCACCTTTAACCACTGAGGCAGCTCCCCACACCTCACAAATTAATCTTATTAATGGAATATAAGCTGAGACAACAGAAAAGAAACTATATCTATATATCTATATATATCTATATCTATATATCTCTCTCTCTATATATATTTTTTTATTTTTATTTTTTTTGGTTTTTCAAGGTAGGGTCTCACTCTAGCCCAGACTGACCTGGAATTCACTATGGAGTCTCAGGGTGGCCCCGAACTCACAGCAACCCTCCTACCTCTACCTCCCTAGTGCTGGGATTAAAGGCATGCGCCACCATGCCCGGCAAGAAACAGAATTCGTTAACATTCAATAAAACAAACAATTTCAAGTTTAATTCAAAAAGGTTTGACCCTGAGAAGGAACCTGTCAAGAGGTTCTGAAGAAATTTAGTGACTTGACTTTTTTGTTTGTTTTGTTGTTTTTTCAGGGTAAGGTCTCTAGCCCAGGATAACCTGGAATTCACTCTGTAGTTACACAGGCTGGCCTCAAATTCAGTGATCCTCCTACCTCTGCCTCCAGAATGCTGGGGTCAAAGGTGTTCGCATGGTATCACCATGCTCAGCTTGAGACAGCTTTTCACACCAAAGCCCAGGCTTACCTCCTCTGAGGCACTCCTTTCTTAGCCATCTGAATGCTAAGATTACAGGTATGTGCCACCATGCTGGCTTCACTCACGTGACTGTTAATGCAGATTCAAAGTCAAGTAGGCCAACCTCAGACTCACCAGGAACAAGAGAAAAAGTGTGTTGTTTCCCACAAATCAAGCTACACAGGCTATTCAGAGCCTAGCTCAAGCCATCTGTTTGGTTAGAGATAGAACAGAAAAAGATTCCTAAGTCTGAAATAAATTTCTGGGAAGATACCACAGGGACAAAACAAATAATTACAGGGCTAGCCATGATGACACACACCTGTGATCCCAGCACTCAATTTGGGAGAATAAGGAAGCAGGACTGTTACAAGTTCAAGACCAGCCTGGGCTATATTTTGAGTACTACACCAACCAGGACTACATAGCAAAACTGTCTTAAAAGACCGAAAAGGAAAAAAAAAGGCAAAATATAAGTTGTCTTTAATTTCAATTTATATTCTAATTTTGGTGTCATAAATATTCTAACTTCTTTTATAGCAAGCATATAAAAAGGCTCCATCCACATCTCTAAAACAGCCTAATACTGTGCTCTCAAATTTCATCATGCAGCAGAAAAAACTTGGACACATGTTGCTGAACACCCTCCCTTATTATTCTGAATTCAGTAGGCAAGACTGGACCAAAACACTCCTGCAAGACACTGGTGCTACTGTCCAGGGAAATGCCTGAGAACACTGACCATGGGGACTCTTCGGCTAGCGCAGCACTGCTTGTGGACCAACCTATATGCAACTGCCTCTCCTCACTGCGGAGCACTGTGGCCAGCACAGATGAACCTACTCCAAGTATTAGAGGTGCCAGCCAGGTGTGCTAGAATACCAAGTGGCACATGCTGCCCCAACACAAGGCGGCATCATGAGAAGTGGTGATCTGTTGTTTCTGTTGCTTTTAAGTCTCTGAACGACTGAAGGTAGAGTATGGCTGAAGAGACAAATTCCTTCCTCCCTTGTCCTGTAAGGAACAGATCAAGTGAGAGATGGGGGTTGGGGGGATGACACGTGAATGAGGACACTAGAAGCTCTAGCTACTGCAAACAAACTCAAGATGCATGTGCTACTTTGTTGATAGCTTTACGTGGGTACTGGGGAATCGAACTTGAGCCAGCAGGCTTTGCAAGCAAGTGCCTTTAACTGCTAAGCCATCTTCCTAGCCCTCCCCCCATCATTTTTAACTGAGGAATCTTTACTTGCTCAACACAAATGTATTCTGTGCTGGCAGAATATTTCTTTATGCCTGGGCTTAGAGCATTTGCCATATAGTATTATTCAATTATGTGTATTTTCTTCCCATGCCTGTCCAATCCCTAAGATGATAAAACATACTATGTGTCTTTCCATCTTCCTGTACAATTCTGAAAGAGTGGAATGTTGGTTCAAATGAATGTAAGTGAAATAAAATGAATAAATTCAGTTAAAATCTTTTATTTCTGCTTGTGGAAGAAAATACTTTTTTTTTTAAGTCTTTGTACACAGTTCAATTTTTCCATTATTTGGCACTTCAACTGAAGGTCCAGGGAGAGAGCAAGTTCTTTCATTTTACATACATCTATATGTAATTCTAGATATTAATTCTTTGGGGGCAGAGGCTGAGGTAAGAGTGTCACTCTAGCGCAGGCTGACCTGGAGTTCATTACGTAGTCTTAGGGTGGCCTCGAACTCGCAGTAATCCTCCTACTTCCTCCTCCCAAGTGCAGGGATTAAAGGCATGTATCACCACGCCTAGCTCTACGTATTAGTTCTTAATGAATATGTATTCATTAAGCTGCTCCTGTGTTCTCAGCATTACTCTAGCCAGCGGAGATCCAGCAACAGACAAAATGGTCCTTATTTGTGGAATTCATGTTCTTACCAGGGAGACAAAGAATGCAATGTACAATGCAATGATGCTAAGCTCAGTGAAAAGTAAGTAAGTAAAGCACATGAATGATGGCTGGAGAAGCTGATCTTTCATTATTTATTATTTGAGAGAGAGAAAGAGGGAGGGGGGACAGAGGGAGAGAGAATGAATGAATGAATATGAACTGGGTGCACCAAGGCCACTAGCCACAACAAACTCTAGATGCATAAACCACCTTGTGCATCTGGCTTTATGGGGGTATTGGGGTCTTTAGGTGTTAGGCAAGCATCTTAACTGCTGAGGTAGCTACCTCTCCAGCTCCTGGGAACCTGATCTTTTAAAAGGATAGCACTGAGGAGGTGACCTCTCAGCTCATCTCTGGATGCAGTATAAATCCAAGTGTGATGATCTGGGACATGAATATTCCAGACCAGAGCATGCAAAGAGGCCAGAATAAGCAGCAACATGTTATCTTGGCTCACAAAGTTTTCATCTACAGGGACTTGGGATATAGCCCAGTGTTAGAGTTCTGGCTTAGTATGCCTGAAGCTCTAGGGTACTCCTGATTATTATCAACTCAGTGAGCTCCCAGGAGTGGTGGAGCCTATCTGTAATTGCAGCACCTGGGGGAAGAGAAGGCAGAACAGGAGCTCAAGGCCAGCCTGGGCTACATGAGACTCCATCTCAAGAAAACCTTTATGATTTCAAGAGAGTAAAGGGTTGAGTGGGTAATATTTAAAGGGGGAAACCACTATTTCTAAAGAACAACCTATAGACAGGACAAGAGAATTAAAATTTCATCCCAAGTTCCATTTATAGGCTGTAAATCTAGCCTCTACCAAGCCTGGTCCCAGACCACAGTCTTCTGGGCAAGAAGAAAAGATAGACTGGAAGATAAAAAAAACAAAAGCAAAAAACAGCATCCTCAGGAGAAAGAAAGAGGCAACATTTTAACGTGAAAAGAATGAGAGATTCATCAGTAAGAAAGAGAAAAAAAGGCCAGACTATAACCAAAATTAGACTGATTTATCCTTAGGGAAAAGAAGTTTTATTTAGGATTTACTAATACTGTTCAATCACTCATCTAGTATAGCAAATACTAACTTCCTATAATGTTTCAAAAACAAATAAGATGTCATAACACTGAAGGTGACTCAACAAATGTCAAGCTCTTGCTTAAGAGCTTTCTTGCATTAGTAATACTAACAAAAACCATTTGCAACATCTAACCAAACAAGAAAGTCTCAACAACCCCACCAGCTAGAGATGACCATGTTTCCTCCTCACTGTCTCACAGTTGTGGAACAGAAGTCAGCAATGACAGTGTAAGCCTGCTCTGCTCGCCTAGGTGAGTGGTTCAAAGTACAGGACTATCAATAAGTAGTTTCCTTAGAAAGACTCAATGACCTTTTAAAGGGAAGTACATTCTGGGCTTCTGGGCAATTTCAAATGAGTCACAAATTGTTCTTACTACATACCAGGCAGGCACAATTCTAAGTTCTTTGCAAGCAAGTATTAACTGATTCAGTTAATACCCCACATAGATACCATTCTTATACCTACTTAATAGATGCAGAAACTGAGGCAAAGTAGTTTTGCCCAAGATCATTTACCACAAGCTAGTAAGGAGCAGAACTGGAATTGAAATCTTAACAGTCTAAATCTCCAGACATTCAAGTGTGACCGACACCAATCCAAGGCTGATCTGTTTACATTAACCACAGTCCTCAACACTTGCTTGTCCCACTATGTTGAAGGGGTTTTACATTAAAACTTCATTTGAGTCTGTCCCTCAGATAAACCTTCAATGTGAACTTTCTTATTTCTAGAACTAACTTTTAGCAGTGGTTCCCAGTTGCTGTTAGCAGATCTCCAGGTTTATCCAGGTGCTGAGCAGGTAGTGAGAGCACTGGGGCCTACCTGTTCCTCCACGGCAGCTCACCCTTCTGTCACCTTTCAGTAGTCCAAGTTTTGTCTGGACCCTCACCAAGGCAGATCTGTGCTTGGCAACCAACAACTTGGCCCTTCCCGATGGAATGCCACATCCCCCTGATGCCTGACCAACCGTTTCCTCATCTTATGTGCTTCCAGGTAAGATGCTTCCATTGCTAGGGCAATCTAATAAGCGGTCGGTGTCAGTCTTCCCAGTCTGTCCATGCCCATCTTTCCAGCTCCTTCCATGGTCATGCACCTTCCCTCCAGCAGACATCTTCAGCGTCTGCTCCCATGAGAAATTCATGACAGAGTTTTGTGAAGCTTCTCAACTCTGACCCACTACTCAGGCTCTTCCTCATCCATGAACTGAAACTGCCCTTGTTTGGATTTCTTGGGTTCTTACAAGTCTTGTATTAGCCTTCCATGGGGAGTTTAACTGTAAGTCATGTATTGTTATTATGGGAAGATTGATCATACAGGACTTCCACAGTTGCTCAAGTCAAAGATGCAGCACTGATGCAAACTACTGCCAGGTTATCTTGTAATCCTATGTAATCACCTGACTTCTCTGCAGTCTTGTTTACAAATAGGCCTTCAACCAACATAAATACCTGCTTCATATGCTTAACCAGATAAGCTCTGAACAATTCAGGGAAAAAGCTCCGCCCACACTCATAAAGACGTTAGAAATACACAACTAAAGAAGCCGTCATAGACCAATCTGAAGAACTTTAAAAATCACCACGAATTTTGTTGTGGTTTCAGTCAGGCAAACATGGGACAACAAATGAACTTCTCAAAACTTTAAAAGCAATTTACAGACCACATTTTGGCTAAAGACAGATTTTTATTCTGGCTTCCATGGTAATCACTTTTTCTCAGGGTGAAACTGAACAAAGTACAAAGCACTCAGTGCTAAGCTCACCCTCTGAAGACAGGGTCTAGTTATGTTGCCCTAGGCTGGCCGTGAACACCTGGGCTCAATATATATATATCATCAAGGTAGAGTTTCACTCTAACACAGGCTGGCCTGGGATTCACTCTGTACTCTCAGGGTTGCTTCGAAATCACGGTTATCCTCCTACCTCTGCCTCCTGAGTGCTGGGATTATATACATATAATAATATTAAAATATAAAAATTTTATTTATATATATCCCGCTGACCTGGAATTCACTCTGTATTCTCAGGGTTACTTCGAACTCCTACCTCTGCCCCCCGAGTGCTGAGATTAAAGGCGTGTGCCACCACGCCCGGCTTAAAGAGTTACTTTTGCTCCAACTTCCTGAGTTGTGGCATTTTTGTGTGCAGGTTGGAAGTCAGAATCTAAAAATATAAACATGCTAATGGGGAAAATGCTATAGACTAACAGATGCCCAAGAAGCTGTCTGTCAGCCCACAGTCCCACCCTCAACTGCTCACTTAAGATCTTATAGATCACTAGAAGATTTTGGCACCAAACTCCTGGAACAACTGATGTGCCCTTTGTTCCCGATCACAAGGGGCAGTCGTGGTAGACGAAATGAAATGCTGGAACACACATCTGAAGGCTTAGGTTGGGATCCTGCCTGCTTCCCAGCATTTGCTTCACTGGCACACTGTGTACCCCAAGCCCTATGCTAATACCACCTTCAGAGAAGGGGCTTCACTGAACCTGAATCATTTGCCTAACAGCCTTGCTTGTCAGTAGACTTTAAGCTCTTGAAGTATATAGCTATTTTTTTTGGGGGGGGGGTCTTGGTATCCCCAGGGCTTAGCAGTGCTACCAAACAAACTCAAACTCTGTTCAACTAAAATAATTAAGAACTTGCTCTGGGGAAAAAATGACTGGTCTCGTTGAAGTCGGAGTCTTTGAGAGTCTTGGTCTGTGGCTCTATTTTTTTTAAATCAAAGATTTCAGAAAAAAAATTAAATATTTTCTTCAGGGTTTTATAGTAAATAGGATCAAATAACATCACAGAGTCATTCTGATATATTAAGACACTTAGTTGAGGTTCTATTCTATCCTAAAATACCACTAATAAAAGCAGATCTTAGGCTAGAGTGTAGCTCTCAGCATGCACAAGGCCGAATTCAATTCTCAGCATGGCAAACAAATTAAATGCTGTACTCAATTAGACTTGTTTAGATTTTTTTTTTTTCCATGGTAGGATTGCATTCTAGCCCAAGCTAACCTGGTCTGTCGTCCCAGGTCAAGGTAATCTTCCTACTTCTGCCTTCCCAGTGCTGGGATTAAAAGCATGTACCACCATGCCCAGCATAACCAGGAACCCAGCTCAGTTAGATTTCTTGTAATAATTTTGTGGCTTTTCATGTAAACTGTTAAGAGTCTTTCACTTCAGCAGCCCAGGAACCACGAGTAACAGTGTTGGGAGTAAAAGTGTGCTCACTATACTAGGCTTGGTTGAGAACCTTCATCTCAACAAATCTCTAGGTGACTTCTCTATACATTACACAAAGGAGCTCTGCTTGGAGATGGGAAGAGGAAGCAGAAAGTAAAATATTTGCTGTCCAAGCTTGAGGACCTCCTGTTTAGACATGCCAGCAATCCCAGTACTGTGGAAGCGGAGACAAGAGGACCCTTGAAGCTTATGGGAAGCTACTCTAGCCAATCAGTGAGCTAAAGGATCCAGGAGATCCTGTCTTGAAAAATGAGGAAGAGGGGCTAGAGAGATGACTCAGAAGTTAAAGGTGCTTGCTTACAAATCTGAAGATCTGGGCCCAATTCCCCAGCACACATGTAAAGCCACATGCACTACTTGACTACTAGAGTTTGTTTGCATTGGTAGAAAGCCCTGGTGTACGCATAATCTCCCCACCCTCTCAAATAAAAATAAAATGAGGCAGAGAAGGACTGAGAAAGACATCCAACCAACATGGAGGTCTAGCTTCCACAGAAATACAGACATGACAAAATAAAATTTTTTTTTGGTATATTTTCCCCGCAGGCAGGGTCTCACTCTAGCTTTGATGGCCCTAGAATTCACTATGTAGTCTCAGGCTGGCCTTCAGCTCACATCAATCCTTCTACCTTGGCCTTGAGTGCTAGAAGGCAGAGTAGGAGGATCACTATGAGTTCGAGACCACCCTGAGACTACACAGTGAATTCCAAGTCAGCCTGGGATAGAGACCCTACCTCAAAGAACAAAACAAACAAAAAAATGTTTGGGCTGGAGAGATGACTTAGTGGTTAAGATACTTGCCTGCAAAGCCTAATGTTCAACTCTCCAGCTCCCACGCAAGCCAGATGCACAGTGACAAAAACATGCAAGGTCACACATGCACACAAGGGGGCACACACATCTGGAGTTCGACTGCAGTGGCTGGAGGCCCTGACACACCAATATATATTCTCTCTCTCTCTCTCGCGTTCTCTCTCTCTCTCTCTCACACACACACACACACACACTCTTTCTCTCTTACTCTCGCATAAAAAAAAGGCAGTCTATGGACTTGCCTCAAAAAAAGTATTTAAAAAGAAATGTTTGGGTTTCATTGGCTAATGAACAGAAGACAAGGCACACAGTATTCAGTCCCAAGGGAGGGAATGAACAGACCTCTCTGCTTTCTTAAGAAGACCTCCCTGCATACCCTTCTCTCCACTGATGCCCATGTTCCTTCTACTTTCTCTACTGCTATCACTATATAGAAAGGCCTCTCTCAGCTAAGCTGCACGATGGCTAAATACCATTCTACATTAGCTCCCTAGGAGCAAACAAACCTGGGGAAGGTCAGTGAGGACAGAGAAAACAGAGGAAAGCTGAGATCCATGCTAAGATAAGAAAACATCAGACTGTCCACCACCAGAGGAGCCACCTCTACCAGGAGAAAATGCAGAGTAAGCTGTGGCATGAATACTGGTTACTGCTAGCCTTGACAACCAGCTCCAGGGCAATGGCAACAGATAGAGTCATCACTCAAAACCCATCCAAGCAGAAATCTACGGGTTAGGAAGAACTCAACACTAAATCTGACTGACAACAGGCTTGCCATGGCTCAGGGAACATTGCTGAAGAAGCGGCAGAAAGATTACAAGAGGGACAGAGTGGGTAGACACAGAGTGGGTAGAGGGACAGAGTAGATACCCTGAGCTGTGGTTCCCTTGCTACCCCAAAGGGACTGACTGAGTTCATGACCCCACAGTGAATATCATAACCCCACTGAGGAGGGCCCCAGGAAAACAGGAGCAGGGGCTAGGGGATTTTTTTAAAAAAGACTATACCCTGTTATATATAAAATTAAATTAAAAAAAGAAAAGCCTATCTTGGTTCTGCAATCCAGGTGGTCATCACACTTCCTCGCAGAAAGGAAGGCATTTGAGATTTGTTAAAGGCATGATTTCTAAAGAAAAAATCCAGATGTCTCAAAAAGACTGTCAAAACTCATTCATGTTTGTCACATTACAGTTAGAGGGACTTCCTAGAAGGCCAAGTATACCCAGAAAAAACCTGGGAACAGGCAGCTCTCCAGACTTCCTACTGTTTGGAGTTGGGAGTGGGAGAGGTTTACGCAGTAAGCTGTTTTCTGAATGAATAAAAAGCAAAATGCTCATTGAGACTTCAGACTGCTCAAAGAAAACAATCACCTTTCATTGAAACTTTTACCTATGGGCTAGAGAGAGATGGCTTAGTGGTTAAGGCTCTTGCCTGCAAAGCCAGGTTCAATTCCCCAGGACCCAAGTAAGCCAGATGCACCAGGTGGTTCATGCATCTAGAGTCCCTTTGCAGCGGCTAGAGGCCATGGCACTCTCTCCCCTCTCTCTCTCTCCTCCCCCCCTCTCTCTGCCTCTTTCTCTCTCATAAATAAGTAAACAAACAAAGTTAAACCACCCTCTTTCCCTTCACTCTTCTTAAAAGAAAAAAACAAAACTTTAACCTAAAGCTAAGTTTTACCACCTTACCAACCTTATTAAGATAAAAGAAAATATATTCTTAAACACTGACTGTTGTGGCAGGATGTATTCCATTTCACTTATGCTGTCTTTATATGGTAGCCTTGATACCATTTTTTGAGGAATTTAGCATCTTAATCTTTCACACAAATACTCCTTCTATGAGTCACAAAATTATTGTAGCAAAAGAGTACCAGAAGGACTTATAAATCAGTGGGAAAGACAAAAATAATGTCCCGGCACTTATCAAGAGAAGAAATAAAACAGGCATTTATTTGATTTGGTCCTTAAATGTAAATAACTTAATCTCTTTCACGCTCTCCAAAGCTAAGCAACGATTTCAAGAATCTATAATAATACTGAAGGAAAGTTTAATGCAGACACTCTTATTTTTAAGTCACATTATTTAATTTTAGTAAGATCTTCCCCTTATATTCTTTAACAAATATCCTCTTTCTCTTCCAAGTTAATACGCTGGTTAAAAGACATGCCTACAAGCTAGAGAAATGCCTTAGCAGGTGAGTCACTTGCCTGCAAAGCCTAAGGACCCAAGTTCGATTCCCCAGTGTCCATGTAGCACCAGATTACAAAGTGGTGCATGTGTCTGGACTTCATTTGCAGTGGCTAGAGGCCCCAGCGCACCCATTCAAATAAACAAATACACATTTATTTAAAAAGACACATCTACATTCCTTTTACCAATTGGTGTTTTTTTTTTTTTTTACACTGACAACATCTGAGTAACTGTCAGAATTCACATGAGCTTTACCTTCAAAGATTTCTAACATATTCTTTTATTTGGAGGTGTTTTTTTTTTTATCTTTTGTTGTTTTTTTTTTTTTTAAAGTTTTTCAAGATAGGGACTCATTCTAGCCCAGGCTGATCAGGAATTCGTTATGTAGTCTCAGGCTGGCCTAGAACCCACGGCAATCCTCCTCCCTCAGGCTTCCAACTGCTGGGATTAAAGGCACGCACTACCATGTCTGGCTCATTTCTTGTTTGTTTTTATGCTGGCCTGGAACTCACTATGTAGTCCTGGTTGGCCTAAAGTTCACAGCTCTACATACAGATCAGGTCAGGAGAACTGGAGAATCTCAAATTTCTACTTGCATCCCTTTGCTTCTGAAGGTAGCTGGTTAAGAAAAGCCAGGACGACACAGGGCGGTGCCTCACCTCAAGTAACCAAGCTGCTAAGTCAATGAAGATATTTGAGATCATTCTTCTGAATATCATAATTCTCGAGTTGAAATGCAGCACTGAACTGGGCAAGGTGACAGACAACTGCAATCCTAGCTTATAGGAGGGATAGGAGATCAAGGCCAGCCTCAAAAAGGAAGGGAGGGACGGAGGGAGGGAGGGTGTTGGCTCAGTTGTTAAAATGCTGAGGACCTGAGTTTGGACCCTCAGCACTCATGAAATGCCAGGAGGGTGTGGAGGCCCACCTGTACTCATAGTATTCAGGAGGCACAGACAGGAGATCCTAGCTCAAGTGAGAAAGGCCATCTAAAGAAAATAAGGTAGAAAATGACTGAAAAAGATGCTTGGCAGTATCTGGCGCATGCTCTCTCTCTCTCTCTCTCTCTTATATATAAACATGCAAAAGAAAAACTTTAAAAAAAGCCTAATGGCCTGGTTTGATTCCTCAGTACCCATGTAAAGCCAGATGTACAAACCAGTGCATACACCTGAGTTTGTTTGTACTGCCAAGAGGCCCTAGTATGCCCTTTCTCTCTGTTTGTAAATAAATAAAAAATACTTAAAACAATTTTTAAATGCAGTGTTGCTGTGCATGGTGCCATACACCTTCAATCCCAACACTAGGGAGGTAGGAGGATCACTATGAGTTCGAGGCCAGCCTGAGACTACATAGTGAATTCCAGGCCTAGCCTGGGCTAGAATGTAACCCTACCCCGAAAAACCAGTGTTATAAAATTGGTAGTAGGATTCCTGTGAGTTCCAATTCAACCTGGGCTAGAGTGAGACACTTGGTGGCATGGGGTTGATGAGAAGAGGTGGTGGTAGTTTGAATAGATGGCCCCCAATATATTCAGTGTTTTATTAGTTTGTAGTTTGGATCTGCAGCCACCTGGCTGGAGGCTGTCACTGGGCTGATCTTAAGGTGTGGTGGTGGGTTTGAGATTTCAATCTAAAGATATGCAAAGTGCTTAGTTCCACCTGTAGTTCCTGAAGTGTGCTGTGTAGCTTCCTCCCTCCCTCTCCCTCTCTCTGCTTGGACCTGTGAAAACAGGGCCAACTTCTTCCTCCATTATGGAACTTCCTCTAGATCTGTAAGCTTCAATAAATCCCTTCCCTCCATAACTGTGCCTGGTCTGGAAGTTCATCTCAGCAAACCTGAAGCTGCCTGCTACACCTACACATTGCTTACTTGCATTTTAATTAATGTTATTGTGTGTGTGTGTGTGTGTGTGTGTATGTGTGTGTGTGTGTGTGTGTGTGTTGTTTGGCAAGGGGACAGTGCTAGCAACTAAACCTTATGCAAGTACTGTTCCGCTGAGCAACATCCCAACAGATAGTGGTTGTTTCAATGTTATTGACCAGTTTTCAGAATCCGATTAAGCCACAGGGCTAGGTCTGTAGTTCAGTGGTAGAACATCTGACTAGCCTGCGTGTGGTCCTAGGTTCTATCTACAGCAATAAAACAGATCCTGCTGGCCACGGTTTAATTCCCCATGACCTATGTAAAGCCAGATGCATGCATCTGGAGTTCATTTGCAGGAGCAAGAGTCCCTGTCATACCCGTTCTCTCTCCCCATCTTTCTCTCTCCTCACATTTAAGATATGTTTTAAAAAAACAAATTGGTGGGGGGAGGGCTAATCAAAATCTAAGCGCTATGAATTAAGTCTTATGTAAACCTACTTTTTTGGACAAGGGTGCACCCAGAAGCCATAGATTGTTACTAGAAAATTTTCAGTGCCAGGGCTGGGATACCTTCCAGTGAGCTTTTGGCCAGGGAGGTCTCTGATGCCCCCAAAACATTACAGGCCATTGCCAAGGCTCTTGGTTTCCCACCAGGAATAGATGGTGAGACCCTATTGCTGAAGACTCCACATACTTGGGCTGCAAGATCACTGAGAAATCCTGCTGATACTGAGCTGAAAACCTCCTCCATGTAGACCAGCTGACAGAAAGCTGGAAAAAGCTATGCTGCATGCAGTTCAATGGAAGAGAGAGAAATCACCAGTGGAGATACTCAACAGTGGACACTGCAAGCCTTATATTTGGCCAGCCAGGCCAAATGAGCCAAGGGGTGCAATAGTGGCATGTCTGTTATGGGAGAAACCAACCGCTCTCTCCTTGTTAATGGAAGCCCACTCCATTGAAAGGAATACATGCCTGATACTGAAAACCTACAACAGGGGTAGTCATGAGCCCTAGGGGTATAACATCTGCTGCTGTCTGGCTAAATGTATACACTATACTCACCAAACTGCCCCGTAAGTACTTCTCTTAATGTTCATACCCATATATTAATGTTACTCTCACTTTTGGTTAGAGAACATCTTTTCAGATGGCAGTGACCTTGGGATGACTCAGAAGGCACCATGGTGCTGAAAAGTGACAGAGGAGTGCTCAGCACTAAAACATCTCTATCACACCAAGGCTCAGGGTCCATTGTGGGAAAGGTGGCGGAAGGAACGTTAAGAGCCAAAGGAAGGGTAGGACTCCTTACAATGCATTCCTCCTCCACACACACACACACACACACACACACACACACACACACACACAGAGAGAGAGTAAGTAAGTAAGTCAGTAAATAAATAAATGACAGATTGAGAGGGGGAAATGTATGATGGAGAGTGAAGGGGAAAGGGGGAAGGGGGGGGGAGGGAGGGAATTACCATGGGTTATTGTCTATAATTATAGTAGTAGTCAATAAAAAGTAAAACAAATAAAAAAAAAGAAATGAAATAGGCGAATAAATACATACAACCACCCCACTTTCTTCTTTTTTTTGGGGGGGGGGGGGAGTCGCACCTTGAACTAGCCAAGCAGCATGAATTCCCAAACCCTCCTGAGTACAGGGATGCCTGGCCACTATGCCAGTCCTTAACTGTACAGTCTAACAGTATATTATACTGACTCTACATTACTATACTTCTGCTTTGACTATTTTCTCCATGGCCACATTCCTCCTACAACCATCTTTTCTTTTCAAGCATTCCACCACTGAGCTACTGCCACCGGGCCTGACATGATTTCTTTTGTATCTGTGTGGAGGGATGCAAGGAGACCACAGGGCAGCCTTGGGTGTCAGTCCTCAGGCACTGTCAACCTTTTCTTGAGACAGAATCTCTCACTGACTTTGACCTTGCCAAGTAGGCTAGGCTGCCTGGCTAGCAAGCCCCAGGGATCCAGCTATTTCCCCTGTGGCACATGCCAGTAGGAAATTGCTGAAGAGGCAGAGGCAGAGGCAGGAGGATCAGGAATTCGAGGACAGCCTGGGCGACAAACATTTTTATGTGGGTTCTGGGGATCAAATACAGGTCCCCTCATGGTTGTGAGGCAAATGCCTCAAACTTAATCCTCCTATCTCTGTCTCTGGAGTGTGAGTGCTGGGATCAAAGGCACGTGCCACACACCCAGCATCATTTCTTTTTTAGTATCTTTGAGAGTCAGAGAGAATTACGATTTTATTTCTGTTTGATTTTATTTTAGTTCACTGCTTTCTGATATAACTTCACATTGAAAAAATTCGTCTTCAAATAATTAAGAGGCTTCAGAAGCGGCAGGACACTTTTGGCTTCCATGAAAAAAAAAAAACCCTGCTATTTATATTTAACACCCTGTAGCCTTTATCTACTAGAAACTCTACCTTTTAATCCTTAAAAATATTTTCCTTATTTGAGGGGGGATAGGCACGCCAATGCTTCCTGCTGCAACAAATGAATGCCAGATGCATGTGCCATTTTGTGTATCTGGCTTTACGTGGGTACTGGTGAACTGAACCCAGGCTGTAAGCAAACACCTTTAACTGCTGAGCCATTGCTCCAGCCCCCTCAACTAGAAACTGTGAAGTGAATCTGAAAGTCAGGAATAAACTCACTACTTAAATAAAAGCCAATGGGCTACATCTAGTCCCATAAAGTCACAAAGATAAACACTGGCCCCACAAAATATTTCAAATTGTTTTTAAAAATATTTTTTATTTATTGGCAAGCAGAGAGAGAGGAGAGACAGAGAATGGGTGTGCCAGGGCCCCCAGCTGTTTTAAGGGAACTCCATATGTATACGCCACTTAGTGCGTCTGGCTTTAGGTGGGTAATGGGGGAATCGAACTTGGACAAGTGCCTTCACTGCTTAGCTCAGATTGTAAATTTTAAAGAAGTAATACTAGCTATAGGTCATCACAAATTGTTTAAATTGTAACCTTAATTTATCAGGTCACATTTACTTGCACACCATGTAAGCAAGCTACCATAAAGCACTATGAACAATCATCTTTAACTATGCATGGGTTTTGTGATAACAGATTCTCACTTAATCTGCTCAATAGCTGTGAGTTCAGTGACTAGTAGGGTTCAAACCCAGGCTCACCTGACTCCGGGAGCCCTGAGCCTTCACCCTTTCTGAGCTGTCTCTGGTGTATGAAGTAGGCATCACCAGCACCTATGGCCTGTGAAGCAGCTTTACGGCATCAAACATCCTTAGCCCTCCCCTCTGGGCTTTTTATCCCCCTGGAAATGTAGTTCAGAGATGGATGTCAGGTGTCTTCTTCAATTGCTCTCTACTTAGTTTTGAGACAAGCTCTCTCACTGAACTTGGAGCTCACCCCCAGGGATCCTTCTATGCTCCCCTCTCCAGTGATGGGGTTACAGAAGCATAGTCATGCTTATGTAGCAAACACTTTTTAAAAAATATTTTATTTATTTATTTGAGAGACAGAGACAGAGGAAGAGACAAAGAGAATGGGCGCGCCAGGGCCTCCTGCCACGCAAACGGAACTCCAGACACATGCATCCCCTTGTGCATCTGGCTAATGTGGGTCCAGGGCAATCGAACCACAGTCCTTAGGCTTCGCAGGCAAACGCCTTAACTGCTAAGCCATATGAGCCATCAGTCCAGTGTTTCCCTCTATGTTGTTTAAAGGTAAGACCCTTATCGTTTATCTTGCCACTTCTACATCTCTGGTGTATTCCCATTTCTTGGTGACAATGGCTCTGTGCCATGTGGTCTCCCTTGCCTGGCAGAAGTACAGCATATACAAAACACAAGCACAGAAAGCTTGATGCTCCTTGCTCTGTTTGTGAATGTCTTCACTTGCCATGAAGGTGCAAGGCACACTCCTCTAACGTGCACTCCCTTTATGACCCACAGGGCATTTCCCCATCACCGGGAGGTATTTCTGAAGCATTCTGTGTACTTTCTCATATGGAGAAATGTTAAAGTGCTGCAGTGGTAGACTAGAGAATCAGGCAATACATATTTTAATAATTTTTCAGTAACTTCCTTTCTTTTTTACCAGGTAGGGTCTCATTCTAGCATAGCTGGCCTCATATTCATTCTGTAGTCACCGGCTGGCCTCAAAGACACAGTGATCCTCCTACCTCTGCCTCCCAAGTCCTGGGATTAAAGGCGTGTACCACCATGCCTGGACTAAATGTCAAGAATATCTCACCTTAAAGCATAAATTTAATGACTGGCTTTGAATTGTTAGAATGATCTTGTTTAATGTAAATCACGGCCTTTTGGATTTTTAATGATCCTAAACAGTGACCAGCTTTTTGACACAACTACTTATTTCTAAACATAACAGAATAACTTTTCTTGACTTTTAAGATTCATTAATCTTTCAATACTCAGGAGGCAGAGGAAGGATTGTTTCAAATTTGAGGCTAGCCTAGTCTACACATTGCAAGACATTGCCTTAAAGAGGAGGGGAAGGAAAGGGGAGGGGAGGGAAGAGAAGAGAGAAAAGATGGGAGAAGAAAAGAGGGAAGAGAAAACGGACAAGAGAGGAATGAAGGTGACCGAAAGGGACGGAAGGGATGAGAAAAGAGGGGAAGGGGGAAAAAAAGAGAGGGAAGGTAACCATTACTCTTGGTTAACAGACTACTATAAAAAAATTTCACAAATATTCCCAAACAGGGACACAGAAGCAGTACCTATTTTGTTCCCACTTCCTTTTTTTACATTTATTATTTTGAGAGAGAGAGAGAGAGAGAATATGAATATGGGTATGCCCAGGGCCTCAAGCCACTGCAAAGGAACTCCAGTGCCCCCTTGTGCATCTGCTTATTGTAGGTCCTGGAGAATAGAACTTGGGTCTTTAGGCTGTGCAGGCAAGTGACTTAACCACTAAGCTATCTCTCCAGCCCCACTTCTTTCTTATCTAACATGGAACACAAAAATTACTGATTGTTTACCTATGTCTCAGCATGAACAGAACTATTTTATAAAGATCAAAAGCATACATCAAAAAGCTATTAAATGGGCTGGAGAGATTTCTTAGCGGTTAAGCACTTTCCTGTGAAGTTTAAGGACCCCAGTTCAAGGCTTGATTCCCCAGTACCCACGTAAGCCAAATGCATGTGGTGTTCTTCGTCTGCAGTGGCTAGAGGCCCTGATGCACCCATTCATTCTCTCTCTCTCTCTCTCTCTCTCTCTCTCTCTCTGTCACTCTCAAGTAAATAAATAATAATAAAAAAAAGAGAGAAGTAGTTTTAAAAAGCTATTAAATGGGCTGGAGAGATGGCTAAGTGGTTAAGGCACTTGCCCACTAAAGCCAGAATGCACAGGGTGGCACATACATCTGGAGTTCGTTTGCAGTGGCTGCAGGACCTTGTGCGTCCATTCTCATTCTCTCTCTCTGCTGGGTGGGGTGGTACTTGCCTTTAATGCCAGCACTTGGAGACAGAGGTAGGAGGATCACTGTGAATTCAAGGCCAGCCTGAGACTACATAGTGAGTTCCAGGTCAGCCTGGGCTAAAGTGAGACCCCTACTTTGAAAAAAAAAAAAAAAAAAAACGGGCTGAAAAGATGGCTTAGCAGTTAAGATGCTTGCCTGCGAAGCCTAAGGACCCATATTCAATTTTCCAGATCCCATGTAAGCCAGACACACAAAATGACACAAGTATGCAAGGTCACACATGTGCACAAGGTGGTGCACACATGTAGAGTTTAATTGCAGTGGATGGAGGCCCTGGCATGCCAAGTCTCTCTCATTTAAAAAAAAAAAAAAAGCTAGCCAGGCATGGTGGCACACACCTTTAATCCCAGCACTCAGGAGGCAGAGGTAGGAGGGTCTCTGTGAGTTTGAGGCCACCCTGAGACTCCATAGTGAATTTCAGGTCAGTCCGGGCTACAGTGAAACCCTACCTTAAAAAAAAAAAAAAAAAAAACTATTGGGGGCTGGAGAGGTGGCTTATCGGTTAAGGCGTTTATCTGCAAAGCCAAAGGACCTTGGTTCAATTCCCTAGGACCCATGTAAGGCAGATGCACAAGGTGGCACATGCATCTGGAGTTCGTTTGCAGTGGCTAGAGGCCCTGGTGTGGCCATATTCACTCTCATTCTCTCTCTCAAATAAATAAATGAAATATAAAACATTTTTTAAAATCCGTTTGAAAATCTACTAAATTAGGGTATTATATTACTTACAGATACAAGTTAAATATACATATAACTGGAAAGAGCCAATCACCAAATTTAATAGCATGCATTTATAGATGCATATCTGTATGATAAAAATGTAGCCATTATCAACTATAATTGATTTTATTCAATAATTATTCAAACTTTTTTTGAAAGTGTCACCTCCATTTTCAAATTCCTTTCATAAAATCCACTGTTATTTGCTTGTCAACTTAACAGTAGAGTTACAATGCAAACAAGTGTTCTTCAGAGGCTCTGGTAAGCCTTGGTTCCAAAACCCTAACTTGTGCACTAGAGTTCTATCTCATTTACATAATTAGGAAATTAGCCTGATAAGACTTATACTGAAGAAATGCAGCATTTCTAACTTCATATTTTGAACCAGGATTGGAGAAATATATTAAACTGAAATCATTTTTGGTAAGTCAAATCAGACTTATTCAAAGAAATGAGATCCTACAAAATCTTTGAATTGGACAGAAGGTTGGATCACTATTAAAAATAATAGAAGACTGGGCTGGAGAGATGACTTAGCAGTTAAGATGCTTGCCTATGAAGCCTCAGGACCCATGTTCGACTCTCAAGGTCCTACGTAAGCCAGACGCACAAGGTGATACAAGCAGGCACAGTGTCAGGAGTTCTAGTACAGTGGCTGGAGGCCCTGGCACATCAACCCACCGCCCCGCTTGCAAGTAAGTAAATAAATATTTTAAAAAGATTATAGTTCTTTGGAGCTGGCCATGTTTCTCAGTGGTAGAACCCATACTTAGTATAATGTAAGGCTCTAGGTTTGCTCCCCAGCAGTGAAAGAGTATAGTTCCCATGATTCTAAATGTAATTTTGTGCCCATTTTTTTTAAGACCATCAGGAAATATAACAGGAAGCTGGGTGTGGTGGCAAACGCCTTTCATCCCAACACTCCTTGGGGAGGCAGAGGTAGGATTGCTGCGAGTTCCAAGGAGTTCCAGGTCAGCCTTAGGCTAGAGACTGTCTTGTAAAAATATATTATGATAATAATAATAATAATAATAATAATAATGAAAGAAAATATAATAGGAATATACTTGTATGTTCTCGGAATTAGAAAAAACAACAGCCAATGCTCTAAAAAGAATCACAACCAACCCACTTAGATACAAAATGCCTAATCTTCCAAAATAAGGGTTAACTTAATGAGGTGTTGGTTATTGTTTCCAAGGTATACATGCAATCCATAATGCATGAAAAAATGAATGGCATGAATCATCTCTTGTGGGCGGACCATAAGGACAAGGCTGATTAAACAACTTTTATTTGAAAATTAATGATTAAAAAATAGTTGATGGGCTGAAAAGATGGTTCAGCAGTTAAAGACACTTGCTTGCAGCCCTGATGGCCCAGGTTCAATTCCCCAGTACCCACGTAAAGTCAGATGCACAAAGTGGTACATGTGAGTTTGTTTATAGGGGCAGGAGGCCCTGGCACACCCCCATAATCTCTCTGCCTCTTCTGTCCTAAATAAATAAATAAAAATGTTTATAGGCTGGAGAGATTGCCCAGTGGCACTTGCTGGCCAAACCTAATAAAATAAAATTACTTTAAAAATATTTCAAAAAATAGTTGAGAAAGTAAAATTATCAGCAAACTACTTGCATTAATTCTTACTTTTTTTTTTTTTTTTTTTAAGTTTTTCAAGGTAAGGTCTCACTCTCTAGCTCAGGCTGACCTGAAATTCACTATGTATTCTCAGGGTGGCCTCAAACTCATTGATCCACCTATCTCTGCCTCCCCAAGTGCTGGAATTAAAGAAAGGCGTGTACCACCATGCCTGGCTTTCATCTTTAAAATTTTTAATTTTTTTCCAATTAATTTGCAAACAGAGAAGAGAGGGGCCAGGAGAATAGGTACACCAGGCCCCCTAGCCACTACAAATGAACTCCAGATGCATGTGCCACATTTGTGCATCTGGCTTTATGTGGGTACTGGGGAAATCAAACCTGGGTCCTTAGGCTTTACAGGCAAGTGCTTTAAATGCTAAGCCATCTCTGTAGCCTGTCTTTAAAAATTTAAATTAAATCTTAAATATAAACCACAGATTCTGAAAATGTTAAGTATATTCCTATTATGTAGTAAGTTAAAATGCAGACTTAAGGAATTAATTCTTCATTATGTAAATTTATAATGATGTCAACCAAAAGCTCTGCCCTGTTCTTCAATTTCAGTAGTTAACGTTTTAAAATTCAACTTCTCAACCCACCCAAGCAGAAAGGCATTCCAGTTCTTCGAACACTCCTAGTTACAGGACCTTTGTGTCAGTCAACAGCCCCACCACTCTAGCTAGCCCCTGCAGGCCTCTTTCCGAGCTTCAGTTAGAGAAATGTGGGGTGCAGCTATTAATCCAACATGACTCATGTAACTATCAGTGCTTAGAATGGCAAGTGAAAAGCAAGTGAGGACACTAACGCACCACCTCCAGCTGCTGACAAGTGCCCACCAGGGCACCAAACAAGGGCGAAAAGCAGGGAGTGGTGACAGAGAGGCAGGAGTGATCAGAAATCCAGCCCAGAAGGAGGAACTCTTTTTCCTATATGCACCGAGGTATGTAACAAGGTAGCCATGACCTTGGAGCCATCTAACAAAGGAGAACAGAACAAGTACGTAACTAGTAAGGTAGCTTCCACTGAGCACCTCTGTGTAAAAGCTCTACATGGATGACATGTTTCCGTTTAATGTCTCCCCCTGTAAGATACACTCACTATCTGTAATGTTGAGGAAAGAAATGAGATTTCTACAATCTGCCAAGTAATTCAATCTGCAGGCTCATTTTTTGTGGTGTGTTTAATGATACATGCCAGACCTAGGAGTAAGGGAGGTGCTTTGGGGTCTACAAGAAGCTGTCTTCCAGGTAAATTCAGGGTAATATAAATATCTGCCTCAAGATGAGGTTAAATAGTGCAGGGTGGTATATAGCAGCAAAATACCAAAAAGGTAGAGACAGGAGGAAAGCAAATTTGAGGCTAGTCTGGACTATAAAACAAAATCCTATCTCAACACCTCCACACAAAAATAAACAAAAATCTAAGAACACCATAGTATAGTTTAATACTCCCATGACTTAATCATGGCAGGGGAGGGGAGGGAAGGGGAGGGGAGGGCAGAAAGAGGGAAGGAGGGAGGAAGAGAAGGAAGGAAAGACCAGGTGCTGCATGTTTAAAGTCAAGTTCAAGGCTGGCCTGGTCTACATGAAACCTTGTCTCAAAAAAATTAAAAAGGGGCAAGGTATGGTGGCCCACACCTTTAATCCCAGCACTAGAGAGGCAAAGGTAGGAGGATCACTGTGAGTTCAAGGCCACCCTGAGACTACGTAGTGAATTCCAGGTCAGCCTGGGCTAGCGTGAGACCCTACTCCGAAGAAAAAAGAAAAGAAAAAGGAGCCAGGTATGGTGGCTTATGCCTATAATCCCAGCACTCAGGAGGCAAGATAGGAGGATTCCAATGAGTTTGAAGCCAGCCAGGGCCACCCAGTAAGTTCCAGATCAGCCTGGGCTGGAGTGAGAGTACATCAATCAGTTACATTAAATGAATGGAAAAAATAAATAACTACAAATATGCCATGATTAACAAAACTAGAAACCTGAAATACCCCCTTCACAGCCACAGCTTTAGTAACTGTTGGTTTTCATCTACTGGTCTCCTTATAGATTAATGACTCAATAAGATTATACATTTTATCTTGAAAGAAGAAGTCTCCAAATGACACCAAATAGAAAATTACCATCACTCATTCTCGTTTCCTTAATAGAATGACTACATTCCACAGCAAGTTTCCACAGCGCCCAGGCATCAAGCTCACCTGAGGCTGGGCTCATCATGTTCTGCTGCACGGCTGAACTGGGGGGCGCTGCAACGTTCATCTGTGACAGCATGGCCTTCCTGGGGTCCTGCCATGTTGTTGTCTGATCAATGTGACTGAAACCAAACAGAGCACTGCATTAGATAACAAACACCTGATTCTGAAAACAATTCTCCTACGTGACTGTAGAAGCAGGGCACCTAATCCGTGCGGAGGTTCCCGAGACAGCTCAAAACAGATCTACTGTATGACCCAGCTATGCCAGTCCTTGGCATATACCCTAAGGACACAACACAACTATTGAGATTCCTGCTCATCCATGTTTATTGCTGTTCAAGTCACAATAGCTAGAATATGGAGCCAACGTAGATGCCCATCAACTTATGATGGATAATGAAGATGTGGTACTTGATACAATAGAGTTTTATTCAGTTATAAAGAAAACTGAAATTATAAAATTTGAAAGGAAGTGAATCAATCTTGTAAAGATTATACTAAGTGAGGTAACCCAGGCTCAGAAAGTCAAACACTTCATGTTCTCTCTCACGTGTGGATCCTAGCTTCAGTTTTTTAGGTCTGTATGTGAGCTGCAGTAAGTCAGTAGCAGAGGCCAAGAGGCTAGAAAGGGGCTATGAGAGAGGAGGAGAAGGGAGAGCTTAAGGCAAGGGTATCGTAGATCTGTAAGTAGAGGGGCAGAATAGGGGGGGTGAGGGTGGAATGGTCTAAGTGGGGTCAGAGGAGGAAAAGGAGAGAGGGTTCATCAAAATTAAAGATGTGAATACGTGAAAAGAAAAAGCATGAGACTTCCTCTCACCTCTCCCACCTTTCTTCTGCAACAGACATGCTCACCCAGCTAGCTCCTACCTACCTCTTAGCTCTTCTGAGTGCAAGACCTGGAAAAGTTATGCCTGAAATCGTAAGTGAAAAATCCCCTTCCCCTAGTGGACACTCCTTATTCACCTCTAATTCAGAGGCAAAGAACAACTAAACAGCAAGTAGAAATAAAATTCAACATTGACATCAGAACCACCTTTTTTGTTCCTCCAGAAATTAAAATACCAAGTAAAAAATATCTTTAAAACAATTTAAAATGGGGCTGAGGAGATGGCTCTGTGGTTAAAGGTGCTTACTTGCAAAGCCTGTCAGACAGGGTTTATGTCAGACAGGTTTATGCTACCCAATAAAAAGCCAGATGCACAAAATGGCACATGCATCTGGAGTTCAATCATTTGCAGTAACTGAATGTCCTGACATCCTATGTGTGTGGTGGTTAATATTGTCCACTTGATAGGATCTGGAATGTCTTAGGAGACAAAACTCTGGTCACATCTGTGAGGAAATTTCTTGACTGGGTTGATGTGCTAAGAGCCACCCTAACTGTGGGTGTGGCATTACCCCTTGGCCGTGGGAAGGAGAGAGCCACCAGCATTCATCTCTGCTTCCTGACTGTGGATACCATGTGAGCAGCCACCTCATGACCCTCTGCTGTGACTGCCCTGATTTGATGGACAGCATCCTCAAACTAGCCAGAATAAAGCTTCCCTTCATTAGGTAGCTTTTGTCAGGTATACCATCACAGCAATGGAAAAAGCAGTAGTACACTAACTATGTTATTAACTATCCTATAATGGAACTAGAATGCTTCCCGTCAGTAGCTCTAACAGAGCAAGAAAGGGTCACATTCTGTTGCTAAGAAAGGGTCTTAAGTGGCCTGTCTATGGGAGTTGAGGAAGAGTTCTTACTTTTTAATAAGATTTTATTTTTTTGTTGCTGTTTATTTTTATTTATTTGAGAGCGACAGAGAGAGAAAGAGGCAGAGAGAGAGAGAGAATGGGCGCACCAGGGCCTCCAGCCACTGCAAATGAATGCTAGATGCATGCACCACCTTGTGCATCTGGCTTACATGGGTCCTGGGAACCAAGCCTCGAACCAGGGTCCTTAGGCTGCACGGGGAAGTGCTTAACTGCTAAGCCATCTCTCCAGCCCAAACTTTACTTTTATTTGTGTGTGGGGGGGGGGGAGGGAGGGAGAATGGGCACACCAGGGCCTCTGGCCACTACAAATGAATGCCAGACACATGTGCTACCATGTGTATCTGGCTTATTATGTGGGACCCGGAGAATTGAACCTGGGGCCTTAAGCTTTGTAGGCAAGCGATTTAAGCCATCTCTCCAGCCTGGGAAGAGTTCTTTATAATGTTCAGCATGTAGAAGGAATGAAAACAGGAAGAGTTTGCATACTTAGGAAGGACAAAAGTTCCTGTCACTTTAAGGCCATTACAGACCATCTATGAATGTTAAGAGAAAATGCGCATTCCTTTTATGGAACATGGACTTTGCCTTTCACCAAGACACTTATGTCAATGATATGTCTGCTCAGTGGCAGTGCCAGCAGACGCTCAGGTCTACACAGCACAGGCAATATTCAGTTCAAGCTTTGCCAGTCTTTCGCATACTCAGGAAGAACTCACTCCTCCCCCCCCCCTTAAGTCTTCCACAGGAGCCATGGAAAAATCACTTCAACTTAACAAATTGTAAGCCATGTGGGGGTGGGAGGGTGTTGAGTGTCTCAATCTAGCCCAGGCCCACATGGAACTCCCTCTGTAGCCCCAGGCTGGCCTTGAACTCACAAGCAATCCTTCTACCTGCCTCCCAAGTCCTGGGATCAGAGAGCTGAGACTAAAGGTGTGCACCACTGAGATTGGTTTGGCTCCCTGCCCCCTTTCTTGAAGTGTGTGATCCTGGGGATAAATCCTGGGCCTCCCACATGGTACCAAGCACTGCACCACTGGGCTAGATCCATAGTTGCACACCAATTTAACTGATTTTTTCTTCAAGTGATTCATGAAATAATGGCACATCCTCCCTTTGCTATTAACTCTGGTCCTGGGGGGAGATGAGACTTCAGAAAGCATTTAATGTTCTCGTGTTTCCCCAGCAACATGACAGTGAAACAAACTACTTTTTCGTAAGGGCAGAACCTCTCTGCTTGTTACAGTCTCATGAAATTTAAATTTAAAATTTAAAATTCATAGAAATATATAAAATTCTTAATAAATTAATTTGTAAAGGGAGGGAGGGATGTGCCAGGGCCCCTTACCACTGCAAATAACTCCAGATGCATGCGTCGTTTTGTGCATCTGGCTTTACATGGATACTAGGGAATCAAACCCAGACCATCAAACTTTGCAAGCACCTTTGGCCACTGAGCCATCTATCTATCCAACCCAGTGTATGAAACTCTTTTAACTAGTTCTATATCCCACAGGATTAATTAACCTGTAGGGTTTTCCTAGTGATTCACGTCAAGATTTTTACCTTCTCCTTCTGGGTTTACTGACACTTTCCTGAGTTGCCAGTATAAAAGGACAGTTTGTGAATGGCACAGAGGGTAGCAGGGAGAGTGAGCACCCGAGAGACAGCTGCAGACCCAGAGCGAATCATACCAACTTTCACAAGTTGTGTTTCCCATCCTTAGCTGCTTGGAGCACACAGGGTTATCTAAGTCATAAATCCAACTGCCTTTTCTTTCCCAAAATAATAGCAGAGATAAGTTATTTACATACTTGAAGTGATGTGGTATTGCACACTTATTTTCCTGTAGGAAATTCAACAGATGATCTATCCTTAGGAACAAGATAAACGAATTCTTGTCATTATTTTCTATTCTTAACTCTGAAAATACTGTTTTATGAAGACAAGTAGAAAAATCCAAGGTGGTCGTAGACAATATACAGTATTTTAGAAAGCCCTCACATAAGTCAATAGTACAGTCAGCTACATACAATGTGAATGTTTGATTCTTTTGAAATATCTGTTGTAGATAGGTTGAGGGTACAAACTGGTCAATGAAACACCTTATTTCTGCTTAACCTTCTTAAGACCTAGATGCCTTCTTGTAGAAATTCCCACTGAAAATGCAAGGTAGACATATATTACAACTCTGCCAAACACAATCTAGATTGTGTAGGCAAGTTTTGTCTTATCTTTTCATGATGATCACACACACACACACACACACACACACACACACACGGTGAGGGGAAACTGACTTATTTATTTCTCAGGGTTCTGAGGATTAATTACAGTAACACACACAAAATGAGTAAAAGGAACTAGGGCTGTGGCTCTTTGCTGCAAAAGACCCTCAAGTATTTTTCCCAACCTCACTGTTTGGGAAGGTGTGAAAATGACCTAGTAGGTGGATACTAGAGATTTTTGCTGGGAAACACTACACTGTTAATTCAACCTATACCAAGCTGGCAGCTTAGATTTAAGAATGAACCAGAAAGGAATTAATCAAGTAGAGATGTGCTGGCTCCTTGATATATAGCAAAAAAAAAAAAAAAAGAGAGAGAGAGAGAGAGAGAATAAGAAAATGTTAAAATATTCAAAAATATTAATAGTGGAAAACTGTTGTATAAACATTTCTTATTTAAGATAAAAGATGGTGGGGCTGGGCAGGCAGAGACAGGAGCATCACCAGGACTTCCTGGCTAGTTTAACTGAATTGGTGAGCTCCAGGTTCAGTGAGACCCTATCTTAAAAAATATGGTGGAGATGGGCTGAGAGATGGCTTAGTGATTAAGATGCTGCCTGAGAAGCCTAAGGACCCAGGTTCAATTCCCCAGGACCCACTAAAGCCAGATGCACAAGGTGGCACATGTGTCTGGAGTTCGTTTGCAGTGGCTGGAGCACCCATTCTCTCTCTCTAGAGAGAGCAATTGAGGAGGACATCTGACATCAACCTCTGATATCCACATGCATACATGTGGACCCACACACCTATGAACACATATACACATGCATTAAAAAAAGAGGTATGGTTAATTCTGTTCATAAAAATAAGCAGTACTAGCCAAGCCCATCCCATAAATCCCAACACAATCTGCATTTAAGTCTCAAATATTGAGTCTAAAACTCTTATCTACGGGATATGGCACAACTTAAGAAATGTTTTTATTTTTTATGCTGATAGAAAAAATACTGGTAACAGGCTGGAGGGATGGCTTAGATTGATTGTGTACATGGTTTTAAAGATGAGAAATACCTGGAGGGTAAACATGCGTACATTTTAAAAAATTCTGTGGTTGAATTTAACATATATAAGCCAGGTATAGTGATGCTTGCCAGCCCTGGGGAGGCTAAGGCAGGATGACTGTGGTTGAATATGTGGCAAGCCTGGGTTACACAGCAAGTCTATGTCTAATTCATTCATGGATTTATGGGTGTATAGGTAGATAGATGCCAGACATAAAGAAAGCAAAACCAGTAATTTAAGGAATTAAGTCTTCTCAAACTCTCAAGTTGTTTGTTAAAAATCTAGACAATAAAATGTTGTTACAGGACTGGAGAGATGGCTTACGAAGCCTAAGGACCCAGGTTTGATTCCCCAGATCCAACATAAGCCAGATGCACATGGTGGAGCATGTGTCTGGAGTTTGTTAGCAGTGGCTAGAGGCCCTGGCTTGCCCATTCTCTCTCCCTCTCCCTCCTCTCATCTAATAAATAAATAAAAATAAAAATAAGTAGGGCTAGAGGTATGGCTTAGTGGTTAAGATATTTGCCTGCAAAGCCAAAGGACCTAGGCTCGAATCCCCAGGACCCACGTTAGCCAGATGCACAAGGGGGCACATGCATCTGGAATTCATTTGCAGTGACTGAAGGCCCTGGCACACCCATATTCATTCTCTCTCTCTCTCTCTCTGTCAAATAAATAAATAAATTCTTTTAAAATGTTACAAACTTAAACCTTGCCTATATGCTGTTTTATCCCATTTTCATAATCTACTTTTGAAAATGTTTATCTTCTAAACTAAAATGCCTGTAAAATTTACTCTCCACAAAACCCCAGTGATCTTATACTCTTGAACTTGTGCTCAGCTACCTAACAAGCAGCTCTTTCCAACTCAGTTCTGTAATGCTGAGTGTCACAAACTGCAAGACTAATAAACTAATAAACATTTTTTAAGTTTTATTTTTTAAGTTTATTTTTAAGTTTAATTTTAAGTTTTGTATTTATTTGACAGAAAAAGTGTGGCGGGAGAGAGAGAACAAGAGCATGGGCGTGTCAGGGCCTCTTACTGCTGCAAATGCTGCAAACTCCAGATGCATGCACCACTTTGTGTATCTGGCTTTATGTGGGTACTAGGGAATCAAATCTGGGCTGCCAGACTTTGTAAGCAAGCACCTTTAACTGCTGAGCCATCTCTTCAGCCCTGTAAATAAATATAAACATTTAAAAATTACAGTAAAGGGGTTGGGGACGTGGCTCAGTGCTTGCTTACAAAACCTTGGTTTGTTTGCAGCAGCAGACTTTGGTTCATGCCCATTACACACACACACACACACACACACACACACACACACACACAAACGATACATTCAAATTAAGTATTAAGCTTCTCTAACCATTTTCAAGACCTTCTTCCTTGTGTTGCTACAGGAAAAGTAAAACAACATGAACAAACAGAGAACTTTCCACAAGAGTGACTTGCTATGATCAACTGAATCTTGGTGACTCATCTTTGCTGGTGATTCGGCTATATTCTAGAACTTGTTTATATTTATGGACTTTTTTTCCCAACAAAGTCATATAAAGATAAAAGGATAGCCAGTACTCTGTCTTTATGGGGGAGGGACACTTGGGCAATCAAATCACCTTCATTCCCTAAGGTGAATAAATCTTTACTTAACATAGAGGTAAGCCTGCAAAACTTAATATCTAATGAGAAATCAAGCGACCAAATTAAGATTTTGTTTTTATTAAGAAAAGTGGACTTGGACAACCAGGTTACACCTTGAAAATCAGGCATGACACAAAATGGGTGTGAAGAATGTTTTAATTGTGAAGTTCTGTTATTGCTGTTGGGACCTGGGAAGACTGAAAGCAGTGCTGGGTGGCAGTCAGCCCAGACTTCCTGCTCATTATCAAGCCCCTGTTTGTTGTGCAAGTGTTATTTATAGAGTCGCATGCTAGAGGCTGTTCCCAGCCCAGCTAACCCTACTGCTTAATTGACTCTGGAACAATGATATATTGTTCAGCCCAATCCTTCCGTGAGCCTCCGATGCCACAGAAGGTCACATAGACACTCAATGAGGATGAAATAACTCACAGTTTGCCTCTCTAGGTGTTCATAGCATCAGAATCAAACTCTTAAACTGAAATGTAAAGATTTGGGCTATCACTAAAGTATGTTAAACATGTTAGAACTGGGGACAAGAATGGGCAGAAACCCATAAAAGCTAACACGACAACTGACTGTGCCCTGCAAAGGGTGCATCATCTGGGAAGTCAACCCACAGCCTTTGGCTCACAATGCAGGACATCAAATTAATCACGCTGCCTTCTAAGAGTAGTTCACGCATCTCCCTGAGGAATGAGAGCTTCCTGAGAAGGAAGGGAGACAGAGCAGTTGGGAGAGGAATGCCAAACTCCAGTGGAGGATTCTGGAATCAGGTCTGCATGTGCCTTTATCTTGCCCCAAGCAACTTCTGCCTGAAGTTATGTTCAGCGAGTTCTTTTCCATAGTCCCATAATGACCCAGGTGCTATCTCACCAAAGGTTTGGTTCCTATATTTATTATTCTTTTGAGATACAGAGAACATAACATAAATTGACAGTAAAAACCGAAATTCAAGTTTGTCGATTCCTCAAAATAAGGTATGCACAGCTCCTTTCATAAGAATCAATGTAGGGGAAAAGGAAAGAAATGACCAAAGAAAGCAAACAAAAATGAGCTCTAAAAATTTTATATCTTGGAAGGCCTATCATTTGTACTATGCAAAAATACAATTTACAAGTTGCATCTGAACTACTTGGTGGGGGAAGGAAAGCTCAGGTAGAAAGGGCATCCAGTGTCTGAAACCCAAGGCTCCATCCCTAGCACCACTGAGAAACTGGAACCACTAGGCAGAGTGGCTCATGCCTGTAAATCCTAGCACTGTCAGGCTGAGGGCCAAGGATCACCCCGGGTCTGAGATGGGCCTCAGCTACACATTAATTCCAGGACCGCGTGAGCTGCAGTGTCTGTCGGTCCCCCAAAAAATTTTTTTAAACATTTTTAAATTTTTGTTTACTTGAGAGAGAGAGAACGAATGAATGAGAATGGGTATGCCAGGGCCTCCAATCATACTGCAAATTAACTCCAGATGCATGTACCACATTGCATATCTGGCTTACGTGGGTCCTGGGGAATTGAACCTGGATCCTTTAGCTTTGCAGGCAAGTGCCTTAACTGCTAAGCCATCTCTCCAGAACAAGACTGAATTTTTAAAAGGAGAAAAACATGACCTTGATAGTTAATAACTCCTGGGTCTTTTCTTTCTGTGTGTATGTGTGCATATACTTTATGTGCGTATATGGAGGCCAGAGGTCAACACAGGGTGTCGTCCCCAGTCACAATCCACTTTATTGAGACATGGTCTTTCACTGAACCCAGAGCTCACTGATTCAACTAGTCTAGTTATCCTGCTTGCTCTGGGGATCATTGTATCTGCCTCCCAAGTGCTGGGGTCACAAGCACATAGCACAACGCCCACCATTTAAGTGGGTGCTGTGACCTGAACTAAGGCCCTCATGCTTGCATGAGGACTATGCCATCACCCCAGCCTCACTCATGGGTATTTTTTATTGTTTAAAAATTTTTTTTGAGGGGGGTTGAGGTAGGGTCTCACTCTAGCCCAGGCTAGCCTGGAATTCAGTATGTAGTCTCAGGGTGGCCTCAAACTCACAGCAATCCTTCTACCTCTGCCTCCTGAGTGCTGGAATTAAAGGTGTGTGCCACCACACCTGGCTAGTAATGGATTTTTTTTTTCCTTAGGCAAACCCAACAGACTGGCCTTTTATTTTATGAAAGAGAGAAAGAATATGAAAATATTGGCGTGTCAGGGCATCCACCCACTGTAATTGAACTCCAGACACATGTGTCACCTTGTGTGCATGAAAAGCCCTTGTCCATGTGCCACCTTGTACATCTGGCTTATGTGGGATCTGAGGAGTAGAATATGGGTCCTCAGGCTTTGCAGGCAAGTGCCTTAACAGCTAAGCCATCCCTCTAGGCCCACACATGGATATTTTAAGAACAATTTTGACCTCTTACAATTTTAAATATTCTCTCAAATCTAAGATCCTTACATGTTAAAAACCAGATAAGGCCTTTACTGCTTCAAAAGGTCATGTGTGTGTGTGTGTGTGTGTGTGTTAGTGCACTGTAGTGTATGCACAGGTATGTGTACTCGTGAACCTGAGATGTCCTCCTAGAGTGCTCTTCTGCATTGCTTCCCTGAGATGAAGTGTCTTACTGAATCCAGAGATGCTGCTTTTATGGTCAGATGGCTCATCAGCGATTCTTTTGTCTCTGCCCCCACAGGACTGGGGTCATAGGCATATGTGGCCATGCCCAGTATTTTTCATGGGTGCTAGGGATCAAACTCGGGCTCTCATGCTTGTATGGAAAGCCCTCTTACCCGCTGAGCCATCTCCCCAGGCCCAAAGTTAGCAGTGTTCTTACAGTTTGTCCTGTTTTGTGTAAACTATTATTCTCAAATGCTATTTACATGTATCAATGATGCATCAGCTGTCAAAAGGAAATGGACTTTTTTGTACAAGAGACTATTCTTTCATTTTAGCACTGTCTCGGGGGAAGGGCAAGGAAACAAAGGTGTGAATACCAACACTGACCTCCCTTGCTGTGACCGACTTAAGCCTGAGGCCCTGACACAAGGACCAGGGAGGAGGAAGACAGGTTTAGGCAGTCTAGCGATGCTACAGTCAGCTTTCTGTGGCCACACCAGACACGACTGCTTCCAAATAAGGACCTGTTCCATGTGTTGGCTTTTTTGTCTCTGTGAGGGAAGTCATATTACCTACAAACCTGAAACTATCCTCACTGCACACTTACAGCTACATTCAGTTTACAACTGTGGCTTTCACTACCCAAACTGCAACTCCAGGAGTCTACCAACCTGGGAAATAGTTCCCAAATGGTAAATCAACAGGAAGTCTAATGAAGGTGACAGAAAAGCCCTCAGCAGACTAAAGCCCTACCTGGAATCCCACATGAATGATGGCTGGCACTTCCCCCTTCACTGCGTCCCTGTCTCCCCCCCTTCCCCGCCGCCAATCACTGATGAAGATAATCCAGCAAAAGAATTTTCAACAATAGTTGGGTAACTCTAGGATGTCTCCACTCACCTAAAAGAACCTAAAGAACATATACCAACATCAAGAAAGTAGCCATGGGCTGGACAGAGATTGTTAATGTTTAAGGTGCTTGCCTGTGAAGCCTAAGGACCCATATTTGACTCTCCAAGTCCCATGTAAGCCAGATGCACAAGTAACACATGTGAACCAGATGGCACACGCATCTGGAGTTAGATTACAGTGGCTGGAGGCCCTGGCATGCTATATTCTCTCTCTCTCTCTCTCTCTCTCTCTCTCTCTCTCTCTCTCATTTAAAAAAAAAAAAAAAAAGGCCATCTGTTGAGCGTGCCTCAAAAAAGGGGGCAGCTGGAGAGATGGCTTAGCAGTTAAGGCACTTGCCTGTGAAGCCTAAGAACCCAGGGTCAATTCCCCAGAACCCACAAAAGGCAGATGCACATGGTGGTGCATGCATTTGGAGTTCGTTTGTAGTGGCTAGCGGCCTTGGAGTGCTCATTCTATCTCCCTCTCTCTCTCTTTCTAATAAATAAATAAATAAATTTAAAAGAAAAAGTAGGCTGGAGAGATGGCTTAGCAGTTAAGGTGCTTGCCTGCAAAGCCAAAGGACCTAGGTCCAATTTCCCAGGACCCACGTAAGTCAGATGTACAAGGTGGCACATGCATCTGGAGTTCGTTTGCAGTGGCTAGAAGACCTGGCACACCCATTCTCTCGTTCTCTGCCTCTTTCATGCTCTCAAATGAATAAGTAAAAAATCAAAAGAAAGAAAAAGTAAATTAAATTAAAAAAAGAAAGTAGCCAAGGGGAGCGACCCCAAAACCTGAACAAAAAGGTTTACTTAATAGCACATTTCTAGGACTAAAAGGATGAAATGCAGGCTGGGCATCATGATGCATACCTGTGATCCTAGCACCTGGGAGGCTGAGACAGGACTGCTATGAGTTTGAGGCCAGCCTGGTCTACACAGTGAAGGTTGGCCAGTCATCCTGATCTGCAGTTTAAGACCTTGTCTCAAAGGTCAACAGAAGAGGCCAGGCGTGGTGGCACACATCTTTAATCCCAGCACTTTGGAGGTAGAAGTAAAGAGGATCACTGTTGAATTTGAGGACACCCTGAGACTCCATAGTGAATCCCAGGTCAGCCTGGGCTAGAGTGAGACCCTACCTCAAAAAACCAAAAAAGTCAAAAGACACAATTCCTATCAGAGGATAAAAGGATAATCTCTATACTATACTAAACAGATTTTTTTTTGGTCTTAACTATTCATTAAATGGTTTCATCATTAGGTATCACCTAAAGAAATGTTATTTGGACAGCTTGAACAGGGTGCTGATGCCTTCTGGAGTGCCACCATCAGAGAAGGGACCAGGACACAGGTGTGGAGACAACAGATTCACTTCACTCTGGAGCCAAGTTGCCCAACCTCAGTCAAGTCATTTAATTTCTCTGTGCCTCGCTCGGGGTTAGTGACAGTGACATAAACAACAACTGTTACTTCTCTTACAAGGTTACCTTGCTGTGCTAAAACAGCATTTTACCCACATAACCATCTTGAAGCAAATGAATGGTATCAGTCTTTTGGCTCATATTTAATGACAAGCCTGGGTCCATACTCACGGCATTACAAATGAGCTTAGAGGAAGCAATGGAACTACATAGCTAAATTAACCTGACCAGTGATTCCAAAAAATAAACCAGTAAACTTTATACGCAAGGCTAACTATGGATGGCATGGTGCCTTGCCCACCCTGTGCACTTCAGGTGTGCCAAGCTAGTGGAATTCTTTCACTAGACACCAATTTGTCCCCCACCACTATTTCACCCACTAATTACCTTTATATGATCAAGCCATGTGACATTGTTTTTGTTGGTCTTCTTTTAAGGAAATGATTGCAAGACACTTATCCAACCACAGCTGGCTTAGAGTAATTAGTAGTCTCCCAACATTAAAATTACAAATACAGATTAAATGTTTTCCTTTTGTCTCCTCTGACTTTTACACATTCATTAAAAAAGCAACCAAGACAACAACAAAAAGAATAAAAGCTCTGATCTACAGCAGAAATAAAGTTAAAAAAGAACAAGAGGAAATGAAATCACTTGGTGTTGACCAGAATGGGCAGGCCTGCTCAGAGCAGGCTGGGGTTCAACTCCCCTCAGTAAATTACAATTTGAAACACGATCCCACCACAAGTGAAATCCTATTTTTCTTTGCACTTTCAAGCCAATGACTTAAGTTCAATTACACTATAAAATATATTGCCACTTTTTTGAGGGGGTCCTTTATGGATATTAGTAAAAAAGGTTACAAACAGGCATGGCTGTGTTTATTTGCAAGAAATTAATAAAGAGTGTGCAGTCAGCACAGGTAGCAGGATCTCTTAGGGACAGTCCTCCTTCCAGAGAACCAAGCCAGCAGGCTGGACTTCAGTGCTACACTGCACGGATGTCCCACAGGCCAGTTTCATAGATTTCCTGGCCATTTTTGGGAAGAGTTTCTTCCTATGGAGAACACATCTTTCTAGTTTCCCATTAAGATGTCAAACACCCAGCACCTCACCAAGAACAAAACCAAATCTGGGAATATAAAAACGTTAAGGAAAGGCCTGTTTACTAGACTGGAAAAAAACCTAATTGGGTAGAGCAAAGCCATTAGGAGTTACGCTGAAATTCCCTCTCAATAGCTACAAAGAACCATGAGTTAGGAAAGCTTCTCAAGCAGAAACTCAATTTGATTATCCATAGAACTCATTTCATTAACCTCCAGTTCACATTTAATATACAAACAGGAAATAACCTACAAGTTATAAAGAGTTCACTGGGGATGGAGGGGGGGGGTGGGACAGGTGGTGCACATGAGGTGAGCACCTGGCATAATGGTCTACACCTATAATCCTGGTGCGTGGGGGGAGACACACAATTAGGCAAGAGGATCAGAAGTTCAAGGTCATCCTCAGCTACACAAAAGTTCAAGGACAGCTGGGCATAGTGGCACACACACCTTTAATCCCAGCACTCCGTGAGGCAGAGGGCAGAGGTAGGAGGATCGCAGAGTTCAAGGCCACCCTGAGAGTACACAGTTAATTCCAGGTCAACCTGGACCAAAGTGAGACCCTACCGCAAAAATCCAAAAAACAAAAAAGTTCAAGGACAGACCAAATGGCAGGAGACTATCTCAAAGAAAAACAAGCCAGACATGATGGCTCACAGCTATAACCCCAACAAGCTCAAAAGACTAGCCTGGTTTACTAGGTCACACAGGGCATCTAGCAAGACCTAAATTTTGAGGGTGAGGGAGAAAAGAAAATGGCTTTCTATAAGAGTTATTTATACTTGCCCACAACTTAGGCAGAGTAAGTTCTGCCTATTATCAATTGTTCACATCTGGGCATTGCGAGGTTCTGGTCACTACTGTTTAAGACTACCATCAAAGATGACAAATGTTAAGGAACAGAAGGAACAAAGAGTAGGCCTAACTATAAAGATGAAATCCAGAGTCTAGAAAACAGCTCTCTAGGTAAAGTGCTTGCTTTGAGAGCATGGAGCTGGGCAGATCTCTGGAGCTCACTGGACAACCAGTCAAGCCTACAGTCTAGCCTACAGGCCAGTGAGAAAATGTCTTTAAAACAAAAAGGAGGGGGTGGAGGTGAACAGTGCCTAAGGAGGATGTCAATAGGCTTTCGTGCACACATGCACAAAAGAACACATGCGCGTGCAGGCATACACATACAGTGCTCACATGTGGAAAGGAAAACACTTCATACATGCAGGAGCACTACAGTCTGCTGCTACTTCACGTCTCTATGCCTTTGCCACACAGGACTCCTACCTTCAGCTCCTTTCATCCTCAAATCCTCTCCTCTCAAAAGCCTTTGAGGGGCTGAAGAGATGGCTCAGTGGTTAAGGTGCTTGCCTGTAAAGCCTAAGGCCCCAAGTTCAATTCCCTAGTACCAACGTAAAGCCAGATGCACAAAGTGGTGCATGCATCTGGAGTTCCTTTGCAGTGGCTGGAGGCTCTGACATGCCCATTCATCCCACTGCCCCCCTCCTTGCAAATAAATAAATATATTTTTCCCAGCCTGAGCCAGAGTGAAACCGTACCTTGAAAAACCAAAATATATGTTTTTTACATTTATATATGTATATTAAAATTTCCTTTGCATAGCACTATTACACTGTGCTATGGGAAGGTAGCAGACACGTCCTTGGACCCCACTGTACTAAGCTCATTAAGACCAAAAACCCTCCATACACACGAAGAGTTTTTTGGGTAGGGTCTTACTCTAGTACGGGCTGACCTGGAATTCACTATATATTCTCAAATTGGCCTGGAACTCACAACAATCCTACCTCTGCCTCCCAAGTGCTGGGATTAAAAGCGTGCACCACCACAAAAGAAGACATTCGTGAATCTTTTCTAGCAATTGACAAAGCTCTATGGAAGTGATGGTCATTATGAAAAAAGTACTGCACCACAATAAATACGAAGAAAGCAGCTAAGGGTCTGGCAGCTCATTAGTACTTGGTTCAACTATTGTATTACACAAGCTGTTTCAGATGCAAACGATGAAATGGAAACATGCCTTTATCAAGAGGGTTTGAGTAGAATTCTCAGTTTTTGTCAGAACTCAAGGTTTCAGAAACGCTTAGTTCAATATACTTATGCCACAAAATTAGGAGAATGACAAACAAAATTGATGTTTTCTTATATAATCAAAAATGTCCAGGGCTGGAGAGATAGCTTAGTGGTTAAGGCACTTGCCTGCAAAGCCAAAGGACCCAGGCTCAACGCCCCAGGACCCACACAAGCCAGGTACACAAGGTGGCACATGCATCTGGACTTCGTTTATGGCTGGAGGCCCTGGTGCACCCATTTTCTTTATCTGCCTCTCTCTCTCTCATATAAATAAATAAAAACCAAAATTCAAAAAATAATATAGAAAGAAAAGAAGAAGGAAAGAGGCAGATAGAGATGGGCATGCACCAGGGCCTCCAGCCACTACAAACAAACTCCAGACACGTGTACCACCTTGTGCATCTGACTAAAGAAGAAAAAAAAAGTCCAATAAAGCAACAAGACAAAACTTCTGGGGCTGAGAAAGGTGAAGAAGAGGGGAAAAAAAAAAAAAACCTGCTAGCTCAAGAGCCCTCCAAACCCAAAGTGTGTGTGTGTGGGGGGGGGGGGGGGCGGGGAATCAACCGGAGCAGTACAGAAGACCCAAGCCTACTCATCCTGTCAATATTCTATTTAAGCTTACATGTTTCCTAAGACCTTCTTAATGACCGGCCACTAGTGATGCTTTCACCTACTTATCATTCGATCATTTAAATATTCAATTACCTAATGATAAACACAGTATTAGATTCAGAGGACACAAAAGCAACTAGAAATAGCTCACAGCTTTGAGGGACTGAGACAATTCTTTGCTATTATTTTACTAACTAGACCATCAATGTTCATTCACAAGCTGTTTATTTTCTTTATTAATACTAAACCAAAGCACAAAGCAATACACCCAAGTCATAGGTTAGGCAGAGAAACGAGATGAGTCAGAACATGCACGCGACAGCTCAGCGACCCCCACCTGTGGTTCCCCTTCCACAGTTTCAACTGCCTGGCACCCACCAGCACCAGCACGGCTCAGCCCTTCCTTTTCTTCTACAGGAAGCTGGTATATGAAGGTTGCCATTCGTCCATGGGAAAACTTGCTCCACATCCCCAGTGGGTCCCTGAAATCACTGAACTCTACAATCCAGTGACTTCTGCACTTACTACACTGTGGCTTTAATGGGCGACAGTCATAACAAGCATGAATTTCTTTCTCCATAGTTTCATCCATCATTTTGTCCTTACTATTGATCTTAGCAACCTCAATATTTATTCCTTCCCTTTCAAGAAGTCAGTCAGAGGGAGAAGTTGGCAGATTTCTCTTTGGCATTTCTGAATTATGACATCACTACTCTTGCACTGCGGGGCCTGTGCTCAGTAAGTTTCTGCACTATTTTAGCAGTCTGCGTGATAACTAAGCCAGCTACCAACTGACTCGTGAGCAGATATCATACGCAGTACAAATACACGGGACAAAGAAAGGCACAAACTGATGTCCTGGGCAGAAAGAGCAAGAGTTCATGCTATTCATAACAACATGCAATTTAAAACTTACGAACTATTTCTGGTGGTTTCCACTTAATAACTTGGGATCATGATTACTCACGGGTAACTGAAACAGCAAAAGGCAAAACACTGATAAAAAGAGAATACTACAGTAGCCTAATACTGTACCACCCTGCCTGGTTCACTTGTCGACTTGCCTCACATGAGCACTGTGCTATCTCACATCACCGTAAGAGTGATTACAGAGTAAGGTATCAAGAGAGAGTGCTGAAAGCTGCACAACGTTACGTATTAATAAGAACATAGTCATAATTATTCTAATTTATTATTGCTAATTTCTTACTTTTATAAATTAAACTTTATCATAGGTATTAGGGGGGAAATGTAGTAGGTGTGGGGTTTGGTATAATCCAGCTTTAGGTATCCACTGGGAGAGCTCTTGGAAGATGTCCCCACGGACAAAAAAGGAGACTACTGTAGAAATCAAAGAACTGCTGAAAGCAAAGGGCAAAGTACACAGAACAGCACTGTGTGAGAACTAGCAGGAAAGGTAGATCACCTGAACAACTATTTCAATGAGGTTCCCAGTCTCCTGTCAAACAGTTCTGTGGGGATGACAACAATGGTAACGCTGAAATGGCAAAGTCATGAGAGTTACCTCTAGGATGCCTGTATCACCCTAGAGCTCCCAACACCACAGAGCGTATTGGAAGACTGAGAATAAAGTGCTTAACCACTAAGATTTAGTGTTTTCTTTTAATTGTTTGTTATTCAGCAGAGCCTAGCCTGTCCTAATACAAACTACAGAAAAATGCAGCCAGTAACACGCGCATTCAGATGATTAAGACAAGACGGTACTTTCTGAAGGATCTATGCTGGTTTTTAACCCTTCAGATCCCACATAGATTAAAGTAAGACTTCAAAGTGTTCACAAAGGAGCTAATATGAGTAGCTCAATGCAAAGTACTTGCCTGAAATGTGTGGGGCCTTGGGGGAGGGAAAGAAAAAGAAAAGACAGGAAAAACAAAGACAGCCACAGGACAGTATTTCACCCCATTAAACCATGAACAACTCCACAGACAGTGTGAGCACTGTTTACTGAAAAACAAACAGTATAACCCTTACTATGGGGGAAGCATGCTTTAGGACAGGGTTTTGATATGTATGTAGCCCAGGCTGGCCTCAAACTTAAGATAAACCTTCTGGCTCAGGTTCCCAGAATGCCAGGTGCTGAGATTACAGGCATGCACACTAAACCACTAGGGCAGGCCTAAAGAACTTACTTGCTTGGGGATGCCACCTAAAAAAGGATGGGACTGAATGTGTCCTTTCTAATGCATGCATTATGTCACTCAGGTTTAAGGAATAAAACTAGGATGTTAAATTTATCTGGACATGACATACCTGCTAACTGAGAACTACACTATCATTTTTAAATGTTCCCAACATACTAGCTGGCCAAAGATCAAGACATTCTAAGACTTCAGAAAAAAAAGACAATGAAAACCAAAATAAAAAATTCAGCATAAAGAAACAAATACAGGGTCCATTTCAGCGGCACATGCCTATAATCCACTGCTGCTCGATGGCTTAGTAAGGAGGATCTGTAGTTCAAGACCAGTGTTGCAGTCAGGTTCACACTGCTGGCAGAAATCACCAGACCAAGAGCAACTTGTGAGGGAAAAGGGTTTATTTTGGCTTACAGACATGAGGGGAAGATCCATGATGGCAGGGGAAAATGATGTCATGAGGAGAGGGTGGACATCACCTCCTCACCAACATCAGGGTGACAACAGCAACAGGAGAATGCGCCAAACACTGGCAAGGGGAAACTGGCTACAGTGCCCATAAGCTCGCCCCCAACAATACACTCTCTCCATGAGGCATTAATTCCCAAACCTCCATTAGCTGAGAACCTAACATTCAGAACACCTAAGTTTATGGGGGAACACCTGAATCAAACCACCACAACCAGCATGTGAAGATATCTTAATATCTGACTTGAAAATCATACTATGCAGCACAGTAATCAAACAGTGCACATAGACCAATGGAACAGACTAGAAGACCCAGACATAAACCCACATAGCTACCTGCAGCCATTTACTTTTTAAAAAATTATTTATTTACTTGAGTGAGAGAGGGAAAGAGGCAGACACACATACAGAGAGAGAATGGGTGTGCCAGGGCCTCCAGCCACTGCAAATGAACTCTAGATGCATGCACCCCTTTGTGCATCTGGCTTCCGTGGGTCCTGGGGAATCAACAGGGATCCTTTGCAAGCAAATGCCTTAACCGCTCAGCCATCTCTCCAGCCCCAACCATTTGCTTTTAGACAGTGATGCCAAAAACATACATTGAAAGAAAGAGAGCCTCTTCAAGAAGTGATGCAGGCAGGGCTAGTTAGAGGGCTCAATGGTTAAAGGTATTTGCTTGAAAAGCCTGCTGACACAGGTTTGAATCCTCAGCTGCCCACGTAAAAGTCAGATGGTCAATCATTTGCAACAGCAAGAGACTTTGGTGTGCCCACCACACCTCCAAACATGTGCAAATAAATTTTTTAAAAATTTAAATAGTGCTGGAAAAAATAGTGCAGAAAAATCAACTCCAAATGGATCAGAGATCTTAACCTTAATGTAAGACCTGAAACTGAAACTACTCTAGGAAAACAAAGAAATAAATGCTCACAACACATGCAAAGACTCTCTGAAAAGGCCTTGGCCAAAATAGCTATGATTAACAATGGGATTGCATGAAAAAGGTTCAGGCCAGGCATGTTGGCGCACGCCTTTAATCCCAGCACTGGGGAGGCAGAGGTAGGAGGATTGCCATAAATTCAAGGCCACCCTGAGACTACATAGTGAATTCCAGGTCAGCCTGGACTACAGCAAGACTCTACCTCAAAAAACGAAACAAACAAAAATAAATAAATAGATAAATAAAAATAAATGAATAGGGCTGGAGAGATGGCTTAGCAGTTAAGGCGCCTGTCTGCAAAGCCAAATGACCCAAGTTTGATTCCTCAGGACCCACATTAGCCAGATGCACAAAGGGGCGCATGCATCTGGAGTTCGTTTGCAGTGCCTGTAGGCCCTGGTACGCCCATTCTGTCTCTCTCTCTCCCCCTTTCTCTGTCAAATAAATAAAAATAAAATATTTTTTAAAACAAATGAATAAAGAAAGAATACATCAGAATAACAAAAATAGTAAACAAATGGGCCACCTTGCATATAGGCTCCTTCATGTACTACTCCTGGAAGACAAAAGCTGTCTTTACTGAAGAGCTATGTGGTAATGGTCAAGGATTAGAATCAGTCTGAAAATACATGGTCAATGTTATCTGCAAGCAACATGATAAAGAATTACTTGTCCTTTGGCCTCCCTGTGTTTTCCGATCCCAAACCTCACGCTAAGCCTCTAGAATTTACACAGGAATGATTGGCAGAATGTAAGTAAAGGATCTCCAGACATCTTGTGTGATGTCCAGACAACAGTAAGATACTATTTAAAAACATTCAGGGGTGTGCATGGTGGTACATTCCTGCTATCCCAGTACCTAAGAATCTGAAGCAGGATTGCTGGGAGTTTGGGGACAGGCTGGACTACATGAGATGCCATACCAAAAATAAAACAAGGCAGCCAGGTGTGGTGGTGCACGCCTTTAATCCCAGCACTCGGAGAAAGAGGTAGGAGGATCTCTGTGAGTTCAAGGCCACCCTGAGACTACATAGTGAGTTCCAGGTCTACCTGGGCTAGAGTGAAACCCTACCTCGAGAAAACAAAAAATAATAATAATAATTTAAAATAATAATAATAATAATAATAAAATAATAAAACAAGGGGTTGGGCGTGGTGGCACACACCTTTAATCCAAGTGCTCAGGAGGCAGAGGTAGAGGATCACTATGAGTTGGAGGCCAGCCTGAGACTACATAGTGAATTCCAGGTAAGTCTGGGCTAGAGTGAGACCCTACCTTGAAAAACAAACAAACAAACAACAAAAAAAGCCAGGCGTGGTGGCGCATACTTTTAATCCCAGCACTGGGGAGGCAGAGGTAGAGGACTGCCATGAGTTCCAGGCCACCCTGAGACTATATAGTGAATTCCAGGAAAGCCTGAGCTAGACTGAGATCCTAACTCAAAAAACAAAACAAACCAAAAAAAAAAAAAAAAAAAAAAAAAGATTGGAAAGATGACTCAGCAGACCTGGATTCGATTCCCTAGTACCCATGTAAATCAAGATGGTACATGCACGTGTCTGGAGTTGGTTTCCAGTGGCTGGAAGCTACATGGCACCTGTCCGTCCCCACCCCCCCGCCCCAATAAAAAAAAAATATTTAAAAATTCAAACACATACTGCATGGTTCCAGTATTATATTGTAGCACCCAAAATTTGATGTCAATACTAAAGTATTATAATATTAACGGGATCCTTATACCTGCTGCTTGGTTGTCTTGCCCCTCCCCTTTTGATTTTTTGATAAAAAATCTACGCAACCAGATTGGATGTGAAGTTATGGCAATTCTATGGCCATCCTGCCTCAAGCCCCCTTCCTCAGAACACCAGCGTGCACTCCCACACACTGCTGAACGTGCCCAGTTAATGCCATCCAGAAACCACTGGTGTAAGGTGCCTACAAAGCACACGGGATACTTTTGAGTAGATGAGGCATTGCTAAGGCGTGTGGGTCTCTGTTCCAGGTCATGTTTCTCAGTTCTCCTCTAATCCACAAGATCCTCTGGAGAGAGAAATGACACCAAAGCCTCCTCCGCTACGCAGACAGAAGCTGTCATAAATGCACACTTCAGTATTCAAACCAGTGTTCTTCCTGGATCTTCAAAATCCCTAAACCCACAGACTTACAGACTAATCAGATGTTTACATGCAGCTCAGAAATCAGAACTGCAATCTTTCTTCTGAGTCAACTAAGAAACAACTAATTTTCCATAGTGTAAGCATGTTATATTCATTTCATGTGCTATGAAAAAGAGCTAGAATTTAAAGGACCAAAAGCATTCAAAATTCTTATATCTTAAGTCATACCATGCCATGCGAGCATTCTAAATGACTAAGGATAGGCATAGTTATTACAGACAGATGCAGAAAGTTCACAAAGATGCCTTAAAATATTTTCTAAAGCTTTATTTTCCCAAAATTTCACAATATACTTAATTTCTAAAATTACTACAGTAAGCTTTTTCATATTGTCCTAATTTCTCTAATACCATAGTAATTTTTAAAACATTTTATTTTTATTTGTTTGAGAGACAGAGAGGCAGATAGAGAATGGGTGTGCCAGAGACTCTAGCCACTGCAAATGAATTCCAGGCTCATGTACCACCTTGTGCATCTGGCTTACGTGGGTCCTAGGGAATCAAACCTGAGTCCTTTAGCTTTGCAGGCAAGTGCCTTAACTGCTAAGCCATCTCCTGCCCACTACACTAATTTTTGTTGTTGTTGTTGTTGTTGTTGTTTTTTCCCCAAGGTAGGGTTTCACTCTAGCCCAGACTGACCTGGAATTCACTCTATATTCTCAGGGTGACCTCCAACCTGCTACCTCTGCCTCCTGAGTGCTGGGATTAAAGGTGTGTGCCACCACACCCAAATCCACTATACTAATTTTTAAATCAAAGGAGAGCTAACAGTATTAAATATATAAATATAAGCTTGTACATATTTTGGTTTTTCTTTTTTTATTGTTGCTTTTGAGAGTTTTACTCTTAGCTTAGGCTGTCTCAAACTCACAGCAATCCTTTTGCCTTAGCCTCTCAAGTAAGGGATTACAGACATGATATACCATGACAAGATTATAAAACTTAGGGTTAATTGTTCTTGAATATTATATATAGAACCAAAAGAGAGCTAACAATTTCCACAGTAATTCATCTGTAGCATAAGAGGTTGGTGGGGAGAAAACTATTTCAAGACAATCAAAACCTAATACCACAAAGGATGTGCTTGCTTGAAATCATCCTTGGAGGCAAAGATCCCGGCTGAGGTTGAGTTCTGGTGTGTCTCTTATTCCATCAGTTCACTAAGCTGATTAATCAACTCCCTGATCCTCGCTTTCTTTATCATACACAGGGACAATACCCCACCTCCCTTATGTTGAAGATGGCCCATGTAATAGTGGCTAAGGGCATGGACTGCAGCGCCAGATGAATAGAGCTGGAGTCCTGACTGAACAACCTATTAGCCATATGATTTTAGTTGAAATATGCCTTGGTGTCTTCCAAGTAAAGGGGTGGGGGGGGGAGAGGGAGAGAGAAATGAGAGAACAAGAACATGTGAGAAAAATATAGTAATACAGTAACCGATTTATAAATGTTCTTATAAATAACCTAGTTCTTTATGTATACTTTTTTTTAAGGCAGGATCTCACTCTCTAACTCAGACTGTCTTTGAACTCCTGGCTCTCTTTATGTATCTTAATCACCTTAAAAAAAAAAAAAAACTTTATTCATTTATTTGCACGGAGAGAGAAATGGCATGCCAGGGCCTCTAGCTGCTGCAAAAGAACTCCAGATACTTTGTGCATCTGGCTTTAGATGGGTACTGGGGTGTCAAACCCAGGTTGTTAGCCTTTGCAGGCAAGTGCCTAAATCGCTCAGCCATCTCTCCACTCCTTAATCACCCTTTTTAAATCTTTCAATCTTTTTTCTTAGTTCATTTTATGGTTTATAAGGATTTGAAATACTTTGGAGATATGCCTATTATCCTTTTCTTAGCTTTTCAAATCATTGGCCAGTCTAATGGACAGTTCTTTCTACCCCTTAACTTCCACGGGAATGGCAGGGTGGGGGGGCGATGGAGCTCTTACTTATCAATGGCATTTCTCTTTTGTTGTTGCTGTTTTCAGAGGCAAGTCTCACAAGATGGCCTTGAATCCATGGTGGTCCACCTACCTCAGCCTCCCAAAAGCTGGATTATAAGTGTGAGCCCTTGTCCAGCCTCAAGGACATTTCTAATATGCTAGAAACCCTTAGAACCTTTGAAGAAATTGTATCTGACCTCCCTTCCTCTCTACATAAGAAATACTTGCCCATCCATTCAGAACATACAAAATCCATGTATGCACCTGGGATTCTGACCAACTAGTGGAGAATGCCACAAGTACTAAGTTAAGCTCCGAACATTAGGAGAGAATTCTATTCTTAGTAAACAGTGGGGCTGGTTCAGTTGGCAACACGCCTGGCCTCTGAACCAAGAGGTCAGAGTCTCACATTTCACATATGAACTTTCGTTTCCAACTCTTGCTAACGTTCTTCCAGTGATTCAAGAGGCACTGAATGACATTCCCATCGACATCAAGAATCCTGTGAAATTTCAAATTTAGAAATATGTAAGTAAATGGAACAAAGTGAACATGTTAGCTCACTTCTGTAATCCCAGCACTCAGGAGGCTGAGGCAGGAGGATCACCATGGATTTAAAGGTAACCTGGGCTACAGAGTAAGATTCTGCCTCCAGAGAGAAAGGGAGAGGTCAGCTACACTAATCCTTAAATAAAAGCTCATGCTTAGAAACAGTTGAGACTCTGTATGTGTTAAGACAGCTATAGGACAGATGAGTTCTACTTCACAACTCTACTGACATACTCTAAACACAGACCTAGTCTTAAATAGGGTAAGATAATGCCACAATATTGAAAGTAAGCTTCTGGTCTCTAAGTATTTCCATTAAATAATTTCACTTTAAACCAGGGTGGTGGGCTAAAAATACAGGAACAATTCTGCCAAAACGAGAAGCCCTATCAAGTGATTTCATGTAGACAATCCCCAAGCACACAACGCAGACAGGGAGGCACCAGGCGATTAACAGCCCTTTACAAAAATAGATAAATAATGTTGCAATACATGAGCCGTCGTTTGAAATGCTAGGCTGAATCCCTGATAGCAGCCTGTTCTGAACTTTGAAAATAGCCACCAGAATAAAATCAGTGAGCCATATTTAAGATTCATTCAGCAGGTGACTTATTTTGATTCATTCTAGAGGTACAAGTGTCATTCAGTAAAATCCCTCAACTATTTTTTCTCTACTTAAAGGCTGTGGTTATTTTTCTAGCATGGAAATCATTTAGAGTAAGATTAAAACAAGAGTTACGTAACCTGAACTAATAATTTTGCACACTGTTGAGACAATATTGCTACGATTTCTTTATGTGTATAGCCACAAAATGATCTGCTCATACTAGGAAGAATTTTCACTTTGCATCTAAGATCGTTTATATCTGGCACCCATATGTCTAATGTCCAAATAGCTTTAGTTACAGATTCTTGCTCACGGGTCTGCAGCCAGGCTGCAGAAAGCAGACACCCCTCAACAAGCCTCCACATTCTGGGGTCTTTTCTACATGCCTTTACAATGAAGGCCACCTTAACTTAACCAGGTACTATGAGAGAAACCATTCCCCTGCTAGGCTATCATTCCCAGGAGGAGGAGATTCCAACTAGGACAGTTCCATGAAGGAAGGGACAGCTGTTTTCAGTTAGGACATAAAAGCAGAGCATCAGAAACCTAAATAAATGCTCATCAGGCCTAAGGGCTGATGTAGCTGAGGGCTACAGTGCTTATCTAGCATGCATTAGGCCCTGTGTCTGTCCAATTGTGGTGACAAGAGCCGTGGACCACACCACTTGTTGTCAGATAAACAGGACATCTATGTAACTTCTCTTTCAGTGCCCCTAGCACTCACTGTGAACCTTCAAGAAAGCTAAGTAATAAAGGCCATTTATATGGTCTTTTACAGTTTATGAAGTAGTTCTGTACATTATCACATAGATGTATAAAATAATAAAAGAAACTTTTAAATCAACAACAGTCTGAAGGCTGGAGCAGAGGAAGAGAATGAGGTAGAATGCTGACTCTGTGGGCGGGGGGGGGGGGGCTGCTGGCCTTGAACTCCTAATCCTCTTGTCTCCACCTCTTCACCAATATTCTACTGGTGTGCACCACCACAACTGGCACTTTTAAAACCTTTTGTATGTGTGTGATTTTGTGTTGTATGCGTGCATGGTATACTGTGCTCATATGTGTGTGAACACACGTGTGCTTGTGGAAGCCAGAGATCATATTGGGAGTCTGTCTCTTCCTCAATGACTCTACCTTATTCTGTGAAACACCTAGCCAGTAAACCCCAAGAATTCACACCGTCCCCTCCCCAGCACTGGGATTACAGATGCAGGTGCCACATTTTATGTGGACATGGATGACCTGAACCCAGATCCTCATGTCTGCATAGCACTGAGCCATCTCCCCAGGCCCTCTCAGTTACTGCTTCTAAACCCCTCAAGTGTAGACAGGCCTGCTCCTGGCCTGATGACAGGAAAGTGTATGCAACAAACATGTGCTGGATTTGAAGGTTTCCAGTCCATTCACCAACTGCTGAACAAACTGATGCCTCTGAGAATCATGTGGGTAGCCTTGAACTAGCAGTTTCAAGGAGCATGCTAACAAACATCCTAGTAGCTAATTCAGCAAATCTTGACAGTCACTAAGTGAAGGTGGAAGGTGGCTGAGACAGTGAGGACACAAGTCGTTAAAAAACTCTTTCATAGTAAATAAATAAATTAAAAATTTTAAAAAATGGCTGTAAGACAAAACCAAATAATGTAAAACCTTTAATATTTGTCAGGAGGCCAACACAGATTAAAGACATGGCTTGTGCTTTGCAGTGACACAGGCCCAGATGGATGAAAAAGTGCAGCTGCAGACATAGAGTTAAGCGAGGTAACACTAGACAGCACTCAGATGAGTAAGTGCTTGAGACATGGCCACTGTCACGGTGAAGCAAGGACGGGAAGATCAGCACATGAACCAATTCTGTATACTCAAACAAAGGGTTAGGGCTGATGAACTTGCTAGCAGTTAAAGGCACTTGCTTTCAAAGCTTGCTACCAGATTTCATTCCCTAGTACCCACATAAGTCCAGATTCACAAAGTGGCACATGTGTCTGGAGTTCATTTACAGCAGGAAAAGGCGCTGGTGTGCCAATCACAGACACTCACTCTACTAATCTCTCTCTCGAATACGTATTTTTTAAAGGAGGTTTAAATTAGCACTGTCCACTTCTTCACTGTGCTAAATGTGACCAGCTGCCTCAAGCTCCTTCCCTGGCCTTTCCCAGCATGACGGACCTGAAAGCCGAATAAGCCCTCCCTCCCTAAACATAGGGGGGACATAGTGTCCAGTTACTAAGACCAAGATTATCCCACCACATGAACCATTGCCTTTATTAAAGAACAAATCGTGAGTCTACTCACAAAATGCTGACATGTCTCCATACACTTGTGTGCCCAGAGCAAGCCAGTGACCACCAGCAACTGATCATGGCCACTGTCAGCTCAAAGAAATTCTGTCACACTTAGTAGTCACAAAGTCCATCACTGAAACTGACCATGAAAAACAAATTTCAACTGATGGAAGTGTCTGGCTGTGCTGTGCTCTTTATTGGTGAAGAGCTTTCTCTCCCTCAGAAGGCTAGCAAGTCCTTTTGGCTCTCGGGAACGGAGACTGCCTCGTAAGTCTTGTACTAGCAGAGTGGTACAAATGAGAGCCAGCCAGAAGTTTAAGTCTAAAACTTGATTTCTTTACACAACTTGACATAAATAATTCATGAGAGCGAGTAAGACACAGAGTGAGTATGGGCACATTAGGGCCTCTTGCCAGTGCAACTGAACTCCAAATGCATGTGCCAGTTTGTGCATCTGGCTTTATATGGGGGTACTGGGGAATGAATGGATCCCAGGCCATCAGGCTTTGCAAGCAAGCATCTTTAACTGCTGAGCCATCTCTCCAGCCACCCTCCCTCTCTCTCTTTCTACATACACACACACACACACACACACACACACACACACACACGAGTTACTGTTTTGAGGTAGGGTCTCACTCTAGCCCTGGCTGATCAGGAACTCACTCTGTAGCCCCAGGCTTATTTCAAGGCTACCCTGAGACTACATAGTGAATTCCAGGTCAGCCTGGGCTAGAGGGAACTCTACCTCAAAACAACAACAACAACAACAAAAAAAAAAAAAAACTATTTGCATCCTTACCTAAACTATACTCTGGAATGAACCTCGGACTCTTGAAATGTTGGCCCTCTCTTCTTTCAGGTCTTCCAAGCACTTGCTGGTGCCAACCTAGAACCTACCTCACTGTTCAGTTTTCATTTTCTTCCACAGCTACATACTCAGAAAGAAATATTCACTAAAAAATTCCTCCTAATCTATGCTAACATTACCAAGTCTTCAGCTTAAGGGTAACCACATTTATATACAAGAAAGTATACTTTATTCTAAACAAAAGCACTACAAATACAATACTACCACATCAGAGAATACATGTGTGTGCGCACACACACACACATACACACAGACTTCACAGGAAAATTTTCACTGACTTTCACAAAATTTGGCGGCCGAAAAAGTTATATAAATCCTACATCCTAGTCCACTAATATTACAAATGAAGAACTCAGTGCTCTGGAGCAGAGAAAATGAGGCCTGGCCACATTACTAAGTGCAACTGCAGGCCAGACACCATGCTAAGTGTTTGGGCCATAATGGTGAAGCAGTAATATTTAGTGGAGGAGACTAGCCATCAGGCAGGTAACAAACATTCCAACAAGATGAAAAAATATATATATTTTGACAGCTGGGCATGGTGGCACACACCTTTAATCCCAACACTTGAGAGGCAGAGGTAGGAGGATTACCTTGAGTTCTAGGCTACCCTGAGACTACAGAGGGAATTCCAGGTCAATCTGTGCTAGAATGAGAACCTACCTCAAAAAACCAAAAAAAAAAAAAAAAATTGACAGATGTAGAATTACTAAAATCACATCTGTCAAATTACAAAACCAATCACAAATAAAGCAAAGTCAACAAAAGCATTTGCTGTAGAGTAGAACCCTATCTAATCCTATCCACCTGTCATCTGTCTAATAAACTCCTCTACAATTTCACGTGGCAGCAATTGTCTCTTGGCTGTCCCATAGCCTGCCTTTTCTTTCTTTCTTCCTTTTTTTTTTTTTTTTTTTTTTTTAAGTTTTTCAAGGTACGTAGGTAGCTCTAGCCCAGGCTGACCTGGAATTCACAATGCAGTCTCAGGGTGGCCTTGAACTCACAGTTCCTCCTACCTCTCTGCCTTCTGAGTCCTGAAATTAAATGCGTGCACTACCACATTGGGGGGAAGGGGGAGATAGGCACACCGGGACCTCCTGCTACTGCAAATGCACTCTAGATGCATGTTCTTCCTTGTGCATCTGGCTTTACATGGGTACTAGGGAATCAAACCTGGATCATTAGGCTTTATGGGCAAGCTCCTTAACCACTGAGCCATCTCTCCAGCCCCTCCCAGAGCTTAGAGAACAGAGCCAAAGCTTTGTGAAGACACCAGTAGTATGGAAAATACCTCAATACTTCAAAACCAACTAGAGCAGGCAATCTCACGGTAGGCATGGAGGACACAGCCCAAAGCGGAGCTCCCCATTTGGCAGGTAAGCTTGCACTGCCAATGCTGCAGGGCTCATGGAAAGTGAGGCTCAGAGATTACAAAGCCCAGGAATACTCACGCTCCAAGGGAATTAAGGGGCGCTGAATCTTGAAGGCATAGGGATTTTATTTAAGTATTTTATTTAAGTAGTTCCTATTTAAGTAGCACCACCACGTGGGGGGTAGGGTGAAAGCAAAGCAGGACACCCAGAGCACAACTCTCAGAAGTCACCGTTTAACACAAACAGTCTCAATCTCAATCTACGGAACACAAACTCTCCCACAGTTTTAAAAACTCCTATTTGACCCAATCTACTATAAATTCATGGATTAGGGTGCCATTTTAGAAAGGCCTACTAATTTAGGGGACATCCTATAAAGACAATGTTCATGGTGTTGTGATCTGTTGCTACCAAGGGTTGTTTGAGGAAGTAACAAAGGAGACAGAGGTGGAGAGATGGCTTATCAGTTAAAGCATTTGCCTGTGAAGCCTAAGGACTCCGGTTCGATTCCCAAATTCTCCAGTTCCCATGTAAGCCAGACACACAAGGTGGCAAATGTGTCAAGTTCATTTGCAGTGGCTAGAGGCCCTTTCTCTTATCATAATGCTTGTACATCTAAAAAAGTCATTTTAAATATCCAAGATTATAGTTTATCAAATGTCAATACTTTCACAAAATGTGAAACAGTAACAGATTCTGATCTATTAATGCTTCCTTAAAATTATAGCTATTGGGCTGGAGAGATGGCTTAGTGGTTAAGTGCTTGCCTGTTAAGCCTAAGGACCCCATTCGAGGCTCGATTCTCCAGGACCCACTTTAGCCAGATGCACAAGGGGCGCACGCATCTGGAGTTCGTTTGCAATGGCTGAAGGCCCTGGCAAGCCCATTCTCTCTCTCTATCTTTCTACCTCTTTCTCTCTGTCTGTCGCTCTCAAATAAATAAATAAGAATAAACAAAAAAAATTATAGCTATTGATAGAAATTGATTGCCTAGTTGTCATTTAAGTTTTTTCTGAAACTGAATCCACAATGGAAAAAAATAGATGTTTGTAACAGGGAGAGAAAATACATGCAGCAATACCCAATTTTTAAGATGTCAGACTATAATATAGAAAAGCTATCATGTGTACCACCAAAGGGCATAAGTTATAAAATTCAGAGGTAAGAGTAAGCGTGTCCTATCATGCTGGGCCTGGTGGCTCCCGCCTATAACCTGAGCCTTTAGGAAGCTGCGGCTACACAATGAGTTCCAAGTCAGCCTTAGCTACAGGGAGACCCTACCGCAAACACAACAGAGCAGACTGCTGGCCAGCAACTCCCAGCTCACCTTGTGTTGGCTCGAAACAAATAATTCCCAAACCAAATTCCGATAAGCCAACTGTATCCCATGGTGACCCATTTAAAAAAAAAAAACACTACTGAGACCACTTGACTTTATTTTCTTTTTTTTTTTATTTTCTCAATTTTTATTAATATTTTCCATAATTATAAAAAATATCTCCCCCCCCACCTTCCCCTTTGAAATTCCATTCTCCATCATATCCCCTCCCCATCTCAATCTCTCTATTTATATATGTACAATACCAACCTAATAAATGCCCCCCTCCCTTCCTTTCTCTTCTCTTTCTATCTCCTTTTTTTTTTTTTTTTTTTTTTGTTTTTCGAGGTAGGGTCTCACTCTAGCCCAGGCTGACCTGGAATTCACTATGGAGTCTCAGGGTGGCCTCGAACTCACGGCGATCCTCCTACCTCTGCCTCCCTGGTGCTGGGATTAAAGGCGTGCGCCACCACGCCCGGCTCTATCTCCTTTTTAACTTACTGGCCTGACTTTATTTTCTATTATTGTTTTTTTGTGTTTTTGTTTATATGTTCTTATAATTAATCTTTTAAATTTTTATTTAGTTTTATTTATTTGAGAGAGAAAGAAGCAGACAGAGAGAGAATGGGTGTGCCAGGGCCTCCAGCCACTACAAACTCCAGACACATGTACCACCTTGTGCATCTGGCTTACTGGGGAAATCAAACCTAGGTAGTACTTTGGTGCTTTGCAGGCAAACACCTTAACCACTAAGCCATCTCTCCAGCCCTGTTTTTATGTTTTGCCTTGTTTAGTTCTGAGACAGGGTCTTGCTAAAAGACCCTCCTATTTCCCTCTCCCAAGTGCTGGGATTACAGGAACAGACCACTACAACCTATCGGTATTTCAAAAAAAAAAAAGGAAAAAAGAAAAAAGAAAGAACTAGCACTTGAGAATTAAAGGCTACAAGATACCAGTCTCAAAACAAACAAACAAAAAATGCACAATAAACACAGCAAGCTGCAACAAAGTAACTTAAAAAAATCAAATTCCTCTCCAAAGACTTCAGATGGAAAGCCTAATTCCGTTGATAGATGAGGGCCAGGGCCAACCTGGACATTCAGTAAAACAACCCTGATCTGGGGGGGGGGGGGGGAGAAGGAAAGGTGAGGGGGAGAGGGAGAGAGACTTGTGTATGTGAGGCAAGTGCTTTCCCCCTGGACTACACACAGCCCAAGCACTAGCTGACCTCATTTTAGTTAACTAAAAGCGAGCAGGGTCATAACTAAAAGGGAATCACCGTACTTCTAAATATTGAATGATTTGCTGTACTCTTGTATACTGAATGACCTTTTTCAAAAATCCAAAAGCTAGCTTATATATCCTATAAACACATAATCTGTTAAGAAAATGGGTTTGGGATATTTAAAACCTCTCTGATCTTGAGAAAGCTATGAAATGGACAAAAACTGAAGAGGCGGATTCAGCACAGCAGAACAGCTCTGAACTGTCTCCGCCCAGGCTTAGGGGTGGGGCCTCAGGGAAGTGCTGGCCTGCCACCACTGACTTGCTCAGCAACTCTGCTGTAATGGTTTCAAATTGCAGGCCTGAGGAAATGCTCCAGAAATAGCTGCTCTCTATTCCTTTAAAGCTCCTCTCAGACCCACACCAACTCCACCAGCAAAAGTAGGAGGATCACCATAGACTTAAGTGTGTGCGGTACATGTGTGGGCACACGTCCACATGTGTACCTGTGCACGCAGAAGCCAAAAGTCGATGTCAGGAGTCTTGAGCTAAGCTCGCTGGCCAGCAAGCCCTGGGGATCCGCTCTCTCTTAGACCTGGGATTGTAGGTGTGCCCATGACACCTGGCCATTATCACATAGTGCTGGGAACCAAACTCAGGTCCGCATGCTTGCACGCAAGCACTTTACTCACTGAGCGTCTCCACAGTCATCTACCCCTTCAGTTCAGAAAAATAGGGATTTGCTAATTTTATTACAGGTTACTCATTTAGGAAGTATGAATCACAATGTTGAAATCTGATTCACTATTTAAACTCAACTTTTAGGTAACAAAAATTACAATGGATTAAACTACCTTCTATAATTACTCAAATGAATAAGGAAAGGCTTGCATGCATACACACATGCTCAGTTTCTGAATTAAATGAGAATGTGTTTACCTTCCAGTGAAGTGGTGCTAAGGGTTCATTCATTAGAAACTTGGAGCTACCAGCTCTGATTATAGAAATATCTAGGAAAACAGTCATTGCAAATTCTGTCCTATTTTGCCTGTCTCCAGGTATGTACACACACACACACACACACACACACACAAAAACCCTTCAGGTAACTGAGGAGACTACAAACTCACCCCCAAATTCAATGAACAGCACAATAGTAAGGTTTAGTCCACTGGTAATAACACTGAAAACCTTTTTCAACTCAACTGAAGTCTGGGAGGAACAGAAAGCAACATAGCAATCATGTGGCACAGGCATCAGGAAACCTAGCTTGCATTTCTGTTGTTGTCCACATGCGTTCTTACCTAAGTTGATCTAAGGATAAATAACGTAAGACTACTTGGTAGAGCAGGTGGGAGTTGCTTGTTTTGTTGTTGCTATTAAATACCAATCAAGTTTTAGAGAATAATTACAATGAGGTTATCAATTCATGATCTTAAATACAATGAATTTTAATCACAAAAAAAATTCTCAGCTGGGCACATGCCTTTAATCTAGGATTGCTGTGAGTTCTAGGACAGCCTGAGACTGCATAGTAAATTCCAGGTCAGTCTGAGCTAGAGAAACTCTACCTAAGGGGGTGGAGGGGGGGACTCTCTGTCCATTTTACTGAATGGTCTGAAAGAACTTGGCTAATCTGGTGGTACCTCAAGGGGAAACATCAACCATGTACTAGTCAGTTTTCCAATGCTATGACAAAATACCTGAGTTAATCAAGTTAAAGGAGCAAAGGTTTAGTTTGGCTCACCTTCAGCCATTGCTCTGGGCCTGTGCAAAATGTGCCTCACAGTGAGCATGCGGGACAGAAGAGCAGTTCTCTTCATGGTGACCAGGAAGCAGAGAAAGGGACTGAGGGTCCTAATATCCCCTGCAATGACCTAACTTCCTTTCGTGAGGGACCGCCTCTAGCCACAGCACAAGGAGCCAGCAGCCAAACCCTTAATCCATAAGCACTCTCGGGACATCTAAGATACGAACCAGAGCAATTCACAAGAAGTGAAATCTTCTTAAAATCATATTCTACAGCTCAGCGTGGTGGTACATGCCTTTAATCCCAGCAATGGGGAGGCAGAGGTTCAAGGCCACCCTGAGACACTGTGAATTCCGCGTCAGTCTGGGCTACAGTAAGACCCTACCTTGAAAAGACAAAATCATGTTCTACTCTGGTAATTTCAACATACATTTATTTATTTACTTATGAGAGGAGAGAGAGGAAGAGAGACTGGACATGCCAGGGCCTCTAGCTGCTGCAAATGAACTCTAGATACATGCACCACCTTGCTCATCTGGCTTACGTGGGCACTGGGGAATCAGACCTGGGTCCTTAGATACCTCTCTAGCCCTACTCTAGTATTTTTATGTTCCAGGTAATGCCTCTACCTTGGGCACTCATTAACACAACTTTTAATGCAAGTGCAGCTAAGTAAAAACCATGGCCACCATATTCAATAGGCAGAGTCTACTTTGCAGACCCTCGAATACAAGATGATGTGGCCTGAATGAGACGTCCCCTGTGGCAGTTTGAATGTGTATCTCCCAATAGACGTAGGCATTTTATTAAAGCTTGTAACTTGGATTTCCAGCCACCTGGCTGGAACAGGAGTCACTGTGGGCAGATGCTGGGGTCCAGCCCTGAGGTATGTTTGGGAGCAGATCTTATTTTCAGGCCAAAGGTATGCAGAGAGGTCTGAGCTCTGCCCACTTTCCTTTGGTTTTGCTTGTTTGTGGTGCTGGCTAGTAGTGGTTTCTCTGCCTACATCTCTGCCTTGTTCTTAGGCTTCACAGGTAAGTACCTTAGTGGCTAAGCCATCTCTCCAGCCCACACAATGATTTTAAAACTTAGCTTGGAGCTGTTCAATAAAATCTATCTTACAAATGTAAATAGCCTGACACACAAGTTCATACTTGGTGGGTTCTGGTCCATGCTCTCTACTTCCAGGTCAGCTGCAGAGACATGAACAAGGCACCTCCTGCTGCCAGGGACACAGCCATGTCCTGCCACCAAGTGACTGACTGTAGGCTAAAGTAAATCGTTCTTCCCCTGTGCTTCTGTCAGGCATTTTGTCTCAGAGACAAGAATAGAGCAAGCTATTAGGATGAGTACATGTGAGTTTTCATGTAAACTAAGGTATCTCTGGGAGTGAGGAAGTAATGATTATGTGAGGACTGCAGGCATCAGTCAGGATGGCCACAGAATATGGAATCTTAAACAAATGGCAATCCTAGGGAATGGCCTCTACCAATAAGCATCCTGAGGTATGAGAAAAGCCAAGTTTGTATGTGGTGACCCTCAGCAGCGCACTGTCAGCAAAGGAAAGGGAAGCAGCACAACTCACCATGGAGTTAGCCGCCTCCTGACCATCAAGACCAACAGGCACGTGTCCAACCACACAAAGGTGTCTGTGAAATCAGGAGCCCACTCAGCACATACAAAGAGCTCCAAGAAAAAGAAAAAGCCAGAAAGATTATCAGGAAGACAGGCAGGCATGCTGGCCCATTCTTTAATGCAAGCACACTGAAGCAAAAGGATTACTGTGCCAGCCTGGACTCCCGAGTATTTCAAGGCAAGCCTGGGGTACACAGTGAAACCCTGTCTCCATTAGCAGAAACTATAACCTCATCAAAACAAGCAATCTACCATCAGAACCAAATGAGCCCTTTGTTGAGAAAAAGAAAATCACAGGGAGATACACTATTGATAGCATATGCTGTCTGTATGTGCACGTGTGTTTACACATGTTTGCATGTGAGCATGGGCATCTATGAATATGAGTGTGGTGCTGGGGACAGGACCCACGGTCTCACACATGTTAGGCACTCTTCTAGCCCTGAGCTACACCCCCACCCCAAGCATGCAAATTCTTAACAAGAGTATAATGGAATTAGCTAAAACTTGACAAGCACACAGGTAAACAAAACACATGCTATGTCATCAAATATAGATGACAGTGATATTTAATACCACTGTGAAGGAACAGTGATGCTTTCTCACCCATCAGAGATTTTATAACTAGTCTCAACAGGACAGTCCACACACCCTCCAGCTGGGAGGGTTAAAAGTGATCCTATTACATCATTTGGAGTCCATCCAAGGGACATGATTTCGGAAACATAACCTGTATCAGTCTGAACATGTGTAGAGGAAAAACAGAAACATCTGTATTTCGACAATTCTTCACAAGTTTGTGAGGTGTTTTTTTTTTCTCCCAATCCATCTTAAAAAAAAAAAAAAAAAGTCCAGAAGAGCTTGGTGAGTTTAAACTGTGACCTTCTCACTGATAAAGATTAGTTCCAGGAAGGGCCTCAGGAATCTCCACTTATTGAACTCCTTTCTTCCCATGGTACTTGGCCATTTTATCACACCCCTTACTCTACATGTTTATCTGGAGTGCTGATCCCACTCCCTTCCTTGATTGCCACACTAGTCAATATTTTACTACCTTTCAGCCCCTAGAAGTAGTGGCACTGTTTTCTGGTAACATTTAACCCTCTTCTCTGATTGCAGTTCTGTGTCTGGCTTGGGTTTACTTTGGTCACTAAATGTTTTATGCAGCTTCTAAAAGATCTGCTTCTGGGCTACAGAGAGCCCCGTGGTTAAGGTGTTTGCCTGCAAAGCCTAAGGACCAGAGTTAAACTAACTCAGTACACATGTAAAGTCAGATGCACAAGGCAGTGGTGAATGTGTCTCTAGTTTGCTTGCAGTCTAGCCAGGCACGGTGGTGCGCGCCTTCTAATCCCCGCACTCCAGAGGCAGAGGTAGGAGGATAGCAGTGAGTTCGAGGCCACCCTAGGACTACACAGTGAATTTCAGGTCAGCCTGGGCCAGAGTGAGACCCTATCTTGAAAAACAACAACAACAAAACAAAACAAAAAGCTTGTTTGCAGTAGTTAGAGGCCCTAGCATGCCCATTCTGTCCCTCCCTCTCCCCCTTAAATAAATAAGTAAAACAGCTGCTTCCTCTTCTTCCAACAGGTTTCCATATGTAACACATTTCTGCCTGAACAAAATGGAGACTGTTGGAAAAGGCAAGTGGACAAATTTAACCAGATCAGCAAAGGTGCCAACACATCCAAGTCGCCAACTAAGGACAAGTGATCAGAACCTAAGCCCAGCCTTCCAGAAGTTCCAATTCAGTCTCTAAAAATGCTTCTGTGACCACTGGACGCTAATGCACGGGTAGTCTAGGACATTCACAATGGTCTGTGAAACACTGGGCAGAAGCCCCTTTGCTGAGCTCCCTGCTAGAGAATGCTTGTCAAAGAAAGCAGCAACATGAGTGGAACCAAAATCCAACCACAGTTACCAAACCAGCTTAGGTATGCAGAAATATTTTCCCCACCATCATCTGTGCTGATAAAAGAGAGGAAGGCAAAAAACAAAGGAAAAAGAGTGGCTGGGCTGGCCATTAATTCTAGAAAATTGTTTCACTTTAAAGCCCTGATTTTCTTCTTTCTATCTTTCTACCTATCCATCCATGAAATGTCATATAATGTAGCCATAGGCTGGCTTCAAACTTGTGATCCTCCTTCCTCAGTCTCCCAAGTACTGGGATTAAGGACATTAAAGGCCTATTTTTTTAAAAAATGTATATACTTATTTATTTGCAAACACAGAGAGAAAGAGAGGAGACACACAGAAAAAATGGGCACACCAGGGCCTTTTGCTGCTGCAAACAAACTCCAGACACGTGCCATTTTGTGCATCTTACCTATGTAGGTACTGGGGAATTGAACCCCAGACCATCAGGCTTTGCAAGCAAGCTCTTTTAACCACTGTGCCATCTCTCCAGCCCCTAAAGACCTAATTTTTAAAGTTCAACATATTAAGAGAATTTGGGATAACTATCTCTAATCTGTACACACATAAGAATTAAATGTACAGTCAGTTTCTCTGACCCCACATACTATGTCAGAATCCAAATGGTAATACTGGCCAGTGCTACTGTAGTTAATATTGTACAGTTCAACCAAAACACATGAAAATGTAAGGCAGCAAAACTGATGCTAACAGGGACTAATGTAGTTTAATCAATCATTTGTCTGGCAAAGGCATTTACTTGAGGATTAAAGTTATAATGTAATATTTAAGTCAAATCAGATGAACTTGCTAATAATTACTGTTCTGACCTTAGGAAACTGAAAGCTTCATGCAGACAACCTAGTAATCAGACTGGATTCATTCACTTCACATACACACAAAATCTATTGTGCTGGGCATGGTGACTCAGAGTGACTCACGCCTATAATCCCAGCACTCAGGAGGATCGGAGGATTGTCAGTAGTTCCAGACCAGCCTGTGCTACAGTATGAGGTGCTGTCTCAAAAAACCAATAACAGCCAGGCGTGGTGGCACACACCTTTAATCTCAGCACTAGGGAGGCAGTGCTGACGATGCAAAATTAGTTTGAGGCCACCCTGAGACTACATAGCAAATTCCAGGTCAGCCTGGACTAGAGACCCTACCTTGGGAAAAAAATTTATTATTTTTAAGGGGCTGAAGAGATGCTCAGCAGTTAAGGCACTTGCCTGCAAAGCCTAATGACCAGGGTTCAATTCCCCAGTACTCACATAAACCAGATGCACAAAGTTGCTCGTGCATTTGGAGTTTGTTTGCAGTGATTAGAGGCCCTGGTGCACCCATACTCTCCTGTCTGTCTCTCACCCTTTCTCTCTGCTTGCAAATAAATAAAATAGTTTAAAAATAATACTAAATAAGTAGAACATTTCTACATTTTTACCTGCAAGATCAGAAGATTGAATGTATGGGGGGGGGCTGGGGAGATACCTCAGTGGTTAAGGCACCTGCCTGCAAAGCCTAAGGATTTGAGTTCAATTCCCCAGTACCCCTGTAAAGCCAGATGAGTAGGACATGCATCTGGAGTCCATTTGCAGTGGCTAGAGGACCTGGCAAACCCATTCTCTCTCTCTCTCTCTCTCTCCAATCTCTCTCTGCTTACAAATAAATAAATACAAATTTAAAAAGAAAATTTGATGTATATGTTCCATACCAATGGACCCAGAGTCTCTGGGTTCTGCCATGGGACAAAGCCAAGAGCAGAGATGAAGCCCTGCTGTTCAGTTCCAGAACACTGGTACTCATTAACAGTCATCATGGTTATGCTCTGGTGAGGAGACTAGCAGAGTTTCTATCCAGAGAGGCTGGCTACAAGAGGAAATCATTAAGATATTGACATTTAAGGGCCCCACACAACTTTAGGGTTTGATCCCTATTATTTTACTCTTCAGTGAAGACCACTTAGAAAAGAGGTCAGAGCTGAGGAGATGGGTTGGTGGGTGAAATGGTTATTGAGCCAGCCTGATAACCCAAGTTCGCATGCCCAGAACCCACATAAAGTCCAACACACAGCACAAACATCTGTAACCTCAGTGTACCTGTAACAAGAAGAAAGGTGGAAATGGAAACCTCAGAGCTCATGGGCAAGCTAGCATGGCTTGCACAGTAAGCAAGGGACCCTGCCTCAAACAAGGAAGTCAAGGCAATGAAACACCCAAGATTGTTTTATGACCTTCACATACGCACTATGGCACAGGGGCACCAGCATGTACACACACACACACACACACACACACACACACACACACAGAAGGCAAAGAAATTTTGAAGGAATACATGGTAATATATCCTGAGAGACATGCTACTATCTCCATGAAGTAAGAACAGAAAAGCATGATTAAAAACAAGAGGTCAGGCTGGAGAGATGGCTCAGAGGTTAGACACTTGCTTGAAAAACCTGATGGCCAAATACACAAAATGGTGCACGCATCTGGAGCTCATTTGGAGCAGCTGGAGGCCCTAGTGTACCTGTTTCTGCCTTTCAAATAAATAAGTAAATAAATAAAAAACAAGGAACCACAAACTCAGAAAGGAGTCTCTGAAATCAAGAATGATAAATATCTTTGAGGGAGGTATTTTTGTGAGTCTTATTCTGCAGCTCAGGCTAGCCTAGAACTATGTAGCCCAGGCTGGCCTCAAACTCATAGCAACTGTCCTACCTCAGCCTCAGGACTGCTCAGATTACATGTGTATGTCATCATGCCTGGCAAGAATGAGAATTGTCTTTTGGGGGAAAACAACTAAAATGTTAAAAATCAAAGTTGAAGCGATTTTGCTGGGCGTGGTGACGCACGCCTTTAATCCCAGCACTTGGGAGACAGATTGCCGTGAGTTCAAGGCCACCCTGAGACTCCATAGTGAATTTCAGGTCAACCTGGGCAAGAGTGAGACCCTACCTCGAAAAACCAAAAAAAGAAAAAAGTTGAGGCGAGCTCTCAGAAAGTGTAACAGAAGACAGGTGACATATTGGAGAGATGGTTCAGAAGTTAAGGTGCTTGCCTAATGACCGGGTTTGATTCTTGAATTTTAAGAGGTGCACCTCTTAAATTTCAGAACCAAGAGACCAAAACAAAACAACAACAACAAAAAAAAAAACACTAGAATCCCCAAGGGAAGAAAACTGGTCCTAACTGTTCACTAAGAAAATTGGAAGCTGGAATAAAATGGAACATACTCTTTTTAAAATTCCAATGAATGTCAGGCATGGTGGCACATGTCTATAATCCTAGCCAGCCTGACCTATGTGAAACTCTGTGGGAGGGAGGAGCAAAGACATTAATTCCATGGAGAATTAACTTTGAATTGTACAACCAAAACTGTCCTTTCGATATCAATAATTGTTTTGTTTTGTTTTTCAGGGAAGGGTCCCACTCTAGGCCAGGCTGAGTTGGAATTCACTATGCAGTCTCAGGCTAGCCTTGAACTCATGGTGATCCTCCTATACAAGTGCTGGGATTAAAGATGAGCACTGAGATTAAGCAGCTATTTTTAGACTCCAAGTCATTCCTCATGCACCTGTGCAGCCTTTCTTTCAGCACATCTCTGAAGGATGAGTAAACTCTTAAGAAAGTGAACAAATCAAGAAGGAGAAAGTGTCCATAAATGTAAAAAGCATAAGCACGGCCTCTAGGAAGGAGAGCCCTGGGGTATCCCGGAATGACTGAGGTCACAAATCAGGTACTCCAGAGTGAGAACACAAAGGACTTAGAGGGCTGGAGATAGCTCAGCGGTTAAAACACTTGCCTGCAAAGCCTAACCTGGGTTCCATTCCCCAGTTCCCACATAAAGCCAGATGCACAAAGTGGCGCACACATCTGGAGTTCATTTGCAGTGGCTGGAGGCACTGGCACACCCATTCTGTCTTCTGTCTCTCTCTCTCTCTCTGCTTGAAGCAGGGTGTGTGGCGACTCATCCCTATAATCAAAACACTCAGGAGGTTGAGGTAGGAGGATTATCTTCAGTTCCTGGATAGCCTTTAGTCCCAGCACCCAGGAGGGAGGCAGAGGTATGATTGCTGTGAGTTCCAGGTCAGTCTAGGCTAGAATACAAGTGAGACCCTGCCTCAAAGAAAACAAGAAAAGTTAATGATCAAACTACTCTCACTGGTAGGTGCCTCCTCACCTCCTCTGCCTTTTACCAGACCCTTCTCACAGTGTCTCTTAAATAAGCATCATCTTCACAATCAAAACACACTCCAGAACCTAACGTATCAGTAATACCATCAAGGAGGTAGAGAAGAAAGGGCAGTGCCACTAGCACAGAGCTCTAGAGAAAAAGCATCCACCTCCCTCGCTCTACGTCCCGGGTGGCAGTGCCAGAGCCAGCTCCACTTTAAAATCACTTCCTGAAAACCTGAATCGCACAGTGCTCCAGTCTTCTTGATTCTGTGAAAACACATATCAACAACTCCACAGCTTGCCTACTTTCAAGATGGGTGTAGTAGCATACCCCCATAATCTTAGCACAGGAGGCTGAGGCAAGAGGGTTGTCTTGAGTTCAAGGTCAACCAGGTCTACATTGGAATTCCCAGGCTAGCTTGGGAATTACTAGCAAGAACCATAAAGCAAAAAAAAAAAAAAAAAAAAAAAACCCAACAACAACAAAAGGTGGGGGCTCTTTGGGGCTGGAGAGATGGCTTAGTGATTAAGACTCTTTTTTTTGGTTTTTCGAGGTAGGGTTTCACTCTAGCGCAGGCTGACCTGGAATTCACTATGGAGTCTCAGGGTGGCCTCGAACTCACGGCGATCCTCCTACCTCTGCCTCCCGAGTGCTGGGATTAAAGGCGTGCGCCACCACGCCCGGCTCGTGATTAAGACTCTTGTCTGCAAAGGATCTAGGTTTAATTCCCCAGGACCCAGGTAAGCCAGATGCACAAGGTGGTACATCTGGAGTTTGTTTGTAGTGGCTGGAGGTCCTGGCGTGCCCATTCTCTCTCTCCCTCCCTCCCTCCTTTTTATCTGCCTTTTTGTCTCTCTTAAATAGATAAATAAAAAAATATTAAAAAGTGCCTCTTTCTAAATATACTGTTGGCCACATAACCCTATGCTTTCGAACACACGAAGTTACCTCAATTTAAAGAGTTACAAGAGAAAAGAAAAAGCTTTTGCCAAAATGTCCCCCTCATCCACGGAGCCAGGAATCAGCTGAAAAACTGGTCTACAGACTGACATTATTCCACACAGAGATAAGAGAAGATTTAGGTGGATGAAGAGGCCAGGAAACGTATATGGGGATGGCGCCTTCTACTTACATTATTCTGTTAATTTGCAACATCATTCAGAGAACAGCTTATCATTTGATATGCTAAATATGATGAGGCTCCTGCTAGGAGCCAAGTAAGGATTAACTACCTACCACTTTGCCACGTCTACACTACTCTGGGGGGAGGGGAATGGGCTGGGATGATTTGTGCCAAACCCCCTTTGTTTGCTTTTGCAAGGGGTCAAACCCTACATAAACACAAGTGCTTCCAAGGTGGTGGTACTTTTCCCAGGAAGCTCGGTGCTTAGGTACCTGAGCACGCAGAGCCAAGGAGCAAGCAGCTCTTCATGAAAACCCCGAGGTCCCTTGCAGGGCTGGCAGCTGATTCATGGGAGAATCAGAAGCTCTTATAAGCACTGTGTCACTTAGTGACCACAGTTTTAGAACCACACAGCTCTTCATACAAGGCCACTCAACTATTATTAAACTTTCAAGCTGTAACTAATGGCCAAAGCACACTGTTACAGAAGGAAACAAGTTAGGTTAATTTTAAAGCTTAACAATTTTTTTTAATTACTTTGCTTTGATCTGCCTTATGCCTAGACCCCTATAGACACTCTGGCTTCCAGTTTATCGCTACCCCAAAGCCATGGAGTCAAAAAAGGATCACCATGTAGCTGACATTCTTTTCTAACTACAAAGCAAAATATATTTTTCTTTCTTTTCTGTGGGGGAGGGGGCAGGTTATCAAGGGAAGATCTCACTCTAGCTGTGGACAACCTGGAACTCACTCAGCAGCACAGGTTGGCCTTGAACTCATCTGTCTTCCTACCCCAGGCCCCTGAATGCTAAGATTAAAGACATGTACCACCACACCTGGCTTAAAATATATTTTTTGGTATTACTAAAGAACTGAACTTATGGAATCAAAATGTTTTTTTTTTTTGCTTTGTATTGCTTTTAGGTTTCAACTACTGAAATACTATAGTGACTTAAAAAAATTTTTCTTAAGTGAGGCTTCAGGGTGGATTTTTTTTTTGTTTCTGTTTACATTTAAAGAAAATTTAGCCTATCATCTTGTATCATTACAATGTGTGGCATTTAAACATCTATTTTCTTACTCAAAGATCTTTTAGTTTACAGCAGAGATTTTTCCCCCCAGATGAGTAACTATGTTCTATTTACCCTGTCACAGGCCCTATCTTCCCACTGCTTTTCTGTGGGCTGGCGCTGGTGAATACAGTCCCTCCCTTTTTCCTCCCTAAATCACTGTGGCACCGCAGGCCATTCTTCCTGGGATGCCCACCCACTGAGCAGAAGCAAGCATTTTTTCAGAGAGCTGAGGGCATACTTTCATCTTCTCTCTCCACTCAATCTCAACAGCAAGACAAACAGGCAGGAACCAGCCCTCCCCTCAGATAGAGAAAAACCCGGGATGGCAAAATGAAATGTTTCCTTGTGTTTTCTCACATTGTGTGTGTGTCTGCAGTTTTACCAAGCATTTCACGTTTAAAGGGAAATCATTTAGGTTACACCAGATAGAGCAAAAAGTAAAGGGCACAGGCTTATTTCTTCACGAAACTGTTCCCGTGTAAAACATGTTTACTGCATACACTGAATGTGTTTTAGATTCCCTCTAAGCAGGTGCTTAAAAGAACAAAGTCAAATTATAACAAGAAAGTTTAATTTATTTCCTTTATTTGATGTAATTCTGAGGTGGTCTTCATCAGGGCAGTAGAGCACTCATTTGTACCAGTAGAGCATTCATTTGTAAACTAACGTGCAGCAGAAACTGAACTACTGCATTGATAGTGCATTACATTAATCAGTTATATTCATAGATAAGTACATTTAATGCTAAATATGGCTGTTAACTACTGTAGGATTAACCAAAACCTGGAAGATTCTTTTAAATGATGAACCAAAATACACTATGACATACTTTTTTTTGTTTTGTTTTGTTTTTTGTTTTTTGTTTTTTTGAGGGTAGGGTTTTACTCTAATCCAGGCTGACCTGGAATTCACTGTGTAGTCTCATGGTGGCCTCGAACTCACGGCGATCCTTCTACCTACCTCTGCCTCCCAAGTGCTGGGATTAAAGACATGTGCCACCACACTGGGCTTTGCACACTATTTTTAATACAATTCAAATATAATCCATCTATTTAATGTCTTTTCTTTTTTTTCTTCATGCTAGGAACCAAACCTAGGACCTTGTGTGTGCTATGGACAAGTGTTCTACCATTAAAAATGTACATTCCCAGTCCCTAAGAAAATCTGTAATTTTATTTTTCAAATATTTTTTATTTATTTGCATGTGGAGGGGTGCACTAGGATCTCTTGCGTGCTGCAAAATTAACACCAGACGCTTGCATCACTTTTTGCATCTGGCTTTATATGGGTGCTGGGGAATGGAACCCTGGCAGGCTTTGCAAGAAAACACCTTTAACTGCTGAGCTATCTCCCTAGGCCCAACTCTGTAATTTCAAATTAGCCACAACCACAAGAAACTTGGAATCAAGGACTAAAAGCACTAAGGATATGCAGAAAATGATAAATGGAAATAAAACAAATCTTTTAAACAATATTAGAAGAACATTATTAAAACAACAGAAATCTCTATTTACATACTCACATTCTTTAGATCAAACTGTAATGTCTTTACATGGTATGTTATGCACAAGAAGTCTTTTGTACATGGTAACAGTTACAAGGTATCAAATTCAATAAAGTGAATCTAAGAAGGAAAAGCACTCCTTGTTAACCGAAGATATTATAGAATGCTAATTCAGGAAGTTATCCAGCAGCTTATAAAAGAAATATAGGAAGTTGTTGACCAACTACTTGAAGAATTACTTCCTACAGGAAAACTCTAAGGCTGAAGTAGATAGTAATTCTGAGTTGCAAAGAGAATGAATTCTTTTAAAATAAAAATTCAAGATACTATAGCAAAGAAATTAGTTTCCAACAGTAAGTTCAGTAGAGATGATGAAGCGGATAGTGCCAAAGCGTTTTCTCATACATTACAATCTGGGCAGAGTTTGAGTTTCTGCTAGAACTATAGTTTTCCACCCCACCACTTGCCAAGATAAAGTACAAATCCCCAGATCTCACTGACCTAGGGCAGGCTTTAAAAACACCAATGATGGCTATCATCCTGCAGTAATTACACTGCCTTGAAATTGGAAGATGGGCCAATTGACTTCAAAAACTCATTCATCTATGGTCACAGGGCAACAATTAGCTGTTTCCAAAGTCAACATTTCTAAGTGTTCTCTCAAATTATATCACCTAGCATCTTTGGACCATTTATAGCCAAGAGTTATATTAAGTATCTCTCAAGAAATGACATAGTTTATAACTGAAAAGTAACATCCAACAAGTATCTAAAAAGATGTATAGAGAGCTGGAGAGATAGCTTAGTGGTTCAGGCATTTGCCTGTGAAGCCTAAAGAACCTAGGTTCAATTCTCCAGTACCCAGGTAAGCCAGAGGCACAAGGTGGCACATGCATCTGGAGTTTGCAGCGGCTGGAAGCCCTGGCATTCCCTCCCTCCCTCTCTCTCTTTTCTTTCTCTCTCCCCCTCCTTCCCTCCCTCCCTCCCCCTCCTTCTCCCTCTCAAATAAATAAAAATATCTTTGTAAAAGATGTAGAGGAGCCGGGCGTGGTGGCGCACGCCTTTAATCCCAGCACTCGGGAGGCAGAGGTAGGAGGATCGCCGTGAGTTCGAGGCCACCCTGAGACTCCATAGTGAATTCCAGGTCAACCTGGGCTAGAGTGAGACCCTACCTGAAAAAAACAAAAAAGGAAAAAAGAAAAAAGATGTAGAGGGAAGATTACCTTCTCACTATTGAAATGAGTGTAAAATTTGCAAGTAGTTTAAATCTTCCTTCCTTATCTAGCTGGTAAGGGGAATCTATAGATGCAAGAGAAGGGAAATACTGTCTACAAAGAGAAGCTGACTCCAAAATATCCAACTAAAATAAAAATAAACTTTCACAATAGCAGCTGGGTACCAAAAACTTAGTTCATCATCTTTGACTCATAGCACAAGTATTATCCGTTTAATACAATAAATATTTATGCCAACTACACAACCCATGCCATCATGGAAGGGACTGATAATTGGAGGCGAAAAACCTTGTTTCATAATATTTCTCCAAACTGCATGTAGTTCATATACCACTTGCCCACCTCCAATGCTTACAGGCCCTCTAGATAATCCTGAGAGATAAACAACAAATCCTGCTCATCTGCTTCTAGTGGCCAATATGTACCTCTCAGAAAGAAGCCTTCTATTTCTGAAAAGCATGATATGAAAAAGATCTACAGAGTCCAAACTCCTTAAGCTCATCAATAAGAAACCCACTCTCATTTCCACAAGCCCCACAAAAAGTGAAAGAACAATCCCATCTTCTCTCTCCTCTTGCCAGTTTTTTTTTTCATTCCAAGTTCAGCTCTCCCCATTCCTACAACCATTCCTGCTCTGGCACCCGGCTTCCCCTCTCACAGAACCCTGGAGGGGCTGAGGAGGTTGCATGAACACAGTGAGGACTGTGTGTACCATGTTCATTAACCCATCCACCTAGCAATGCTTTCAACACAAACACTTCTCAAGGGAAGAACTACAGGAAACTTGGGGGGGGGGAGAGTATCCAGAATGTTTATTTCTACTCAAAAAAAATGATCCCTCATTCAAAATAATGAAAATGTAGGCAGAGGTTACCTTTAAGGATAAGATACAAAAGACTAAAGTGAATGTAAATGTTGCTCTTTAACCTTATACTTAACAGCCACATGGCATCAACCAAAGAAAGAGGGCCAGCAGGCTACTAAGCTGTTTAAGAACCCCCAGGTCAGATGGGACCCAGCAGGGAGGGGTTCAGAAAACAAGGCTTTTCTTTCCCTCCCTAACAACCCGGTTTGTTTCCTCCCTTTCCCCGGCAAAGACAGGCTCCCAGCTAGCAGCTCTTCCAATCATTTACTGTGGATGTCTGCTCAGAACAAATGATCTTGCTCATGCGGATGAGCTAGCCAGACTCTGTGTACTTTCCAGTCTCAGCCCTTCATTGTTCTCCTGAAACCTGACCCTTTGAAATGGATACCAGGACACCAGAAAACAAACTTAAAATGGCAAAAAAAAAAAAAAAAAAATCGAAACTTTCCAAGATCAAATCTTTTCCTCTGCTCTTGTAAACAAGCTAGTCATAAAATTCTATATCCTACACTACCAACAACTGGCCTGGAAAGGAAAGTCAAAATAAGATACACATTAAGAGTCACACCACAAAAAAAAAAAAAAAAAAAAAAAAAGCCAAAGGCACTCACAAAACAATGCTGCTACTCGTGTTATCTGATGCTACATTTGCCATATTGTCAAGACAAATCTGAATTTGAGTAAAGACTGTTTTCCATTTTAATACCTCAACCCAATTAAATAGTTAAAAGGAGTAAAAACAATTTCACTTCATAACAACTAGTTTAGACAGTACCTTGTGCATGCTTAATCCAAACAAGCCACATAAAATTAAAGTCTTAACTATCATTTCAAAATTAGAGGGGATAAAATTCTATTTAGGTCTTTTCAGGTTAATGTAATTTTGTCATTTTGTTAAAGATTAAAAGGCTGGGGAAAAAATTAAAATTATCCAAGAGCCTTGTTTTTATTTTCACAAAGAAATTGTTTCTGAAGACTTGATAGCTTGACAGGCAAGTGTGCCAATGAGTGACTGGATATCAGTCCCCAAAACGATATTCCTCTCACAGATTGAGAAGGGCGGGGGAAGACAAATAAATCACATCAAACTTTGGTTCACAATTTAAAATTCTGTAGAATTCGATCAGTCTTTACCCTATTTTCTTCTCTGCCCATCAAATACTTATCTGAAAGACACTGGAGCTGAAACTGTAGATATAAGAACCACAAGAATTCCTACAACTGTACTAGTCTTTAATTCTCGGCATTTACATTTTGTCATGGCACTATGTTCTCTGCCAGGCTAATTAACAAGTCTGGCACAAACTCAAAATGAGAGTACCCAAACTGCCACAAAAGACTGTAGAAGGCTGTGAACCAAGAGGGGGAAAAAAAATCAAGTTTTTAAAATATTACCCACACTAAAGAGGGTTTTTACATATTTAGTATTTTCATACTGAACTGCAAAAAAGTTATATGGTAGACCATTGATCTTCACATAAATATTAAATAAAACATAAAAATATTAAGCACTTTATCCCTTGATGCCACTTTGCTGTATTTTCCACTACCAGTCTTCAGATCACTACCTCCCACCACGGTGTCCACTTACTTTAAAAAGTACCTCTGACCAGAAGATGTCTTGGCCATCTCCCAGCCTGCTGGCAGAGGTACGTCATCTGGGATCTCAAAAGAAGACTGTCGCAGATGTTGAGCTGCAGGTGTGCCTGCGGGGCCAGAGACTACACCCGTGGGAGTGAGCGTCCCAGGGGAAACTGCCCCCAGCTGTAGGGAGGCTGGAGAGGAGTGTGCTCGAACATGGATACTCTGTGGAATCAAAGCTTCAGCAGTGCCTGCATCAGTACTGGCCTGTGAGGAATGTGAAAACAAAAACTTACAAAACAAAAACAAAAATTTTGATACATAGAAGTTCATTGCAACCAAATATCAAAATATCAAGTGTAATTTTAACATTTAGTATTCGAGACCCAGGAACACAGGTGTCCAAATGGACCACTTCTAAATCATCTACTATTCATGTGCACTATAAACACTATTTTACTGATGAGCAGCCCATCTCACAGAATGTTTGCTCACTAGGCACTGAACACACTCCTTTATCTTTTAAAGACAGGAAGTATGAAAGGTTCCTCAAACAGCAAATATTGGGTATTAAAAGGTTCTTTTCTACAAAGCAATGCTGAGTGTTCTCAGGGTAGAGCACGTGCTTATCCCACATATGCCAAAATAAATCAATACATTGTCTTCAGTAGCATGGGTGCTCTTCCAAACACTGAAATATTCCCGGATTACTATGCACTTTTTCACTGGAATTTAAATAGTTAACACTTTTTCTTCCAGGCCAAGCGGTTTTACTTCATTATGAACAAGTGCAATCAATAAATCAGTCATTACAAATTATATAATCTTTAATGGACTTAAAGATAAAAAACTGCTCAAATGATCTTAAAAGACTTTTCTAATGAAAACCCAACCCCCTTTGTACTTAGAAGATAACAATGTTATCAGTTCAATCAGAATATAACTCGGGACCCAAACACATATCCTCAAAATCCTCTCAGATACCAAAGGTGTAGTTTTAGTCCAACGTGAGCTGGTGTGACGCTGAGGAAGTATTACAGTCTCGTTGAACTTCAGTTTTCACATTTGTAAAATGGTGTTTTTCTTGCCAGAAAAAAAGTGGAGTCAAGAAATTACAGAAAAGAATTCGTGGACGAGGGTACTTAAATTTCAGATAAAGCTAGGTGTGGTGGCACACGCCTCTGATCCCAGCACTTGGGAGGTTAAGTGGTGGTAACAGGATTGCCATGAGTTCGAGGCCAGCCTGAGACGACAGAGACAGAGTGAGTTCAAAGTGAAGCTGGGCTAGAATGAGACTCTACCTCACAAAAGCTAAATAAATAAATAAAATCCAAATATATACTGTTCATAATCGAATAGTTTTAGGCCCTTTATTAGAATTAGGGTTTATCAAAAATGTACAATTTTCTAGACTCATATAGGCAAGAACACTGGAAGGGATCCGCAGTGATTCATGCGGTAAAGCACAAGTCGTGTACATTTCTGAGTTTCCAACCAGATTCAATGTGAATTAGGAAATCAGTAATCGACCTACAAGTTCAATTTTCGTATGTACAGCCCTTCAACAAAACTACAGCAAGAGAGCAACCACATGAAGTCGCGAACTGCTGGGCATAAACTCTGGAACCGTATACTAAAAAGGTAAATGCACTTCTCAATTGCCATTGTTTGTGACTTACAAATGCGCCAAGATGGGAGTTAAAGCTCGTGTGCGTGTGCTTTCAATCTCCTGTGCATGTGCTTTCTTTCGGGAAGTCTGCAGGCTGCTTGCCAACAGACATTTAAGTCGGTGAGTCCAGAAACTCGCTTCCAGGAGGAAGAGAGGAAAGTACCTGGGTCTACTTTCACAAGTTGAAATGTTTAAAAGCAGGTGAATAATTTTTTTCCTTCCCCCTCCTTAACGCGAGTTCCTGTCGTCAAGTTAGGCGAGCTTTCCTGAGTTCGAAAGCCCCTAGGCCTGCCGACGAGGGGAGCCGGAGTGGGGGCGGCAACTCTCTTCCCACTCAAGTTACAGCCCCAGTGGTCTAACTACATTGTATAGTATTTGGAAAACCAATTAACTTTTGGGCAAAGTTCCTGTGCCGGTTATTTAGCCTACGGCAAATTGCTTTAAAAAAAAAAAAAGAAAAAGAAACAAAGAAGAAGAAAAAAAAGAACCTAATATTAACACTTTAATGTGGTTTTCTGCATTGAATCAAGTTGGCAAAACTAATCGAAGGCTGGGGGGAGGGGGAGCGCAGCCATGTTCACATCCGCACCCGAGTTAAAAAGCCACGGTGATCCTGGAATTAGTCATCGCTTCCCAAACATTAGCTTTCATCACGGTTGAACCGGACAGGACGGGCCTGTGAGTCAACCTGCGGTGCGGCTATCAAAGGCCGGGCGCAGCGGGGCAGCTCCGTCGGCGCGGCGCGGCGCGCACAGCTGCGGTGGCTTTGCAAGCCCCGGGCGCCCGGTAACGAATGGTCACCCCCGGGAGGACGACACGTGAGCCCGCGACGCCGGGCGACTTAGTTCCCAGAGACTGCATCAACAACTTCCAGGAACGCCTGGCCCAGCCCCCGTCCCGTCTTCCCAGGGCGCCCGGGCCACGGGGACCACAAATGCTTTCGGGAGGGGGAGGAGCCGGAGGTGGACCGAGAGAAGGAACCAGAAACGAAGTGGACCGGTCCAACCCCCTCCCGGCCCCAATCGACACAGGGTTAAAAAAAATAAAAAAATAAAAAACCAAGAGGATAATGACTTGACTCCCCAGAAGACCCGACGGGGGCCCCCGAAGTTGCAACGTAGGGCGAGGAGGGCTCCCCTGCACCCCACTGCGGCCGCGGGCCCGTCCCCCCACGCGGATGCCAGAGGCCCCCCTCCCCCTCCGGCCGGCGGGAGCGAAGGTGCGGAGCGCGGAGGCGCGCGCATTGTGCGAGCCCACCGCGCCCGCCGCTCCCGCCAAGCCCCGGCCCGGGCCCGAGAGAAAGGAGACCCCGGGGGAGGGGGACAGCACGACTCCCGGGGCTGCACCGCACCCGCCGGCCGCGCAGGGGAAGAGCAAATCTCAGCTCCGGACTCCCTGCGGAGGGGGGAGCGGCGTCCCGGTGGAGGAGGGCGCGGGACCCCCTCCACCCCGGCCGGCCGCGGCTCCCGAGCGCCCCCACCCCAACCCGGCCTGGGGCGCGCCCGACGGGCGAGGAGTGGGGGGAGACGCCGGGATCGGGGCGTCGCTTACCTGTCGGGAGTGCGGCTTGGGCTCCGGCGGTTTGAAGAAGGAGTCGGGGAGCTTCCGGAGCCTCATGGGCACGGTCTGCGGCACGTTGGCCGTCTTGGGGTTCATGACGGCGTTGAAGAGCGCCTCCAAGTCGGTCTCGGAATCGCCCCGGACGTGCACGATCTGGTGACCGGCCGGGGGGACCTGCGTCGCCGCCGGGGCCGTGGGCTGCCCGGGGCCGGATGGAGGGCCCTGACCCGGGGACGGCTGCGCGGACGGCTGCCCGGGGCCCGGAGGGGCCGGCTGGGGCGGCGGCGGCTGCTGCTGCCCGGGATCCATGGCTTCGGCCTCCCCGCGACCCGCGAGGGCTCCGCCCGGACGGCCCGGCACGACGGTCCCCGGAGCTGGGCGGCTCTCAAGCCCGGGGCGCTGCGCCGCGGCCCCGCATCCCCCTGCGCCCCGCGCCCCGGCTCCGCGGGTGCCCCGGCCCCCGAGCGCGCGAGCGAGCCCTCGTCTCCTCCGCTCCCCGGACGCGGCGGCGGCGCCCCTCCCCCCCTGCCCTTGATTTCCTCTCCCGGTTCCTTCCTTCCTCCCTTTCTTTTCCCCGCCGCGGCTGCGCCCGACTGAGACACAAACTCGCCTCCAGACGCCCAAACTAAAAAGTTGAGAGAACCCGCCCGCCCGCGCCGCTTGCGGGCTCCGCCTCCTCGCCGCGCTTCCTTCCTCCGCGCGCCCGCCCGCGCCGGATCCGACGCCGGCCGCCTCGGGGAACTTTCCCTGCGCGCGGCTACATTCCTGCACACTCCCGGATTGCCGCACGTGACCGCCCGCGCCAACGCCGCCGCCGTCGACCCCCGCCCCGAGCCGGGTTCGAGCCGCAGCAAGTCCTCCCGCTGCACGGGGCTCCAGACCGGCCCTCGCGCTGGAAAGGGCCGAGGCCGAGAGGTTCACAGACGACGTGTTTCGCCCTCCCCGGCCAGCACAGGCAAGATTAAAAATAGATGCTGTCCCGAGCACCAGTTTGCATCAACGTCCATCTTTTTTTTAAACATGATTTGGGTCATTTTGTCGCACTTTTTAATATGCAAGAAAACAAATCAAGGTTTAATGCAATTGAAATTTGGAAACTAAGTCTTCGACTCAATATATCTTAACAAAGGAAACAAAACGTTACTTTTGTTTCAGTTTGGTCCCCCCCCCCTTTTTTTTTTTTTTTGAAACAAAGTCTTACGCTGTTGCTCAGGCTGACCTCGAAACAGCAGCAATCCTGCCTCAGCTTTCCCAAGGGCTGAGATTGCCTGTGCGGGCTTCCATGAGTGACGTGACATTACCTTTTTTTGTTTCTTTCTTTCCTCTCTCTCCCACCCTCCTCCTTCCTTCCCTTTTGTATGTTTGGTTTTTGTTTTGTTTTGTTTAGGTAGGGTCTCATGAAACGCAGGCTGGCCTGAATTCCATATTGTAGCTCAGGCTAGTCGTGCCTCAGCTTTCTGGTTGCTGGGATTACAAACATGTGCCGCCATGCCCAGCATAACAGTACGTTTTTTAAAAGTAAAAATTATGTCAACTTTTCTTAGCACTGAAACTTGGAAATCAGCCACTGGAAACTTCAATGCTGAACATAAATAAAATTAAGTCAGTGCTTAACTTCAGGCTAAGCATTCCTCTGGGTTTATCTTTGGTCCTGCGCCTGGTACAGGGGTAGACTGTGAATGTGAACAGAATAAGAAATGAAAGGCGAAGAGGTCACCTCACCCCTGATTGTGTGTGTGTGTGTGTGTGTGTGTGCGCGCGCGCGCTCGCGTTACATGCAAAGAGACTATTTGGAATTACAAACAATAAAAATGTGTCAGTCATGCACTCACTCTAGAAAACAGCTTCACTGAGATAACTCACAGACTAGGTTGTTCCATTTAAGCCATTCAGTGTGTGTGTGTGTGTGTTTAAGCGTATGCACAAGACTGCACAACTGATTTTAAATGCAGTAGCTCTTTCTCAAGAACTCTGGCTTCTTGTTTTAATGATTTTGCCTGCAATGCAAGTGAAACGGGTATAAATAGGATTAAGCAAAGAAAGGGCCCGAGAGCAAAAAGATAATCTCTTCCTCCAGCTAGGACATGCCCAGGAGAATTCTAAGGAGAAATCGCTATAGCTTGGTGTGGTAAGGCTGGGTGAGCAGGCTTTCAGAGAGGCAAGATTCTAATCAACTCTGGACTAGGTTTCCTGTCTGGAGGGAGGAATGGGTGTAAGTGACCCCTCTGACTGGTTCTCGGATTGGGCCCCACGGCCACTCTCAGATGTCAAGAGCATTTAACCAGAAACTTGTATGTTGGACACTAAAAGAGATTTGAGTTCTCGTCCCAGTTTCACCACTGACTAGCTGTGGGACATGAAGCAAGTTCCTTATTTCCTGCTCTTTAATACAGGCGTTGAGGGTAATAACATACATCCACCTTGTATGTTGTTGAGGCATTAAATGAGTCAATGGACATAAAGTACTTGGCCCAGTTCTGAGCCTATGCTGAGTTCTTGTTAGCCATCATCACTGTCCCGTGTTTATAGGGCACTTCACAAGAAGTGACACAGTCTCAGCTTTGCATGGCCCCTTTTAAGCCCTGCCTTGGGAACCCTGATAGCATTCTCTCCCTTTGCAATTCAAGAGTCAACCAACAAAGTAAGCCTTGGGGGGGGGGGGGGAAAGTAAAAACAAAACGTTTGAGCAAGAAATATGCATTGAGGGGGCTAGAGAGAGATGGCTCAAAGGTTAAAAGTGCTGGCTTTCAAAATGATGGCCCAGGGTTCGATTCCCTAGTACTGCTAGATGCCCAAAAGTGGTGTACTAGTGGCAAGAGGCCCTGGTGAACCCATATGTATTTTCTCTCTCTCTCTCCTTGCAAATAAAGAAATAAATTAACTAAATATTTTTTAATTAACAATAAAGAAATATGCATTGAAAACAACTGAACTAATCCTGACACTTCAGAAGCTGAGGCTGCAAGTTTGAGCCCAGCTTGGGAGACATAGGGAGAACTCATCTCAAAAAAAAATTTTTTTAATTCAAAAAAAAAATTCACCTGAAAGAAAACTTGAAGAGCCAAAGTGATTAAAACACTGGGTTGTAATGCAAGCTGTCCCTGAACCAGCACTTAATACTAGAACACTGTAATTAAAGGGTTTAAGAGAGAGCAGAAGCTGCTTTGTTCAATATTGTCTCACCTGGCATACATTTGGAGACAAAATTACTTTGATAAGTGGACTGGAAAGCATTTGGGAGTGATTTCATGTTCTGCTCATCCATGAATATCTTGTAACTTACCACTCCTTATCTGTAGAATTTCAATCACAGGTTAGTGGAAGATTAAAACAACAGATCTTCCTCCCTTTCCTTCCTGCCATGCCCTATTTTGGAACAACTGTCAGTTTTATCCCTTTTGAAATGTAGAGTTATCTTTTTGTTTCTTTTCTATTCTTTTTGTTCCCTCCCTCTCTTCTTTCCCTTCCCTCTCTCCTCTTTTCTTTCCCTTCTTTCTTTCCTTTATTCCTTCCTTTGTATCTGTGTGTGTGTGTGTGTGTGTGTGTGTGTGTGTGTGTTTGAGACAGCATCTCATGGTCTCACTCAGGCTGACTTCAAACACTCAGTCTTCCTCCTCAGCCTCCCAAGTGCTGGGATTACAGTCATGAGCCCCCATGGGTGGTTTGGGAGGCACCTTCATACAACCATTATCAGTGTCTTTGTAGGTCACTATGCAAAATATTAGTCTCACAATTACTTGAACACTCACCTACAGTAAGTAGACCCTCATATCTTTTAACTTTGACCACCTGCTCTCTTCTCTACATCCATCATCATTCAGATGCATGTACCACTTTGTGCATCTGGCTTTAGGTCAGTACTAGAGAATCAAACCCAGGCCATTAGGCTTTGCAATCAATTGCCTATTACCACTGAACCATCTCCTAATCTCCTAGCCCTTTCTCTGTCTCTCTCTCTTTTTTTTTTCAGGCACGATCTTATGCTAACAGTCATGGTTTGATTCAGGTGTCCCCCATAAACTTAGGTGTTCTGAATGCTAGGTTCCCAGCTGATGGAGATTTGGGAATTAACACTTCCTGGAGGCAGTGTATTGTTGAGGGTGGACTTATGGGTGTTTTATCCAGTGTTTGGTACACTCTCCTGTTGCTATTGTCCACCTTATGTTGGCCACGGGGTGATATCCACCCTCTGCTCATGCCATCATTTTCCCCTGTCATCATGGAGCCTCCCCTTGAGTCTGTAAACCAAAATAAACCCTTTTTTCCCCACAGTTGTTCTTGGTCAGGTGATTTCTGCCAGCAATGCGAACCTGATTGTAACACTAGCCCAAGCTAACCTGGAACTCATTCTGTAGCCCAGGCTGGTCTTGAGCTCATAGTGATCCTCCTGCCTTAGCCTCCCGAGTGCTGGAATTAAAAATGTATGATACAACGCCCAGCCATATTATTATCTGAATAACCATTTTGGTTGTATGGTTTCATTACTTCATTTATCATAAGCCTCTCACTTTTTTGTACAATCTACCATTCCTTTTTCTCTTCTTTCTGGTATGGTTTGTGTTTTTCCAAAGTTTATGTTGAAACTCCACCTACATTAATGTTGGGACAGAACCTCTGAGAGGTGATTAGCTCATGTGGCTCCCTCCCTTGTCAAAGGGGTTAAGGGGAAGGAGAGGTGGTTTAGTGGTTAAAGGTGCTTTCTTGTAAAGCCTAATGGTCTGGGTTCCCCAGTACCCATGTAAAGCCAGATGCACAAAGTGGTGCATGCATCTGGCGTTCATTTGTAGTGGCAGAAAGGCCTGGCATGCCCATACTTACTCTCTGTTTCTGTTTCTCTCTCTCTCTCTCTCTCTCTCAAGTAATTTTTTTAAAAAATTTAAAGAATGGAGTTAAGACCTTTAAAAAGGAGCCATCATAGAGTTTAGCCCTCTGCCCTTCAGTCCTTCCAGAGGACACAGCCAAAAGGTGCCATATTGGAAACCGGAAAGCAATCCTCACCAGTCACCAAACCTGTAGGTGACTTGATCTTGAACTTCACTGTCTCCAGAACTGTGAGCAATGTGTCTGTTATTTATAATTTCCCAGAGCTGACTATGATGTGTGCCTGTAATCTCAGCACTCAAGGAGTCTGAGGCGAGAATCATTATGAGTTCAAGGCCATGCTGGGCTACATAATTCCAAGTCAGCTTAGGCTACAGTGTGAGACCCTGTCTCAAAAACACACAAAATTGGGGTTGGAGAGATGGCTTAGCAGTTAAGGTGCTTTCTGGCAAAGTCCAAGGACCCAGGTTCAATTCCCCACTACCCACGTAAGCCAGATGCACAAGGTGGCACAAGCATCTGGAGTTCGTGTGCAGTGGCTAGAGGCCCTGGCATGCCTGTTTCCTCTATCTGCATCTTTCTCTCTCTTTAAAATAAATAAAAGTATAAATATAACCACACACACAGAAGTAAGTAAGAAAGTAAATAAAATTCCCAGCCTGAGTATCTTGTAATAATAACACAAATGGGTTGACAACTTCCTTGCTAATTCAGTTTGGAAATCACAATCCATTACTAAAACCCTTCACATTCATCTTTGGCCCATGACCTCAATTCCACTGTACCATGTATTTTAATTAACTGAGTACATTAAATTGGATTAATCCAGTCATCTATCTTTCCTACTTTAATAAATGGGGCTCACACTATACCATAGAACTTGAAACTTTGTCCCATTACCAAATGACACTATCTGTAATGCCTTATGAATTAATGCTTTAAGAGCATTCTAGGGTCTAGGGAAATGGCCCACTGGTTAAAGGTGCTTGCTTGCTGTGGTGGTTTGATTTAGCTGTCCCCCATAAACTTAGGTGTTCTGACTGCTAGGTTCCCAGCTGGTGGCAATTTGGGAATTGGGTCTTCCTGGAGGCAGTACATTGTTGGGGGCGGGCTTATAGGTGTTATAGTCAGCTTCCCCTTGCCAGTGTTTGGCACACTGTCCTGTTGCTGTTGTCCACCTGATGTTGACCAGGAGGTGATGTCTACCCTCTTACTCATGCCATCGTTTTCCCCGTCATCGTGGAGCTTCCCCTGGAGACTGTAAGACAAAGTAAACCCTTTCTTTCCACAAGCTGCTCTTGGTCGGATGTTTTCTCCCAGCAACACAAAGCTGAGTGCAACACTTGCAAAGCCTGCTGGCTCAGGATTCAAATCCTAAGAGGCCAGCCACTCCCCAGCTTCTAGAAAACTTGCTGACACCCTGGTTTCTGGGGTCAACTGAAGGGACTCCCTTGAGTGAATAGATTGATGCCCACATGTATATCATAACAATGGTTCCTGGCATCCACAGGGAGCCTCTTCTTATACCCTGGTCACATTATGGATCCCCCTCCTTCCTCTCAGAAAATGACATCATCTGTGACTGCTCAGAGACATGAAGATCACCATATACAAAAATCCCTGGACTCCCCCTGAATCTACAGATCCATGCGCATGCCTTCACAAGCTCTTCTCCCCACAGCACATCCTGGGGAAGGCCATCTTATGCCTTTTCATTTCTTCTTCACCTTTTGTTAATTCATTCATCACCTTAACACAGCTTACACTGACCTCTTTACTTCCACCCTACTCAAACAGCTACCGCACACCCTCCCAAGCCACATCCTTCTGACTCACCATCTCAGTTAATGACATCACAAGTCATCCACTTGCTCAAGCCAGAAAACAGGGTGTTCCTTTAATAGCCTCCTTCTCACAATCACTTACTTTCAGATTTACCTATTGCAAATTCAATTTCTTTCAGATCTCCAAAAATCTATCACCCAATTTCATGCCTGTTTCTACTTCACTTCCGGTTGCATTTTGCAGCATCTGCAAAGTCAAGTTCTTGCTTTTCACTTTTCCCGGTGCCAGGGGACTTCCATTCTGATTTTCACAACATGTAAGACTGATCTTGCATGATACCGTTCAGGACAGACTCAGTGCCCTAGTATAGCATCCAAAACCATTGTTGCTCTCCTCAACCTGTGTCTTGCTGCCCATATATCCATCGGTATGTGCTTTTTCTCCCCTCTTTTTCCCTGGGCCCCCTTCTTTTCTTAAAAAAAAATTATTTGAGAGAGAGAAAATGCCAGAGCCTCCATCCACTGCAGACTCCAGACACATGCACCACCTTGTGCATCAGGATTACGTAGGTCCTAGGGAATTGAACCTGGGTCCTTTGGTTTAGCAAGGCAAGTGCTTTAACCACTAGGGCCTCTCTCCAGCCACCACTTCTTTCTTGATAGACCTTGCTACTATGAAATCCAGGCCTATATCCTTCACACTCATGATCCTCCTGCCTAAGCCTTGAGTGCTGGGATTATATACATAAACCAACATAGCTGACTGTGCATTGCGTTTCCAGACATACTGAATCATTGTGGTACACTGAACACTTACTTCATTTTCTCTCTCACCCTTGGTCTCTGCAGATGTAATTTCTGCTGTTTGGATGTTGCTCACCCATCTCACCTGGTTTTTTGCTACTTTGCTACTGAAATTTCAAGACTTAACCTAGCATATCACCCACCTTGGCTTTTCCCATCTCATAGTAGGTAGGAAGTTTCCTATGAGTCCTAACAGAATCTCTCCGTGGTCTTCATGACACATGTCATAGTTTGTTCTGTTTATATATGTAGATGTCTCCAATGCTACCCGGTGCTCTGGCAGTGCTGTCTCTATAGACCTTTGCCAAGAATGCTTAACAAATAGTAGATGATCAATAAATGCAGAAAAGTAGAAGAGAGTCAAGCATGCTGGCACAGGCTTTTAATCCCAACTCTTGGGATGCAGAGCAAGGAGGACTGGCATGAGTTCAAGGCCAGCCTGAAACTATATCGTGAATTCTAGGTTAGCCTGGGCTAGAGGGACACCCTACTTCCAAAAACTACAACAGAAAAAAAAAAGTAGGAGAGAGACAGGTGAGGAAAGATCCTGGAGCCTGAGAGAAATTGAGGGCTTGAATCTCAAACAACTGCTACCATGATTCTAACCTTGAAAGTTTAGTCTTCACAGGCTACACAGATATTTTTATACCATAAGCATGCATATTTACTAAATGCTAATGAATTTTGCCTGAATTTTCAGTATTTCTAGTGCTGGACTTCAAATCCAGGTCTTCATGCATGTTAGTCAAGTGCTCTACCACTGACCTACAATCACAGCCCTCAGATATTTTGGATGGAATACAGGTAACAATTGGGGGCTGAAGAGATGGCTTAGTGGTTAAGATAAACACTACATGTTCCTTCTCACACGTGGATCCTAGTTATTAATTTTATATATGTGTATATATGTGGCTTTCAGTCATGAAACTAGAAGGGACCATGAGAGGGAAAAAAGGGTTTAAAGGAAGGAATGGGGAAGAGGACAATAGTATCCTATTGTCATGTGACATGTCATGTGACAAGAAAATGGAAAGAGTAGAAGGGCATGGGGTGGGAGAGATGTGTAGGGTTATGAAGGGAGAGGAGTGGGGGTCAACAAAAATAAAATATTATGAAAATGCCATAAGGACACCCATTACTTTGTATGCTAATTAAAAAATGAAAATAATAGAAATTGTAAGACCAGCATTTTGTTCACTTACTTTGGATTCCCTGACATTGATACACTGACTTATGTGCTAAGCCAAGCTGCCTGGTCCTGCTGTCTTGTGTGTTGATGTAGGCTTATTACAAAAAAGTCCTACTCTTTTGTAAAATATGTTTATTGATTGATTGATTGATTTGAGAGAGACAGAGACAGAGACAGAGACAGAGAGAGAAAGAGGCAGACAGAGAGAGTGAATTGATTTGCCAGGGCCTCTAGCCACTGAAAACAACCTCTAGATGCATGCACCACCTTGTGCATTTGGCTGATGTGGGTACTGGGGAATCGAACCTGGGTTCTTAGGCTTTGTAGGCAAGCTCCTTAACCACTTAACCACTAAGCCATCTCTCCAGCCCCCAAAACTCCTACTCTTGTCATATATCTTCATATTGAACTAAATATAGGCATATTTTAGCTGATAGTTTTATTTTATAAATCACAAAGTTATACTTTGAGAGGTTGAGACAGGAGAATTGCCACAAGTTTGAAGCCACTTTATCTCAAAAAAAAAATATTACATATACTGCAGTAAACATTTTCAATAAGGGTTTTGTGTGTAACGTGTATAGCATATGTGTGTGTGCATGTGTGTGATGTATGTATGAAAGTGTGCCGATGCATGTGCCCTGAGTGTGCAGGTGTGGAGGCCAGAGGTGTCCTGCTCTGTCTTATCGCTCTTTTACTTACTGCCCTGTGGCAGTCTCTTACTGAGCCTGAAGCTATTTTTTGGTTAGACTGGCTGGCCACAGTGCCATGCTCAGCTTTTTCCATGGGTGCTAGGGATCAAACTCAGGTCCCCATACTTGATCAAGTGCTCTAACCCTCTGAGCCATCTCTCCAGCCCTTGTTTTGGTTTTTGAAACAGAGTCTTGTTTTATAGTCCAGACCAGCCTTGAACTCACTATCTAACCAAAGCTGGTCTCACACTTACAGCCATCCTTCTGCATCAGCTCCCTAGAGCTGGGGTCATAGGTATGAGTCACTGTACCCAGCCACAGCGTGTGTTTAATGAGACCAAGACTCTATCTGATATCCTACACTTTTGTTGTTGTTGTTGTTTAGTTTTTGAGGCAGAGTTTCACTTCAGCCCAGACTGACCTATAACTAACTCTGTAGCCTCATGCTGGCCTTGAACTCACCTGGTTTCTACACTGTGTTTGTTCAATAAAATAACTCAAGCTGGGTATGATGGTGTATGCCTTTAATCCCACCACTCAGTAGAATGATCACTGATATTTAAATAAAAGTGATATCTTGACTTTTATCTAAAAGCTGACATTGGTCTGGGTAGATGGCTATGCAGTTAAAGGCACTTGCCTGCAATGGCCAGTGGCCCAGAACCCATGTAAAAGCCAGATGCACAAAGTGGTACATATGTCTGGAGTTTCTTTGCAGTGGCAAGATCCCCTGACACACCCATTCTATTTCTCTCTCTCTCTCTCTCTCTCTCTCTCTCTCTCAAATAAATAATAAATAAATAAATATATTTTTTAAGGCTGACAATGGAACCAGGTATGGTGGCACATGCCTTTAATACCAGCACTTAGGAGGCAGAGGTAGGAGGATTGCTGTGAGTTAGAGGCCACCCTGAGATGACATAGTGAATTCCAGGTTAGCCTGGGCTAGAGTGAGACCCTCCCTTGAAACACCAAAAAAAAAAAAAAAAACTGACAATGGAGCTAGGTGTGATGGCACATGCCTTTAAACCCAGTACTCACTCCAGAGGCAGAAGTAGGAGAATCACTGTGAATGTGAGGCCAGCCTGGGACTACAGAATGAGTTCCGGGTCAGCCTGGGCTAGAGTGAGACCCTACCTCAAAAAAAAAAAAAAAATTAAGCCGGGCGTGGTGGTGCACGCCTTTAATCCCAGCACTCAGGAGACAAAGGTAGGAAGATTGCTGTGAGTTCAAGGCCACCCTGAGACTATATAGTGAATTCCAGGTCAGCCTGGGCTACATGGAGACCCTGCCTTGAGAAACAAAAACAAAAAATTGACACTGTTCAGAAGTTCAAGGTCATCTTTTGCTTATATAGCCAGATCAAGATCAAGGCAAAAATAGAGACCTTATGACCTATTTTCACATGGAAGTAGCCACATCAACTTGATAGCCATCTCTTAAATGGTTTTAGGCTGTCTGTTCCTGAGGTAACTAGTTAGATACTAGCAGGTTTGGAGATCATTGAAAATGGACCCCTCTTGCATTATTAGCAGCTATGAAAGAAACTGCAGGACTCTGCTTGCTGGTCAGAAGAATGGGGTCTGAGTCATATCTCTGACCTTGGGTGGAGACTTCACATTCTGAAATACCTGGAAGGTCATTAAGAGATGACTATCTAAACCTTATAAGATTACTATCTAGTACTTTTTTTTGTTGTTTTTTTAAAATATTTTATTTATTTATTTGAGAGAGAGAATGACAGTGGGTACACCAGGGCCTCCAGCCATTGCAAAGGAACTCCAGATACATGTGCCACCTTCTGCGTCTGGCTTATGTGGGAACTGGGGAATTTAACCTGGGTCCTCAGGTTTCACAGGCAAATACCTTAATCACTAAGCCATCTCTCCATCCCTAGTGCTTGCTTGCATTCCCTTCCTTCCTTCCTTTCTTTCCCTCTTTTTTTTAAAGTGTGTGTGTGTGTGTGTGTGTGTGTGTGTGTGTGTACACACCAGGGTCTCTTGACACTGCAAATAAATACCCACCTAGCTTTATGTGGGGAGATGAGAAACTGAACCTGGGCCAGCAGGCTTTGTAAGCAAGCAATTTTAACCACTGAGTTACCTGCCCACCCTTGTCTAGTGTGTTCTGATAAAGAACTAAGGCATGCTATTGTCTCCTCCAAATGGGCCTGACAATCACCTGGACCGATAAACACCCCTAGGAAAAGTTGTATGCTCTAGAGCTTTAGGATGGATGGCTCAGTGGGTAAAGTCGCTTGCACACAAACACAAGCATGACTCCTTGCATGCTACCCCCAGTGCCCGTGCAGAAAGCTGAGGATTCCAATATAGCTTAGGGGTAGAACATTTGACTGGGTATAGAAAGCATACCTGTATCCCCAGTCCTAGGGGGGATAGGGACAGGAGGATCACTATGGCTTCTAGGTCAGTTCTGTGTTCAGTGACAGACTGTCTCAAGAAGTCAGTATGGAAGTGATAGAAGAGAACAGTCAGTGTTCTACTCTGGCCTCTGCACATGAGGTGTACACATTTACATACACACAGACACCATGAACACACACACCACGCCACATCACACCACATGTATACACTCGTGTTGAAAGAGAGAGCGAAATAGCATAAAACCTGCCTAAAATGAAGAGCAACATAATAGGCTCCACGACCATTGTCTACTCTCACCCTGTGGTCATGTCCAGTGTTGTACAAAGGTCCCTTTTGGCCATTGTCCACTCTCACTGTGGAAATCAGGCTGTGTATTGCTCTGAGTTCGTTCATGTTCTATAAAACAGGAGCTCTCAGGCTGTGCCTTGCCCTGGGGGACTCCATTTTAAAGTAGTATTTGGCTCCATTTGGAGTGCACGTGCCGAGGCAGGGTGGCTGCACCTTGCGCATGGACACACTCCCATCTGCCCAGCACCACCCATGAGGTGCAGACTGACAAGCAGTTTATTCCTACAAGGAAAAATGTCCCATCTGTGAACTTATCAAAGTAGATTGAGAGACTAGAGAGATGGCTTGGCAGTTAAAGGCACTTGCTTGTAAAGCCTGCAGGCCCAGGTTTGATTCCCCAGTACCTATGTAAAGCCAGATGCACAAAGTGGCATGTGAATCTGGAGTTCATTTGGAGAGGCAGGGGGTACTGATGTGCCTGTTCAATCTCTCTCTCTCTCTTTCTCTGTGTGTCAAATAAATAAATATATAGTTTTTTTTTTTTCTTAATTGGAGCCTGACATGGCACATGCCTTTAATCCCAGCAGTCAGGAGGCAGAGGTGGGAGGTAGCATGAGACCTTACCTCAAGAAATCAAAAACCCAAAACCAAAAAAAAAAAAAATGTAGATTTGGAACAAATGGCCACATAGGCATATTAAAACAATGTCAGAGATAAATTAGGCCCCAGAACTAATCAAACTCACCAGATCAGCAACCCTCACCTGAGACTGGTATGGTGATGATGGTCCCACTGGCCTGTCACCTGACCACCCAGCATGTATATCAAGGGACAGACAAGCAGACAATTCCCAACTCTTCCAAGGATTTCAGTTCAGCTGGGTACCTGGTGCTGGACATGGCCTCCTTGAATTGCCATTGTCTGTCTGTTGGGACCTAGTCCTGTGTTCCCTAGTCCTGTGCCTCTGTGATTCAGCACGACCATCAATGATGTGGCTTGGCTCTGCTCATTCCCAACTGGCTTTCTAAATATGTTATCCAACCATTAATATCTAACCACTGGCAGGGACTCTGACTCTGTATCTTTTCTCTGTCTTAGACTCAAGTGAGGCCTCTTTTAACCCATTTTAGGCATTCTATAATATACACACATTGTATGATGTGTAATGTGTGATTGATGAATTGTTATTGGTATTAAGATTAGAATAAAAGAACCTGTGATGGCCAGTGGCCAGCTATCAAGGGAAATCAAGACTACTTGGTAAGTGACAACCAATAAAACTGATGTGGATAAAGTAGCTTGCCCTGCAAGTATGAGGACCTGTGCTCATATCCCCAGAACCCATGTAAGGCCGGACCCTGTACTGTAAGCATCTGTAATCCCAACATACCTATGGTGAGAAGGGAGGCAGACAGAGGAATCCCTTCTGTGGATTCCTGGCCCCTGTGTCAGATAGCCTGGTGAATGCAGTAGTAAACAAGAGACCCTGCTTCAAACAAGGTAGAATGTGAGGACCCACATCCGAGGTTGTCCTCTGACCTCCATACACAATCACATACACAAACACACATATATACCAGAGGGGGGCAGGGAAGATATATTTTCTACCTTTTGTGTTTGGTTTTTTGAGGTAGGGTCTCACTCTGGCTCAGGCTGACTTGAAACTCACTATGTAGACTCAGGCTGGCCTTGAACTCATGATGATGCTCCTACCTCTGCCTCCTGGGTGCTAGGATTAAAGGGGTGGGCCACCATGACTGGCTAAGATATATCTTATAAATGTATTGTCATTCAATAAATTCTGACCAGATCTGGCAAGATACAGAGGTGTGTGTTTGTTTCTAGCATAGCACACTCTAGACACTCATTTGTTGAGAGTGTGAGTTCAGCCACTGTGGGTGCACACTGCTCTACCATGGTCCCTTTGACCTTTGTCCACATGAGAGTGTGCTTGGTTCTACTATGCAATAAATTCTGATAATCTTCTACAAACAACATGTAGGTTGGGCTGGAGAGATGGCTTAGCAGTTAAGGCACTCGCTTGCAAAGCATAATTACCCAGGTTCGATTCCCCAGAACCCATGTAAGCTAGAGGCCCTGGAAGTTTCTCTCTCTCTCTAATAAATAAATAAAAATATTTTTTAAAACGTGGAGATTGAAATTTAATGTAAGTTTGTGCAAGAGAGTATTTGCATTTTGAAAAGTTCCCTGTGGCTACTGTGTGATAAGTGGATTTGAGGGGTTGTGTGAAAATAGGAAACTAGTATCTTGATTTAAGGATAATTACAAGTAATTATCAAGTAAGATGGAGTATTATTGGAAGAATTGAATCCCTCTCTGCAAACTGATATTTTGAGGTCCTAATCATTAATACATTAAAAGGTGATCATATCTGGAAATAGTATCTTTAAAGAAGTTATTTGAATGAAATGAGGTCCTATGGGTAGACCCATATGGATAGCTCCAATCTAACTGGTGTTCTTATAAAAATTAGAACACAGACAGACAGAGGGAAAACCATATGAAAAAATTGGGAAAAGACATGCACCAACCAAGGAGAGAAGCTTAGAAGAAACCAACCTTACAGATGTCTTCATCCTGAACTTCTTGCCTCCAGGACTGTGAGAAAAATTCCTGTTGTCTAAGCTGCCCAGTCTGTGGTAGTTTATTATGACAGCCTTAGCAAGCTAATACATGGAGGGACATGGATGTATTCCAGATGTAGTCTTGAATCTAAAGCCCATGCTATTTGCTGATGGATTGAATTGAGGAAGTCAAGCAGACTCTTGTGTTTCTCCACGTAGAAATGTTACAACAGATTTACTTAAAATGTTTAATAAAAAACAATTGGGAAATAGACTGGCAACAGTTAGTTAAAGATTTAAAGCCCAGATAGAGGGATGGGAGTTGAATGAAACTGGATACTGTATGTGGAAGCCTTCAGAAAAGTACAAGCATTGTGCAGATTAAGCCATTGCTGTTAATCCTTCAGAACTGATGTTAGTGTATAATGCACAGTGGGGATCAACTACAGTTTTGAGTGGGTGAGCAAGGGTGAAAATGGGCCCCAAGGGAAATGGTATAGAATGGTAAAAGATTGATGGGAACAGGAAAGGGTGGATGGGTCCTGGGAGAGCAGCCAGGAATGGACTGCAAAAATTGAGGTGTGAGCTGAGAAGTGGCTGATGTTCCTGAGAGGGTCACAGGGACTGGAGACATTTTAATAACACACATATTAAATGGCAAAAAGCAAGCTCCACCTAGCATTTTTTATATAGTAAGCAATCCTAACTAAACTTATTTACTTCTTAAAGCTTACTTGGGGTTAATGTGTAGCGTAAATGCTTTGTGCATAAACTTTTTAAAAAAAAGTTTTTTGGAGCAGAGTCTTACTCACTGTGTAGCCCAGGCTAGTGTCATGGTGATCTTCTTAACCTCAGCCTCCTGAGTGCTAGGATTAAAGTCACCATGCCTGGCTTTTTTTTTTTTTTTAACAAGTCCTCACTTAGCAATAGCTCAGGAACCCAGGGTAGCATAGAACTCACTGTATAGCCCAGGATGGCTTTGAACTGAGTTCTGAGATTACAGGTGTTAATTAATATTTGCACATTAGAGAAGTAATCTTGTATTTTACCTTTATAGTGGGGCAGTCTGGGCAGGAACAGGAGTTCTGGCTCCGCCACTGAAGAGCTATATGGTTTGGGGAAAAGTCATTGAAACCAGCACTGTCCAGTAGAAATTTCTGATGTGGAAACTGTTCTGTATGTGGAACACCCAGTGCCATAGCTACTAGTCACATATGTGGCTACCAAGCATTCAAAATGTGGCTACTTAGACTAAACACCGAAACTTTTATTTCAATGTACTTGGTAGCTACCATATTAGCCCATACAGATTAAGCCCTCAAGACTTCATGCTCTTCTGTAAAGGAGAAAATTAGGACAAGTGCTCTTGCTTGCCTTATACTTGTATTTAGATATATATATATATATATATATGTATATATATATATATATATATATATATATATACATATATATATATATATACTTGTATTTTTAAAATGCTGTTCCTCCAAGCTAGCACAACACATTCAGTTTTTACTTCCTAAAACAAAATATACTGTTAAGGAATATTAAATCATACCCATTGAACATGTAGAAAATCTTGGGCTAGGGAGATTGCTCAGTGGTTAATGATACTTGCTTGCAAAGCCTGCAGATCAGGCGGGGTCCAATTCCCTAGTACCCAGGTAAAAGTACATACACAAAGTGGCACATGTGTCTGAAGTTCATTTGCAGTATCAGGGGGCCCCTAGTATACCCATTCCCTTTCTCTCTCTTGCCTTTCTCTCTCTTGTGTCAAATCAATAAACAAAACTGCTTTAAAACAAGAAAATCTTGACGAATTTTGCACAGTTTTGTATAAGGTAAGTGATGCTTTGGACTGTACAGGGTATATGTTGTGATGTTAACTGCGGAGGAACATGGAGTACTGGGAGAGGAGCTAGAGGGCCCTAAGAAGATGATTAATGAGTTGAGAAGCAAGACTAGATCAAGGTTAAGGAACTGACATTGTTTAAACAAAAAGACAAGGAAGATTTACTAATTGTATTCACACATATGAGAGGACATTAGACAGAAATGGCATCCAGCTGTTCTCCTTCTATCAGACAGAAAACTAGAGACTAAGGTGTTAAGAGGTATTTCTAGTAAATTCTCAAGAGAAATTTAGGTGTTTTTGTTTTTTGGTGTATATGTCGTCTATGGTGTGTATGTGTGTGTGTGTGCTGTATGCACATATATGTGCAGATGCACACACACCATGCGCACACATTCAGAAGCCAGAGGAGGACATTGGATATCCTCTATCATTCTTCAGCCTTATTTTCTGGGACAGGGTTTCTCATTGAACCTGGAGCTAACCAACTGGCTATCTTGCTGACCAGTGAGCCCTAGCAATCCTGCTGTCTTCCCCAGCACTTGTGTGAGAGGCATGTGTGTTTTTTATGTGGGTTCTGGGGATCAAACTCAGGTTCTCATGTTTGCACAGCACATGCTCTAACCACTGACACACTGCCCCAGCCTAAACTTTATGTTTCACCAATGAAGATTTATTGAATAAGGTTCAAGATTTTTACAAACCATATGTAATTTCCCATCTAACTTGATACAACTATCTGGCTACAACCAAAAACTACATTAATCACTTTCCCAAGAGTGGCATTTAACCTCTGTTAGCCTCTTTTTTTTTCCAATAGGAATTTTGATTTTTGGAAGTTCAGTGCTCAAGATTGTGACTTTGGGGGATTTTGTAACTTAGAGATAGTAAATTTTTAGGGAGTTTGACCTTTTAGCATACCAACATTTGTTTCCATCTCTCATGATTATGATCAGATTGTGATCAGCACCACACTTTTTTTGCATATGGCTGGAGCTTGCTGAGAACATTTGTGTGCTTAAGTCTCAATTTAATTATTTCCTTCTTGTAACAATCTTCACAGGCTTGCCACTTTCATTTCCTAGAAAAACCATAAGATTTTATGCATTTGACTATGTTATTTTGGTCACTAGACTATATATTTCTTGGAAGCAATGCTTACAGGTCATATGTGTATAAGCTTTTATCATTGTGTTGAGCACACAATTGATTTTTGCTGAATGACCTAATCTTTTATTGTAAGCAGGTATGTGTGTGAGAGAGAGAGGGAGTATGGGCGCCCTTGGTCCATGGCTCACATGTGGTGGTCAGAATAAAATGTCAGTGGTCATTTCTTGCTTTCTCCCTTGTTTGAGGCAGAGTCTCTTGTTTATTGCTGTGTTCTCCAGGCCAGCTGGCTGGTGAGATGGGGGGATTTTTCTGCCTCCACCTCCCTTCTTGCCATAGGCACACTGTGGTGATAGATGCCTGCACTATAGCATCCAGCTTGACATGGGTTCTGGTCCTTCAGCTTCTACCTCTGAGTACTGGGATTACAGGTATATGCTACCACACTGCGTTTATGTGGTGTTGAGAATTGAACCCAGGGCTTTGTGCTAGGAATACACTCTACCAACTAGGTTATATTCTCAGTCCAGTGATTCCTTTTTTATTTATTGAAGTTTAGAAAGATTTTATTATAGAGTATTATAGAGTTTACAAGAAGGAAAAAAGGGAGAGAGGCTAGAGAGAATGCTCAGTGGTTAAGGCATTTACCTGCAGAACCTAACATCCCAAGTTCGATTCCCCATACACATGAGAAGCCAGATGCACAAAGTGGCATATGCATCTGGAGTTTACAGCCACTGAAGACCTTGGCACACCCATTCTCTCTGTCCCTCTTCTATCTCTGTTTGTGAATAAATAAATAAAAGTATTTAAAAAAAAAAGAAGGCAGAGCTTCTGAAAAACAGGAGGGGTCCTGAGCAGGTCATGCTATCATTTTTCTGTAAGAATACAAGTCCCTTCTCAAGGAAGGCCTTTCATAATGCTTGACTCTCATATGACTGCCTTGGTTCTCTCAAAAACTTCTATGATGTATTTAAAATACATGGAGGGTGTGAGTTTGGAAATGTTACCCTACTGCTGAAGATACCATATGCTGTTGGTATGGAACATGGAGAGACCTGGCTGGAATCTGGAAGAGCCAGTCCCCAGACAGGTTGCTATCTCGTGCTGGAAGGAGCTACATGAGCTACTGGGGAAAAGTGGCCAACATCTGTCCAAGCAACTCAAGGTCTAAGCTACTCAGAAGCAAACAACCTGACATGATGATCACACAAGTGCAATAGTGGCACACAGCCATGGTGGGTAACCAACTGCTCTTGGATTGGCTAATGGATCCACTCAATGGAAAGGAACCCATATCTGGAACTGGGAAACAAGTCAGAATCACATCCAGATAATGAGTTTGATTTCCAACATCAAGCTCCCACTAATCTTGGGCTACAAGATGGTCTACACCCATTAAATTTTCTGTAAACTAATAATGGTTATCCCATTTAACCTGTGCTGACTTCACTCTCCATTGGAGAATCTGCTTCTGTTTTTCAGACAGAAGTGGGACCTGAGGAGAGAAACAGCCCATCACACTTCACCCAGCTGAAACCACAGAGGAATTGAGGAAATGAGCAAGAGTGCTGCTTTCTAGGTAAACCTGATATCAGCACAAGGGTGAAGGAGATAGGACACTGAGGACACTCAACACCTACCAAACCAGAGATACAGAGATTCCTATGAGTCCATCACTGAAGTAGACTTAAAGCAACCCAATATAGCTCAGGGAATTCTGTGAAAGAGGGGGTGGAGAGATTGTTAGAGCCACAAGTTGTGGCATTATGCACAGAGACATTGCCCCCCCCACTCCATAACTGACAGCTGCCCCCACAATGTATGACCTACAATCCCCAAAGGGATGACTGGCATTCCCCAGAGAGGAGGGTCCTTTGGAGGGGGGCAGGGATGAGGGAAAGGATGTTACAACATGTGCTATTTACAGACTGAGCATGTCCATAACTAATAATAAAAAACTGAGAAATGGTTTAGGAGTAAAGGTTTCCATTAAGAAAATCTGATTCTGGGTGGATGTCTTTAATCCTAGCACTTGGGATGCAGAGGTAGGAGGATTGCTGTGAGTTTGAGGCCACCCTGAGACTACATAGTGAATTCCAGGTCAGCCTGGGCTACAGTGAGACCCTACCATGAAAAAACAACAACAAAAAAGAAAAGAAAAGAAAAGAAAATCTAAAGTATGGGCAGGAGGGCGCAAAATAACAAGGAGAAAGACCTATTTGGTGATGGGACGGTCTGCATTCTTGATTGTGGTAGTAGACAGAGCAGAGGAACTTACACAGGTGATCAAACTGTCAAAATATGTACAGTCCACACAAACATATGAGTACAAGTAATACAAATAAGTTCAGAACATGTTTATCAATATAAGAATTCTAGTTATACTGTGGTTTTATACAATGTCAACCATTAAGTGAAACTGGGCAAAGTGTACCTATGTTAATCTATGCAGTTGGATATGAGTCGACTCATGTATATGGTGCTAGGGTTTGAACCCAGGTCCTTCTAGAGGATGGCAAGTATTCTACTACTCTACCACTGAGGTACCTCCCAGCCCTCTTTTTTTCTTTTGTTTTTGCTAGGTAGGGTTTTACTCTTGCCCAGGCTTCCCTGGAATTCATTATTTAGTTGTAGGGTGGCCTTGAACTCATGGTGATCCTCCTATTTGTCTTCCGAGTGCTGGGATGAAAGGCGTGTGCCACCATGCCCAGCTCTTTTTCTCTTAAGACATGGTCTCACTGTGTAGTCCAGTCTTCCCTGGAACTGATGATGGCTTTAGCCACCTAAGTTCTGGGACTACAGGTGTGCACCACCATGTGCAACTATGTTTTCCTTGAGTAAAAAATTAGAGTTGGGTGTGAGGCTGGAGAGATACCTGCAAAGCCCAAGGACCCAGGTTCGATTCCCCAGTACCCATATAAGCCAGATGCACATGGTGGTGCATGCATATGGAGTTTGTTTGCAGTGACTAGAGGCCCTGGTGTGCCCATTCTCTCTCTCTCTCTCTAATAAACCAATGAATAAAAATTTTAAAAAATATATAAATATAAAAAAAAGTTGATTATGGAGCCCCAAGGCTGAAACAGGAGTATCACAAGTTTCAATACAGCCTAGGCTACATAGTGAGATCCTGTCCCCACCCCCTCACCCAAAGAAAAGGTTTTTTAAATAATTGCAGGGCTATAGAGATGGCTCAGCAGTTAAAGGTACTTTCTTGCAATGCCTACCAGCCTAGGTCCCATTCCCTAGTACCCACATAAAACCAGATGTACAAAGTAGTTCATGTACCTGGAGTTCATTTGCAGTGGCAAGAATTGCAATTTTATTTTGCTGTGGTGCCATGGATCAAACCTCAGGGCCAAGTGAATGCAAGGCAAGTATAGTACCATTGAACTATATCCCTAGCCCAAGAATGGCAATTTAAAACTTTGGAACTAAATTAGACAAATCTTGTCGAATTTGGTTGGAGGATAAGATAGTCTCTAAACTTATTGACTTAAAAAAAAATTTTTTTTAACCAGGCATGGTGGCACATGCCTTTGATCCCAGCACTCAGGAGCCAGAGGTAGGAGCATCTCTGTGAGTTCAAGGCCAGCCTGGGACTACAGAGTGAGTTCCAGGTTAGCCTGCACTAGAGGGAAACCCTGCCTCAGGAAAAATAATTAAATATTTACTTACTGGAGAGAGAGAGAGAGACAGACAGAGAGAGAAAGAGAGAGAGAGGGAGGGGGGATGGGCATGCCAGAGCATCTTGCAATTGTAAATGAACTTTCTTTTTTTTCAAAGTAGGGTCTCACTCTAGTCCAGGCTGTCCTGGAATTCACAATGTAGTCTCAGGGTGGCCTCAAACTCACAGTGATCCTCCTACCTCAGCTTCTGGAGCACTGGGACTAAAAGCGACCACACTTAGCTTATTACTGTCATTTTTTTAATTTGGTTTTTTAAGGTAGGATCTTGGTCTAGCCCAGGCTGACCTGGAATTCACTATGTAGTTTCAGATGGCCTCGAACTCACAGCAATCCTCCTACCTCTGCTTCTCCAGTGCTGGGATTAAAAGTGTGCACCACCACCATGCCTGGCTACTGTTGACATTTTTGTTGACATTCTTTTTTCTTTTTATTTATTTTTGTTTATTTGGGGGGGGGTGCAGATAGAGGAGACAGAGAGAGAATGGGTGCTCCAGGGCCTCCAGCCACTGCAAACAAACTCCAAATGCATGTGCCACCTTGTGCACATGGTTTATGTGAGTGCTGGGGGAATCGAACCTGTGTCCTTTGGCTTTGCAGGCAAGCATCCTTAACCATCAGACCATTTTCCAGCCCCTCTTTTTTTTTATTGAAGTTTGTACATGTGTAATGTATTTTTATATATTTTACTTATTTGAGAGAGAAAAAAGTAGAGAGAGAGAGAATGGGTGTGCCAGGGCCTCCAGCCATTGCAAAGGAACTCTAGATGCATGCACCACCTTGTACATCTGGCTTATGTGGGTCCTGGAGAATTGAACCGGGACCCTTTGGCTCTGCAGGCAAACGTTTTTACTGCTAAGCCATCTCTCCAGCCCTGTGTAATGTATTTTGATCATAATCCCTTCCCATTATCTTCTTTTGGCTAGTTTCTCATACCAAACTAGGATTGAAAACCATTTGTTTCTTCCTCTGGGGTGAGACCAATTTAAATTCAAATCCTTGACCAAGGACTTACTTGTTCCTTAACCTCTAAATTCTGTAAAGTAGAGATGTGACAGTACTTGGGTAGTCCAGGTTTTTGGACATCTACCATATTTTCTGCTTCTATATCTTCTGATCACCAGGGGAACTAGCTCACTCATTATTTTCTGAATGTCAGACAACACTGCTCAGCTTAACAGGGTCTCCATTTAGCCATGCTGGCCTTGAACTCTCCATATGTAGCCAAGGATAACCATGAACTTGTGATCCTCCTGCCTCCACCTCTGGAGTGCTAGGATTATAGGTATGTGCCATCCATACCACCCCAGGTGCTGGGGATCTGAATCCAAGTCTTAACAATTGGACTGCAAATGCTTTGCCCTGGCCCCAGTTGTGTTAATGCCTAACAATTAGCTCTGATTAATTGGATGAGAACCCCTAGGATCAGTTTCCTTAAGAAGCCCTCAATCAGCTGTTAAGATCTTTAAACTTGTTTTCTAAGTTGTAAGGAGCAAAGATGGCTGAGCATGTTTGGAACTACAATGACAGACCTGTGACTCACAATGTAAGGGCTCAGGATTAAAGAACGAGGGAGGGCTCAGGCAGGGATTTCCCCATTCTGACCACAACTTCCTACCACAGTTGCCACTTCCAGGTCCTCAGTACCCATCACTTCATAATTCACTCAGTAGAGTAACCCTTCTTTTGGGGACATTTCGTTTATTCTCTTTCTTTCCATCCTTCTTTTCTTCCTTCCTTCTTTCTTTCCCTCCTTTCCGCCCTTCCGACCCTTTCTTTGCAGAGCTGGAAGATGAACCTCGGGTCTCACACACACTCTCAGTAGCACTGAGCTTGTGCTCCCAGCCCTGATTATATTTTATTTTTTGCATGTGTACGAATGCATGTGGCATATGGTCATATGTGCACAGATGAGCACTGTGCACGTGCTTGTGGCAGCTAGAGAACTTTGGGTTCTATTGCTCAACCATGTACTCTTCCAACTGAGCTGCATCCCTCCTGGCCGAGGTTTTTTTTTTTTTTCCTTGTGAGCACTCCACTGTCACATACTTCATGATGGTCAGAGGGCTTTCCATCACCGGGAACTCAAAGCAGTTAATTTGCTGCTTTTACAACTAAATAGCTTTTTGGAACTCAGGACTTTCTTCATCACTGCTAGAGCAATTCTTCCAGCATATCACTTCATGCCGCCACTGCCCCTGCTCCAACATTGATGAGCAGTATATATTAGCCATGACAAGATTTCCTTCTCGCAGCTCTACACTCACAGCCCTCAATGAGCAGCTCCCCCATCCAGCTGCTTTCCTCATGAGCACCCAGAATCCTGAACATGACTCCTCCTTTTGAAAATGTATGTGTGTGTCTGTAGCATGCCAGAGTCTCTTGCTGCAAACAAATGCTGGTCATGACTGGGGAATTGAACACTTAATGGCAGGCTTTGCAAGCAAGTGCCTTTGATGGCTAAGCCATCTCGCCAGACTCCAATTGCTCCTTTTAGCTACTTCTCAGGTGTACTCATGTTTCCCAAACCACCTGTGTTTTTGCCTGTTTATTTATACATGGTTATATAAGGCTATTTTCATGCAAGTACATGTTATTTTTGCTCATGGAACTAAAATACCACTGATTTTCCAGTCTTCAGCCTATTTATTATTTAAATTGCAATTTTGTGAGATTTCTTTCCCTAAGTAACATTTGGAATTTCTAAAAACTTTTCAAATCCCAGAAAACCATTCACATGACACTTGTCATGTCTGCTGCTACATGGCCAGCTGTCTCATTCCAGACAACCTCTACTCACAGTTGACTGAGCTTTTTGGAAAGTGGCTTCTACAGAGTACGGCTGTTCTACAGGGACAATGTTGCCTGAGGCATGTTCCCAAGCTCCATTTCTAAGCCCACCCCATACAGCTAAGTCCAGACTCAAATAGCTCACAAACTTCAACAAGAGCATTAGGGATAGCTAGAGGGACCCTATACAGAAAGCTTAAGACAGGATTTAGATGGAAGGCTGGTGAGAGCTCTGGGTAAGCCTCTGGCTCCATCCTGATGCCCCTGGCCCCAGAGGCCAACACTCCCTCTACCTCACTCTCCAACAAGCCAACAATCTTACTTTAAGGACCAGCTCTGTCAGATGACCTCTGTCAGTCAGAGCACGGAGACCCCTTGAATGGCATTCACGTGCATGACACTGTTAGGGGCAGGTGAATCACTAGCCTGAAGTTTGAAGTCAGCCTGAGCTACATTAAGCTTTCTCTCAAAAAGGAGGGGGTCATTAAAATGATTTTCTCCCAACAATGGAACAATCTTTCCTCAAAGTTGCAGTGTACCTCTATTTATATAGCTGAAAGAAAATAGGCCTTAGACTCAATTACCTCCCCTGGTTTGTTTCTTCTCCTTCCTTCCTTCCTTCCTTCCTTCCTTCCTTCCTTCCTTCCTTCCTTCATTTTTTCTTTTTTTGAGACAGGGTCTTACGAGCCCAGCTTGGCCTTGAACTATGTAGCTGAGGATGAAGTTGTAGGTGCCGAGGGTCGGAACTCAGAACCTCATGCTTGTGTGACAAATGCTTCATCAACTGAGCCATCTCACCAGCCTTGCCTCTGGATTTTTAAAATTTTTATTATTAATTAATTTATTTATTTTTGTTTTGCTGTAAGGGAGGGAGGAGAGGACATTTAAGGAGATGGTATTATATATATGTAAGTAGAACAGCTTAAAGGGCGTGGAAAGGCCTAAGTGAGGTCAGGGTAAGAGATTGAGTAAAGGAAAGGTAGGGGGAGGGTTAATCAAAATCTAAGAGGGTATGAATAGTCATATGGAAACCTACTTTTTTCAATAATGGCACACCCAGAAGCCATAGATTGTTACCGGAAAATTTTCAGTGCCAGGGATGGGATACCTTCCAGTGAGTTGTTGGTCAGAGAGGTCCCTGATACCTCCTGAAACACTGTAGGCCATGGCCGAGGTTCTTGGTTTCCCACCAGGAATAGATGGTAAGAGCCTATTGCTGAAAGTCACTGAGAAATCATGCTGGTGCTGAGCTGAAAACCTCCTCCATATAGACCAGCTGACAGAAAGCTGGAAAAAGCTATGCTGCATGCAGCTCCATGAGAGAGAGAAGTCATCAGTGGAGATAAACAACCATAGACATTGCAAGCCTTAAGTTTGGCCAGCTAGGCCAAATGAGCCAATTGGTACAATAGTGGCATGTCTGTTATGGGGGAAACCAATTGCTCTCTAATTGGACTGGAGGCTTGCTCCATTGGAGAGAATACATGCCTGATACTGAAAACCTAGGATGGGGGAAGTCATGAGCCTTAGGGGTGTAATGCCTGCTGGTGTCTGGCTAAACTGTTTACTGCCTGGTAAACACTTCTCTTAATGTTCATACCCATATATTAATGCTACTCTCACTTTTGGTTAGAGAAGCTTCTCTTTTCAGGTGATGGTGACATCTGGGATGACTAAAAAGGTACCATGGTGCTGAGAAGAAGTGACAGAGGCTCAGGGTCCATTGTGGAAGAGGTGGTAGAAAGAATATAAGAGCCAAAAGAAGGGTCAGACTCCTTAAAATGCACTCTTCCAGACACAAAATGGCCTGGATATCCATGACCTTTCAGTGCCTGATAGTTCCTAAAGAACATCATAATAGGAGGAAAAGATGATGACATCAAAATAAAAGAGACTGAGAGGGGGAGAGGATATGATTGAGAGTGGAGTTGCTAATGGCAAAATGTGTGTGTGTGGGGGGGGATTACTATGGGTTATTGTCTATAGTTATGGAAGTTGTCAATACAAATAAATAATTTTTTTAAGAAGCCACACATGGTGGTACATGCCTTTAATCCCAGCACTTGGGAAGCAGAGGTAGGAGGATTGCTGTGAGTTCTAGGCCAGCCTGAGACTACATAGTGAGTGGTAGGTCAGCCTGGGCTAGAGCAAGACCCTATCTCAAAAACAAACAAACAAAACCACCTAAAAATAGACCTACTACATGACCCAGCTATACCACTCCTGGGAATTTGCCTAAAAGACTCCAAACCAAAATACCACAGAAATGTTTGCACATCAATATTTATTGAAGTACTATTCACTACAGCTAAGTTATGGAACCAATGTAGGTGTCTGTCAACAAAGAAATGTATAAAAGATTATATATATATATTTTTTTTTCTCAGCCATAAAAAGAATGTAGTTATGTAGGCAGGAAAATGCAAATAGCTGGAAATAGTCACATCAAGTGAATTACAATGACTCTCAGAAAGATAAATATAGGCTGGGTGTGGTGGTGCATGCCTTTGATCCCAGCACTCAGAAGGAAGAGGTAGGCTCGCCATGAGTTAAGGCCATCCTGAGACTACATAATGAATTCCAGGTCATCCTGGGCTAGAGCAAGATTCTACCTCAAAAACCAAAAAAAAAAAAAAAAAAAAAAAAACAAAAAAAAACCAAAAAAAACCAAAAAAAACCAACCATTAATACCATGTTTTCTCACATTTGTCCATCCTAGATTTTATGTAGATACATAAAATCATATATGATAGATGATAGATGGCATGAATTTAGGAGAAGGAGGAGTGGGAAATGAGAAATATGTTCAAAGTACATTATGTACTTACATGAAAATGAAAAGGGCATTATATAACCTGGTTTAATAAAATATAAAGATTTTGAAAATCATAAGCAATGCATGGTGGCTCATATCTTTAATCCCAGCACTTGGGAGGCTGAGGTAGGAGGATTGTTTTAAGTTATAGGCCAGCCTGGGGCTACATAGTGAGTTCCAGGTCAGTCTGAGCTACAGTAAGACCGGCCTCAAAAAAAAAAAAATAATAATATGACTAGTTGGTTACAGCTGACTACAATTCCAATTTAGAACTAATGAGTTTCTACAATAAGATGCATGGAAAATTAAGAACTTGCTTGAATCTCAGAAGAATAATACAAACTAGACAGATATTTGGTTCCTTTGAATTTTCTGTCAAAATTCCACCCTTGCTTTGTATATGTTATATTATTGAGCCCTGTGTGGGTAAACCTGGCTAATTTACAGAGAGACAGTTTGATGCTTGCCTTCTTCCCCTTTAAGCAGGCCCTTTGCAGTTTATACCAACCATTCTGCCAATTCAACATTTGTCAATCCATTAGGACTAAAATAAAAAACTGATGAACAAGAAAAAAATGGACATGGAGAATGCGAAACAGCATTAAGGCATTTCCCCTGTGCCATAACAATGGTATAAAATGTTAACGTGACGCCTGATGGGATCCACAACAAAATAAGAAAATGTCTGCTCATGTTCCTTTGTTGAAGGGTAGCATATGCCAGCAGAGTCCTGAAAAAGATAAACTTAAATTACTTAGAATACAATGACATTTAAACCTTTGACTTCTCTCTCTCTCTCTCTCTCTGTGTGTGTGTGTGTATTTTTTTGCCAAAAACATAAAACATAGCCAGGTATTGTGCAACACATCTACAGTTGCAGCACTCAGAAGACTGAAGCAGAAAGATCATGAGTTTGAAGCCAGCCTGGAGTACATGTCAAGATCCTGTCTTAGCAAAAACAAAAATGAATCATTAACCATCCATAACATTTTTTGTTTGTTTTTTTTTTCAAGGTAGAATCTCATTCTGTAGCTCCAGGTTGGCCTCAAACTTACTATGATCCTCCTACTTCAGCCTGGGACTAAAGGAATGAGCCACTGTACCTGGCAAATGTCCATAAGATTTAAAAAAATATATTTATTTACTAATTTCAGAGAGAGAGAAAATAGGCACACTAGGGCCTCTAGTCACTGCAAACAAACTCCAGACACATGCACCACTGTGTGTATCTGGCTTATGTGGGTACTGGGGAATCGAACCTGGGTATTTAAGTTTTGTAGGCAGCAAGTGCCTCAACCGCTAAGCCATCTCTCCAGCCCCCATAAGACTTTTGATAGTAAACTGGTAATAAACTTCCAATAAGTATTTTAAAATACTTATTGACAGTACGGTCTCCATGTGGGATAGCTATACTATATATTCATATTCTTGGTCTTAAGGAGTTAATAGTCCAAAGAGAAATCCCATCATATTATATTCTATTGCATTTTTTTCCCTTGGATATTTTTTGAAACCAGGTCTAACTCTGTACTTTGTAGCTCAGGCTGGCCTCAAAATCAATGGCTAATCCTCTTACCTTACTTGAATGCTGGGTTTGGGGTTAAAGGGTATATGGCTTTTATTTTATTTTATTTTATTTTTTTTGAGGTAGGGCCTCACTCTAGTCCAGGCTGACCTGGAATTCACTGTGTAGTCTCAGGGTGGCCTCGAACTCATGGTGATCCTCCTACCTCTGCCTCCCAAGTGCTGGGATTAAAGGTGATTGCCACCACACCCAGCTTTTTATTTGTTTTTGACAAAAGGTCATACTATGTAGACCAGGTTGGCTTTGAACTTGAGATCCTCCTGTCACAGTCTCCAAAGGATGGACTTACAAGCTATGCCATCTTGCCCAGATCCATGAATTTAAAAATGCATGTGGTAGCACATGCCTTTTATTTCAGCACCTGGGAGACAGAGGTAGGAGGATTGCTATGACTTTGAGTCCTGCCTGAGACTGCATAGTGAATTCCAGGTCATCTTGGGCTAGAGTGAGACCCTACCTCAAAAACAAACAAACTAAACAAAAATTAAAAAGTATGTTTAATATGCTAATATTGCATAATTTATACTTAGCAGTTTTCTTTCATCTCTTGTTTTCTTTTAGAGGAAGGTCCATGTGGACCATAAGGGCAGGGACTTATTTCTTCTGTTCATCCCTGTGCCTGAGCCCAGAACACTAGCTGATACACAGTGATTATTTAATAAATATTTGTTAAGGGATTGGTTTTCTTCTCTCTCCTCCTTCTCCTCCCCCTTTCCTCCACCTCTTTTTTTGAGACAGGATTTCATATAGACCAGGGCAGCTTTGAACTATGTAGCTGAGGCTTACCTTCCTCCTGCCTCAGCCTCTCAAATCCTGGGATTACAGGAGAATATACCATTCCCAGTTTAAGTGACTGAATGGACATACTTAGAAAGTGCTTTGTAGGTAAAATGTCTTGTGTGATACTAAAATTTAAGTACTGGATTTTGTGATTAAAGACATTATATAGCATCCTATTTGCCCTGTAACTTATGGCTGAACAGACTAAAGAACTGTATTCTGTCTCATCTGAGCCAGACATTTCTCTCAAAATCAAAAATAAACAGGTAAGGGCTGGAGAGATGGCTTAGTGGTTAAGTGCTTGCCTGTGAAGCCTGAGGACCCTGGTTAGAGGCTCGATACCCCAGGACCCACATTAGCCAGAAGCACAAGGTGGCGCACATGTTTGGAGTTTGTTTGCAGCACCTGGAGGCCCTAGCGTGCCCATTCTCTCTCTCTCTCTCCCCTTTTTCTGTCAAATACATAAATAAAAATAAACAAAATTAAAAAAATAAAAAATAAACAGGTAATATTATTAGATACAGATAAGAAAAAGGAAGCTAGTGGAAAATAATCAAACTGTTCTCCAACCAAAAGGATACCTTACCAACTTTTCATTTTAAATTTAATTTTTTGGTGATACTGGATATTGAACCCAGGCCCTAATGCATGTTAGGCAAACACTCTGCCACTGAGCTATATCCCGTTAATTTTCAATTTTAATAAAATACTAAATATCATAATCTTTCTCCTAGTAATAACAGTGTTATCCTAATTGCTAACTCCAATTATAATAGCTTATTAATAAGAAGTAATTTAGTTCTGCGGTGGAAAATTTCCCTTCAATACTTACATAGGCTTTAACTTTAAAGACAGAAGAAGTAATTTGTATTTCCTTGGTTCGAGGGTGTTTTCGAACACTATGAGAAAAGAAAAAGGCACATTTAGTATGTAACAGGGTTGGGCTGGAGAAATGGCTTAACGGTTAAGTGCTTGCCTGTGAAGCCTAAGGACCCTAGTTCGAGGCTCGATTCCCCAGGACCCACATTAGCCAGATGCACAAGGGGGCACATGTATCTGGAGTTCATTTGCAGTGGCTGGAGGCCCTGGCGCACCCATTCTCTCTCTCACTCTCTCTCTGTCGCTCTCAAATAAATAAAACAAAAAAAAGAAAAAAAAAAGAAAAAGAATGTAACAGGGCTACTTCCAGGTAAGATGGTGGACTAGGCCCCTCTGTGCCCTGGTGAAAAAGGACAGGATAATAAAATACAGACCATATTCCCAAGAGGGAAAGAGAAGGGAGACACACATGGGAAAGAAGAAAGCCAAACCGGACACAACTTAAGTCATTTGGCTCCCCAGTGAGTGGGTGTGGAGGCGGGAAGCAGAAGCCTCATCCATAAGGTAACCAGGTGGTCCTGGATGGGAGACTGGCATCCCTATGCACAGGACTAGTTCTCACCAGCCTCACATCCAATTGCAGGTTTTGCCTAGACAGTGACCTCCCCAGCAGGATGGGTTAGCTGTGCAGAGGAACACCCCTGGCTCAGAGTATGGCCCCTCATCTTGAGAGGGAAATTATAGCTTAAAACTGAGCTTTGGAGACCAGGGAGCCTAAGCTCAACCTTCCCCAGCCCTGGTGAGAGTCAGCCCTAGGAGTCAGTTACAGAGAATAAATGGGCCAGATTCTCACAAGCTGAAAATTATGGATGGCAGAAGACTCAGTCCAGGCCATGAATCCCTGGCCAACCCATCTAACCAAAAAAGACACTCATGGAAATAAGGCAAAAGAGGGACAGAGGATGACACCCAACGTCCAGGCCTTCACACATGTATGCAGTGGGGCTTGTGAATCTGCTCACACATGTACATATACAACATAAGCACCACACATATTACACATACACATACCTTAAAGGGAAGATTTACTGAGGAAATTGAGATTTGAGGGGAGAGGGGAACTTTCACAAATAGAAATGTTGGAAAAGAAAACCTCAATGAATCCATTAAAAAAAAAAAAATAGCTAGTAAGCCAGGTGTGGTGGTGCATGCCTTTAATCCCAGCACTTGGGAGGAAGGCAGAGGTAGGTGGATTGCTGTGAGTTTGAGGCCACCCTGAGACTACATAGTGAACTCCAGGTCACCCTGAGCTAGAGTGAGACCCTACCTCAAAAAAAAAAAAAAAAAAAAAGAGTTAGAAACAGTATACACACCTGTAATCCAAACAACTGGGAGGCTGATGAAGGAAGACTATAGTGAGTTCAGGGCCAGCCTGGACTACACAGAGGACCAGTCCAGTCAGGTGTAAGTAGCAAGATGCTATCTCAAAAAAATTGAAAAAAAATAAAGCAGCTTGGCATGGTGACATACATCTTTAATTATAGCACTGGAGAGGCTGAGGTAGAAGGATTACTTTAAGTCTGAGGCTAGTCTGTGGCTACCGAGTGAGTTCCAGGTCAGACAGGCATGGGTGTGTGGTACACACACATCTATGTGTGCATATATGTGGAGGACAGAGGACAACTTCAGGTGTTGTTCCTCACACTGTCCACAATGCTTCAGTTTTTGAGCATATCTCTCACTGGCTAATTGAGGCCGGAGTGGCTGGCCATTGAGCCCCAGGGCAATGCTTGTCTTGGCCTTCCCCGTGCTGGGATTACAAGTGCCATCAAGCCTGTGGTGGTTTGATTCAGGTGTCCACCATAAACCTAGGTGTTCTGAATGCTAGGTTCCCAGCTGATAGAGATTTGGGAATTAACCACTCCTAGAGGCAGTGTATTGTTGGGGGCGGGCTTATGGGTATTGTAGCCAGTTTCCCCTTGCCAGTGTTTGGCACACTCTCCTGCTGTTGTTGTCCGTCTGATATTGGCCAGGAGGTGATGTCCACCCTCTGCTCATGCCATTGTTTTCCCCTGCCATCATGGAGCTTCCCCTCGAGTCTGTAAGCCAAAATAAGCCTTTTTTTTTCCCCCACAAGCTGCTCTTGGTCAGGTGTTTTCTGCCAGCAATGCAAACCTCACTGCAATACAGCCTAACTTTTTTTTCTTCTTAAATTTTATTTTTGATAGTTTCATATATGTATATAATTCACTGATCATAGTCACCTGCCATGACCTTCTTTTATCCTCTCTTATCCCTTAAACCCTTTTTCCAACCTATCCCTTTCCTACTTTCATGTTTGTTTCTGTGACCCACTGAATTAAATTAGGGATGCTTGCATGAACATGGGGTTATTTACTTGAGTGTGGAGAACTTACCAATGGCTACACCATTGAAGAACATGACTTCCCCAATCCCAGTAACCATTAACTTGCCACAGCTCCCCTGGGAGTCATGGGGTCTCAAGAACTCCTTCCCTATCACTCATGGGATGTTGCTGGGCTCAGTCTTGTGTAGGAAACCACACAGCTGCTATGAGTTCATGGGTGCAATGGCCATGTCTTACCCAGCAGACAGCATCCTCCACATCCCCTGGCTCTTAACTTTCTACCCCATCTTTCTTGCTGTTCCCTGAGCCTTGAAGGGGGTAGTATAGATATGCCATTTAGGACTGAACACATAGTAGTCACTTATTTCCAACATTTTCACCAGCTATGTGTCTCTGCATTAACATGTGTCCACTGCAAAAGGGAAACTTCTGTGACAGAGACTTACAGCAGCACTAATCTATGGGTAAAAACATAAATATTTCGAAGGCAAATGCCTGACTTTTTTCATGTGGGTTCTGGGGATTGAGCCCTGGTCCTGATGTTTGGAAGGCAAATACTTTACCCACTGAGCTACTCAAGCAGTACAAGAAATGTCTAATCCTTTGGTTGGAACCCAAATCCCTAAAATCACACTTTGTGCTGTGACCTAAACATTTATAAACATACAAGATGTCTTGATAGATTTTTGTTTGTTTATATGTTTATGTATTGAGACAGAGTCTTGCTATATAGTCCTGGCTAGCCTGGAACTCCATATATAGCAGGATGGCCTCAAACTTGCAGTAGTTTCCTGCCTCTACCTCATGAGTGTGGGGATCACAGGCACATGCTACCACACCAGGCTAGAACACATTACTGATAACAATAATCTGCAAGGGCAGCTGACATGGTCTAAAGCAACCACTACATGTGTAATCAGAAAGATAGATTTTTTTCCCCTAATGTACATGAAAATAACTAAGTCATTAAAAAAAAAACAGGAAAAAATAACAGTTAAGTTGGCTTGTATAGATGACTTGACTGGAAATGTAGCTCTGAATGCTGACAAATTACTGTACATAAGCCAAAATCCATCTGTGCTTCCACTAATTCAATATTCCTTGGTGACTGCTTATATTTTTACCACTAAATGCCAGGGCCTTAATCAAATAGCCAAGCATCTTACCTAAACCAGTGCAACTAACATTATTAAATGTAGTAAGGAAGCCATCATAGCTTTTAGGAGACTCAGATCAAGCTGGGTATGGAACACAGGCCAGGAACCTCAGCCACTCTGGGGACTGAGGCAGAGGATCTTAAGTTCAAGGTGTGCTTGGGCTACATAGAGATACCCTATCTCAAAAAAGAAACAAACCGCCGGGTGTGGTGGCTCACACCTTTAATCCCAGCACTGGGAGGCAGAGGTAGGAGGATTGCCATGAGTTCGAGGCCACCCTGAGACTACATGGTGAATTCCAGGTTAGCCTAGGCTAGAGTGAGACCCTACCTTGAAAAACAAACAAACAAACAAAAAAACCAAAAAGATAGGGCTGGGGATCTAACTTAGTGTCTGGGTACTTAACCCTGGGTTCATCCCTGGTACTACTGAGAGAAAGAGAGAGGACAAAGGGAGAGGAAGGGAGAAAGAGAGAGAAGTCATTTAAGCTAGTCAATTGATTGTTTTATTTGGTTTGGCACCTAAAACATCTATCTGCTTTAATCAGAATTTCTACTGATGTTGTTTTGCTATCATTTGGCATAGAAATTCTTAAGTACATTTAAACTTGTACCATGGAGAGACCTATTTAATGGTTCTTGAAGAAAAGTACTTCTGCAATTTGGCAGGTCTCTTTCCTAGCCTTCTCTACAATGACAGACTTGGGCTGTCATCCTGTAAATTGGAAACAGCTTTTCCTCTTCTTTGTTCCTCTTGAATTTCGTTCTACCAAGATGTCCCTAACTTTAGGCGGATCCTGTTTCTTTTTTTTTTTTTTTCTTTTTCCTTTTGGTTTTCTGAGGTAGGGTCTCACTCTAGCCCAGGCTGACCTATACTTCACTATGTAGTCTCAGGGTGGCCACGAACTCATGGCAATCCTACCTCTGCCTCTGTTGGGATCAAAGGTGAGTGCCACCACACCCAGCCCTGTTTTATAATCAACTACTAAAGTAAATTCTAGGGGCCAGAGAGATTGCTCAGCAGTTATGGCACTTGCCTGTGAAATATAACAACCCAGGTTAAATTCTCCAGTACCCTCAAAATGCCATCATTTGCAGAGGCTGGGAGGTCCTAGCACACCCATTATTCTCCCCCCCCCTCTTTTTTTTGGTTTTTCAAGGTAGGGTCTCACTCTAGCTCAGGCTGACCTGGAATTCACTATGTAGTTTCAGGGTGGCCTCAAACTCATGGCGATTCTCCTGCCTCCCAAGTGCTGGGATTAAAGGCATGCGCCACCACGCCTGGCTCGCTCTCTTTTTTAATAAAAGAGAATTTAAAAAGTAAATTCTAGGCCAGACGTGGTGGCGCATGCCTTTAATCCCAGCACTCAGGAGGCAGAGGTAGGAGGATCACTGTGAGTTCGAGGCCACCCTGAGACTACATAGTGAATTCCAGGTCAGCCTGGGCTAGAGTGAGACTCTACCTCGAAAAACCAAAAAAAAAAAAAAAAAAAAAAAAAGTAAATTCTAATGGGCAGATACTTGGTACAAAATAATTTAAAAGCCAGGAATGGTGGCTCACTGTTAATCCCAGAATTTGAAAGACTTAGGATCATCATGAATTTGAGGCCAGTCTGGGCAACAGAGTGAGTTCCAGGTCAGTCTAGGTTAGAGTGAAAGTCTGCTCCTCACCAAAAAAAGAAAAAAAGAAAGAAAGAAAAAGAAAAGGTAAAGATTACATGTAGGTGAAATTCTCCCACTTCTTTAGAAAAAGGTATTATTTTTCTTTTTTGCTATTAGTTGAGCAAACTCACCCTTTGGGATCACTTACGTTCTTTTGAGATTTAACAGGAGAAGGGGTGGATCAGGAGGCCTGGAAGAGGATTGTTGGTAATAAGGGACAGAGTGGGTTACAAGGTAAAATGTGTAAACAAGGAGAAGAATGAGAGTATTAAAAACTAACAGGCTGGAGAGATGGCTCAGCAGTTAAGGTGCTTGCCTGCAAAGCCTAATGACTCAGGCTTTGATTCTCCAGTACCCACATAAATACAGATGTACAATGTGGTACATGTATCTGGAGTCTGTTTGCAGTGGTTGGAGGGCCTGATGTGCTCATTCTCTCTGCAGCCAGGAGTGGTGGAGCATGCCATTAATCCCAATACTCAGAGGCAGAGGTAGGAGGATGACTGTGAGTTCTAGGCCACCCTGAGACTACATCGTGAATAACAGGTCAGTTTGGGCTAGAATGAGACCCTGCCTCGAAAAACCAAACAAACAAACAAAACTAACAGTCAAGAGATCTGGGTGTAGTGACTTACCTCTGCAATTCCAGCACTCGGTATGCTGAGACAGAAGGATTGTTGTAAATTTGAGGCCAGCCTGGAATATATAGTGGGTTCCAGGCTAGCTTGGGCTATAGTGTGACATTCTGTCTCAAAAAAAAAAAAAAAAAAGAATAAAGCTAAAACTAAAATAAATCATGGTTGAGAATGTAGCTTACTGATAGAGGATTTGTTTAACATTCATGAGGCCCTGGATTCAGTTCTCAACACTGTGAAGAGAACAAACAACAACAACAACAACAACAACAACAACAAAAGCAAACAAGGAAAATAAAATCCTTCTAGGGCTGGAGAAATGGCTCAGAGGTTAAGGCACCTACTGGCAAAGCCAAAGGACCCAAGTTAGATTCCCCAGTACCCATGTAAAGCCATGTACAAGGTGATGCATTCACCTGGAGCTTGTTTGCAGTGGCTAGAGGCTCTGGCGTCCTGGTTCTCTCACTCTTTCTAATACATAAATAAAATATTTTTAAAAATAAAAATAAAAACATAAACAAAAATCCTTCTAGCCTAGAAGAGAGGGAAGGACATTGTAAGAGGAGAAAGGGTTGTCTGCCATGACCACAGGAGAGATGCAGGGAAATTCCACCTGGTTAAATAAATAATGTGCTTTCTCTAATAACTCGAGGTTTACATACTGTGACCACCTGATCCTTACCTCACCAGTTCCTTATAGATCAGCTTTGCTGTTTCCAGGTATGGCTTCAGCACATCTTCATACTGACAAAGTGACCCACCAAGGCAAAGATGCTTAAACAGACAAAACAGGAACTCTTCTCTATCTGGCTGGCTGAATACTTCATATTTTTCTGAGTCTTCAACTAGCAAAACCTAAAGTCATAAAATTTATCTTAATGTAATAGTGATGCAGGATTTTTGGGGTTCATGAGGGGTCCCTTAATGCATGAACCCCAAGTTTGGGTTCCTTCCTACCCTTTATAGAGATGGACTCAAGAAGCATAAATTATGAATTATTAAGTTAATTTAGGAAGAAATAACAAATTGTGGGGTTTAGGAAACATGCTGTCATGTAGAAACACTGCAGAATTTATAAGCTTCATTTAAGAGAAATTGAGATTGTTTGGGGAAAGACTGGAGCAGAACTGCAAGCACCTAGAGGGGGGTTAAACTGAGGCTTTCAAGGAAAGACTGAGGTAGGGCCACAAGCATGTGGAGGATAGAACTTAGATGCATATGTAGGGAGACTTAGAAAGAACAAACATGGCATCTGCCATGTGCTTTCCTGGGGAAAAGTTAAGGGAAGTTAAGAGGGCAAACAGTGAGGCTCAAGGAAGAATAAGAGGGAAAATATCAAAGCAGAGACCATGAAATTCAAAGGAGAAATGAGTAATGAAGAGTTACACTCATGGTTACACCAAGTTTAAGAAAACTAAACAGGTAGGCCTGGAGTTAGTGAGAGCACGTACGTGGTAGATCTAGAGTGTAGGGGAAATATGCACATGGTAGATTCAGAGACCAGAGGAAAAATCATGCATGTAATCAAAGTAAGAAGTTACCCCAAACTATAAAGCAGAAGCAAGCAGAAAAGTCCCCCAGACCAAGAAACTGTATTATACTCTTGAGCCCTCCTACCCAGCCAGGCCAGGTGAGGGGGAAGCCATACTCATGTGTGTCCCCGTAACCCAAAAAAAGAGGAGGCAGGCAGAGTCAGAGCAGACCAGAAAAGCAGAGTGTAGCTGATGGAGCTGGTGGAGGTAGTGACAGGAAAAAGTTAGCAGCCTTTATAGGTAAGGGGAAGACCTAATCGGTTTATAGATTTGGAGGGGAGATCCCAGAGTCAGCCCACCTGGGCCAGCCCATTTAGGTAGTGAGGTAGACTGAGGACAGCAGGGGGCACTGTACACCAGTCTTGATCAGACAGGAGTTCCATTATGCCAAGAGTTCCACTCTTGTGTCAATGCAAGGTGTCACGCGGAGTGGCATCTCTGGTTGTCTCTGGGCCTCAATCTCTACTGAAACTACCAAAAAGGAGCTAGCTTTTTCCTATTCTCCTTCAATATAACTCAAGGTTGTATTTTTTTTTTCTTCAGGTTTTGAAAGTTTCAACTTACAAACTTAAAAGATAATTTTAGCCAGATGTGGTACCCCTTGCCTAAAATCCTGAACATTCAGTGGGCAGAGATAGGAACATCACTTTAAGGCTGGCTTGGTCCACATAGCAAGTTCTAAGTTAGCCGGGGCTACAAAACAAGACCTTGTATCCAAACAATATAAAACATTTATTTATGTATTTTTGTGGTGCTGGGGTTCGCTCAAACCTAGGACCTTGCTTATGTTAGGAAAGTATCCTACAACTGAATTACACTTTTAATCCAATTTTAGGCTTCTTTTAAGAACTAATCCTGACAACTGGGTATAGTGGTTGTGGTGGTTTGAATCAGATGAACCCCATAAACCTAGGTGTTTTGAATGCTTGGTCCCCAGCTGATGGCTATTTGGGAGGTAGAGCCTTGATGGAGGAGGTGTGTTTTTGGGGGCAGACTTAGGGGTAATATAGCCAGCTCCCCCTTGTAAGAACTTGGCTCACTCTCCTGCTGATATTTTCCACCTGCTGTAGCAGATGTGATGTCCAGTCTCTGCTCATGCCATGCTTTCCTTGGTCATCATGAAGCTTCCCATAAGCCTCCTATCAGCTGTGTTTGGTAGAGTGCTTTATCCCAGCAACGCAAAGGTAACTATGCCAGTGGCTCACTTCTGTAACTCCAGTACTGGGGAGAGTGAGGCAGAAGGATCATCTTGAGTTTGATGGGCTATATAGTACTTGCAGGCCAGCCTGGGCTATAGAGTATGACCTTTTCTGGTAAAACAAAAATACCTCAAAAAGCAAACAAACAAACAAAAAATTTTTAAAATCCCAGTGAGAACCAATGCTGAGACATTGTAGAGAGTAATCCGTGATCTGTACGAATTGTTTTTTGCTTGTTTGTTTTTTCAAAGTAGGGTCTCACTCTAACTCAGGCTGACCTGGCAGTCACTTTGTAGTCCTAGGCTGGCCTCACACTCACAGTGATTTGCCTACCACTGCCTCCTGAGTGCTGGGATTGAAGGGGTGCACCACCACACTGGGCTTGTACTTATTTTCCCTCAATTTTATTATTAGGTACTAATGTTCAATGGAAAGAATGAATCAAACCTTAGAATGCAATATTGAAGCCTTCTCCCATTTTAATGTATTTATTCTAATTTGTATATATGCCTCTGTGAGTGTGTGTTTTGTGTGGTGGTGGTATTTGCTTGTTTTTGACAGAATCTTGCTGTGTAGCCTTGGTTGGCCTGGAACATATTTTATGGAACAGATTAGACTGGCTTTGAACTTATGGTGATTCTCTTGCCTCTGCCTCCTGAGTGCTAGGATTATCAGAATGAGCCTAATTAATACTTTTACCTGTTATTTTAGTACTATATTATTTATGTGTTAAGTCACTTCAGTTCTGATTTGGAAATCGATGTGAGTATAATTAAACGGGAAAACTTCTCCCACCCACAAGGTCTCTTATACTTGTTTTTATCCAGACACTAAACACAAGCAGTTATTTTACAAACCCTTTATTTTACAGTGTTTGTTTTGCATATGGGGGTCTCACTCTATTGCTGAAGCTGGCCTTGGCCTCCTGGGTTTAAGTCATTTTCTATTCTCAGCCTCCTGAGTAGCTGGGATTCCAGTATCTGGCTCGCTATTCCCCACTTTAAAGCAGAGGTAAGGAGCTTGAGACCCATCTGTATGCCAGAGCAGATCAATGAGAGGGAGGGAGGGAAGGAGGGAGGGAGGGAGGGAGGAAGGGAGGGGAAGAGAGAGAGAGAGAGAGAGAGAGAGAGAGAGGGAGGGAGAGAGAGAGAGAGGGAGAGAGAGAGAAAATGCTGAGATTAGCAGTATCCAAACAAAGGTAACCCAAACCAACAATTTTCTGAATGATAATTTCTGGGTTTTGAGACAGGGTCTCATACAACCCAGGCTGGCTTCATACTTGGTTTTTAGCAAAGGATGAGCTTTAACTCCTAATCTTCTTGCCTGCACCTCCCAGGGGCTGGGATTACAGGTAGATGTAATCATGCCCAGTTTCCCAGGGATATTCTTAACATTCATTTGATGAAAAAGTCTGTCTCCAAGAAAATAGTCACTAATTAAATAGGCCAGAGCTTTTCTAACTCTGTACTACTGACACATCATGTCAGATAACTTTGCTGTAAGGAGCTGTGTTCTAATGGCTCAGTGGATTAAGAGCTTGCTGCTAAAGCCTGCCTACTGGAGTTCAGAGTTCAATCCCCATGCCCCATGCAAAAAGCCAGAAGCTGTGATAGGCTTCTGTAATCTCAGCACTCTTGACAGTAAGATGGGAGGTAGAGACAGAAGAACTTCCCAGAAACTTCCATAGCAAAACACAACAGCAGAATGAGATTGAGAGAATCTCTGCTCAAATAAAGTAGAAAGTCAAGGACCAACTTGATCATTATCCTCTGACCTCCATATGTGAGCTGTGGCCCATGCATGCCCTCGCTCACATGAACGTGTACATATACACAACACACATACACACAAGAACTTTTTAAAAAAGAAACAATGAGCCAGGCATGGTGGTGCATGCCTTTAATCCCAGTACTTGGGAGGCCGAGGTAGGAGGATCATCATGAGTCCAAGGCCACCCTGAGACTACAGAGTGAATTCCAAGTCAGCCTGAGGTGACTAAAAAACCTACCTAAAAAAAAAAAAGAAAGAAATAATGAAATATACAAGCAATTTAGTAAAGGTACTATTCAAGAAGAAATATTATCAATGTAATGATTAATATCCAACTGATTTACTATATATTTTGGTTTTAAGCAGGCTACAATTTTTGACTTGGCATTTCCTTCAATAAAATTTCAATGTGAAATTTTAAAATTCTATACTTACTTTTCGTAATTCATCCGAAATGAAAAATGGGTCACAAAAAGAATCTAAACACTTAACAATATGCCCACTTTCTCGTACGATATCTTCATCATATAACCGTTTAAAAAATGACATTGAAAGTAGTGTGCAAGGAACATTAACAGCTTCAATTTTTTTCACTTCAGTTCCTGAAATAAGATATTTGGAAAAAGTAGAGATGTAAATAATAATTTAGTATGTTGGGTTATTTCAGAAATAAATCACTACACAGAGATTCTAAGATGTAACCAAAGGGGAGACACACATACACACACATATATATACATAGTTTGTTTGTTTTTCAGATAGGGTCTCACTCTAGCCCAGGCTGGCCTTGAACTCACAGTAATCCTCCTACCTCAACTTCCTGAGTGCTGGGATGAACATATATGCTACCACACTTGGTAGTGGTGACATAGACTTTTGACATACAGTTAATGTAACTACATAAGATTATAATGAAGGGAAAAAGTTCCTATTACCCAACTGATGTCATAGCTGTCAGAACAGCAGAGTACAGTAGGGCATTTCTCAATCCTACTGTATTGACAGTCATATACAAGTAAATCCCATACAATTAGATATATTGGCAAGAACCATGTTCTGTATTTACTATACTTTCTTTCTTACTTTTTTTCCTTTTGAGGTAGGGTCTAGCTCTATCAAAGACTGACCTGGAATCCACTATGTAGTTTCACAGTGATCCTCCTACATCACTACATCAGGCCTGTATTTATGATACTTCGTATTGTTATTTTAGATTACATTCCTTTTATTTAGTGTTAGCTGCTGTAGCCTCTACATCTGTTTACTCAGTTTCCTGGTTATAGCAAGAGGCCATGCTGAGTAACTGACCCATACCATCTAGGTTTGTACAAACATACACTGAATTTGCACAATAACAAAATCACCTAATGATCCATTTTTCAGAACATTTCCTATTGTTAAGTAATGTATAAACTTTATTTAAAAGGCACATTGGGCTGGGAATGTAGCTCAGTTGGTAGAGTTCTTACTAGCATGCATGAAGCCTTGAGTTTGATTCCTAGCATAAAATAAATTGGGTGTGGTGACACATGCCTATAATCCCAGCATTTAGGAAGTAGAAGCAGGAGAATCAGAAGTTCAAGATCATCTTTATCTACAAACACGTGACACTTTGTCTCAAAAAACAGATGAGGGCTGGAGAGATGGATAAGTGGTTAAGGCACTTGCCTGCAAAACCAAAGGACCCAAGTTTGATTCCCCAGGACCCATGTAAACCAGATGTACAAGGGGATGCATGCATCTGGCGTTGTTTGCAGTGACTAGAGGCTCTGGTATGCCCATCCTCCCCCCCCCCTCTCTACCTGCATATCACTCCCCCTCTCTCTCTCAAATAAAGAAAAATAAAATATTAAAAAAACAGGTGAGTTGGTATAAGGATTTTATTAAATTCTTGTGTGTCTTATTTTTATTATTATTGAAAGTTTACAGCTGAGTGTGATGATTCATGCTTGTTGTTCCAGCATTCAGAAAGTTGAGGTAGGAGGACTGCCCCAAATTTCAGGGCAACCTGGGATACACAATGAGTCCCAGGCCAGCATGGACTACAGGGTGAGATTCTGTCTCATAAACATAAAAAAGTAGGCTGGAGAGATTGCTCAGTGGTTATAGGTACTTGCTTGCAAAGCCTAACTGCCTGAGTTCAATTCCCCAGTACACACATAAAGCCAGATGCACAAAGTAGAGCATGTGTCTGGAGTTTGTTTGCAGTGGCAGGAGGCCTTGGCACATCCATACTCACTCTCTCTGTGTCTACCTCTTTCTCTCTGTCTCCATCTCTCCTTAAACAAATAAATTATTTTAAAAAACATATAAATTTTTTTAAATTAATTTATTTATTTGAGAAAGGCTGACAGAAAGAGGCTGATAGAGAGTGAGAATGAGCACGCCAGGGCTTTGGCCACTGCAAACAAACTCCAGACGCATGTGCCACCCTGTGCATCTGGCTTATGTGGGATCTGGGGAATCGAACCTCTGTCTTTTGGCTTTGCAGTCAAGTGCCTTAACTGCTAAGCCATACCTCCAGCCCTGTAAAAATTTTTTTAAACAAAAGAAATTAAATTTTTTTTTTTTTACTATTTCAGGACTAGATGAACATAAACTAGAAAAAACTTGAAAATGAAACACATTTTTTTTGTGTGTGTTGGTAGCGTTCTTAAACCACTATGAATGCACATTTCAAATTGCCTATAAAAAACTGCTTCTTGGGTTAGAGAGATGGCTTAGCAGTTAAAGCGCTTGCTTGCAAATCCTAACCACCCGAGTTCATTTCCCCAGAACCCACATAAAGCCATGTGTGCAAAGTGACACATGCATCTGTAGCCTGTTTGTAGTGGCTAGAGGCCCTGATGTGCCCATTCACTTTGCAGCCAAGGGTGGTGGCACACACCTTTCATCCCAGCACTCAGTAGGCAGAGGTTGGAGGATTGCTATGAGTTTAAGGCCACCCTGAGACTACATAGTGAATTCCATGTCAGCTTGGGCTAGAGCGAGACTCTTCTCAAAAGACCGAAAAAAAAAAAAAATTACTTCTTGGGCTGGAGAGATAGCTCAGCAGTTAAAAATGCTTGCTTGCCAACTCATGGTCTAACCTACTTAGCAGCAAATAACCTGTTGTGATGCTCACACAAGTGCAATAGTGGCACACAGCCATGGTGGGGAACCAACTGCTCTTGATTTGGCTAACTGATCCCCTCAGTGGTATGGGACCCATAGCTGGAGCTGGGAAACAAGTCAGAACCATATCCAAACATAAGCCCACTCTCCAATATCAAGCTACCATCAATCATGGGCTACAAGAGGGGCTATACCTATTAAATTCTCTATAAAAAAAAGTATGGGTTATCTCATTTGTCCTGGTGCTAACTTACTCTCCGTTGGAGAATCTGCTTCTCTTTTTCAGATAGATGTAGATCCTAAGGAGAGAGCCACCCCATCATACCTCAAAAGGGCCCCGGCTGAAACTAAGAAAAATTGGTGAAACAAGCAAGGGTGCTGTTTTCCTGATGAACCGGATACCAGCACAAGGGGGAAGGAGACCAACACAGAGAAAAATCAACTCCTACCAAATCAGAGAGCCAGAGCCCCAGAGGCCCCCAACACCTCATCACGGAAGCAGACCAAAAATGAACCCAACATGGCTCAGGGAAATTTTGCGGAAAAGGGGGCAGAAAGAATTTCAGAGCCACATGTTTGGTCATGATATGCAGAGACATTTATCTTACCTATCACTGTGGGCTAACTCCACAATGCATGACCCATATACCTCAATAAGGAGGGGCCAAGGGGAGGGGGTAGGTCACAGATGAGCCTAATAATGGTACCAAACTGACTGTATTTGCTGAATACAAAACTAATTAATAAAAAAAAATGCTTGCTTGCAAAGCCCGGTAGCCTGGATTAAAATCCCCAGTACCCACGTAACACCAGATACACAAACTGGCACATGCATCTGGAGTTTGTCTGCAGTGGCAATAGGCCCTGGTGTGCCCATTCCTTCCCTCATTGTCTGTCTGTCTATTTATCTAGCAATCATCTATCTGTGCTTGCAAATAAATATTTTTTAAAAATTGCTTCACCCATTCTCTCATTTTCTCTCTGCTTGCAAATAAATAAACATTTTTTAAAAGTCTGACAAAAAATTTTTCTAAGCCAAGGTAAATATCAAAGCAGACCCTATTGGAGTTTTAGATTGAGAAGAGAAATCTGAAAATAATTGCATGTAAGTATTTTTGTCTTACAGCTTTAGTTCTTCCCTCACTCAACTTTTCTCCCTGTCCCAGGCTTATTTCCTAAATTTATCTTTTTATTTATTTATTTATCTTTTTGGTTTTTCGAGGTAGGGTCTCACTCTAGCTCAGGCTGACCTGGAATTCACTATGTCGTCTGAGGTGGCCTCGAACTCATGGCGATCCTCCTACCTCTGCCTCCCTAGTGCTGGGATTAAAGGCGTGCACTACAACGCCTGGTTTCTAAGTTTATCTTTTAGGATCAGATTTCCTTTTCTATTAAGTTACAGAAAGTCACAATGAAGGCAATTATTTTATTATCTCAACCAATTTTCCTTTTCTTTTATGTATATACATTCACACTTTCAGTCAGGTATAAGGAAATGGTTTTCTTCTGTTTTCCAGATATACCAGGTGGATTTGATGAGAGTACTAGGGATTAAACTGGGGACTTGCACATGCCAGGCAAGTGCTCTACCAGTGAGTTTCATGCTCTGCCCCTACTTGCTGTGCCTTTGACCTGGTAAGTCACTGGGCTTAAAAGTAATCTTGGCAGTTGTGTGCACTTCCTATTTTGACTGTCCACCTACAGACATGCTAGAACCTGTAGCTGTAGGTTATGATCCTGAACTGGCCTAGTATAGAAGCAAGTGGAGGCCTGAAGCCAGCAACTATGTATGCTTCAGCAACTTCAAAAGCTGTGTTGCTAAGAGAAGCTCCTCTTGTTTCAGAGGCAAACCCTCTTAGGCATTAGATAAAATAAAAAGAAAACATACGATAGAGCTCTGAACCCTGGCAAAAGACCAGAAAGAGCAGTGCAGGGCCTTATTTTGTCGTTTCTCTTTGTTGTGTGTGTTGGGGAGGGGGGTGAATGTGGGTGAAGGATGTGTGCACATGCACATGTGTGTATGTGCTTGTGGAAGCTGGAGGACAACCTCTGGCAGCATCCTCTGGAACCATCCATTTGTTTTGAGGTAGGGTTGCTCACTGGTTTAGAACTTGCCAATTAGACTAGGCTGACTGGTTTTTGTTTTCTTTTTAATGTTTTTTGAGGTAGGGTCTCACTGTCAACCAGGCTGACCTGGAACTCACTCTGTAGCCCTAGGCTGCCCTTGAACCCACAGTGATCCTCTTACCTCTGTCTCCCAAGTGCTGGGATTAAAGGCGTGCACCACCGCACCTTGTTCTGTGTGTGTGTGTGTGTTTTATTATTTTGCTTTTTAAAAAAATATTTATTTATTTGAGACACCAGCTGCTGCAAACAAACTCTAGATGCATGCGCCACTTTGTGCATCTGGCTTAAGTGGGTCCTGGGGAATCAGACCTGGGTCCTTTGTCCTTGCAGGCGAGTGGCTTAACCTCCAAGTCATCCCCTCCAGCCCCCTCAGTGTGTTGTTTTTGAGACAAGGTCTTATTTATGTAAACCAGGCTAGCCTTGAATTCAACATCCTATTGCCTCCTCCACACTATCATCATCATCATGTCATTTTATTAAGTCTGACTTGAGTAGCAGAAGGCTTTGGATGGTGTGAAATAATTAAGTTCAAAATTAAATACTGATCTCTTAATCTGTGGCATAAAAATAGAATTTGCTATTATGTCTCAGAATTCACATGGTGAAGCCCTAACCCTCAATGTAACAGTATTTAGAGATAGGCCTCTGGGAAGGAATTAAGGACTGATGAGGCTGTGGGAGGTCACAAGGCTTCAAAGTATGAATTGGCATGGCAGCACACACCTTTAATCTCAGTGCTCCGGAGGCAGAGGTAAGAGGATTGCTGTGAGTTTGAGACCAGCTGGGACTAGAGTCCCAGGTCAGTCTGAGTTATAGTGAGACCCTATCTCAAAAAACAAAAACAAAAACAAAAACCAACTTAAAAAATGCAAGTCTTGGGCAACACAAATGCTAAATAGCATTTTTTCTTTAGACCACAAATTTCTATCTTTCTCACATGCAAAACTCAATTCATTCTACATAAAGAGACTCCAGAGTGGCTAGAAAGGTGGCTCAGCAGTTAAAGGTACTTGCTTGCAAAGCCTGCCAGCCATGTAAACCAGATGAAAAGAATGGTGCAAGTCTCTGTTGATCCTTCACATCAGCAAGCAACCATGGTGCACTGCCACAAACACACACGTTTTTTTTCTCTTTCTTTTTTTCTTTTTTATTAGTTATGGACATACTCAGTATGTAAACAGTACATGTTGGTAACATCCTTATCCTCATACTTGCCCCCCTCCAAAGGCATCCTCATTGGGGATGCCAGTTATTCCCATGGGGATTGGGGGTCGTGTATTGTGGGAGAAGCCATCAGTTATGGGGAAGAGGCAATGTCTCTGACACACAATTTTTAAAAAAGATTCCAGAATTTAGTTCATTCTAGTATCAACTGTAAAGTTCAAAGTCTCATCTAAATATCATCTAAACTGGATATAACAAGATTCAGGTGATGATTCACATTCAGGCAAAATCATTCTGCATACATAAACCTGGGAAATCAAACATGAGCTTTCAAAATACACTGCTGGGATACGCATAGGCTAGCCATTTCCCATTTTCTTTAAGAGAAGGGACTATGGGAGGGCAGGAGGAATGGAAGGAAAGAAAGAAGAAAGGGAGACAGAAACAGGAAGAATGGTTGGTGGCTGCTAAGCAGCTATAACTTATGGAAGTAATTTCTTGAGACCTTAAAGCTCAAGAATTCTAGAATGATCAATTTTGGTTCTATACTGCCTTAGAATCCATTGGGATGGTAGTCTCACATCTACTCATGTAGGAACAGAGTCCTTCAGGCACCAGGTGGCCTGCCTTGTAAGGTTTCCCAGAGTTAACTTGTCCCCCAGACTATTCTTGGATGCTGTGCCTTCAAGGCAATGCTTGGAGACATAGTGAAATGGCTTGCTGGCCTTCATGATCTCTGATTTACTGTCCACGTCTTCCCTTTTCTTGAAAAATGGCTCATGTTTACAACTGGGAAGCTCCATGGTCCTGTCCTAAAGACCTAAGGAGTCTAATAGCCTTGGCCAGGCATGGTGGCGCATGCCTTTAATCTTAGTACTTGGGAGGCAGAGGTAAGAGGATTGCTTTGAGCTTGAAACCAGCCTGGAAGTACAGTGAATTCCAAGTCAACCTAGGCTAGAGGGAGACCCTGCCTCAAAAATGTAAAAGTCTAACAGCCTTATTTCTTCTTCTTTTTTTTTCTGGCCCTCTTAGTTCAAACTGACAGTGTTCTGGCTGATACAATCCCATTTCTATTTTTGGTTTCTGCTGAAATGACTGATTAAATCATAAGTCACACCCTTGATCTCTTTATCAAATGGATTTTCTACCAAATCCTGAGTGTTCTTTTTGGAACAAGACTTCTTGGGTTTTGCAATATGGAAATGCCCAGAACTTTCAAAATCTTCAAGTTCTTTTCTTTTTACTTAAACAATACTTTTTCTTCATTGCTTTTAAAAATATTTTTTATCTGCAAGCAGAGAATGTGTGCGAGCAGGCAAGAGAGGGCCTCTAGCTACTGCAAACAAACACCAGATGGATGTGCCACTTTGTATCTGGCTTTACATGCTTACTGGGAAACCGAACCTGGGTCATTAGGCTTTACAAGCAAGCCCCTTAACTGCTGGGACATCTCTCCAGCACTCTTCATTGTTTTCATGTTTTAGTAGAAGGATTCAGGAAGAACCAAGGCAGCATTTTAATAACAATTTAGTTACATCTGATTTAATCACTTGCAAATACCTGCTCTGTGATTCAGGCTGGTCTCAAACTCTGTGTGTGTGTGTGTGTGTGTGTGTGCGCGCGCGCGCGTGCGCTTTTGAGGTAGGGTCTCTAACACAGGCTGATCTGGAATTTACTATGTAGTCTCAGGGTGGCCTTGAACTCACAGAAATCCTCCCACCTCTGCCTCCCGAGTGCTGGGATTTAAAAGCATATGCCATTATACCTGGCTTGGTGTCAAACTCTTGATCCACCTGCATCCACATGTTTTAATTATAAGCACAAGCCATCACACCCAGTCAAAGATCACCTTTCTTCCATTCCTATTTCCTTTAGAGCTGTACTTACACATTATCCCTAAGATCTGTATTTCTAGCATGCACCTCAGGACTCTGCCAGACTCTACCAATTAAGCAGTTGTAAGTCACTTGGGACAGTTTTAGGTATTTGTTACAGAGGCAGCACACTTCTTTTTTGTCACTTTCATACATGTATATTAAGCTTACTTTATACACATGTAAGAGCAAATGTATTTTGATCTTTTTTCTCCCAATTATACTCGTATCCCTCTCCTCAACCCACTAAAACTCTTCTGACTGATTAATCCCCATCCCACTTTGCATGCCTTAGTATGTATTTATCTTTAATTTATTTTCTTCTAGCCCTGGCTGGCCTGGCACTTAGTCTGTAGCCCCAGGCTGGCCTTGAATTCAAGATGATCCTCCATCAGCCTGCTAAGTGCAGCACCACACCTGGCTTTTTGTCTTTGACTCAAACAATTAAGGTTGCATTCACAATCATGGGTGGAAGGTTATTTACTAGAACTTACCAGTGGCTACACCACTGAAGAATGGACTGTCTCCTCCAGGGCCCCAGCAGAACATTTTTTGGTGCTAAAATCTCTTAGTCTGTTTAGGAGCCTAGAAAAGCCCAGCATCAAGGTGCAAGATGACTCACTCCCTGGTGAGATGCTCTTCCTGACTTGCAGAGCATAGGTCTGGCATCTCTTCCTTATGTTAGAAGGGAATAATCTCATGAGACCCTGCCTAGTAGTTTTTCACTATGACCACATATAGAATGCTTTTCCCCCCATGAAAGCTATCATAACAATATACTAGATGCCTCCTTTTTTGTGATGTCTTAAGGTAGTGCTTTTATGGCAACTCCATTAACACAGAAGTGTCAATCTTCAGTGGCCAAGGTCTATAATTCTGGATTTGAAGTTCAACTTTACTAAGCTAGCTGTGTAAAACCACACAAATTACTCAGTTGTGGATTCCTCATTTTTATTTTTATTTTTGACTCCTCATTTTTAAATTCTGTACATAGAATTCCGATCTGAGTTAGAGGGCACAATATGCACATGTGCTTAACTGCATGTATAGGGAGCATTCTTCATACACTGTCTATGCAAAGTAAAGGGATCTACACTGGAGCCCTACAGCTGGCTGAAACAACACTCACATCTGGCAAGGAAAGCATTGCAGTTAGAGGCAAAGGAGCTGCCAGCATCACTTTCTTTAGGACTGGTTCACTTGCTGGCAGGCCTATTGTCTGAAAAGCTGATGTTTAGCCTGGCATGGTGGTACATACCTATAAACCCAGAACTCAGAAGGTGGAGGCAGGAAGATTGGGAGATCAGGACTAGCCTTGGCTACATAGTGAGTCTGATGTTATCCTGGGCTACTATAGACCTTATCTCTATAAACAACTACTACACCACACAACCACCCCCCAACACACACACATGCACACGTGCATGCACGTGCGTGCATGCCTAGAATAGTGGTTTATGTCTAATTCCAGCACTCTGGAGGCTCAGGCAAGAAGATCTTCATGAGCTGAAGGCTAGTCTGGGGACTACAAAGTAAGTTCCAGGCCAGCCTGAGCTAAAAAGAGTGAGACCCTGTTTCAAAAAGCAAACAAAATAGCAGATTCTTTTTTTTTTGCTTATAAAGACTCCAGATGAAGGCTGGGGAGATGGCTCAGTGGTTAAAGGCACTTGCTTGTAAAGCCTGCCCAGTACCCACATAAAGTTAGATGCACAAAGTGGCACATATGTTGAGTTTGTTTCAGAAGCAAGAGGCCCTGGTACACCCATTCTCTCTCTCTGTGTTTACAAATAAATAAATACTTTCCTTTTTTTGAAGCTGGGTCTCACTCTAGCACAGATTGACCTGGAATTCACTATGTAGTCTCAGGGTGGCCTTGAACTCTCAGTGATCCTCCTGCCTCTGCCTCCTGAGAGCTGGGATTAAAAGCACGCACATCCATGCCCAGGAAAAAAGAATATTTTTAAAAAGACCCTAGATGAAAATTGGAGGAAACATGCTTCTATACAAAAAAATAAACAAAGAAAGTAAGAGGCCCTAAAGCCAAGCTAATGGAGGAATGCTAGCAATCTACTAGAATTTAGTTCTACTAGAAGTGAAATGGAGTTGAGGCAGGCCTGCACAGGGACATAATTTAGCAACCTTGGACTCTGCTTTTTGAGCAAAACTACAAGCCTTTTTCCTAACAATGCATTTAGCAACCTGTTAGCAATCAGAGACCCTCAGCTATACAGAGCTGCATCTAACACCTTGCTTCACACAATGGAATGTTACTCCCCTGAGTAATCCTTTGGTAACACCCATTTCTATTGATACATGTTCTGGGACATATCCAGGATTAGGAGACAGGGGCCAGGTCCAGCATGGACAGGTGGTATGCATACAGCAAGGCAAACTATGTCCTCTAAGTAAACTTTTAGGGAGAATCCTGTACTATCATCATATACATAACTAGATGCACATATGATTAAAATCAGATGTATCATGGGAAAGACATGTGAGTAGAGAAAAGCTCACATAACCCAAGGCCATCAATCAAACCAGAAAACCACCCAAACTAGACCCCCTAGTAACTAGTTCTTCCTTCTCCTGACTATGAAAAGAAGCACCTAGCAGCAGCTCACAGCTCTTGAGCAATCCAGCTCTAGAGCCTGCTACTCTCTTACTGCAAATCCAACTTGCACTGACACTTTGCTCTCTAATAAACTCCTTACTGATTTGCTGCGTTTGCTTCTTCAGTTCTTTGAACAAGATGCCAGGGACCAGGAAATACCCAAAGACCACTGGTCAGAGCATGCTTCCCTAATGCCCTCTTTTCTTTCTTTCTCTCTCTTTTTGTTTTTTTCTTTTTTTGGGTTTTTTTTTTTGAGCTAGGGTCTCACTCTAGCCCAGGCTGACCTGGAATTCACTGTGTAGTCTCAGGGTAGCCTTGAAATTATGGCGACCCACCCACCTTTGCCTCTCAAGTGCTGGGATTAAAGGTGTGTGCCATTACCTGGGCTCTCTTTTGTTTTCTTAATGTTTCCCCACCCCCCTTTAGAGTACTTCTAATTGATCCTGCCACATGCACATGGAACCTTAGAACCTCTCTTTTGTAGAATGCCTTATTTAAAAATTAGAAAAAAGTCAGTGCTATTTTATGGCATATATACCAATATGGGGGAAGATTTAACACATATTTCAATTTACTTATTTTTTTCATTTAAACTGAGTGACTGGAATTACTATAAACATTTTATAAATACCGTGATAGATGCTTTGCTTAAACTCTTGAAATTTTTTATTTTTTTTCAAAGTGAGTGACTAGAATTACTATAAACTTTTTTTTTTTTTTTTTCTGAGGTAGGTTCTCGTTCCAGCCCAGGCTGGTCTGAAATTCACTATTTAGTCTCAGGCTGGACTCAAACTCACACTGATTCTCCTATCTCTGCCTCCCAAATGCTAGGATTAAAGCCCAGTATTTTGTTTTTCAAGGTAGGGTCTTGCTCTAATCCAGGCTGACCTGGAACTCACTATATAGTCTCAAAATGGCTTTAAACTCTCAGGGATCCTCCTACCTCAGTCCCCCTAGTGCTGGGATTAAAGGTGTGTGCCACCACGCCCAGCTAAAAATATTTTTATTTATTTGAGAGAGAAAGACAAAGAGATTCAGTTTGGGCCTGCCAGGGCCTCCTGCCACTGCAAACAAACTCCAGACACATGCACCACTTTGTGCATCTGGTTTTATGTGGGTACTGGGGAAATGCACCCAGGCCATCAGGCTTTATGAGCAAGCACCTTGAAAAACTGAGCCATCCCTCTAGCCCATCTACTCTATAATTTAATAGATCATGTCTCTAAAAAAACAATGCTCCAAGCCTGGTGAGGTGGCACATGCCTTTGATCTCAGCACTCGGGAGGCAGAGGTAGGAGGATTGCCAGGAGTTCAAGACCACCCCGAGGCTTCATAGTGAATTCCAGGTCAGCCTGGACTAGAGTAAAATGCTACCTCAAATACGAAAACAACAACAACAACAACAAAAAAGTTCCATGGTAGCTGCTTTCTGTCAGAGTCTCATGCCGTACTGCTATTGAGATTTCGCCCAGGCATTTCCTTATTTGTAGAATCTTTGCTGACCCTCTCCCTTTGGGCAAAACTGAACACTTCCTCATGCTCCTGCTTCTATGAGAAAACCTATAATGTGTTATTACATACACACACTTTTTACTTAGAGACAGTGTCTTGTGGCTTGTGTATCCCAAGAGGTCTCACCTGGCTATGTATCTGAGGCTGACCTTAAACTTCTGATTATCCCGCCTTTACCTTCCCTGGTTTCTATGATGCAGAGGATGTAACCGAGGGCTTTCTGCATACTGAGCAAGCACTCTACCAATGGAGCAACATTTTCAAGATCCACCTACATCTTTTTTGTTTGTTTTTTTCTGAAACAGGGTCTCCCTCTAGCTCCAGCTGACCTGGGACTTACTCTGTAGCCCAGACTGGACTCAAATTCACAGTGATCCTCCTATTGCAGCCTCATGAGTGCAGAGATTATAGACATGAGCCACCACATTCAGCTCCCCCTATATCTTAGTATCAATTAGCTCCTTGCATGCATGTTTTCTATTACTTGCCTTAATGTCCTTTGCATCTGTCAGAGTAAATGGAAGACACACAATAAATACTTTCTAAACAAGAGAAAATTGGTATTATGCTGAAGCAGGACAGCAGCAGAGACACCCACAACAGCTGCAGGTTTGGCATGGCTGATCAAACTTGATCTTGGGGGCTGGGGTGATGGCTCAGTGGGAAAGAGTACTTGCTATGCACCTATGTAAAAGGCCAGGCATGGTCAGCCATTTTAACCAGAAAAATGAAGAGCTCCAGGTTTAGTGAGAGCTATCATCAAGAAATGTGGTGTTGCACACCTTGAATCCCAGTGCTCTTGAAAGGCAGAGGTAGGAGGATTGCTGTGAGTTGGAGGTCTGCCTGAAACTACAGAGTGAGTTCCAGGTCAGCTTGGGCTACAGTGAAACTCTACCTTGAAAACAACAACAACACAAAAAGTGATAAAGGACATTCAGTGTCTTCCTCTGGCCTCTGCATGCATATACATAGGGCACATATGTCTGTACATACATGTGCATACACTGCACACACACCAAAAACCTTGATTTTGATATTATCAAACAGATGAATCATCCTTCACAATTCATATTTCATATGTATTTCACATTTCATAATTGTATTTCATGATAATTGCTAAGGCAATATTTTATTAAGATAGCATAATAACAACTTAAGAATATGGAAATTAGTTTTATTTACCCAATGTAGTCCATTGTCCAGAAGATTCTGAAAGTAGCTGCAAATTTGAAATAACATTTGGGTCTTTGAAAAAAGCCTAAAATATAAATTTCAGGGAAACATGTTAGAAAATGTATTAAAAATAATAATTAACCTTTTAACTTTTTTTTTCGTTTTTCGAGGTAGGGTCTCTGGTCCAGGCTAACCTGGAATTAACTATGTAGTCTCAGGGTGGCCTCAAACTCATGGTGATCCTTCTACTTCTGCCTCCCGAGTCCTGGGATTAAAGACATGCGCCACCACACCCGCCTTTAACTTTTTTTCTTGTTTTTTCAAGGTACTGTCTTACTCTAGCCCAGGCTGACCTGGAACTCACTCTGTAGTTCCAGGCTGGCCTTGAATTCATGGCGATCCTCCTACTTCTGCCTCTTGAATGCTGGGATTAAAGGCATGTGACACAATGCCTGAGCTTTTAACTTCTTATTGACAATTTCCATAGACAATATACTGTGATCATAATCCCTTCCCAACACTTCCCTTTTCCCCTTCCCAAATTTCCACTCCACTTAATCCCTTCTTTCCAACTAGTCTCTCTTCTATTTTGATGCCATAATTTTCCTCCTCCTATTATGCAGGTCTTGTGTAGTAAGTAGCATCAGCCACTGTGAGGTCATGAATATCAAGGCCACTTTTTGTCTGAATGACAGAGCATTGTAAGTTGTCCTTCCTTTGGCTCTTACATTCTTTCTGCCATCTCTTCTGCAATGGTCCCTAAACTGTGGAGGGTGTGACAGAGATGTCTCACTTAGTACTGCTTTTTGTTTGTTTGAATGGTGACAGGTTTCACATACATAACCCAGGCTGGCCTCAAACTTGATATATAAATGAGGTGACCTTTACCTTGGACCGTCCTGCCTTTACCTTTCAAATGCTGGGATTACAGGTATGCACTACCACACCCAGGTTACATAGTACTAGGGATCCAACTGAGGACATCGTGCATGCAGGACAGGCACTCTATCAGCTCAGCTACATCCCTAGCCCCTAAACTGGTAACTTTAGACAAGGTTAGCAGAAAGCTACTGAAAGTATAAACCTTTATTTACTACCTTTTGAGAAAGCAATCTGCTATTATCTTGACCAGTAAAAATATGAATAACCCAGAACTGAAAAATCTCTATCACACCTCCCAAGGCTCAGGGTCCATTGTGGAAGAGCTGGTGGAAAGAATGTAAGAACCAAACGAAGGGTAAGACTGCTAACAATGCAATCATTCAGACAGAAATTGGCCTCGATATCCATGACCTCGCAGTGCCTAGTACTACCTTCACAAGACCCTCATAATAGAAGGAAAAGATGATGACATCAAAGTAAAAGAGATACTAATTGAGAGAAGGAGGGAATATGATGAAGAGTGGATTTGTGTAGGGGAAAGTGAGGGAGGGAAGGGAATTATCATGGTTTATTGTCTATAATTATGGAAGTTTTCAATAAAAAAGTTAAAAATATGAATCCAGGAAGGGGTACTTTGAGGTTCTACTACCAGTAGGTAATATTTATGTACGAATCTTTAAAATAGCTTATAGTGTCAAACCTACTAAGCACATCTATCAGTAAAGAGTTGAACAAAATAAAGTACATTTTTATTAGAGAGTGTTAGCTACTACAAAGAATGAAAATAGAAGGCAAACATCCTAAATGCAGAGAGACTTGCTCTTCTTATCTATTACTATATTCTCAGGGCTGAGAGCAGGGGCTGGCATATGGCAGTTACCCAATAAACATGTCATGAAAAGACACTGAGTGAAACTTCTAATTTCTATTTTTTCAAATTATTTGCACATGGAAATTGAACCCAGGCTGTTAGGCTTTGCAAGCAACTGAATAATTGTTGAGCCATCTCCCCAGCTCTAAAATTATCTAAATCATTTTCTTTTCTTTTTCTTTCTTTCTTTTTTGGTTTTTTGAGGTAGGTTTTCACTCTAGCCCAGGCTGACCTAGAATTCACTATATAGTCTCACACTGGTCTTGAACTCACAGCTATACACTTAACCTCAGCCTCAAAAGTGCTAGGATTAAAGGCATGCACCACCATACCTGGCTCCTTTTTGTTTTTTGAAGAGGGTCTTGCTCTAGCCTAGGCTGACCTGGAATTCACCATGTAGTCTCACACTGGCCTTGAACTCACAGCAATCCTACCTCTGCCTCCTGAGTGCTGGGATAAAAGGTAGTTATCACAATCTTGAACAAGGTTTTGATTTAAAGTTGGTGAGAAGCACATGTTCAACTGTAAGTAGAAGGAAGAGTGCAAAGAAACACCAGACACAGTGTCATCTTGTACATCTGTCTTTATGTGGGTACCTGGAAATTGAACTCAGGTCCTTAGGCTTTGGAGGCAAGCACCTTAACTTCTAAGCCATCTCTCTAAGCCCATTTTTTTTATAACCTCAGATCATCTCATGTAGTCCAGGCTGGCTTCAAGCTGGCTATGTAGCTGTGTGTGGCTTTAAACTACTGATATACCAACCTCTACCCCCAAGTGCCATCCCGTTTTTTAAATTTTAATTTTAATTTATTTATTTGAGAGAGAGAAAGAGGCAGGTAAGAGAGAGAGGAAAATAGGTGCACCAGGTCCTCCAGCCACTGCAAACTCCAGATGCATGTGCCACCTTGTTCATCTGGCTTATGTGGATCCTGGGGAATTGAACCTGGATTCTTTGACTTTGCAAATAAGCGCCTTAATTGCTAAGCCATCTCTCCAGTTCACCCTGTTGTTTTTAAAATTTTACTTTTAACTGGCTATAACACCCATAAGCCCGCCTCCAACAATACACTCCCTCCAGAGGCATTAATTTCCAAATACCCATCAGCTGGGAGCCTAGCCTTCAGAACACCTAAGTTTATGGGGGACACCTGAATCAAACCACCACATTCCGTGCCTGGCCCCCATAACTGATAACCATACATGATGTAAAATGCAATGCATTCATCTAACTTTAAAAGTCCCATAGTTTTTATCAATTCCAATGATGCTCATACATCCCCATAGTCCAAGATCTTTTAACTGAGCCATAATACCAAAAAATAACCTCAAAAAACCCATAATGGCACAGAATAAATATTCACACTGCAAAAGATGGCACTGGGCATAGCAAAGAAATATTCAACCAATACAAGATTTAAAACAACCAGGGCAAACATCAAACTCTGTAGCTTCAAGTCCAACAACTCTAGCCAGTGACAAATCTCCAAGTCCAATAATTCTAACCAGCAACAAGTCTCTGGCATTCCAATTCCACCCCTCCAGCTAGGCTACTCATAGTCTTGGGAAACTTCATCCGGGGCCCGGCAGCTCTCCTTGGCAGCCATCTCGTGGTCCCGCCATCTCCACCAGATCTCCACTGCAATCCACGGTTCATCCTCATAGCTCCATCAGGTCTCCATGCAAGCATCCAGCAAACCTGCTTCACAGGGCCCATGGCCATTTCCAAAACACAAGGCCATGTTGCAAACTCAGTGACTCTCTTTCCTGCATTCTTATACTCCACAATACCAGGTAGGGTGCCAATTTGTTAATCCAGCAGACTTTGAAGAACAGGACACTTCTTGAGCACTCAGGCCCCTTCAAAAGAGTCTATGTTCTTCCTGTTGCCCCAGCACATATCAGCTAGCCCAGTCTCAAAGGTTGTAATCTCTCAGTTGCAGTTGAATGGGCAACAATTCACCCAAAGATTTTTCTTTCTGTGCCATATCCCTCTGCTCACACCAGTTCATTTCTATGCAAAGCAACCCTGCACAACTTCTCAGGACATAGGCATAAGAGCAAGCTTCTCATACAAACTGCTAGCCCAGTCCAAGCAAAGCTCTTTTTCACCCTCATAAGCCAAACCTCATAGTCCATAGTTCTTACTGCATTCAGGTCTTGCAGTTCAGACCAGAATAGTCCATCAAGCTGTACTTACAGCACTGCAAGTCATCTCTTAGGCCAAGGTTTCAAATCCTCCCACATTCCTCTTGAAAATCAGCTCCAAAAGGCGAAAGCCACACAGCCAGGTGTCTAGTAGCAACCCCACTCCTCGGTACCACTTTACTGTTGCAGTCAGGTTCACATTGCTGGTAGCAATCACCCAACCAAGAGCTGCTTGTGGGAAAGAAGAGAGTTATTTTGGTTTACAGGTTTGAGGGGAAAGCTCCATGATGGCAGGGGAAATGATGGCATGGGCAGAGGGTGGACATCACCCCCTGGCCAACATAAGGTGGACCATAGCAACAGGAGGGTGTGCCAAACACTGGCATAGGGAAACTGGCTATAACACCCATAAGCCCGCCCCCAACAATACACTCCCTCCATTAATTCCCAAATATCCATCAGCTGGGAACCTAGCATTCAGAACACCTAAGTTCATGGGGGAACACCTGAATCAAACCACCACAGCAGTTAAGGGCACTTGTTTGCAAAGCCTGATGGCCTGGGTTCAATTCACCAGTACCCATGGAAAGCCAGATTCACCAAGTGGTCATGCATCTGGAGTTCGTTTACAGTGGCAAGAGACCCTGATGTGCCCATACTCATTCTCTCTGTGTCTGCCTTTGTCTCCCTCTCAAATTATAAATAAAACTAAAAAAAAAAAAAAGTTTTCCAGGTCTGGTGGCTCGTGCCTTTAATCGCAGCACTCAGGAGGCTGAGGCAAGAGAACTTCTGTGAGCCTGGGCTATATAGTGAGTACCAGGTCAGCCTAGGTTAAAATGAGACCCTAATTCAAAAAAAATTGCAAAATACAAAACTCACAGCTTCCTATCCCTGCTTCATAAGTACTGGGATAAAGACAAGTACCACTACACCCAGCTAAAAAGTTTATTCTTTTTGTTTTTCTTTGTGGTAGTGGGGTCTCACTCTAGCCCAGGCTGACCTGGAACTCACTCTGTAGTCCTAGGCTGGTATCAAACTCACAGTGATCCTCTGACCTCTGCCTCCTGTGTGCTGGGATTAAAGGTGTGCACCACCACACAGGGCATATTCTTTTTTTTTTTCTTTTTTTTTTTGACGTAGGGTCTCACTCTAGCCCAGGCTGACCTGGAATTCACTATGGAGTCTCAGGGTGGCCTCGAACTCACGGCGATCCTCCTACCTCTGCCTCCCGAGTGCTGGGATTAAAGGCGTGCGCCACCACGCCCGGCGGGGCATATTCTTTATTCTAGCTGCAGTATGAATGAAGGGTGGAGACATTTTAAGAGAAGCAAGAAATATAAAAGAAAAAAAGAAACTGGCTTAAAAGTACTTAAAAGTGCTTGCTTGCAAAGTGTGCTGGCCCAGGTTCAATCTACAAGCCACCCATGTAAGCCAAACACAGGACATGGTGCAAGCATCTAGTGTTTGTCAGCAGTGGCAAAGGGCCCTGGCACACTCTCCTCCCCTAGAAGCATATGCAAATTAATTAATTTTTTTTTAAGTGCTGAAGAGATGGTTTAGCAGTTAAGGCACTTGCCTGCAAAGGCTAAGGACCCAGGTTCGATTCTCCAGTACCCACATAAGCCAGATGCACAAGGTTGCACATGTGTCTGGAGTTTGTGTGCAGTGGCTGGAGGCCCTGGCATGTCTATTGTCTCCTTTCTCTATCGGCCTCTCTCTCTCTCAAATAAATAAAAAATAAATTAAAAGAAAAGAAAAAAAGTCCTGCGTGGTGGCACACGCCTTTAATCCCAGCACTTGGGAGGCAGAGGTAGGAGGATCACCATGAGTTCAAGGCCACCCTAAGACTTCACAGTGAATTCCAGGTCATCTTGGGCTAGAGTAAAACCCTACCTTAAAAAAAAAAAACAGAAAGAAAGAAAAAGAAAAAGGAAGACAGGAGAAGCACTGATGTTCACAGCAATGGAAGTGGCAGCAAGTGGGGAAGAAAAGGCAGAAGAATCAAAGACAACTCTTGGAATTAGTTCCTGAAAATGAAGCAGAAGGAATGTCATATACTGAGAAAGAGAATAGAGAGGATGCAGTACGTGAGCTCAGGATTGCTGCATCAATTCTCCAGTAGCCATGTAAAGCCAGAGGCATTATTGCACTTTTGCCTGGAGTTCTTATGCAGTTGCAAGAGGCCCCAGCACACCCACTCTCTCTCAAATAAATAATTTTTTTAAATTGCATAAAGTTATTTCTCAAAACAAGGAACTGGGGGTAGGGGTTGGGAAAAGGGCTCAGTGGTTAAAGGCTGCCTACTGACTTGGGTTACATTCCCAGCATACATAAACCAGAGGCAAAAAGCAGCAGAGAGCCAGGCATGGTGGCGCACGCCTTTAATCCCAGCACTCGGGAGGCACAGGTAGGAGGATCGCTGTGAGTTCGAGGCCACCCTGAGATTACATAGTGAATTCCAGGTCAGCCTGAGCTGCAGTGAAACCCTACCTCAACAAAACAAAACAAAACAAAACAAAACAAAACAAAACAAAAAAAAGCAGCACAAACATGTGGTGTTTGTTTGCAGCAGCAAGAGGATCTGGCACACATAGATGTGCAAATAAATAGATAAATCAATAAATAAATATAATTTTTACAAAAAGGAAGCCAGGCATGGTGGCTCATACCTGTAATCTCAGCACTTAGCACTCAGAAGGCTGAGGTGGGAGAATGGCCTACGTTACAGAGTGATTTCCATGAGATGGCTCAGAGATTAAAGGTACTTGCTTGCACAGTATGACTGCCCAGGTTCGATTCTCCAGTACCATGTAAAGCTAGATGCACAAAGTGGCACATACATCTGGAGTTCATTTGCATTGGCAAGAAGCTCTGGCATGCCCATTCTCTGTCTGTCTTTGCAAAAAAAAATTTATTTTTAAAGGAGCTGGACATGTTGGTACTTGCCTTTAATCCCAGAACTCAGAAAGCAGAGGTAGGAGGATCACCATGAGTTCAAGGCCAGCCTGGGACTACAGAGTGAGTTCTAGGTTAGCCTGGGTTAGGGTAAGACCTTACCTCCCCGGCCCCCCAAAAAGGAGGTTGTCAATAAAGTTTTATTATTAAATACATAAAGGAAGAGTTGCAGGGGCTTGAGAGATGGCTCTGTGGGTGTTTGCCATGCAAGAATGAGGGCCTGATTTGCCCTCTGATTCTCCAGCACTCACAGCCACACATACCTATTAACCCCAGTCCTTTGTGGAGAGGTTTCCTGGCATGGCAGTCTGACCAGACATGGAAGCTCCAGTTTCAGACTCCATCTCAAGGACATAACAGGAAGACTGATAGAGGAGGACACTGCATATTGTGCTCTGGCCCACATACACATGCCAGGGTGAGCATAACTGCATTGTACATATGCATATACCACACTGCACATACTTTATATACACATACACACACACACTTTTCAAAAAAAGGAAGTTGCTTTAAAACTGTCCTCCATCTTTCAAATTTAAGAGTATTTGTGCAACTATTTAAACTTCTATCATGTATTTTATTATTATTGAGGCAAGCCCAACAGACTGGCCACTTTTTTTAATGAGAGTGAGAGAGGAGAGAGAGAGAGAGAATTGGCATGCCAGGGCCTCCAGCCACTATAATTGAACTCCAGATATGTGGGCCACCTTGTGCACATGTGGACCCTTGTGCATGCATTACCTTGTGTGCCTGTCTTAAGTGGGATTTGGGGAATCGAACCTGGGTCTTTAGGCTTCACAGGCAAGTGCCTGAACCACTAAGCCACCTCTCCAACCCCTTAATATTGGTTTTGATTAACTTTGAGGCCTTCTGAAAGGACCATTTTGTTTTATTTTAGGCAGGAGGGAAAACGGAGAGGTGGGGGCAGGTGCTGGCTGGATCGCAGGTCTGCTCAATGTGCAGCAACCCTCACACTGCCAGTTCCTGCTCTTCGTCCTAGATTTTTATTTGATGAATCATTTTATTTTACTTTATTAAATTTTTAGAAATTTATTTTTTTACTATTATTTATTTTAGAGAAAGAGAGAGAGAAAGAGGCAGATAGAGAGTATGGGCATGCTAGAGCTTTTGGCCACTGCAAATGAACTTCAGATGAATGTGCCACCCTAGGCATATGGCTTACATGGGTCCTGGAGAATCGAACCTTGGTTCTTTGGCTTTGCAAGCAAGTGCCTCAACTGCTAAGCCATCTCTCCAGTCCTAAATATTTTTATTTATTTCTTTGCAAGTAGAGAGACACCAAGACAGAGTTACTGATAGAATTAGCACTCCAGGGCCTCCTGCCCTTGGAAACAAACTCCAGACAACATGTGCCAGTTTGTGTATATAGCTTTACATGGGTACTGGGGAGTAAAGCCCTGGCCCTCAGGCTGTGTGAGCAATCAAGGAAGCAGCTTTAACCACTGAACCACCTCACTAGCCCAATAATCATTTTAAATATTTATTTTTACTTATTTATTTTACAGAGAGAAAGAGAGAGAGAGAATGGGTGTGCAAGGGACTCTAGCCACTACAAACGAATTCCAGACGCATATACCACCTTGTGGGACCTGGAGAATTGAACATGGATACTGAGGCTTCACAGGAAAGTGCCTAAACTGCTAAGCCATCTCTCCAGCCCAATAATCTTTTTTTTTTTTTTTTTTTTTTTTTGAGGTAGAGTTTCACTCTAGTCCAGGCTGACCTGGAATTCACTATGTAGTATCAGGGTGGCCTCAAACTCACGTTGATCCTTCTACCTCTGCCTCCCAAGTGCTGAGATTAAAGGTGTGCACCAACATGCCCAGCCCAATAATCATTTTAAAAGAGAGAAATATATTTCAGATTTAGTAATTTTGGAGGGGGGTGGGTGTTATAATTTAGATATCTTTTTTTCCCCCCCGAGATAGAGTCTCATTCTAGGCTGACCTGGAATTCACTATGTAGTCCCAGGCTGGCCTTTAAGTCACAGCCCTCCCCAGTGCTGGGATTAAAGGTGTGCACTACCAAACCTGGCCTTAGATGAACTTTTAAGTGGAAATAGACCAAATAACCCATATTAAATTGACCTAGAGCCAAGTGAACTATTTTTATAAAGGCTTCTTAAATCAAAGTAAGTTTTATCGTTGAAATTACAATTATACATCTAAAGTATTTATTTGAGGGACAGAGAAGGTGTACGGCATGCCAGGGTCTCTTGTCCATGTAAATGAACTCCAGATGCATGTGCCACATTGTGCATCTGGCTTTATGAGTACTAGGGAATCAAAACCGGGCTGTCAAGATTTGCAAGAAAATGCCTTTAACCACTGAGCCATATTCCCATCTCCAGTTACACATCTAAAACACATTGCATAAGTTTTTTTTAGTTGGGCATGGTAGCACATACCTTTAAACTCAGTCTTCAGGAGGCAGAGGTAGAAGGACTGCTATAAGTTCAAGACCACTTTGGGGCTACAGTGAGTTCCAGGTCAGTCTGGACTAGAGTGAGACCCTACTTCAAAAAAATTATTTATTTGCATATGTGTGTGTATGGGCACACCAGGTTCTATCGCCACAGTAAATGAATGCCAGATGCTTGTACCACTTTTTGCATCTGGCTCTATATAGTTGCTAGGGAAATTAATCCTGGTTAGCAGGCTTTTTTCCTTTAACTGCTTAGTCATCTCCCAGCCCCTAAAAAAACATTTTTAAAAAAAAACAGATTCTGGCCGGGCGTGGCAGCACACACCTTTAATTCCAGCACTCGGGAGGCAAAGGTGGGAGGATCACCATGAGTTTGAGGCCACCCTATGACTACAGAGTAAATTCCAGGTTAGCCTGGGATAAGTGAGACACTACCTCAGAAAACCAAAAAAAAAAAACCAAAAACAAAAACAAGAAAAACAAACAAACAAACAAACAACCCCCCCCCAAAAAAAAACCCAAAAAACAAGACTTCTGGGTAAGATGGTGGCATAGCAGCCGCACCAAAGCAGGGTAGGGGGCAAAATAAGCAGGAAAAAGCCAGCAAAATATGCTCTTTTACCAAAAAGTGAAGGTGTGTAAGGCATTATCAACCACAGCAGAGAAACAGGAGAGACTCTGAACTTCTAGCAAGCAGGAAGCACAAAAGCAGCTCCAGCCATGGTGCCAGCAGCCCAATCCGCATGCACACCAGGCAGATGCAGCAAAACCTACAGGAGGAGAAGCCAGGTGAAGGGAGTTTCCACTCACATCAGCATTGTCACAAAGCCAAGAAACCCAAAGGGGAAGACAGCAGGGACCAGCTGAGCAGCTGCTGAGGGAGATCACAAAGTGCACCAGCTGAGCAGATCTGCTTCAACTACAGGCACCCTGTACAGCCTTGCTTCCCCATCTACCAGTGCTGTGAACCACTGGAGAACTTATCCAACTCCCAGCCACACAGCATCTAGCACAGCCAATCAGAACACCAGATCTGGTGACCCCAGCAGCCTAAAGGAATCCAGAGTACAACAGAGAGGGACTGAAGTGGGCACTCAGCATTGGTGAGATTGGAAGCCATCCCAAAAGGTAACAGGGCCTACTTATACAAAGCCAGGTACATAGGCCAGCACTGGAAGTGTTAATCTGACCTTCCATGATAGGGCATGTTATGTGTTAGATTTGATTGATATATTCTTAGTTAGCTTTACTATTCTCAAATAAGCTGTATTTTTGTGTTGACTATTGTTGTCTCTGATGCTTCTTGTTTTATAGGGCCTTTGTTTTTTCCTTCTGTCATTATTGGGGGCAGGGTTTCAGTTGGCCCCAGGCTAACCTGGAACCCATTGCAGACCAGAAATTTTAGCCTCCCAATTAAAAGGATTAACATCCTAAGGGACTTGACTTTTTAAATTATCTGTTTGTTTTAATCCCCACTCTCGCATAAATACTCTGTGCTGGTTTTGTTTGAATATGTATATTGCTCACTTGAATTTTTGAATTTACTAGTAATTTGCTCCACCCAGCCTGCTAGAATACTTTAATAGCAACACCTAGGGCCACTTCTGCTTTTACTGTGGGAGTATAAGAGCCAAATCTGACACCTTAAACTCCTACCCTGAAGATATATAAAGTTTTACACAGCTAAGAATACTGCAGATAATTAGAAAACCCAAGCATCAAATTAACTCAAGATGCAAAAGTTCCTACATTATAATACAAGAAACACAAAATATCAACACAATACAATTCCACCAAAAATTATAAATCCAGTGCCAGGCGTGGTGGTGCACACCTTTAATCCCAGCACTTGGGAGACAGAGGTAGGAGGATTGCCATGAGTGCGAGGACACCCTGAGACTCCATAGTGACTTCCAGGTCAGCCTGGGCTAGAGTGAGACCCTACCTTGACAAACCCAAAAAAGAAATTACAAATCCATCAGAAATGGCCTCTACTGAGACTGTTTTAGATGGAATGCCTGACAAAGATTAAAAAAAAAAAAAAAAAAAAAGATTATGTCAATGCTTAAAGAAATCAAAGAAGAAAACAAACTCCTGAAGGAATCCCAAGAGAACACAGGAAACAAACTTAATGAAATAAGCAGGCCAATATAAGACATGAATAAGTAAAACAGAAATAATTAAAAAACACCAATCAGAAACACTAGAAATGAAAGACATTATAAGTCAAATAGAAAACTCTGTAGAAAGTCTCACCAGTAGAATGGATCAAGAAGAAGACAGAATATCTAAACTAGAAGATCAGGTGACAGATTTAATACAGTCCAACAAAGAGAAAGATAAACTAATAGGAAGGCATGAATGGGAATTTCAAGACATTCGGGACACTATGAAGAGATCAAAAATAAGAATTCAGGGCAGAGTAGAAGGAGAAGAAATTCACTCCAAAAGTATAGTAGGTATTTTCAACAAAATCACAGAAGAAAATGTACCCCAAGTAGGGAAAGTGATGCCAATACAGATATAGGAAGCCTTTAGGATGCAAAACAGACAAAATCAGGAAAGAATCGCTCACCACCATATTATCATTAAACTAGAAAACACACAAACCAAAGAAATATTGAAAGCAGTTAGAAAAATCAAGATTCATACAAAGGCAAGCCCATCAGGATAACAGCAGATTACTCAACAGAAACTTTAAAAGCCAGAAAGGCTTGGAATGATGTATTCCATGTTCTGAAATATAATAACTGTTATCGAGATTACTTTATCCAGCAAAACTATGCATTCAAATTGATAGAGAAATAAGGACATTCCACAACAAAAACAAGCTAAAGGACTATATGACCACTAAACCAGCTCTACAGAAAATACTTGAAAGGATCTGTCATGCAAAGAGAAAGAAAAACAACACATAAGGAAACAGGAAAAAATAAACCATATTCAAATAATAGTTAATATGAGAGAGTAAAGGAAAAACCAGAAGAACTACAAAACAAGACAACTGGCAAGAATAAATGCACACCTTTCAATAATAACTCTTAATATCAATGGCCTCAAGGCCCCAACCAAAAGACACAGGCTTGCAGTCTGAGTTAAAGGCAGGGTGTTTCTATTCATTGCCTCCAAGAAACTCACCTTTCCATAAAAGATGGACACTATCTTTGGTTGAAAGGGTAGAAACTGGTATTTCAAGCAATGGACCTAAAACACAAACAGGTGTTGCTATCCTAATATCTGACAGAGTAGACTTCCAACCAACATTAGTGAGAAAAGATAAAGAAGGTCACCTTATATTGATTAAAGGAACACTCAAACAGGGGAAGATTACAATCCTAAACATATATGCACCTAACATGGGGGCTCCCAATTTCATCAAACAAACACCATTAGAATTAAGGTCACAGATAACACCAAACACAATTGTAATGGGTGACTTCAACATCCCACTCTCATCAATTGAAAAATCATCCCGGCAAAAATCAACAGAGAAGCCTCCAGATTAGATGCAGTCATAGAACAAATGGACCTAACAGATATCTATAGAACATTTTATCCAAGTGCAAGACTAATTGAGAGGGGGAGGGGATATGATGAATAGTGGAGTTGCAAAGGGGAAAGTGAGGGGGAAGGAAATTATTATGGTTTCTTGTCTATAATTACAGAAGTTGTTTTTTGTTTGTTTGTTTGTTTGTTTTGTTTTTACAAAATTTCCAGTGTGGAATTAGAAGGCATTCTTTGTATGTCAACCTTCAGAAAAGTGATGTGGCTGGAGAGATGGCTTAGTGGTTAAGTGCTTGTGTGTGAAGCCTAAGGACCTGGGTTTGAGAATTGATTCCCCAGGACCCACATAAGCCAAATGCACAAGGTGGCGCATGCATCTGGAGTTCATTTGCAGTGGCTGGATGCCCTGGTGTGCTCATTCTCTCTCTGCTTCTTTCTCTTTCTGTCTGTTGGAAATAAATGAATAACAATAAACAAAATTTCTAAAAAAGAAAAATGATGTGCTTTGAAAAAATATTGGACAAGTGGTAAACTAGTTTACAGTAATCACAAAGATACTGATGTTAAAATCACGTGCAGATTTACCAAACAACACCTGTTATGTAACTATCAGTTATTTTGTTTTTAAGAGAGACTTCATTAGATTAAGAGGTAAGATGAGAGAACATGAACAGCTGCTGCTCATGAGAAGGTGGGAGGGGGTAAAGTGCTTTAGTTATTTCCTTGTTGCTAGGATAAAATGCCTCAAAAGAAGCAAGTCATGGGAGAAGAGAGTTTATTTTGGGTTACAGTTCCAGAGGGTATAGTACATCATGTGAGGAAAACATGGCAGGAGAAGAAAGCCAGCACTACATTGTCACATCAGCAGGGAGGGAGGGAGAGGAGAGAAAGAACAGTACAGGGGGCCAAACTTTAACCCCTTAAGCACCCCCATCCCACCCCCAGTGATACACTTTCTCCAGTAAGGCTCCACCTCCTGAAGGGTCCACAACTTCTAGAACAGCACCATCAGCTAGAGACTAAGTATTCAAACACTTGTGCCTATGAGGGCATTTTATATTCAAACCACCATAATAACTATGAGAGAAAAATAGATATATTTTTGTTTGTGTGATTGAGGTAAGATCTTGCTCTAGTTCGGGTTTACTTGGAATTCACTATGTAGACTCAGGCTGGTAGTGATCCTCCTACCTGGCCTTTCAAGTGCTGAAATTAAAGGTTTACGCCACCATGCCTGGAGAAAGAAATTTTTTTTCCTTTGTTTTTTTTTTTAATTTTTTTGTTGCTGTTTATTCTTATTTATTTGAGAGTGACAGAGAGAGAAAGAGGCAGAGAGAGAGAGCGAGAGAGAATAGATGCGCCAGGGCTTCCAGCCACTGCAAATGAACTCCAGATGTGTGTGCCCCCTTGTGCATCTGGCTAACGTGGGTCCTGGGGAATGGAGCCTCGAACCGGGGTCCTTAGGCTTCACAGGCAAGCGCTTAACCACTAAGCCATCTCTCTAGCCCATTCCTTTGGTTTTTTGAAGTAGGGTCTCACTCTAGCTCAGGCTGACCTGGAATTCACTATGTAGTCTCAGGGTGGCCTCGAACTCTTGGCAATCCTCCTACCTCTGCCTCCCAAGTACTGAGATTAAAGGCGTGTGCCACCACTCCTGGCTAGAAAATTTTTTAAAAATTATTTTATTTATTAGAGACAGAGGGAGAAAAAGAGGCAGAGAGAGAGGGAAAATGGGTGCCAGGGCTTCTAGCTACTGCAAATGAACTTTAGACACATGTACCACCTTGTGCATCTGGCTTACATGGGTACTGGTAAATCGATCCTGGGTCCTTAGGCTCCACAGGCAAGTGCCTTAATGGCTAAGTCATTTCTCTAGCCCAGAGAAAAATATTTTTATTTATTTTAATATTCTTTAAAATTTTTTTTGTTTATTTTTATTTATTTATTTGAGAGCGATAGACAGAGAGAGAAAGAGGCAGAGAAAGAGAGAGAATGGGTGCACCAGGGCTTCCAGCCACTGCAAACGAACTCCAGATGCATGCGCCCCCTTGTGCATCTGGCTAATGTAGGTTCTGGGGAATGGAGCCTCAAACCAGGGTCCTTAGGCTTCACAGGCAAGCGCTTAACCGCTAAACCATCTCTCCAGCCCTCTTTTAAATATTCAATATTTTATTAATTTGTTTGAGAGAGAGAGAAGATAGAGAGAATGGGCATAGCAGGGCCTCCAACTATTGCAAACAAACTCCAGATGCATGCACCAGCTTGTGCATCTGGTTTACATGGGTACTAGGGAATCGAACCTAGGTCCTTAAGCTTTGCAGGCAAGCATCTTAACCACTAAACCATCTCTCCAGCCCAATATTTTTATTAAGAGAGAAAGAGAGCGAATATGGATGTGCCAGGGCCTCTTACTCCTGCAAATGTACTCCAGACACATGTGCCTCTTTGTGCATCTAGCTTTATGTGACATTGGGGACTCAAACACAGACCAACAGGCTTTGCAAACAAGCACCCTTAACATCTAAGGCATCTCCCAGCCTGCATTTCTAAGTTAATGTAGTAGAAATTTGACTACATTATCTGTTAGACTGGGGCTTATGAGTCTATATCAGTTTTCTCTTCCTTTTGAAATCTTTATTAGAAGCAGCAATGTGCTCAGTCAAATCTGAATTTCCTAGCAAACCTGGGCTGTGGCTCCTTGCTCAATCTCTGCTTATGAGGTGTACACAGATATGTTGTGCAGGCCTTCAGGAAAGCTCTGCAAATTAAAATCTTGCTACTAATCACATGGGAAATTCCCCTCATTATCTCCAGTACAGCAGGGTGAGGATGTCAACACTATGGTGAACCTAGAGCTATCTCTTGAGACCCAAGGTGGAAATATTACATTCAACTATCTGTGGGGGCTGATTGATGGCTCAGCAGTTAAAGGTGCTTGCAAAACCAGAGAACCTTGGTTTGATTTTCCTGTACCCTTGTAAAACCAGATGTACAAAGTGGTGCTTGCGTTTGGAGTTGGTAGTGGTAAGAGGCCCTGGCATGCCCATATACTTTTTCTCTCTCCCCCTCTCTCATACACATGTACATAAAACTGCAGTTGAACATGACTAAAAATAAACTTATTTTCCTCATTTGTTCTCCTTTTTTATGTATTTAATGGCATAACCAGCTATTCTAGTCAATCTATCAGAAACTTGGAATTCATCCAACATGTCTCTTCTTACTCTCAGCATCTTTTTGTCCTCAAGCCTTTCCTAATTCTTCTCTGGACAGTTTCAGGTGTCAGTTTTAACTTGGAACATAATTAAATTTTTCCAATTTCATTTCCCCTTTTCCAGACTCCATTCAGAACAATCTTTCTGCCAAAATGATGTCAAGCATTTGATTTCAATTAATTTTTGGGATGGGGTCTCACTATGTAGCTGAGACTAGCCTTGAACTTATAATCCTCCTGCTCCAGTCTTTTAACGTTGGGGTTAGAAGCACTTAATTATACTTTATTTTAAAAAACACTTGAAGTTTTTTTTATACAAAATATCCATTGTGGCATTAGAAGGCATTCTCTATATGTTTTATGTGGCTGGAGAAATAGGTTAGCGGTTAAGTACTTGCGTGTGAAGCCTAAGGACCTTGGTTCGAGGCTTGATTCCCCAGGACCCACGTAAACCAGATGCACAAGGGGGCGCATGTGTCTGGAGTTCGTTTGCAATGGCTGGAGGCCCTGATGCACCCATTCTCACTCTATCTATCTGCCTCTTTCTCTCTGTCTGTCTGTGTCAAATAAATAAATAAATAAACAAAAATATTAAAAAAAATACTTGAGCCAACATCATGGCACATGCCTAGAATGCTAGCATTTGGGAGGAGGAGGCAGAAGGATTGCAAGTTCAAGGTCAACCTACCCTACCTAGCAAAAGCCTGCAAAACACACACACACACACACACACACACACACCAAAAACCCTCCACAAGATTGAGCCAACATTCAGCAGGCTACAGAGATAGCTTAGTGGTTAAGGAGTTTGTCAGCAAGGCCAAAGGACTCTGGTTTGATTCCCCATTACCCATGTAAAGCAGGATGCACAAGGTGGTGCATGTGTCTGGAGTTTCATTTGCAGTAGCTAGAGGCCCTGACACACTATTCTTCCTCTCTCTATCTGCCTCTTTCTTTCTCTCTCAAATAAGTAAATAAAATATTAAAAAGATGATTGAGCCAATGTTCTACATATTCTACATTCTAGCATGTGGTGTGGAGTGGACTCATGAGGCCCCACCTCTCCACGAGGAACTATTGGCAGTAAATGGTTGCGGGGGAGAGAGTCATGTAGCCAGTGGTGAGTTGCCCGTGCTTGTAAAAATAGCCCTCACTCATGTTCATGCAAGCAACCCTTACTAATGCATTGAGTCTCTCCCCTCCCAACCCCCAATAAAAACAAAGGTAAAAGGGAGAGCAGTTGGGAAAAGGAGATAAATAGGAGAAGAAGAGGAATAAAACAGGGTAAAGGGAGGTTGATCAGGGTGAATATGAGCAAAATACATCATATACATGTATGAAAATATCACAATTAAACCCATTATTATGTATAGTATATGCCTTAAGAAACATAAACAAATGTAAAAACTCATGTATATGGAGTGTGCGTATTAAAGACAGTGCTTGGGGCTTTGGGCCTGCTAGGCTAGCACTCTACTATTGAGTCACATTTCTAGATCTTTGATATCTAAATTTTAGAGTTCATAAAATCTTTCAGTGTTTGCTTGCTAAGTCCAAATTCCTTTATATGGCGTGTAAGTTGTTTTACAATTCATGCCATCTGTCTCCAACAGTAACCCTCCCTTTCGCTCCCTGACACAATCCTGCTATCACTCAGGTCTTAGCTCGTCCATTTTATTTTTTGCAAATCCTTCTCTGACTACCTTGGCTAAAACTAAGTTTATCACTCTTTCTCTCTTTTTAAAATTTTTAATATTTATTTGACAGAGAAAGAGGGAGAGAGAAAATGGGCATGCCAGGGCCTTTGGCCACTGCAAACAAATTCCAGACATGTGTACCCCCTTGTGCATCTGGCTAACATGAGCCCTGGGGAATTGAACCTGGGTCCTTTGGCTTTTCAGGCAAACTCCTTAACTGCTAAGCCATCACTCTAGCCTTTTTTTTTTTTTTTTTTGAGGTAGGGTTTCACTCTAGTCCAGGCTGAGTTGGAATTCACTATGTATCCTCAGGGTGGCCTTGAACTCACATCAATCCCCCTACCTTTGCCTCCCAAGTGCTAGGATTAAAGACGTGTGCCACCATGCCTGGCTCCCTCGCTCGCTCACTTGCTCACTTGCTTTTTTTCTTTTTGGTTTTTCGAGGTAGGATCTCCCTCTCTAGCCCAGACTGACCTGGAATTCACTATGTAGTAATCCACCTACTCTGACTCTTGAGTGCTGGGATTAGAGGCATGTGCTATCACACCTGGCTTTATTTTATTTTTATATATTTATCCATTTTGACAGAGAACGAGAGAGAGGCAGATATAGAGAGAATGGGCACTCCAGGGCCTTCTAGAATTTTTTAAAAAAACTTTTTTTATGGGCTGCACAGGAACTCCAGACATATGTGCCCCCTGTGCATCTGGCTTACATGGGTATTAGGGAATCAAACCTGCATCCGTAGGCTTCGCAGGCAAATGCCTTAACTTTTAAGCCATCTCTCCAGCCCTAAGGGCAAGTTTCTCTTTATGTCATCAAAATACCTTGTGCCTAGTGCACTGTATCATTCCCCATTCCACAATGCAAAGTTTGGATTTGATTTCCTCTTTTTAACGTGTCTATTCATCTGTACAGGCCTATAAACTGAAGGGATCCTTGCTGGATAAATGGCTACTCCTTACATCCATTTATTGTCTCACAAAAGAACACAATTTAGGTTGAAAGGGAAAATTAAAAATCCAGGGTTCTGGAGCTGAGGAGACAGCTCAGCAGTTAAAGGCACTTGTTACCAAAGCCTGCTGTCTTGGGCTCAATTCCCCAGTGCCCATGTAAAGTCAGATGCATAAAGTAGCACATGTATCTGGAGTCTGTTTGCAGTGGTAAGAGGCTCTAGCTTGCCGATGTGCATGCTCTCTCTGTCTCTCCCCCCCCCCCCGCTTGCAATTAAATAAAATACTTTTTATTTATTTACAAGCAGGGGAGAGAGCGGGAGGGAGGGGGAGAGAGAAAGAGAGAGAGAGAGAGAGAGAGAGAGAGAGAATGGGCACACTAGAGCCTCCAGCAATTGCAAACTCCAGATGCATGTGCCCCCTTTGTGCATCTGACTTTATGTGGGTACTGGATAATCGAACCTGGATCATTTGATTTTGCAGATAAGTGCCTTAGCCACTAAGCCATCTCTCTAGCCCATAAAAAAGTTTTTTTTTTTTTAATCTAGGATTCTAATTGAAACAATATCCTTCAGACATGACTCCACACAGTAGAAACACTGTGTAACTTGGAGTTAAAATCTCATTGCTAGATACTCTTTTTGCTGTTGTTTTCTTTTTTGGAGACAGAGAGAGAGAGAGAGAGGGAGTGTGTGTGTGTGTGTGTGTGTGTGTGTGTGTGTGTTAGGGTCTATATATCTCCAGCTGGTCTTGAACAAGCTATGTAATCTAGGTTGGTCCAGAGCTCATTATCTTCCTGCCTCAGCTGTATTACACACAAGTGCCACCACAGCTTGTTGGGCACTCATATATAAATTACTTTGAGATTTAGTTTCCTCAGCTATAAATTGGCAATCAAAACACCAAATTTACCAATTACTGTAACGATTGATGATAAATGTGTAAAAACTGCTAAATATGTCACCCAGGAATTACTCTTGCTATAGAAAAATATTTTGTAAAGTATCAGTAACAGGAGTTGAGGTCATAGCTCAGTGGTAAAGCACTAGCCAGGCAAATGCAAGGCCGTGGGTTAGGTCCCCAGCAATGAAGAGTTGAGAAGGAGAAGAAAAAGAGGGACAGAAGTAGGAGGCATTTATTTAGCTCTGTGTGATGGAGTACTTTTGTGATCCCAGCCAGGATTTGAGAGGCCAAGGCAGAGGCAGGAGGATCACCAGTCCAGTATGGTGGTTTGCTGGGGTATGCTTATAATCCCAGCATTTGGGAGGTAGAGACAGGAGCATCAGGAGTTCAAGGCCAGGCTAAATGAGACCCTAATCTAATTTCTTTTAAAGGGGTGAAGAGATGGCCTCACAGTTAAAGTGCTTGTCTACAAAGCCTAAGGACCCAGGTTTGATTCCATAGTACCCACATAAGCCAGATGTACAAAGTGGCACATGTGTCTGGAGTTTGTTTGCAGTGGCTGAGGCCCTGGTGCACTCATTCTATCTGCTTCTTTCTCTCTCTTTTTCTCTCCAATAAATAAATAAAATATTAAAAAATAAAAAAATAAAAAAACCCTCCCTAAGCCAACCACCAAACAAAAAGTACTATTAAAAAAGCTGGGTGTAGTGGCACATGACTTTAATCCCGGGACTACAGGCTACAGAGTGAGTTCTAGGTTAGCGTGAGCTAGAGTGTGACCCTGCCTTGGACAAAAATAAAAATTACTAGTAACAAACAATAATAGCACCATGAGCCAGGCATTTTGCTAAATATATATTTCCTTTAAATGTTCAAACAATCACATTTTATATTTATATATATTTTAAAATATTTTGTTTATCCAGTTTATTCTTGGTATGGGTTAAACAATGTCTCCTCAAAATTCATGACCTTCCTCAAACATCAGAAGGTGACCTTAGTTGGCAGATGTTATTATGATAAAGATAAGGTGGTTGGATCTGGAGAATTGACTCACCAGTTAAAGGCACCTGCATGCAAACATGGCTGGCCCAAGATCACTTCCCCAGCCACCCATGCTGGATGTGGACTGGTTTGGTTTGCAGCAGCAAGAGAGCACACAAATAAGTATTTTTAAAAAAGATAAGGTTGGGGCTGGAGAAATGGCTCAGCAGTTAAGGCACTTGCCTCCAGAGCCTAACAACCTGGGTTCAATTCGCCAGTACCCATGTAAACCAGATGTACAAAGTGGCACATGCTTCTGGAGTTCATAGCAGTGGCTAGAGGCCCTGGTGTGCCCAGTCTCTCTCTTTCTACCTGTGCCCTCTCTCTCTCTGTCTCTCTGTGTGTGTGAAATTAAAAAAATATTTTTAAAGAAAAGATAAGATTATCCTGCAGTAGGGTGGGTCCTTAATTTAATAGTTAACTTAATAATGTCCTTAAAATAGACAGCCACATATGACTTTGACAGAAGTAGAGATAAATGCCAGGATTACTGTAGCCACCAAGAGCTAGGAAGAGGCAAGGCTTCACTCCTGTAGGCTTCAGAAGGATCATAAACCTTGCACCCTTGAATTCAGACTTCTAGGAAATCTGTTCTAATGGTCCTTGCTCTATTCCTCCTCAGTGTAAAAGAAAAGATCTGATGACTGTGGAATCTTGCCAAGGGCACATAAGATCCTGGGATGCTGGGCTTTTGTTTTGCCCCTGCATGTATCCCCAGCACTTGAGGAAATACCTAGTGTAGGAGACTCAGGAGAAAGCTAGTTTCTTTTAGGCAGTCGCAGTTAGGGACAGAAGCTCAAAGAGGGAACCAAAAGATGCCGCCCCCTGCCCCCCTTGGCAGGAATGGAACTAGTGTCTGATCCACTTTCATCTATGACAGCTACAGTGCCCCCTTCTGCCTACAGGCTAACATACTACCTAGGTGGGCTGGCCTTTAAGTCCACCCTTTAAATCTACAAACCAATCAGGTCTTCCCCTTACATACTTGAATCTGACAAGAAAGAATCCATTTTCTTTCTTTCTTTTTTGTTTTTTCAAGGTAGGGTCTTGGTCTAGCCCAGTCTGACCTGAATTCACTATGTAGTCTCAGGGTGGCCTCATACTCATGGCGATCCTCCTACCTCTGCCTCCGAAGTGCTGGGATTAAAGGTAGCCACCAACACACCTGGCTCTTTCTTTTTTTAAATAGTTTTTATTAGAGAGAGAGAGGGAGAGAGAGAGAATGGGCACTTCAGTGCCTCTAGTCATAGCAAACAAACTCCAGATGCATGCGCTACCTAGTGCATCTGGCTTATGTGGGTTCTGGGGAACCGAACCTGGGTCCTTAGGTCTGACAACTAAGCCATCTCTAACTAGCCCCAATTTTCTTTCTTTAAATGTTATGCAGACGGATACAGACACACACGGGGGGGGGGGGGAGTGTTTTGGACACGCCAGGGCCTCTAGCCACTGCAAATGACCTCCAGATACATGTGCCACTTTGGGCATCTGTCTTTATGTGGGTACTGGAGAACTGAATCCGGGTCATTAGGTTTTGCAGGCAAGCACCTCAAGTACTGAGCCATCTCTCCAGTCTCCCCTCCCCCAAGTCCATTTTCTTTTCATTTTTCCAGGTAGGGTCTCACTCTAGCTCGGGCTGACTTAGAATTCACTATGTAGTTTCAAGCTGGCCATGAACTCACAGCAATCCTCCTACCTCTGCCTCCCAAGTGCTGGAATTAAAGGCATGTGCCACTATGCCCAGCTGAGAATACATTTTCAATCGGCCACAAAGACTTATTCATGCTGTTCCCAGCTCTCTTTGCCTTCTGTTCCTTTCCGCCTTGTCTGGTGATCTCCGCTTGGATACATGTGAGTCTGGCTTCCCCCTCAACTCAGAGGGCAGAGTACTGTTCCTTGGTCTGGGTAATTCTCTGCTTTCCTCTGCTTTATATTTTGGAACAACTTCTAATTTTAATTACATGTATGATTCTCCTCTGGTGTCTGGATCTACCACATGTGTATTTCCCTTACACTCTAGATATACCACATAGGTGCTTTTTCTAAACTCTGGGCCTGCTACCTGTGTAATTTCTCTGAACTCCAGGTAACCATGGGCATAACTCTTTACTGTTCATTTCCCATCTGAATTTCTTGGTCTCTGCTTTGATCTTTTCCTTCTGCTATTCTTCCTTAAGTTCCCAGCATTTGCCCTCTTTTCCTTCCATGAGGAAGCTCAGGATGGATGCTGTGTGTTCCTTCTAGATCTTCCTTCATAAGCACCCTGGTTCTATCTCCCATGTATTTATGGCTCTGCCCCAGCCATTTCTCTTGAATGAATCTCATGGACTATGATGTGTTTTCCACATGACTGTGTGTTTCCTACTTTCTGTGTGCTTAATTCTGTTCTAGCCTTCTTCCTAGATCCCAACTTCCCTTAAATAAACAAAATTTGAGATTTCTCCCTAAACTCAATAATTCACAACTTATCCTTCTTGAGGCTTTTTTTCCCTCAATTCTTTGCTAAAAATAAGGACAGGAGCTGGAGAGATATGGCTTAGTGGTTAAGGTACTTGCCTGCAAAGCCAAAGGACCCAGGTTCAATTTCCCAGGACCCAGGTAAGGCAGATGCACAAAGTGGCACTTTTGTCTGGAGTTCATTTGCAGCAGTTGGAGGCTGTGGTATGCCCATTCTCTCTCTCAAATAAAATAAAAATAAAAATTAAAAAATAAGGATAGGACCCGAAATTGGGGTTCATAAATTTGGAGACTCCTCCTGAAACCCTGCATGACTAGCAGAGCATAGGCCTTCACAAAGTGTCTGTGAGTGAGTATCTCATGACAATTATAAAGTTAATGCTCAAAGGACATGAATGACAGAGAATGAAACAAATTTTGTAAACCCTGAAAGTGTTTTTTGTTTGAGAGGAAAAAAAAAAATAAACAAGTAAGCCAGGATTAGAAATAATGGGACTAGATTTTAAAACACACCAGACTGGCACTGTCACCTCTGGCTAGAGACCACTAGAACATTGCCTGAAATCTTTAGGAGGAATTGCTCATGTGGAACCATTGTTAGAGCCAGAAACCCAGTTTTCAAGGTGCTTTTGAGTTTTAGAAACAATCAAAGTTTTTGGACTTAAGTCTATTAAATAAAGCCAGTGATAAAATTGGGTAATTATATACATATACATATATGTGTATATATATATGTATGTATGTATGTATATACACACACACATGATGTGGTGGTGTACACCGTTAGTGCCAGCACTCAGGAGGCAGAAGTAGGAGGATCACTATGAGTTCAAGGCCACTTTGAGACTACACAGTGAATTCCAAGTCCACCTGGGCTAGAATGAGACCCTATCTCAAAAAACCAACAACAAAAACGGGTTGGGGAAAATGGCTTAGCAGTTAAGGCGTTTGCCTGAGAAGCCTCAGGACCCCAGTTCGACTCTCCAGAACCCATATAAGCCAGATGCACAAGGGGGCACATGTGTCTGGCGTTTGTTTGCAGTGGCTAGAGGCCCTGGCAAGCCCATTCTCTCTATCTGCCTCTTTCTCTCTCTCAAATAAATAAATAAATGAATTTTAAAATAATTTTAAGATGTGATTGTTTAAAAAAAAGTTTGTTTTTTTCAGAGCTGGGTAGATGGCTCAGAGTTTAAAGGTGCTTGCTTACAAAGCCTGCTGATTCAAGTTCAATTCCCCAGAACTCACATACAGCCAGATACACAAGGGTGACAAGTGTCTGGAATTCATCTGCAGTACCAAAACGCCTGGTACACGTTTTTCAGAGATGGAAAATTTTCTAAGGCAGGTTACTGAAGTTAGGAAGTTGATGAACTAAATGAAAACCATATTAATAGTAATATTAAAAATATCATTTGCAGAGTTGGGCATGGTGGCGCATGCCTTTAATTCCAGCACTTGGGAGGCAGACATAAGAGGATCACCGTGAGTTCAAGGCCACTCTGAGACCACATAGTGAATTCCAGGTCAGCCTGGGCTAGAGTGAGACCCTACTTCAAAGAAAACAAAACAACAAAAAAACATTTGCAGCCAGGTGTGGTGGTCCAGGCCTTTAATCCCAGAATTTGGGAGGCAGAGGTGGGAAGATTGCTGTGAGTTTGAGGCCACCCTGGGACTACATAGTGAATTACACGTCAGCCTGGGCTTCAGTAAGACCCTATCTCAAAAAAACAAAACAAATCAAAAATATCATGAAGAGGCAGAGGTAGGGGATCACTGTGAGTTCAAGGCCTGGGACCATGTACTGAGTTCCAGGTCAGCCTAGGTTAGAGTGAGAACCTACCTCAGAAAAAATTAAAAATCATTTGCACCTCTTTTTATTCCCAAACTCCAAGAGCACATCCCCAGGAGTGGAGAGTTGGCTCATGCTCATCTATGAACTTGGGGGGTAAAAGTCAAAAATCCGCAGGTACCCCAATACCAACCATAACGAAATCATCCTTCCGATAGGGCTGGAAAGTCAGGTCGAAGCCAAACGCCTGCGCCTGGATGCGCCCAAACATGGACCTAGACAGAGGTGGAGTTGAGTCAGTGTGGGGTCAGCCTCCCTCACCCCAGGACTCCCTGACCCCGGGCCTCCCTGACCCTGGGCCTCCGTGACCCCGGCCCTCGCTGACCCCTGCCCTCGCTGAGCCCGGGCTTCCGTGACCCCGGGCCTCCGTGACCCCAGCCCTCCCTGAACCGGGCCTCGGTGACCCCGGGCCTCGCTGACCCCGGCGCTCCCTGACCCCTGCCCTCGCTGACCCCTGCCCTCGCTGACCCCGGGCCTCCGTGACCCCGGCCCTCCCTGACCCCCGCCCTCGCTGACCCCGGCCTTCGCTGACCCCGGCCCTCCCTGACCCCAGGCCTCGCTGACCCCGGGCCTCCGTGACCCCGGGCCTCACCACTGGCGGAGCCGGCTGGTGATGTCCCGGTTGCTCAGAAACGGGAACGTTCTCTGAGGCAAAAACCTGAAGTAGAAGTTGCGAAGATCCCCTGGATCCCCAGCAGCCGCCGCCATCCTGTCAGGCGTGCAGGAAGGTGGGGCCGTTTCCCTGGAGACAAGGGCTGCGCACGGGGCGGGGCGGGCGCCCTGGGGGCGGGGCGTGGGCCTGGCTGCAGCGCCCGCTCCTGGGAAGGGCGAGCGAGAGGACTGGCTAGGCCCACGCCTCTTCAGGGTTCACTGAACTCACGACCTGAGCCTAGCAGTTAGGGGAAACTAGGAGCAGAAGATAAAGAAAAGTTGCTACTCAGTGTGTTGACACAGAATGAGAGCCTTTTAAAATAATGAAAGAAAGAAGGGGAGGGAGGGAGGGAGAAGGAAAAAGAAAGAAAGAGAGAAAGAGAGAAAGAAAGAAAGAAAGAAAGAAAGAAGACATATAAGCTCTTATTTTGCATGAGCCAATGATCTAGACTGAAATTTTCTTTTCCTTCCTTCCTTCCTTGCTTGCATTTTTTATTTATTTTTACTTTTTTGGTTTTTCGAGGTAGGGTTTCACTCTAGCCTAGGTTGACCTGGAATTCAATATGTGGTCTCAGTGGCCTCCAACTCAAGGCAACCCCCTGACCTCTGCCTCTTAAGTGCTGGGATTAAAGGCTGAGCCACCATGCCCAGTTCTTTTTTTTTTTCTTTAATTTTTAAAAAATGTTTTAAAATTTTATTTAAGAGAGAATGGGCACGTCAGGGCTTCCGAAAATGAACTACAGATGCATGTGCCACCTTGTGCATTTGGCTTACATGGCTTCACAGGCAAGCACCTTAACCACTAAGCCATCTCCCCAGCTATCTTTTTTTATATTTTTAAAGATATTTTTATTTCTATATTTGCAAGCAGAGCGAGATAAGAGAGAAGAGAGACAGACAGAGAGAATGGGGCCCTTCAGGACCTTCAGACATTGCAAACAAATTCCAGATGTATGTACCACTTTGTGCATCTGGCCTTATGTGGGTAGTGGGAATTGAACTCAGGTTGTTAGGCTTTGCAGGCAAACTCCTTTGTCACTGAGCCCAATCTCCAACTCCTCCTTTTTATTTATTTTTTAAATACTTAAGAGATAGATGATAGAGAAAATGGACATCCCAGGACCACTTGCCACTACAAATGAATTCCAGACCCATTGTGCCCCTTTTGCAGGTATTTGGTTTACTGGGTACTGGGGAATGGAACCCAGGTTGGCAGGTTTTGCAAGCAAGTGGTTTTAAGGGCTAAGTCATCTCTCCAGCCCTTTCTCCCACCCTCTCTCACTCTCTTCTCCCTTCCCCTCCTCTTTTTTTTTTTTTTTTTTTTTTTGCCATGCTGAGGATTGAAAATTAAGCAAGTGCACTGGACAAGTGCTCTATCACAGAGCTACATTCCAAGGCTATGTTTTACATTTTAAGTTGAGAATTTTTCTCACTAAGTTTCCCAGGCTATCCTATACTTTGTAGAACTTGAACTCTAGATCCTCCTGCCTCAGCCTCCTGAGTACCTAGGATTAAAGACCTATATCACCAGGCCTTCATAGACTGACAATTTTGTAAGTATGACGATTCAAACTTTTCTGAAGAAAATGTTATTCTAAATTAGGCTCATCTATTTTAGAAAACAGATGTTTATGTGACTACTTGGGAAAGTATTCTGTTACTATGTGACTAATTTTTTTTTCATCTAAGTTATACCTGAAGGTTAAAAAAAGAATTCATGTATACTATATTACAACATACTACATTTGTTTCCTATTGAGAATTGTCTTAAAAAAATTCTTCTTTTTAAGAATTTATTTATTAGAGAGAGAGAGAATATGAATGGGTGTGCCAAGTCCTCTAGCCACTGCAAACAACCTCCAGATGTACATACCACCTTGTGCATCTGGCTTATGTGGTTAGTGGAGAATGGAACTTGGGTTCTTAGACTTCACAAGCAAGCACCTTAACCACTAAGCTATCTCTCCATCCCAAGAATGGTCTTTAGTATTTTTTTTTTTTTTTTTTGTCTAATAGCTATGTTAGAGTTGTGACAGTTATCTGCTCATCGATGGGACAAAACACCTGACCAAAAGGAACATATGGAAGGAAGGGTTTACTTCTGACTTAAGTGTCTAGGGGAAGTTTCATTATGGCAGAGAAAGCATGAAGAACAAACAGCAGAGTATCACATCTTGTCACATCAGTGGGAAGGAAGAAATATGATTGAATTCACCCTGAACACCCAGTGGGCTGGACTAATGAACCTCAAGGCATGCCTTCCAGTATCATGCCTCTTGGAGCAATGCTCCACCTCCCAAAAGCTCTTTCAGCTGAGGATTGACTATGAGGCTTAATCACAAATACATGAGGCTATGAGGGACATTTCACATTCAAACTATTCTATCCCACCCTTGACCCCTTTAGACTCATGGCTATCTCATGATACAGATTGCATTCAGTCCAACATAAAAGTCCCCATAGGGCTAGAGATATGGCTCAGTGGTCAAAGGAACCTGTTGGCAAAGCCTGATGTCCCATGTTTGGTTTGCCAGTACCCATGTAAAGCCAGATAACAAAGATGGTGCATGCATCTGGAGTTCATTTGTAGTGGCAAGAAGCCTTGGTATGTGTCTCTATAGTCTTTACCAGTCCCAACACTGTTCAAGAGCAAAATGTCTCTCTGAGCCAGGTGTAGGGGCACACACCTTTAATCCCAGCACTCGGAGGCAAAGGAAGAAGTATCACTGTGAGTTCCAGGTCAGTCTAAACTCTCAGAGAGAGATCCTACCTTGAAAAGACAACAAAACCAAACAAAAAAAGGTGTCTTCTGAGATTCAAGGCAGTCTTTCTTTAAAATAATTATTTAATTCATTTGAGAGAGAGAGAGAGAAAGAGATAGAGAAAGAAAGAGAGAGAGAAAGAAAGAGAAGAGAGAGAGAGAGAGAATGGGTGTGCCACAGCCTCCAGCCACTGCAAATGAACTCCAGATGCGTGCGCCCCCTTGTGCATCTGGCTTACGTGGGTCCTGGGGAATTGAACTAGGATCCTTTGGCTTTGCGGGCAAGTATCTTAACTGATAAGGGCCATTTCTCCAGCCCTCAAAGCAGTCTTTTAAGTATGAGCCCTGTAAAATCAAAACAGAAGTTATATACTTCCAACACATAATGAAACAGAGTAAACATTCCCATGCAAAAAGAAAGCATAGCAAGAGATGAATAGACCAATGCAAGAAAACAAGCAGGGCAAACATCAAATCCTGTAGCTCTTTGGCATTTGGGGACCATGATGAAAATTTTGGGTTCCAAAGGCTTGGGAAACTTTCCACCTCTCCAGCTGTGTTGCTAACTTTCTGGGCAAAATATACCCAAACCAGAGAGAGCCACTTTCCTTGGCTGCTATAGCATAGCCCTGGCTGTTAAAGGCACTTGCTCGCAAAGCCTACTGGCCCAGGATTCAATTCCCTAGCCACACATGCAAAGCCAGATGGGCAGTTGTTTGAAGTGACAAGAGACCATGATGCATACATGCAAATGCACACACACACATGCTGATAAAAATAGAACCCACTCAAAGAGACTATCCTTCTTTCCTGTGGACAAGTCTCTCCAACAAGCCAAAGTCCTTCCATGAGAACCCACTTCTTGTTTGTCTAAGATAGGGTCATGCTATGTAGACCTGAATAGCATGGTATTATTATTATTATTATTATTATTATTATTATTATTATTAAACTCATGGCAATCTTCCTTCTTCAGCCTCCCCAGTGCTGGGAATACAGGTGTGTACAACCACGGACAGCTGGGAACCACATCTTAAACATTTAATACTATCTCTCCCTGTTGCTGCATGGGGGTGGTGGTGGCTCTAATACATGAAGTTTTAGGGAACATTCAAACTATATCATAACCAGGGGTGTCCAACCTTTTGACATTACAACATGACACTGTTATGTACAAATATGTTGGGCTGTATTCATCACTATCTGGGAAGCATGCATCCCACAGGTCATAGATTGACCCATAGCAATGAATGAATTTTTTTAAAAGAACCTTATTTTTATTTACTTATTTGAGAGAGAGAGAGAGAGAATGGGTATGCCACTGCAAATGAACTCCAGATGCACGTGCATCTGGCTTATGTGGGTTCTGGGGAGTCCATTGTGGGTCCTTAGCCTTTGCAGGCAACTGCCTTAACTGCTAAGCCATCTCTCTAGTCCAGTGAATTTTTTTAAAGTTATTCTTTTTAAAAAAATATTTTACTTATTTATTTGAGAGAGAGAGAAAGACACGGTTATGAAGAGAGAGAATGGGCACACCAGTGCCTCTAGCCACTGCGAATGAAGTCCCGATGCTTGCACCACCTTGTGTATCTGGCTTATGTGAGTACTGGAGAGTCGAACCTGTGTCCTTAGGCTTTGCAAGCAAGCATCTTAACTGGTAAGCCATCTCTCCAGCACCTATTGAATGTTTTTCTAAAAATTATTTTATGCACATGTGCATGTTTGTGTGTATGTTGGTGCACATATGTGCATGGGGCAATCAGAGGGCAACCTTGGGTATTGTTTCTTAGGAACATTGTCCACCTTCTTTTGTTGTTGTTTTGAGACAAAGCCTTATGTAGCACAGGCTAACCTCAAACTTGCTGTGGAGTCAAGGATCACCACCAACTCCTGGTAACCATGGGTAACCAAGGGTAACCATGAATTAATTTTTATAATGATATACATTGCTGCGAATTCTGTGATTGTTTTTCATTATATATAAGGTAAATCATGAATTCTTATGACCTATGCAGTGTGTCTTCCTAACTTCATTTCTTAACTCCTGTCCTGCTTCCCTTCTCAAGAACCCCTAGGGGGGCTGGAGAGATGGCTCAGTAGTTAAAGGTGTTTGCTTGCAAAGCCTGACTGCTTCGGTTTGATTCCCCAGTACCCATGTAAAACCAGATGCACAAAGTAACACATACATCTGGGGTTCGTTGGTAGTGGTAGGAAGTCCTGGTGTGCCCATACTACCTCTCTCACCATCTCCCCACTTAAATAAATAAATAAATAAATGAAATTTAAAACAACTGTTTTGCTGGCAGACATAAATGACTTTGGTACTGTCAAGGAGGTCTACAACAAGTGCTTCAAGAGTAATTTTCGTACTAGAGCTACTTACTAGGTTGCTGTTTCTCCCAGTGGAGGGAGGCTGTGATGAGATTGCCACTCACAACAGCATCATTATAAATGGCTTCTGTTGTTTACGCTGTGCTTTTCATCATGCCTTTAAATTAACATCCTACTTTGTTGGGAGCCATTGGGCTGGCCTTGGATCTGTAGCATTGGGCTGTGTGGCAACAAGACTTTTTGCACCTGCAAGCAAGGAAGATTGTGTAAATTCAGTATTTCTGGCAAGAGCTGACCGATCCTTTAACTCTTGTCCTTGTATGAGGAAGTTATTGCTAGGAACAGAGGGTTTGTCTGTCTGCCAAACTTTGAATAACTTTTGCACTGAGAAGTGGTCGAGGTGCGTGACTTTGTAACCGGAAGAAGTTGTTTTGATAGAAATTTATGTAAAGGTCATGGAATATTTTTGTACATTGGCTTATTGTTTGCAAGAGCTTATAAAAGGGACTGCTGAGAAATAAATGGGGCTTCAGCCTTTGTCTGGAGTCCTTTCTGGTACTCTTGTCTCTGTCTTTCTTTAATCCTCATTCCCTTTCAGGCTCAAACCGTTGTAGCCGGCAGGCTCCGGCACTACTTTTTACAACTGATGTTGGCAAATGTAAATGTGACTCAAGTATCTGAAGTTACTCTATAAATACCTTATCAGGGAGATCTTACATGAACTACACTAGTGAACCCAATTAGGGATGCTATCACTTAAATGTATACACTTATGTTGCTGAGTGCAAAAAGATTCATTACACCATTATTCAAAGTAAAGGAAAAGATGACTTATTGGAAAGTCAGGTGTTGTTCCTGAGAAATAATAATGAGCACACCCAGTTCGATTAAACCAGATTAATTTAATGATGTGAAATATTTAGTCTTCTTGTTAGATATGTAAAACTAAATTAAGATATTCAAACTTGAATGGTACAGGTGAAAAAAATAAAATGGACCAAAAATTTTTATACAGATAATATTTTTCTAGTGGAACTAAAATAAACATGTATCTTAGAAAAACAAGAATCTGTAGTCTGGAGAGAGCCAAGCTCTTTCTGGCTCAGGCCATTGGAAATGGGTATTTTCTCTGCCTGGAACACCTCCCCTTCCTCTCCTAGCCTAATTCTTTCTCTCTTTTTTTTTTTCTTTTTGGTTTTTTGAAGTGGGGTCTCACTCTAGCTCAGGCTGACCTGGAATTCACTATGTAGTCTCAGGGTGGCCTCGAACTCATGGTGATTCTCCTACCTCTGCTTCCCAAGTGCTGAGATTAAAGGTATGTGCCACCACAAGCAGCCACCTAGCCTATTTCTTGACCATCCTTCAAGGTTACAATTCACTCTCTGGAGACCTTTTCTGATTACCAGCCCCTATTGGTTTTTGGGTTATTCTGCTATGGCAATGTACTTATCCTTCACAGTGCTTATACCAACTTGCAGTTACCAATTTCTTTAATATGCATGTAGGGGCTGGGGACAAGACTTAGAGGGTAAAACTCCTGCAGTGCAGGCATGAAGACCTGAGTTGGATCCACAGTACCCAAGTAAAATACCTGGTGTGGGAATGCACCTGTTATCACAGTGCTGTGGAAACAGAGACAGGCAATCTCTGGGACTCACTGGCTAGCTAGTCTAGCAGAACTGGTAGCTTCCATCAAGTTATCTTCTTTCAGGGCTGGAGAGATGGCTTAGCCATTAAGGTGCTTGCTTGTGAAGTCTAAGGACCCAGGTTTGATTCCCCAATACCTACATAAACCAGATGCATAAGGTGGCACATGTGTCTGGAGTTTGTTTGTCATGGCTAGAGGCCCTGGTGTGCGAATTCTCTCCCCACCTCCCTCCCTCTCTAATAAATAAATATAATAAATAAAAGTTTTCTAAAAGATCTTGTTTCAAAGAATAAAGTGGAAGTCTGGAAAATGGCTCATCAGTTAGAGGTATTTGCTTGCAAAAAACAAAGTGGATTGTCAATAACAAAGCTAACAGGGCTGGGGACATGGCCCAGAAGTTAAAGGCACTTGCTTTCAAAGCCTGCTGGCCTGGGTTTGATTCCCAAGGAACCATGTAAAGCCAGATGCACAAAGTGGTACAGGCATCTGGAATTAGTTTGCAATGACAAGAGACCCTTTTCCCTGCCATACTTACACTTTCTCTCTCTCTTTCTCCCGCTTTGCAAATAAATAAATAAAAATAACATTTTTTACAAAGTTAAGAACAAGCCGGGTGTGGTGGCGCATGCCTTTAATCCCAGCACTCAGGAGACAGCGGTAGGAGGATCACTGTGAGTATGAAGCCATTCTGAGACTACATAGTGCATTTCAGGTCAGGTTGGGCCAGAGTGAGACCCTGCCTCGAAAAACAAAGCAAAACAAAAAAGACACCTAACATTGAGCTCTATCTTCTGCACTCTCATGCACACACACGTGCCTCCACACACATACATGCATGCATACATGCACGATATACACAAATAATAAAATAATAAATATCTGTATGGGGCATTCAGTGTGGTGATACAAGTTTATAATCCCATTCCTCAGGAAGCTGAGGCAGGAGAAAGTATCTGAAGTCAGGTACAGCCTGGGCTATATAGCCAGACCCTATCTAACAAAACAAACACAACTAAGCAATCACAATCTCTCTCTCTCTCTCTCTCTGTGTGTGTGTGTGTGTGTATTCCTATTTTCCCTAAAATAATCTTCCTGTCTCAGTATGATTTGTGTGCTTTTATATTCAAGGCTTGTCTCCCTTATTGGCTTGTAATATGAAAAGACCAAGACTGAATGTTGTGCTCAGAGGTGGATTCTTGGTGGCTAAATGCTAGGGTGGGGATCCCAAAATATTTCTGAATAAAACACTCAATGATTCCAATCTGATCTTATGTATATGAAAGATTGAAATGATTTGGAGCTAGGGCGGGAGTGCATGCTTCTAATCCTAGCACTCAGGAAGCTGCGGATCGCTGGGAGTTTGAGACCAGCATGGGACTACAGAGTGAGCTCTCGGAAAGCCTGGGCTCTAATGAGATCCTGCTTCAAAAATTCCAAAATATAAAAGTTAAAAAAAAAAAAAAAGAATTGAAATGATGTGACTAAAACAGCTAGCTAAACTTTTGCTATAAACATAAAGATTAGTCATAAGTATGTTTTCTAAATATACTTCATTTACTATGATTTGAGCTGGGTTTGGCTGTTCATGTCTGTAATCTCAGAAGTTGGCGGGGGTGGGGTGGGGTGCTGATACAGGTTGCTGAAAGTCTGAGGCCAGCCTGGGATACACAATGTGTTCAAGGCTGGCCGTGGCTTGAAAGGGAGATGCCTTTTTAAAAAGCCAAAATAAATAAATACTTAAATAAAATAAATTGTGTTCTTAGTGATGGGGAATTAGTCAGATACTTTATCATTAGGTAGTGGAAAGAGGTCCCAAAGAGAAAACACTGGCAGAACCAGAGTTTAGTATCTGATTCAGCCTAGCCAATGAGTTCTGTAGGCCTTTACTCCTGAGCCAACCCCTGAGCCTAGACCAATTAGTTCTCTCTCAGACTCACCTGAGCTGGAGGGTAAAGCCCACCACCGTAAGAATACCAGGTGGGTGAAGGAGTTAGCAAGTCTCTCCTTTGAGGCTCTGGGGATATGGTGATAGTTCTGTTGCCAAGAAGTCTGTCAGGAGACTTGACCCCTGCTGTTTCAATAACCCCAGGGGAGCTGGCTGGCTATCTGGGAAGAAAGGAGTTCAAAGAAATTCACTTCCTACACATTTGCTAATCCTTCTCCCTACCCTCAGGCTTTGGTCATAGCACTCTCCTGACCCAATGCTGGGTGAGCTTCTTATTTCCAGTCTCCACTGCTGAGATGTGAAGTGTCCCTCTATGGCTAGGGTCTCCTCTAATAATAATAAATAATAATAATAATAATAAAGTCTAATTTCTGTTCTGCTTGTCTCTAACTTTTTCTAACAGTGGGCAAAGCCTCTTGTTGGTGTTTCACCTTTCCTGAACTTCCAGGTCCCTGCTCTGGTAAGTCTTTCTCCTCTCTGCCCTGCAGGGCTGAGATGAGGGATCCCCAAACCCTACTCCTACTTGGGCTGTCTTATTCCTGCCTTCCACATGGCAGGAACTCTCTGTACTTTCCTTCTCTTAATCTAATAAAGCCTCTTTAATTCTTACCCTCTGGTATATGGATTTTAATTCTTTAAATTCATAAGACAAGAATCTGGGGAACTCTAAACCTGTTGATGTATTTGCATATTGGCAACGAGCCCCCAAGCTCCCATTACATAATGGTTCCCTGACCTAGAAACTCAGAAGGTAAATCTCTTTCCTGCCTTCCTCGTGGCAGGAAACATCATTATTCTCTAGCCAAACTTTCTCTTTCTGCTTGGAACCCATGTGGACAGACTTTTTTTTTTTTTTTTTGGTTTTTCGAGGTAGGGTCTCACCCTAGTCTAGGCTGACCTGGAATTCATCTGTATTCTCAGGATGGCCTTGAACTCATGGTGATCCTCCTACCTCTGCCTCCTGAGTGCTGGGATTAAAGGCATGCCCCACCACGCCCGGCTGAACAGACCTTTTTTAAAAAAATATTTTTTATTTATTTTCAAACACACAGAGAAAATGGGAATGGCACACCAGGGCTTCTTGCTGCTGCAAACAAACTCCAGATGCATGTGCCACTTTGTGCATCTGGCTTTACATAGGTATTAGGGAATTGAACCCAGGCTCTTAGGCATTGCAAGCAAGTGCCTTTAATCACTAAGCCATTTCTTCAGGCCCATACCTATCTTGAAATAGACAGCATTCTGTAAGCTTAACTTTTGGCAATTTATTTGTAAGCATGTATTTATAAAATGAGTTTGTAAACCACATTTAATTTTATATTTCTTATAATTTTAAATTATTCATAAAATTAATATATATGTAAATGTGATATGGATAGACTCACTTTGTAGGCTTTCATTATCATCAAAGCACCTATCTTGGGCTGCAGCTAGGTCTGTGTTTGACTCTACCACCAGCTGTGTGACTTGACCAGCTATTTTCTCTGTGTCTCGGTTTCCTTCATCCAGGCTTTTGCAAGAATTAAGTGAGCATAGGCCTGCTCAGCATGGAAAATGTTTGCTGGAAAAGGAAGGGTTAAACTAGACTACCTGCTGTTTCTGAAAGACAGATGGGGGAGGGGATGGGAGGAGCTTTGGCCCCAGAAGGTGTAAACAAGTAGGGGCTGGAACCTGTCTCTGTTCAGTGACAGGAATTCTGTCTTTGACACTGATTTGACTCCTTAGGGCTGTCAGAAAAGCCCTTGACTTTCTATGGCTGGGTTCAGCTCACATTAGTCTTTGGTTCCTATAAAAATACTTTTTATTGCAAAATCCTGTTTTGGGTTTAATTTGTTTAAACAAAGTTTACAAAATGTTATAAAGAATGGTACCCCAACTTCCTACTCATCTGCCCTACCTACAGCATTTAAGAGTGGGAATGGTCAGGAGGCGTGACTAGGGCCAGGACTATACCATTCATTCATTGCCTGAGGCAGAAGAATGCTAAAGACACAAATCTTAAAGGAATTGGTTTACACAATGAAAGTTTTAATATGGGAGAAGGTGACTTTTGATGAATACTTACTCAAGGCCCTGTCTCAAAATACAAAATCTATAAATACACCTACATTAAACCCAAGTTCCTGACAAAATGAGCCTTCTGAGGGGCTGTTTACTACAAAACATAACAATCTTTCAAAATATCAGCAAAAGCCCTTCCCTCTCAGGGGGGAAAAAGATTTAAAAATCTTAAGAATTTGTTATCTGAAATCTGTAAAGAGACTTATCTGGTAGGAGCCTCCCTGCAGTAACCTGACATTGCAACACGAAAAGTCACCTGAGGCCTGAAAGCAGCTGTATATTCTTGACTGGACAGCTAGATAAGTATCCCACATACAAGAGCCCCTGGGCAACAGTCACCAGCACTACATAGGGCCATGGTTCCAAATGAGAAGTGATACGTGGCATCTCAGAGGAAGAGGGAAAGGTGTGTGCAGAGTGCTGGTCACTTCACATGGCATGCCTTTATCCAAATCCAGTGTAGACGTGCATTGAATTATTATCAATACAGATGACAGGATGAGGGCCCTAGAGATGAAAACACGTGCACACACACATGGTGGCACATGCCTTTAATCCCAGCACTCAGGAGGCAGAGGTAGGAGGATCCTGTGAGTTCAAGGTCAGCCTGGGCTACGGTGATACCCTTTTGAGAAAAACAAAACAAAACAAAACAAAACAAAACAAAAGGTGTGTCTACTACGCCTGGCTCCGTGGTATTTTTATCACTTTTATCCTCATCCTTAGGTCCCTCCTTCTCCTTATGGTACACATAGCTATCTGTAGATTCCCAAATGTGTCCAACCTATGTTCTAATGAACCCATTGTCTCTCACTCAGCCAGCCAATTGATAGAGCTTTTGAGAATTCATGAGTTGGTACATGCAATATGCTCAGGCCACACTCCAGAACACAGTAAACATAGTTAGCCTTTGTTATAATTTTTTAAAAAAATTTATTCGCAAGCAGAGATAAAGAGAGAGAATGGGCACACTAGGGCCTCTAGCCGCTGCCAATAAACTCCAGAGGCATGCACGACTTTATAGGTACTGGGGAATTGAACCCTAGATTGTTAGACTTTGTAGGAGAGTGCCTTAACTACTGAGCCACATCTTCAGCCCACCATTGTTATTATTTATTGGGTGTACATTGTTTGCAAAGGGGCCTATGTTCTGAGATGTAAATTAGTCAAAGAAAAGTCTTTGAAAGCTTACAAAAAGAAGAGAGCACATTATAGCCAGACTGATTATTTAAAAAAAAATATGGGGGGCTGGAGAGATGGCTTAGCAGTTAAGACACTTGCTGGAAAAGCTAAAGGACCCAGGTTCAATTCCCCAGTATCCATGTGCCAGATGCACAAGGTGGCACATGTGTCTGAAATTTGTTTGCAGTGGCTAGAGGCCCTGTTTCTCCCATTCTCTCTCTATCTGCCCCTTCCACTCCCCTCTCTCAAATAAATAAATGAAATATTTTAAAAATTAATTGTGCTAGGCATGGTTGCACACACATTTAATCCCAGTACCTGGGAGGCAGAGGTAGGAGGATTGCTGGGAGTTCAAGGCTACCCTGAGACTATATAGTGAATTCCATGTCAGCCTGGGCTAGACTGAGACCCTACCTCAAGCATACCCCCAATAAAAAATAATAATATAGTAAAGTAAAAATATTTTTATTTTCTCAAATAAATAAATTAAAAAAATATTTTTATTTTTATTTATCTTCTTTCTCTCTGCTTTCAAATAAATAAAGTATTTTTATGTATTTGTGTGTGCGAAAGAGAGAGAGAACAGAGTATGGGAATACCAGGGTTTCTTGCCACTGCAAATGAATTCCAGATATATATATATCACTCTGTGCCTCTGGTTTTACTTACTTAGGTATTGGGGGAATAAATCCAGGCAGGAGGCTTTGTAAGCAAGCACCTTTAATTGCTGAATCATCTCCCCCTGCCACAGGCTCGTTTTCTACTGGATTGTACACCACACCCTATCCTTACTTTGCACTGAGTTACTCTCTGTCCTTTTGGCTTGACTTTAACATTTCTTTAGCAAATCATTCCCTGATCCCCTCATTTGAATTAAATGCCTCTCCAGAAAGCTTTTTACTGCTGCGAACCTTTGACCCCCATTTATTTAGTTTATTTAATTGTTTAGAGCCTGGAGAGTCTGGTATCTTCTCTGTTCACTTTATAACTTCTGGCGGGGTGCTAGTTTACTGCTTGGGTCATCCGAAGTTCTTAGTTCACTGAAGTGAGAAGTAGCTCTGGTAGAAACTTGAACAGCATGACTAGCATAGAGTCACAAAAGGGTATATAGACACACTGTTAGATATTTAGAGGAGAAGTACTTGTCTAGCATTTGTGAGGCCCTTACTTCAACTCTGTTGTCACACACATACATGCACATACACTTAGAGGAAAAATATATTATTTACAAGTGACAAGAACCAGGAAATACTCAATATCTGAGCAGGGCTTAATTGATAAATAGGATTTGGAGGTGGTAAGAAATGTCTTTAGCTGGGGTTAGAGGCTCATGCCCATAACACCAGCATTCTGGAGATAGAGGAGGGAAGATTGCTCTCAGTTTAAGACCAGCCTGAGCTACAAAGTGAGTTCCAGGTCAGCCTGGGTTACAGTGAGATCCTTCTACAAACAAACAAATGAAATGTTTATCACAAAATAAACAGCCTGAGCAATGTCAGAGAAGGGGTGTAATGCTACAGTGTGCCATGAAGAAACCCTTTTGGAAGCAAGACAGTTTCTTTTTTTTTTTTTTTTAAATAGTTTTTTAATGACAATTTCTGTAATTATAGACAGTAACCCATGGTAACTCCCTCCCTCACCTTCCCACTTTCCCCTTTGCAGCTTCATTCTCCATCATACCCCTTCTCCCTCTCAATCAGTCTCTCTTTTATTTTGATGTCATCATCTTATCCTCCTATTATGGTAGTCTTGTGTAGGTAGTGTCAGGCACTGCAAGGTCATGGATATACAGGCCATTTTGTGTTTGGAAGAGCATGTTGTAAGGAGTCCTACCCTGCCTTTGGCTCTTACATTCTTTCTACCACCTCTTTTGCAATGGACCCTGAGCCTTGGAAGGTGTGATAGAGATGTTTCAGTGCTAAGTACTCCTCTGTCACTTCTCAGCTCTATGGAGCCTTCTGAGTCATCCCAAGGTCACCACCATCTGAAAAGAGAAGCTTCTCTAACCAAAAGTGAGAGTAGCATTAATATATGGGTATGAACATTAAGAGAAATGTTTACCGGGAAGTTTGGTGAGCACAGTATATATATTTAGCCAGATACCAGCGGAATTACACCCCTAGGGCTCATGACTACCCCTGTTGTAGGTTTTCAATATCAGGCATGTATTCCTTCGATGGAGTGGGCCTCTATTCCAATTAGAGAGTGGTTGGTTTCCCCCAAAACAGACATGCCACTAGTGCACCCATTGGCTCATTTGGCCTGGCTGGCCAAATTTAAGGCTTGCAGTGTCCACTGCTGAGTATTTCCACTGGTGATTTTTTTCTCTCTCATTGAATTGCATGCATCATAGCTCTTCCCATCTTTCTGTCAGCTGGTCTACACAGAGGATGTTTTTAGCTCAGCTCCAGCAGGAGTTCTCAGTGACCTTGCAGCCCAAGTAGGTAGAGTCTTCAGCAATAAGGTCTTACCATCTATTCCTGGTGGGAAACCAAGAGCCTCAGCAATGGTCTGTTAAGGTTTGGGGGCATCAGTGACCTCCCTAGCCAACAACTCACTGGAAGATATCCCATCCCTGGCACTGAAAATTTTCTAGTAACAATCTATGGCTTCTAGGTATTCCATTATCCAAAAAAGTAGGTTTCCATATGACTTATTCATACCCTCTTAGATTTTTTGTTTTTGTTTTTGTTTTTCAAGGTAGGGTCTTACTCTAGTCCAGGCTGACCTGGAATTCACTATGTAGTCTCAGGGTGGCCTTGAACTCACGGTGATCCTCCTACTTCTGTCTCCCAAGTGCTGGGATTAGAGTGTGTGACAACACATGGCCCCTCTTAGATTTTGATTAGCCCTCCTGCCACCTTTCCTTTACTCAATCTCTTCCCATGACCTCACTTAGGTCTTTCCACCCCCATTATTCTGTTCTTCTACTTACATATATATAATTCCATCCTATTAAGTCCCCCCTTCCCTATCTATTTCCCTTCATATCCCCTTTCTAATTTACTGACTTCTTCTACTGAATTTTATTCTAACTCACATCTATAGCTATGATCCACATATGAGAGAAAACATGCAATGTTTGGCTTTCTTGCATCTTGAGTTAATTTGATGCTTGGGTTTTCTAGTTATCTGCAGTGTTCTTAGTCATGTAAATCCAACTTTATATATCTTCTATGTAGGAGTTTATGGTGCCAGACATAGCTCTTATACTCCAAGAGAAACAGCAGAAGTGACCCTAGGTATTGAGATTGCCTGTTATTCAAGTATTGTAGTAGACTGGGTGAAGCAAATTACTGGCAAATTCTAAAATTCAACTGGGCACTGCAGACATTCAATCAATACCAACACAGAGTATTAGACTAAACAGATAATTTAGTAAAGCCCAAGTCCCTCGGGGTGTGTGTTGCCCCACACCCATAATCCTGTCAACTAGGAGGTTGAGATTTCTAGTCTGAAACAGGTTGCAAGTCAGCCTGGGGTTAGTCAGTCCATATCCCCAAGAACGACAGAAGAAAAAGACAAAGGCCCTAAAAATCAGGAAATGTCAGAGGCAACAATAGTCAACAGCAAAATATAGCTTATTTGAGAAGTGTAAAGTCAACCAAAAATATATCATTCAAATGTAATACATAACCTTCCCTGACATGGAAAGAGAGATAAGCACTTCCACTGCAGGCCTATGTATCTGGCTTTGTATAAGTAGGTCCTGTTACCTTTTGATATGGCTTCCGATCTCACCAATGCTGAGTGCCCACATTGATCCCTCTTAGTGCCAGATAGCCAGGAATGGAATAGTTCTCCAGACATTCATGGCCCTGACGGTTGGGGGATGGGAGACTTTGCAGGGTGCGGAGTTGTACCAGAGCTGCTAGGCTGGTCCGGTTTCTGTTCTCCTCAGCAGATGCTCAGCTAGTCTCTGCTGTCTTCCCTTTCAGGTTTCTTGACTTTATGAGGAGGAGGATGTGAGTGGAAAATCCCCTCACTTCCTGCTCCTGCCACTCTGCGCCACTGGCTGGGGCAGGCTTGCGGGTTGGGGCTGCTGGCACCTTGGTGGGATTCTGGCAGGTTTTCTCCTTTCTGGAAGATCTTGTTCTCCTCCTGCTTTTCTACAGTGGTTGATAATAACTTATACACTTTTTAATGGAAGAGTGTATTTTGCTGTGTTTCTGTTTATTTCCCTCCCTAGGCTGCTTTGATGTGGCTAGTATGCCGCCATCTTACCCGAAGTCCCAAGACAGTTCTTTCTTTCTTTTTTTTTTTTTCAAATTTTTATTAACAACTTCCATGATTATAAAATATATCCTATGGTAATACCCTCCCTCCCCCCACTTTCCCCTTTGAAACTCCATTCTTCATCATATCCCCTCCCCATCTCAATCAGTCTCGCTTTTATTTTGATGTCATGATCTTTTCCTCCTCTTATGATGGTCTTGTGTAGGTAGTGTCAGGCACTGTGAGGTCATGGATATCCAGGCCATTTTATGTCTGGAGGGAGCACGTTGTAAGGAGTCCTACCCTTCCTTTGGCTCTTAAATTCTTTCCGCCACCTCTTCTGCATTAGACCCTGAGCCTTGGAAGGTGTGATACAGATATTGCAGTACTGAGCACACTGGTCACTTTTTTCCAGTACTATGATACCTTCTGAGTCATCCCAAGGTCACTACCATCTGAAAAGAGAAGATTCTCTACCAAAAGTGAGAGTAGCATTAATATAAGGGTATGAACATTAAGAGAAGTGCTTACTGGGCAGTTTGATAAGCATAGTATATACATTTAGCCAGACAGCAGCAGACATTACACCCCTAGGGCTCATGACTACCCCTGTTTTAGGTTTTCAGTATCAGGGATGTATTCCCTCCCATGGAGCAGGCCTCCAGTCCAATTAGAGGGCAGTTGGTTTCCACCATGACAGATATAAAACTATTACACCTGTTGGCTCATTTGGCCGGGCTGGCCAAATGTAAGGCTTGCAATGTCCACTGTTGAGTATCTTCACTGGTGATTTCTCTTTCTTCCATTGAACTGCATGCAGAATGGCTTCTTCTAGCTTTCTGTCAGCTGGTCTACATGGAGGAGGTTATCAGCTCAGTTCCAGCAGGATTTCTCAGTGGCCTTGCAGCCCAAGTATGTGCAGTCTTCAGCAACAGGCCAATACAGTTATTTCTAACTGATAGGCTTGTGCCTGTGGATAATGTGTGGCCGAGTCCCTCTCCAGGAGCTGTCTACAGAGCCACCAGAAGCAATGGCAAGATCATGCTTCCTCCTTGCCTCAGTTTGTCTTGATATTTTTTCTTTTTATTGTTTAGTAAGGTGGATTGAACCCAAGGCTTTGCACATACTAGGTAGATGCTCCACCACTGAGTTGTGTCCCCCCCCCTCGACACACCTTAGTTTGGCACAAGAGTATTTAATGGAGTATGTTGCAGTTGTCCATAATTCCAGCATCTCCTCAACTCAATACTACTTCCCTTGTTCCTTCCTAGGGAGCACACCTGCAAGAAGCTCTTGTGTCCAGATCTCTGTTGCAAAGCCAGTTTCTTGACAAACCAAGTATAATATCAGACATTGTGACACTTGCGGACGAGGAACATGTGGTCTACAAAAGTTGGATTATATATATGTGTGTGTGTGTGTGTGTAGGGTCTCACTGTAGCTCAGGCTGACCTGGAATCCACTATGTCGTCTCAGGGTGGCCTTGAACTCATGGCGATCCTCCTACCTCTGCCTCCCAAGTGCTGGGACTAAAGGCATGTGCTACCACACCCAGCTCCACTACTTTATTTTTATGCTTTTAAATTTTTTATTGATTTATTTGCACACACACATGTGTGCATATATATGTGTGTATGTATGGGCATGCCAAGGCTTCTTGCCACTGAAAACAGATACCAGGAACTTGTGCCACTTTTTTGCATCTAGCTTGGATGGGTGGCTTGGGAATTGAACTTGGGCCAGCAGGATTTGTAAGCAAGTGCCTTTAACCACTGAGCTGTGAGAAGTGGGTTATTTTTTTGTTTAATTTACACATTTATTTTTTAAGGTAAGGGTCTCACTTTAGTCCTGGCTGATTTGGTTCTCCTTAAGATCATACTGTAGCCTGGACTGGCCTCAAGCTCACGGTAATCTACTCAGCCTCTCCAGGGCTGGGATTATAGGGATGAGCAATCCTTCCTTACTAAAAGTTGGATTATTGTTTTTTCTTTAAAGCAGGTCTGGGGGGATGCCTCAGCAGTTAATGGTGCTTGCTTGCAAATCCTGTATGTGAAGGTTGAATTCTCTAGCACCCACATAAAGCCAGATGCAAAAGTGGTACATGCATCTGGAGGTGGTTTGCAGAAGCAAGAGGCTCTGACATGCACATTCTCTCAGTTAAATAAAATAAATAAAAATAAGCAATTGAGTATCTTCCGTATCCATGTATAATCAGGCGAAAGGGAAGTTTCAGTGTTTGAGGTGGGGTGAGTGCCAGTGTCTTTGTTACTCCTATATTTTATGCCAGGGTGCTTCTGAAAGAGCTTTACTTACCTCCGAGAACTCACTGGAGTGCGTTAAATCCAGGAGGAAGGGTTGGAAAGATGTGTCTGTCCGTAAACTGCTTGCCATGCAGGCATGACAACCTGGGTTTAGATCCCCAGCACTCACATAAAGATAACCCCATAATCTCAGCACTGGGGAGGCAGAGACAGGTGGATCCCTAGTGCTCTCTGGATAGCTTGTCTAGCCAAATCCGTGAACTCTAGGTTTAGTAAGAGATCCCATCTTAAAAAATAAATAAAGGAGGCCTGAAGAGATGCTCAGTCAGTAAAAGCACAAGCACGTGAGTTTGGAACCCCTAGAACTCACATACAATGCTGTGTGCAGTGGCAGGTTCCTGTAATCCCAGCACTAGGGATAAGTCAACAGGAGAATCACTGGGGCCTGCTGACTAGGAAGTCTAGCTGAATCATTGAGCTCCAGGTTCGATGATAGAAATCCTATCTCAAAAAGAAGGTGGAAGAGCCATCAAAGAAGAAATCTCACATTGATTTCTTGCCTCTTCACACATGTGGGCACACATGCATGTGCATCTGCATACACAAACATGAACACGCATACATATGTGCACATACCACACACAATAAAATGCAGAGCAACAGGTGATGCACTTGATGTCGACCTTTGTCTTCCACATGCATGTGCACACACATGTGCACTCTCTTATGTGCATACACAATACAAACATGCTTACATGCATGCAACACACACGCACACACACACACACACACAACCAGGAGGAAAAACCATATAGTACCTTAAGTAGGACTGAAAAAGAAAAACAAAAGTCAAGCCATT